>JANRGV010000001.1:84526577-84552993 GCA_024734035.1 Alethe castanea | reverse complement strand
CAACTAAAATTTGAAAGTATTTATAGCCCTTTAAAATAATGTGCATATTAAAAAAGATTATGAAAGTGCAGTTTATGGAGAGAGAACCACATGGGCAGCAAAACAAAATCTTGACAAAGGGTTTAGAAATAAAGGATTAACTTTTCTCCTTTTTACAATGAATAAATTCAAAATGAAGAAATAAAAAGAATTCCAGAAAAACTCGCCCTGCTGATATTAAATAGCTATTCAAAGATGCAAAGAGAAAAGCATTAATAAATACAGACTGATGAAAGGAAATTATAATAAAGGGACTCTTCTACAAGTTTAGCTGAAGGCAGAGGCAGAGCCCTTGAGATGCCAGGCCTTGCACCTCACTCACACCTAACCTAGTCACAGCTGGATGGTTTTAAAAGTAAGCCACCACTCTGAAGACAATGGCTCTTAGTCCACAAGAACTCAAAGCACCAAAACTCGCTCTCTGTCCCACTGGACCCTTGAGCTGAGCAATGTGTACAAGGTTTGTGTGGTCTCTGTCTTATCCAGGCTTCTCCAGTCTCTTTGTCTGCAGAGTTTTGATGAAGGTAGCTTGAAAGAACGTAGGATTTCTTTCTAGCTTGTAGCACAGAAACACAAGTTTCTCACTACCCACCTCCAAAAAAATCCCAAAGGTAGAGCTAAAAGAAAAATCAAAGGCTATGCTGAAGAAACAAAAAATCCCCCAACAGACAAATAACCCCAACCAAACCAAACAAAAACCCACACTAACAAAATAAGCATGAACACAGAAACACGTTCTGCTTTGCTTGGTGTCAAAGGAAATTTTGAAAAGGTAAGATATGCTTCAAATCATTTTACCAGAATATAGAACAAAAGAAAAAATTATGATCTGGCCATAATTAGGCTACCAAGGCTGCACATTCAATTTACATAAAAGCTAACTCATGAGATCTACTAGATGATCTTTAGGCCCCTTTCAACACCAACCATTCTATGATTCTCTGACCAGGATTATAAGCTACATTCAGTGAAATAAGACCACCATTACCCATTCCACAATATTATTTTAAATAGAATACTACACTTGATCTCACAAATTTTCCTTTCAAGGTTGTTTCCCTCCTGCAAACCTCTGACTTGTTTTATCTCTTGCACAGCTGCATCCCTGAACTCCAAGTGAACAAAGAGAAACTGAAAATTGTTCCATCTATAAGTCACAGTGGATGTAATTTTATTTTCTCTTGCCATTGCTTATTTTCTTCAATTTATGAGTTTGATTCTGCTTTTATAGCTTAGATAGCACAATTCATAGCCAAATTCCTAAATCCTTGTAAAATAAACAAATGCTTTGGAACACTTCTGTTGCTTCTTCCTTTCTTCTATCCTACCTGCCAAAATAGATTCAACTAGTCCTTTAGATGAAAGCTAAAAGCGGTAATAATTTAAATTCAGCATTTATAAGTCTGTATAAAGACATGGCAATACACTTTCCTCCTCCATTACAAATAAAATGAAAGAAACCACATATTAACCCCACTACCTATTTCTATTCCACTATAGTTGGTGCAACTGTGTGAAGATGAAAATACATGAAATTATATGGATAACAAGGTACTTACAAAGCCTCAAAATTTGACCTTCTGCAGATAGGAGGACAAAAATGACTAATTACAAAGGTCAAAAGGAAAATGATCCTGGTATTTCTACCCTAAATAAAGAAAACATTTCAGACAAAAAGTTGAGGAAATGAAAAATGATGTGAAGTACATGCACTTACTATGCCTTCATATCTGTCCTTTATCTTTAGGTTCCTGTTACTTTTTTATCCCTAAAATATTATCAGCAACAGTTTTTCACACTTAAATAATATCTAGGCAATGCCTCCACACTTGTTTAACTGCTGCTGTTGGTTTATATAGGACACATCAAAGCAGAGCAAGACAGCAGAGCATTGCTTAAGATACTGGCAAGGCTTTGCAAAGACTTCAAGAGTCACAACTCTAATCATTGAACAGCATTGCTGTTCCAACATTTCTAAGAGCAGAGAAGTAAAGAAACCAAATAATGATGCAGGCAGACTTTTGGAGCAATATATACTGAAATACGTACAGAAAGAGAGAGTAATTGTTATTTTCAGAGCTGGGAAGTGCATATTGGTTAACACTTGAATGCCACTGTTACTGACCCTTCATAGGGAAATGGCATCCTACCAAGCTGCTGTCATTCCCCCGGCACCACATCACATGCTGTGTGAAAAACCTTTCCTGTTCTCAGAGGATCATGTTTACAAACACTGGGAACACACTGGAGAGGTGAATTCTCTAAGGCATATATACTCCAGTGCAAGGGACACTACCATACAGACCCAGAGAACTGCATTTCCTCAGGTAGTTCACAAAACCTAAACACACAGTAGAAAAAAACAAAGCAAAATAATTAGGGTAAGTCATGCTGTGATTTAATTTGTGATGCAGCTATAATCTATTTAAACTTCAGTGCTTTCTTCACTCCTCTTGAAGTTCAAATAGGATACACCTACCGATATGTTTCAATTCATATAAAAAGAGCTGATATCAACTTGAAACTGTAATAGGACCTGGACCTGAGATACTCATCAAGTTGAATATTTTAAATTTTTGTGTTATTATTACTTATTGGGTCAACAGTGAGCCAATCCCAGTCTATACATCTATGCAGTCCTTTTTTATGTTATTGTTTCAAAAGAAAATTTTTCTTAACCTATCTTATGTCTCTTCCTCTACTGCATTCCTTACAGAAACTTCCAAGATATTCTTACAAAGAGTAAAATTACAAATTTAACACTTTTAGGGCTCTCTTTTAGAACCTGCTGACTTAACACTTCAAATCCTACCTGCACAGGATAAATTAATGTGTTCTCCAAATCTAAAATACAGGTTAAATTTTTGTATGGTATTGTTGCCAAAGACTAATAAAGATCTGATGCTACAAACAGACACTACCTTGGCTACCTTTTAATTTCATAGATAAATATTTCCAAAATCTCTTCTTTTTTATATCCCATTTCCATTTTCACCCATACCAATCAAACTGTGAAAAGAGTTATTATCTCTCTCATAACTGATCATATGCCATTCAATGTCAAAGCACACCCAAAGGCTAGGTAGCCCAGCTCAAAAGTGTATGTGTATGTACATATACTAAAAAGATACACATCCACAGGTATGTGCCTGCATATTTATCTTGGAGATGTTTTCTTTGTCTAATGTCATGCCTCAGTTGTTTTAAATATCCAAAACTAGGAACCAGAGATAAACATCAAGGAGTAAAAAAACAACCCAACATGTGTTTCTTTCTATTACAGCAATAAAAGAGAAATTAACTTCTCTCATCTGGGCCTTTAGTAATCTATACCACAACCTGAGTCTTACATGAAATGATGATGTTGAGTCTCCCCATTTTGCTGTTTCATACCTGTCATACCACTCATCATATTTGGCACAGACAGCAGCTCCAAGAGATGTGTAACAAACCATCCTAAATAAAATCAAATAAACTCCACCCACCACTGTATCTTTGATCTAAGCCATTAAGTATTTATACAATCAAATATTTTCTTACAGTGTTGTGGAAAGTCACCAGAACATGAAACATCATGACAAAAACTACAATTTTTTTGTAGTAAATTCTAGAGAAAAATAAAAGATTAGTTATGGTTTGAGATGTCTGAAAACATGGAAAATCATGATAATAAAAAAAGGAAGCTCAGTTGTATCTTGGACAAACCAACCCTGCAGTCCTGGCTCTACATGAAGCAATTTGAACAATCACTTAATAGGGCCTAATAAGCAAACCAAGGCCTGTTGGTTAGAAACTTGAAGGAATTAAAAGTTGAGCAGAAAAAATGCTTGGCACCAGAGACTCAGCTGTATTCATTGTTTTCTGGTAAAACCAAAACAGCATCATGATCTCCGCCTGCATCTTGGCAATCCTCAAAGATAAGAAACGTGCATTCTCTAACAAACAGGTCCTTATAGCTTCTCAGCACAGCTTCCCTTTATTTAGGCAAATATTTCCCTGTATTTTTCTAGGACCATAAAGGGTGTGAAAAACCTTTCTAGCCTAGAAATTTGTGGGAAATTGTGGAATTCCCTGTGCTACTCTTTGTTTAGAGGAAGAGTCCTAACAGGCTTCTAGGCAGGACCCTAAAAAAAGCAAATTTCATAGACACATAATTCCTTGTATGCTTCTCTGCAACAGATGCAGAATGCAGGCTCTACTCTGGTAACTTCTTAAGATGGTAGCTCTTTTACTTGTTAGTTGTCAAACACAGAAATACTGACAATAAAGTTCTAACCATGGCCAGATTATCACAGCTGAATGTATATAGTGTTATAAGATTGATCTTAGCAATTCTTTAGCGATTTTTGATAATATAAAACAAATCAAAGCTATGGAAATAAAGAGCAGAGAGTCTAGTAAAGAGAGGTAAATACCTAATCCTAGCTATTCACAACTTCTAAACCTCAGTCTTTGACTGTAACTAATTTCATAGTGATGGAGCCATTCACTCAAATGCTGGAAAGAGGTGTCGGTATACATCTCCCAGAAGTTCACTTGAATATATTTGCTAAGGTCTGGCTGACACAGCCCTGATGGGACACCCAGGGCAAGAGATGAGTATGGTCTCTGTGCAGTACTGAAGAAAGGGAAATGCATAGCAAAATGTGAAACATTAATTTGAAAAACTGGGAGGGACACTTGTTTCTGATTTGTGTGTACAGAACTCAGGGACGCTGTGCAGTGCTCAAGACAGCACTGAGAACTTCTGAACAGGCTGCCTTTTACTCTCTGAAACCCAGTCAGGATGAGACTGAAAGACAGAAATCTGACTTTTAATGCTTATTTAGCCAGAAATCACTGCATACAATAACAACATAAATCTAGTGTGAATTCCATGCCACTTCTTGCATTTTTCCTTGACTCTATTCATGGTGTGGCTGGAAAAAGCTAGCTTTGCTTTAAAAAGAAAACAAACAAACAAACAACACAATCCATGGAAGAATGTGTTTAAAAATCTACTGCCTAAGAAGCAGCATGCTAGACCACAGACTGAGAGCACTCAGTTTGGACCAGGGCAGAAAACCTTAGGAGGTACCTCCAGCACAGCATTTAAAACATTGTGTTAACAGGGCTGAAGTTCCTGCCAGACTCATTGGTGCTCTATGCCATCATGGTAAGAGAATGAAGTTTCAGCAAAGCAGACCTGATGCTGATCATCTTAAAATATGCTGCAGAAGGTACAGGCCTTTAAATCAACCTTCAGCCTTTCTTAGTTAGTAGCTGTTATCAACAGCTTTACTTATTTATTTAGTAACTAACAGACACATGAGGCTGGGCTTTGCTCTCCATGAAAACAATTTTAACACAAAGCAGATTTGAATCCTTATTTGTTTTGAACCACAGGCAAAAAAGCAATACATTTACTTTGGAAAAAGGCTGCCAAGTGGATGAAAAAGGCCTGCAAGTTTTCCTTTTGGTCGCCCTCAGCATTTATGGTCAACTTTTCCCAGCTCAAAACCCAAAGTCTGCTCTCAATTAGCTTGGCATAGATCAGACCAACTCCATTGACTTCAGACAACTTTTCTGGATATAGAGCATTATGAGACAGAACAGAATTTGGCCAATATTGTCTTCTTTTTGTTGTTTTACCAGCACCATGAATTTCTCCCTTTTTGGAAGACTTATCTGTTGACACAAAGCAGATGACTGTGGACAACCTGTTTGATGTGGTAAACAAAAGCAAAGCAACTGCCAAAACAGCTGGTGAGCTAGAAAGAAAAGAAACATGAACATTATGGGAAGGAGAATGATGGGAAAGAACATGAACCTTCTACTGATTTTGGTTCAGAAGTCCAAAAGTAACCTAGAATATTTTCCAAAATAAAATTTAGTACAGTGTAAGAGTGAGACTTCAATCTCTAACCACGTCCATCAGAAACAATTCCGCTGGGCTAATCCACTGTGAAACCAGACATAAGACATCTGCAGCCACACACAAAGTTTAGAACTTTCAGCTGGAGCAACACAGTAAGATTATCACTAGTATTGTTACAATTTCTACTGGGAAAGAAAATGTAGTGAAGGAATAAAGACTGAAATCAATTTTGTAACTATTTTTTGGGAAATACAGCACTGCAAAAACTTACTGAAAATTTTTTCTTTTTTCAAGAGGAAGTAAGGTAGTAAGCAATTTTAATCCATTTGTATAGATTCCTCTCTACAATATCAACAATGGAAGCAGCAGGGTCATAATGAGCATTTCTTTCGACAAATCAGGTGATGCGCGCATCATATTCTAACATAAGACTTTAAAATTTCAATACAAATTGCCACAAGATCTAAACTTATGATGTTCTATTCAAATGCTTTAAACCAATAAATATCTTGCAAGATCACATGCTCAAATTTGAAAATTTGATTCCAGAAAACCCCTTTCCGTTTAAGTCTAATTCAAATTCTATAAATGTGTAAAAACCTTAAAGTATTCATTTAACTTCACTATTTTTCTGCCTAAACATTAATGAATAGAAGCCATAACGCTTTTCCTTTTTTTCTTTTTTTTTTTTTGTCTTAGTTTAGCTATCAGGTGTAGAGATAGTGTTGCACACATCTGGATAATTTCACTGAAAGTTGAGACTTACTGGAATACGATAAAGAAGGAAGGCTGTTTTTCCTCTTCCTACCACAACTACAGATTTGGGCAGATAATGAATCTAAAAACGTGAAGGACAGAATCTGTTTATCTAAAAAGCTTGTTTACCAGAAACACTTCACCAGAAAAATGACAATTATAGAAGATCCAACAGTTGTCTAACTTCTTTTTATGGTAACTTAAACAATTTCACTAAGCATCCTCAAATCCTGAACATACTTTGTAGTCTGTGATGTCCCATGGGAAAAAAAATCTGATTTGTCAGCTACAAATAATATTCCCTGTCTTTACATGATAAGAGGACTGGAGAATGGGTGTGGGGGCTGAGGCAGTATTTTTATTTAACTAATATGCAATGTAAAGATCAGAATTACACACATTCATAACTGAATGCCTGTTTTTCTTACAGAGCAAGGTGAGCAAGTTGAACATTCCAAATGGGATTGAAGAGAATTTAATTATTGTCCTACAGAAGATAACTGCAACATGAAATTAAATTTGACTGCTTAGATAAAGACTTTTTTCTTGTATTTAAACTTTAATTATGCTTTAAAATATGTCACTGTCAAAGACTGTTTGGAGCAGAACTGGATAATTTTTTTTTCAAAAAAGTACCATGATTATTGAAATTATGTTATGTTGGTTTAAAAATATTTCGAAGAGCTTCTGAAACTTAATCTGTTGTGATTTTATTCCCTCTGTCCTATCTCCTATTCTCTCTATCCTACTCTGTTCTATCCTCACTAAAAATTAGCTCAAACACAAATTTATTAGAAGTTACCGAAGACTGTAAAATAAAGCTAGCAAGCACACACAGTAATAGTGATAAAACATATTAATAGAAGTTGTTGTCCTGGATGGCTTCTATTTGGTTAAGTAATTAGCATTAAGGGAATGGACAATTTCTGCAGAGTTGAAGCATCTCCTCACTTCCAATCCAAATTCATCAATTTAAAATAAAAGTCATATAGATCATATAATCATAAATATCTGCTCCACATTAATGGCTACAGATTTCCAATAATATTGTTAAGTCCTGAAGCAGGGCCCAAGGTCATGCACAAGGCATCCCATGCAGAGCAGCTGAAGCTCCCAGCTGTACTCACACTGAAGATGCTTTAAAGTCATCATCAAATGCACTGTCATCCTTGTTATCAGCCTGTAAGACCATGGGGCTCTCAGCTGTCAGCCCACTAAACACCAGGCCATGGAAGGTGATGGAAAACAAGCATTAATGTGTTGTTGAGTGCCAAAATAAAAATAAAAAAGAAAGAAAATAAAGTGCTGTTTATGTGGTATACAACATGCAACTACTCTTTCAGTTATCTGGAGTCTTACATTTTCATATTGCCAAAACCCATTAAACTTTAGTCAATCCAGCTCTCTTTACAAGGACTTCTTTACATGCAACACAGGATTTTAAGGCTCTAAGTTTACATCCCCTGCTAACCTAGAGAAACCTCCAATGAACTTCTCAAAAGTTATAATACAAGATATGCTCTTGTACAGACCACACTTCAGTCTTTCAAACTGCATCTACAGCAGTGAGATAAGTGTCCAGCTTTTTCTGTCTGCGGCTTATGTATCACCACCCAAACTAGTCAGCCAGATTCCCTTTAGAGTCAACAAACAGCCAGTCTCAGAGCTTGATTCATCTTGGTTGAAATTTCAGGCGTGTAGAGCACATTAGATAACTGAAGGCCCACCAGTGCTTGCTGCACTCCACTGACATCAAAGAGATGAGAGCTGATCAGACATCTAACTTTGGTAAAATTACTTCCAGCCCTCTTGTGCAGCAGTCAGACACACTAAGGATCTGTGGCTCCTTTTTTTCCTAAGCACACACAGCCTAAGACAACCATCATAGGACTGGCAAAGACAACATCTTCAACTGACTCCACTGTTGCAGACTGCTGCTCAGCTAGCCATTACTGCCTCTCTTTTGCTAATTATAAAACATCAGATATATTCACTACTATGCTGCAGCCTCAAAGGCAAATATTTATGCTGGAATGAAGAGGAGGAAAAACGAATGAACTGTAACATACACAGAACAAATAGCTCTGAATTAATGTTACCATGCTCTTGTTACAGTCTTCTGTTACGTGGACATAGTGAATATAAAATCTGTCAATGGATGAAATTAAGCTGAGTTAGTTCCCATACCAAATGCTCTATCTCATGAGGTTTGGGTCCACTTACTTAGGACGGATGGTGCCAAAGAACTTAACCGTGTAGGCAAGTCACCTACAAATCCATTTCTTTTTTGTGCTGCTGTTTTAAGTCTGAATATGCTTTCGTTTTTTCTTCATTTTTATTTCAATGAAAAGAGGAAGAGAAAGAAAAGCCTACCATATTACCAAAGTGCAAGGAGCAGAAGGTAACAGAAGAAAGGAGCATGGCTCAGCTCCTGCCCTTACCTCTCGCCGAGCTCCTCCCCGCGTTGCCCGTGGCTCAGCACGAAGCTGGCCGGCCCGCAGGGGCTGGCGGGGGCCGAGAAGGTGCTCTTGAGGTTCTGTGCCGAGTGCCTGCGGCTCCGCCGGCGCTCCAGCCCCCGGCGCTCCCCGGCACCAAGGCTGGCCCTCCTCCGGTCCCTGCGCCCGCTGGGAGGGGGCTCCGCACCCTCATCGCCGTCTTCGTGCCGCAGGGTCACCTGAGAAACAAAGCAGGAGCCCGACACGCTCGCTTCAGCTACCACAGGTCTTCACCCCGAGGCTTAAAAACGACCTGGTCCCAACATGGTTAACTCCCATTGGCATCACCGTTTCTACAGCTACCCCTGAAAGTCCCTGTCTATCCATTAGTGCAGTGAGGCAGCTCTAACAATGGAATTATATACTGATGCCTTGCATACAACACTATAGGACCTGTAAAACACATTTCTGTATCTCCTAATCTGTTTTCTTGTTAATGTGGGACTGAATTTTCAAGGAAGCTGAGCAGCCTTGGACACCTAGTTCTCTTTATGTCCTTCCAAAACACTTAGGTGAAGACTTGTTTTTAGTGAAATCAGCAGGAAAAAACTCCATGCATTGGCTGATTCAACATTTCCTCATGTTCAGACATGACATTTTTAGTGATTAAGTGGAAGTCAAGTTCACATGTAGAGTGTGTTGGAAATAGCAGAGGACTAAAGCATGTGTACCATGCCAAACTGCTGCAGGCCCTTTATGTGGCAGTGTACCTCTAATAGAAACAAAGTGTTACCTTATGGCACATGAGGAGAGATATCCCTGGAAGAAACAACATATTAACTGCTGGCTCTCATCTGAAATGCAGCCTAACATTAAATAATCACTGTATGAGAAAGATCCACTCAAATAGGCAGAGGTACAGAAAGGGCGATGTGTGTCAGTAGAAGAATGCCTATCTTCTTGTTTCTATTAGTCTTGTTACTCTGGTAATTCTTACCAGAAGTTTTTTAAAAAAAACAGAGCGGGAAGTGAGATATCTCTGCTTGGGGTAAAAATCTGTTTCTGTGAGTAAAAGCAGATTTTTCAGGTAAAAAAACAGGATTGGCAGAAAAAAAGGAAAAACCTGCATAGACATGTTTAAATTTAATTTGGTCATCAAGAAAAAGCTGGCACCCAACTAAGTCAGCTGCCGATTCTGCAATTAAGTCTTTAAGTAGGTGCAGCATGCACAAAAAAAACAATCCATCCTTTTAAGATTAATCACTGTATTTTAAAAAGGGCTTTATAACATGATGCCTCTGATGATAGAAAAAGAAAGAACATCACTGAGCCCTGTCATTCTCTTGTTCTTCCTATAAATTGCTGTAGATAAAGCTTAATTCTGCTAGTTAGTGAAGTGGCATGGGAGTATAATTGATGGAGAAAATGGAGAATCCAGTCCATCAAATCCTTTGTTGGACTTAGGCAGAGATGAAGTAATTTAATTTTGTCACGTTAGAACACTAGTTCACATTTACATTAAAACTTCAGCCTAAGCCTCCTAGCTCCAACATTTCCCAAAGTCTGAAAAAAAGGCTAATTATTAAGAAACTGGATATCCTACTCCTATATATAAATGTTTCAGAAGTAGTTATTTTATACCTAGGTGGTAAACGTGGAGTCACTCATTACTCCATTGCTGAAAACTGCATAGGATCTGGTCCAGTGTAAACTCTTAAACACGGACTTGTTGGATATTCTGTTGCAGAGCAAGTGAAGTTGAGCTCAGCTGAACCTTTCTGACAAGCTGAATACTTTTGCACATGGGAAGAACTTCTATTTGCTTCAGCATGTTTAACTAGCAGTTGCAGAGAGGAGGCCAGTAAATGTGCTGGTTTGCCTTGGACTGTGCTGCAGCTTTAATATGAAATGCCTTTGCATTAAAGGCAGCTATGTGCCATAGCAGGCCACATATACAAATGTGTATAATACTTACAGCAACCAGATGTTTTTCTTTTAGAACAGGAGAGATAACCAAATTTCACCTAGGTTACATCCCCCCCTCCTCTCAGCTTTGAAGTTTGCACAAGCTGTAAGCTGCATAAAACAGGGCATGTTATGTTACCTCATAAATGTTAAATTGCTCAACTAAGTCCAAGTCCGTTCCTTTCTTGTTCAAGTGTCTCTGTGAAATAGCTTCAATGCCTAGCTCTTCCAGACAGTCCACCACATCGTAGAAAGAGTCTTGATCTGGCAATCCTGACAGCGTCTAAGAATCAAAGGAAAAACACTTAAATCTGCTTGTTTTGAAAAGAATTAAACAAAGGATTTTAAAAGCGGGTGGCAAGTGGTGCTATGTATGATTTCAATAAAGTAAAACCCGTGATGTGGGATTAGAGACACTGATAGAAAATAAAAAACAAGTGGCACAGTTTTTAACAAACAACCCTCTGCACTGTGTAGAAAAATGAATAATTGGCAAAACAAATCAATGCTGTTATTTTATACAAAAAGTATGGGAAATGTAGGTCTTTAAAATACACAGATTCTTCTGGGCTGCATTCAAGTACAGACTTAAAGAACAGAGAATGTAAAACCATCAAACATAGGGATAAAAGCAATGACAAAAAAAAAAAACCTGAAACATAAAGCTAGAAAGAATAAAGCTCAGTTCCTACTGATTCCTGTAAGTTTAGCCTTAAGAAGAAAAGGTCCAATGCACAGCTGTCTGATGTCAGGAAAGAAGGATATATCCTGCACTGTGTGCCTACTGTCCTCCACACCTGCAGCAGCAGCTGTCTTCCCTGAGTACAAATTGGTTTGTATTGCAGATAGTGAATCCTCTCCTCACTTTCAAATTAAAATCTTTATTACACTGACTCCTTAATTTCTATTCCAGCTTGCTACTGATTTCTAGTCAGTTTGTGCTGATTTTTTTCCTGCTCCTTATGCATGATGCAGAAAAGCCAGTTTAGTCCTGCACATGTTGAGTAGAATCTACTGAACACACTGTGCCACCTACCTGCAGGGCAACACATCCCTCGCTATAGACAAACCAGTCTATGCAGAGCTGCTGCTGCAAAATACCTGACAGCGCAGGCTGGAAGCAACATGGTTTTTCTGGATTAGCTCACCAGAGAGTTTACTCTGAAGTAGTTCCTTTTTTCCCATTCAATTAGCTAAGTAATTTATCTGTATTCCCAGCAGAGGAGAGAAAGAGCAAGGGAAAGAGATGCAAAACCCAGGCCCTTTCCAATGAGAGCTACATCTTGTCATGCCTTGAATGGGATGAACTGTGCTCTGTGAATGCTGCTTTTCTGGAGCCCATCTTGTCCAAGGTGGCTCTGAGCAGCACAGTGCAGAAAACAGCAGCCCCCCTGGGTTGTCTGCCTACACCAAGAAGCTTTACATTCAGAAAAATGGGTCTGGATTACATGACTAATGAGAGAGAAACAGGCAGCTGACATAGTTGTCTTGTTAAAGCACCTCTTTCCTGTGATGTAAGGCACTGAAACATGTGCATCAACAACCTACATTTTAATTTAATTTTTTTTTCTAACTAAACACAACACAGCAATATTTTCTTCTTCAGTCATTATAGGATTATTGACTGGTGAAATCCACCACAACAGGACATTCTTAGCACAAAGATCAATTAAGTATTAAGGTTATATGCTCAGGCTTTAATTAAGAATTTACCTCTTTCCAGGACAACATTTCAGCCTCTGTTTAGAACCCACTGAAGACTGTGAAACCAAAACGTCCTAACCAGTGCTGAAAACAGATACCACATTTATTTTGTTTCTTCCTAAATTGACACCTAGCATTGAGTAAAAAATCCAAGGATTCAGGAAATGAAGTTCTCACACTGAACATTCAGTGGAACTTCAACTTTGATGCAGACATATTATAATAGAAAAGTGTTCAACTATGAAAGAGAAAACTGTTCAACTGTGAGGCTTTCAGTTGCAAATGAAAGACATGGACAGCAACTACTCTGACCCAAATGTCTTCATGCACAGTAGAGTGTGATGCTTTATCTGCAAAACAGTGGAGGAATAGTCAGATCTTCTGAGCATTTGCTTCCAAAAATAACAGGAAATTATCTTAATGTTGATATGCAGATCACTCACCTTCAAGTATAGCTTTTTTAAAATCCAAGGTAAGGCAAGCTGTAGACTGGAAAAACAGCAGCATAAGGTAGTATTTACTGGCAACTGCTGCTGTCGGCAGATTTTATTGGTTATTATAATTTTAAATCGCACAGCAGTGTTAATCCAATTTTCACTGCATGTTGTTAACCAGAACTGGGCAATTGAACTCCCAAGTATAGAAATAAAATATTTTTCCTTTGCACGGTTTGTCATTACACTCACAGATCCACTTCCAGAGCCTAAAGCATATCAAATTCAATTTCTAACTTCTCCAAGGAAAATAAGGAAGGTTATACTGGAACTATGCGTAACCAGAAGTATCTGCACTGGGATCACTCTCATCTAAGAGATTCATTAATGCCTAAATCCTCACAAATTAAGAGAGAGTTAATAACATATTGGCATAACTAAATTAGTTAAGCATCAACAAAAGAGAAGGAGAAGAAAAAAAGGACTGGAGTAATTCTTATGTCTGGGCAGATATGTTTTCTGCTCTGGAGCAGGAAGGAAAGCAATCTGTAAATGGACACATGGAGAAAGAAAAAAGAGTATAAGCATGCTTCCTTAAGACAAATCCTTCATAAGGACTCTGCCTGCACTGAAAACTTTGACATTTCCTTGTCTAGAGAAGCTGAAACCATCTGAGCCTTCTTTGTATTCTCTGTGGAGGAAAAAATTACAACTGTTACATGCTGCTTGCTGTTTGCTCTATAATCATGAAAAATATCCCATTAAAAACATCATAAAGCTGCCCATAAGCCAGACCATAATTATAAGTAAGGATTTGTGGGATTCCTCCCTTCCTTGATCTTCATAACTGCCTTGCTCCTTTGACTGTGACATGCTTTTTCTTTTTGTATGTTTTTAAAGAACTACCTCTTCCTAAAAATAGCTTTAAATGTTATGAAAAACTCAGACTAAAGGAATCAACTACAGGATCATAAAAGCATCAGCAGAGAAATCCTTTGAGCAAGTCAAATACCGGGTAGGTTACAACCACACAAATGATGAAGAGAACTGTCTTAGAAAGAGGAATCAGTACACAAAAGGTGTAAAGCAGAGACATTAATGACTAGTCACCTTGGCTTTAGCAAGAGCTAAAGAGAGAAGCATACTTAACTGGTGAGGCTTTTCAGAAAGAGTACAGCAGTAAGGTAAAGTGGTCTTTTAAACCCAAGAGGAACCTTACTACTGTGGAAGCAGGAGCAAGAGTGACTCTAAGCATAAGTACAGTAAGATCAGAAATGTCACCAGGTTATGTTAGTCTCTTTCAGGCATATGTGCTAGAAAATATTTGCCATTAGGAAATAATTTTATAAAAATAAAAACCAAACAAAAACCCAGCAAAAAACCAGCCCACAATTTCAATCATGTTGCCAAGAGCCCAATAAGATGGCAGCTTGGTGCATAACCTCCACAAATAAACTCAGCATCTTCAAGTGAATACAATGAGTAATAATAATATTTCCTAATACTCTGCCCTATTAAGTATAACCATAAACCACACAATTATTTTGTTTGCCAAGAGTATGCTGGCCTTCTGTGCTCTTTAAAAAAATAATCTTCAATTTTAGTACCCTCCTTCAATTTGTCTATGACTAGATGCTGATTTTTAAGGAATTTACACTAATAAATTTCTAAATTTCAAGGACTTTCCATTTTGTCCCTCCCAACAGCAAAAGTCAATATTTCAGAAAATATTTGACTTTACTGCAAAGCTATGATTTGTAAATCTGGTCACCAGAAAATATAAAGAAATAAGAAAAAAAGATGACCTTTTTTAAGCAGAAGCACTCTTACTAGCACTCAGACTTGTTAAATTAATCATATTTATATTGCATAAAAAAAAAATATTTAAACTATATGAATTAGAAAACTGTGTACAACACAAGTCTTTGTGAGCATGTGATCTTTTCACCAGCACTTGCTTTCCTACTTCCCTTGGACAGTCTGTTGAGTTAGTTTGTCACGTTTTCCTTTAGCACTGCATTGTCAGCCCTGGGAGAGGAGCCATGTCAGACCACAATTCCACACAACATCCACCAAAACAACAATTCTGCTCCTGGCTGCTGCCTCTGGGTGGCTGCAGCACAAGTAACAGGAGTGTGCTGATCGATTACAGCTTGGTCTGCAACATCTCTGTGACAGGTGTCTGCCGTCATACACCCTCAACAGGAAGTTCATCATACAATTGAAAACACTAATATTAATCTGCAAAGTAAACAAACCTTGTTGACCAAGGTCATTGCATAAACCAGTAGCTCCGTATCAACTCCATCCTTCTCCTCCAGTATCTCCATGATGTTGGACCATGGCTTGGCTCCTAGAGAAAAGAAGAAACTATTGGTAGAGTGGTCAAAATGGAAAGCTACAGCAACAACGCTCATCCAAGGAGTAGCACAAGTTGGAGAATGTGGCCAGGTGAAAGTTCAAGCAGAAAAAACCAGCTTTGTCTACAGTCTCCCCTGCTCCCCTGAGAGCAAAGTTAATGTAGACAGTGAAAACTGCAGTCCAGCCTATTGCAGGGATATAAAATATGGCAGGTGGACTCTCCAAAGATACCAACTGCTCTCCCTTGATGATGAAGGAAGCTTTGTTAGCACAGTGTGACTGACACTAAAATTTTAAAAATCAGGTGACAGGAGTTTTACTCAGCCTATCACAAGTTCACACAGGCTTTGATAAATCTTCAGCAGAGACCAACATGCTGTGCTTTCAGTGTGCCTGCTGCTCCTATTTCTGTTGCTATTGCTGAATTGTGCTGCATTAAGGTAAGGCAGGTTAACAAAACATTGTGGCAGAGAAATGGTTTTCTCAAATTACAGGTTATGTGTCTTGGAGAAAATAAATGATCAATGAGGGGAAAAGATTTTTGCTTTGGCTCCTTCTCAAAATACTTTAATAGGAAACCTACCTACAGAACTTTCAGATATGATTCTCTCATTTTCCACTACGAAAGGTCAAAATTTTTGCTTTTAGTTATTTGCCTGATTTGCATGTTGATTTGAATTTGCATATTTCTCTGATACCTAAACCCTAATGGTTTAGTGAGTTATTTTGATAAAAACATCAGGCAAGCAACATACCACCTAGACTCAACCTCTTGTGTGGAAAGTACCTTGTAAAACTGTCCTATCTCACTTGACTGAATGGCAAGATAGCTGTATTTACCAAATTTTATCTAGGAAAGCTGAAATAAATAATGAAAGATTGCAATTCAGTGTTTTGTTTGGAGTAAAGTTAAAGGTGAGGACTAAGCAGAGAGCTAACCTTAGCCTAAAGACATATTCAATTCGACTACACAAACATAACTGTGACAATCCTTCAGAGGGAAGTATGCACAGTATTCCAACAATCCACATCCCCTGAACACTATAGAGATGATGAGAGTTGGAGTATAACAGGCAGCAAAATGCAAATGTGCCATCACAGCCACATGTTGCTGCCTGATCAGTCACCCCAAGGTCTACACTGTGTATTACCCTGTAACAGCCCTTGCTGATTAAAGGTGATATCATACATGTACCCTGCTACTCAAACATAAAATCTCTGCTAACCAAGGATCTGCATTTTCAAGGCAATGGCAGTGCACTGTGTGGAAAAACCTGTCTAAAAGTGAATGTGCAGACAGCAATATTTCTCCTTCTTTTTCTTCCCCCTCAGACAGTCTCTGATCTTTACTACCGAGTCAGGGCTTTTTTACCTTAAGGAAAATCAAAGGAGGAGGGGGATTCACTCTCAGCTCTCCAGATGTATCTATACACATTACTATTAAATACTAATTTAAACACATGACTGTAATGAAAATACACTAGACACCTCTTTCTTTACCAGATTCTCTGTATTACCAGATATTTTGTACAGTATATGTTCAAAAGTCATGTGGAACAAATTCATGCAGCTTGCAAATGATATATGATCAGCAGGAATGATACTCTCACTAAAAAAATGTTTTCCTGTGGTTTTCAGTGAAAAAATGAAAAATGGAAGAAAATAGGAAAGAAAAACAAAATGGGCAAACCATTCAAGTCTGACTCACAATAATACCATTTGGAAAAACAGTGAGTTGATAACAACATAAAACCATAAATATTTTATCCACTGAATTAGTCAATGATAGTCCTTTGTTATTGCAGGCAGGTTCTACTCTTATGGGAGCAATCCCATAAGGTTTGTTTTTTAGGCAGCATCCATTTGATTTGGTTTTTTTCCCTGAATGTCTCAATAATTCTTTATTATCATAAAATAATAATTTCATGGTCACCTTGCTGTTTTCCTACAAGGATGATGTATAATTTTCTTCTAGCAATGCTGCTATTTTATTTCAGAATACAATTTTTTAAAAAAATTGTTGATCAGGCACACTTACTAGTAAGGCAGTCCTGTAACAGTTTATCAATCTTTCAAGGGCTTTCTTTTCTTGCTACTAAACTTCCAAAATCTAGGCTTAAATTCCAAATTCTTCATCTATTCCCTAACTACAGTGAAGAGGAGGCAGTAGTATCCATGACTTTGACAGAGCTATTCCAATTTGTACCAGGTAAAACCTTTCTTTCAAATGCTATTTCCCCCATTATGATCTCAATTTGGCAAGAAGTAAATGTGGAAATAGCTGTAAGGCCATCTACTACCCATCCAGGATAAGGCAGTTCTGCTGTGGAAGTTGCACTATGAGCTTACTGGTTTGCTGTCCTTGGATTAATATTCTTGCATATATATAATGAGAATCTATAGTTTCCAAGCTATCATCCATACAGCATGGGACATATGCAGATCCAGCTCAGCTACCCCTTTCAGAGCTCCCTCTTCCAGAGCCTGTGCAGTCCAGTATGATTAAAGTGAAAAGAGAGCTGTTCAGATTGAGATCATAATGAGGAAAATTGCATTTGAAAAGAAAGGTTTCATCTGGTACCTACTGTAGTAGATCTGCCAAAGTCATTGGTAGTACTGCCTCCTCTTGGTTCTAGTTAGGGAATAGGTGAATTTCCTCCTTCACCAGATCCTGTTGCAGAAAAAATATGATAGAGAAGAATGATGATGTACAAGAATGATGATGTAGCATCCCAGTGATTCTTCTGGGACCAGATGGGGAGGTTCCATAAGGTTATGACTTAGATGCAGGACTTGTGGCAAAATCAATGGGAGGTGATGAAACAGGCTCAGTGAAGTGAAACACCAGAGATTGAGTTTTGTGTGTTCTCCTGGCTCCTAATGGGTAAAATGAGAACTGCTCGAATGCCCTTTAGAGCCTTGACATTTGGAAGAGCTCTTTATCACAGCTATTCTGACAGGGAGGCTGTAGCCTCAACTCTGATGCTACTTGCAGTGTTACCAGTAACCATGCATGGTATATAGACAAAGAACAATAAGGCAGCAACAATCAAGCCAATATTAAGTTAATACAGTCTATATTCTGAATAACATTGCCCATTAAGTCCCAGTCTTCTCTCAATTTCATCTTTACATATTTATTTTAATGCTTTTGTTAATGTCATACACAAAACCTTGACACCGCAGCTACAAAACATCTGCGCAGTTTGTATAAAGCATGAAATATCTTGCACAAAGGCAGAACCTTGCATGAGAACTGCCACCAGCTTAGAGAGTGCCTGTCTCCAGCAGCTATAGGCTGGAAGGGTGGTGATACTTTTGGAAAGATCTTGACCATTAAAGCCATTTGGCTTTAATTTCGGTCAAAAAGAAGCCCTAGACAGCAGACTGCAATGCCAGTTCCACTTCCCTGAGCCTTTGCAGTCCAATATGCTTAAATTGAAAAGAGATCAAATTCCTCTGGAGTTCTGAAACAAGAAAGCATGGGAGAAGGGAGGAGCTAAATGGAAGTGCAAGCAGAAGCTAATTCCTACATGATGAGGGCCATGCAGTTACTCATTTATGGTCTGTTTGTACCTCAGAGTAAAGCCAGTACTTCTGTGGATCTCTGTACTTCAGTTTGCATATGGATGTATTATTCACACATATAAACCACAGATGGGATTGCTTTGAAACCAGGCTGAGTTAATATCAGGTTCTATAAGTTAATCATGTGTGGTACACATGTTGAAGAATTTTGTCATATCTCATCACCTTGTATGTACATGAAACATTGAACTTTTATCAAAGCAGTGCTGAACATAATTACATACCTGCAAGATTTATGATAATGGTTCAAGAAAAGGCATATTGCCTTTTTCTCTCTTTCTGTTTTGTTTCATCAGTCATTAAAGGCAGGTACTTCTCATTTATAAACCACTAATTTAAAATTATAAATTAAAAGATAGCACATCCACATCTAAAAGAGAAGGGCTTTGACTGTCTCCCACAGCAGTCTCCTGGAGAAACTGGCTGCTCATGGCTTGGGTGGGTGCACTGTTCACTGGGTAGAAAACTAACTGGGTGGTTGGCCCAGAGAGCAGTAGTGCCTGGAGTTCAGTTCAGCTGGCAGATGATCACTCTTAGGGCTCCCCAGGGCTCTGTGTTGGGGCCACTCCTGTTTAGTATTGTTGTCAATGACCTGGATGAGGGGACTATGGGCATCCTCAGTCAATTTGCAGGTGATACCAAGTTAGATGGGAGTGTTGATTTGCTAAAGAGCAACAAATCTCTACAGAGGGATCTGGACAGGGAGGATCAATGGGACAAGGCCAATTGTATGAAGATCAAGAAGGTCCTGCTACTTGGGTCACAACAGCTCTGTGCAGTGCAGGGGGACAGGGGCTGGAAAGCTGCCTGTCAAAAAAGGACCTGGGATTGCTGGTCAACAGTGGCTGAACATGAGCCAGCCTGTGCCCAGGTGGCCAAGAAAGCCAATGGCATCCTGGCCTGTATCAAGAACAGTGTGGCCAGCAGAGCCAGGGAAGGGATTGTCTCTTTGTGCTTGGCACTGGTAAGGTCACATATTGAATCCTGTGATTTGTTTTGGGCCCCTCACTGCAAGAAAGACATTGAGGTGCTGGAGTGAGTCCAGACAAAGGCAATGAAGCTGGTGAAGAGTCTGGAGCACAAGCCTTATGAGGAGCAGCTCAGGGAGCTGGGGTTCTTTAATCTGGAGAAAAGGAAGCTCAGGGGAACCTTACTTCTCTCTACAACTCCTGAAAGGAGGATGTAGCCAGGGGGAGATCATCCTTTTTTCCCAGTTAACAAGTGACAGGATGATTTATACTGGATATTAGGAAGAATTTTTTTCACCAGAAGGGTTGTCAGTTTTTGGAACAAGCTGCCCAGGGAAGTAATGGAGTCACCATCGCCAGAGGTATTTAAAAGACGTGCAAATGTAGCACTGAGGGAATGGTTTAGTGATGAACTTGGGAGTGCTGTTCTAATCATTTGATTCAATGGTCTTCAAAGTCTTTTCTATCCAAAATGACTCTGTGACTCTATTATGTTTATGACCTAAAATGTGAACTAAATATAAAAACAGAAAAAAAAAAATCTCTTAAGGAGCTAAGTACAAGTGCTTAATTAAAACAATTTAAAAAAATAATAAGAAGGAAAAACTGGGTATTTGGGCTAAGGTATTTGCAAGAGTTCATGAAATAATCCACCAAAGCACAGGTATGAGAATTCCTGTAAAACCTCTCATTATGCTCTTAACATATGCTCATCTAATTACATGCACGTAAATGATGGCCTAAGGCTGTTCTAACAGATAGAGAAGGGATTATTTTGTTTAGGGTCCTCCTTTCTCCTTTTTCCTTAGTGACTTTACTAGCATGTTAGTAGATACAGAACATTTTGAAATAATTGAGAATACCAGTGAGCTCAGAAAGCTAATGAAATACTGACTGAAAAAATGAGTCACAGTGCTCACAGGTACATGAATATTATAATCATATTTATGCTTACTGCATTGTAAGCTTTATTGGTTTTAATTCAAAACAGAAAACTAACCAGCAGAATTCACTGTTTTGAATTGCCCCTGCCTACTTCCCTGCTATAAGAGATAATTTGGGTTTTTTCTTTTCAACCCATTCTGATAACTGAAAGCAAAATCTGGCTCCTTTTTCCTTTTTCTGGCACCACCTTTCTCCCCAGCCCCCAACATTTTCTTGTTTCACTTTTACCATATCAAGTCTCTCAGACAAGTTCAGTATGAAGGAAGTTGCTACACAGAGGGAACCTTGCCTTCAACCTCCATGTTTGAGACCACAACAATGGATTTCCTAACCTCAAAAACTCTCCTTGAGGCAAAGGAATGTTTTAAATCAAGAGAGAATGCCCCAGAAGCTTAGTGATGGCTTTGTGGGAAGAACAAGAAAGAACCATTTTTGTTCTATTTATTTGTAAAAAATACAGTATACATATTCAAGTATTTTTCATGAGCCTGAAGGGTAACAGATTTCATAGTATATCTGCTCAAGGGCTTTATTTTAATGTAACAACAGATGGTTTTGCTTTTACTCTAAAGCCTGTACTATTACTGACCTCGTCTTTCTCTTCAAAGGGATTACACTGATTAGATATCATTTTCTCTTCTAAATCAGACTGCCTCTTCTCAGAAGGAAGTGGAAAAGCGGTCTTGCCCAAAGGAGCCTCTGAGGTCAGAAGATACAGGGGGGAGTTTACTCAGCATGTGGGTGCAGGAAAAGGGCAATGATGCTGGAACCCCAGGAGGCAATTAAGTCCCTCAGTTTTCACTCTTCACTTTCCCATTATAATTAATTCTTCAAACAATCTTAGATTATACAAATACTTTAAAAATGCTTTTAAGAAATGAAGGGTATGTTGGACAAAGCAGGCATCAATGACAGCAACTCTAGAACCACTGAAAGCAGCGATGAAATGCTACCTTGATCTTGGCGGTGCTGGGATGGTGCAACCCCCTGTAAGGTTACTCACCTCTCTTTTCATCCACAGTAGATACTGCCTGGATCAAAAGTGGTGCATTGGATTCTGTGTACTCCACAAACACCAGCAGCAGCTTCAGTGCTGTCTTTACCACCAGGCGAAACTGGAAGAAAAGAATGCAACTTGTCATTCTCCAAACCACAGCATTCCCAGATGTGTGAAATGATGCTGGGTAAAAGGCAAGCCCAGGAGTACACATCTGCTGGTAACAAATGAACAGAAGAGATCAAGCTGTGACAGCACTGAAAAAAATGAAAGGTAGTCAGCTAGCTGAGAATATCATTCACTGGACAGTGCTCTCCTAGAAAAGCCCCAGTAGTCAATGAACCCAAATGAAAGTTTAATACTGCCACAAGTAAGAAAAGGGTGAAGATCCCACCTCTGCATATCCCCAACATTGCTGCCCAAAGCTTGATGTACACAGAACCTGCTGAGCTAACAAAGCATGTATTTCTTTATTTCTCAACATATTTATTTCCTCTTTTTGCTCTGAGCCTTTAATCCTGTCAAAATTCTGCATAATGGGATGGTTTCCTCCTTATGATTTCTTATCTTCTTATTATTATTATTATACAATTTTTGTCACTATTGACTAATTCCCATTTCCAAATTTTTTTCAAGTCCATTTAGCTCTCCTACGAAGCAAAAAATCATTATTAATAATTTCATAGATGTACACGATTGCAAGACAGTGACTGTGTCTATATTTTAAAAAAGACTGCAAGGGCAACAGGAACTCAACTCAAGCTACTGTGCTCACATAGCCACTCAGGGAGATGTCCTGGAGACCACTTGAAGGTAATGAGCTAAAATGAAGCTTGCTGCTATAAACACACAGTTCAGTGTCAAAAGTGATCCCAGCTATTTCCCTAGTTTCTCAGGGTTTACCCACTCATGCAGAATTGAGCTCAATGCACACAATGACACCACTAGCAATGCAAAATATTCTGCTGTTGAATCTAGACTTTTTTCAGGCTTGATGTGTTGGCAAATTGTTGAGTTTTAGGGCTGACAGCCAGGAAATCCCAGTGACAAACCTGATCAGGTCCCTTAAGAACCCCTGGTTAGTCTAATTAGCAGTTGTACTGCTGCAGTGATACTTCATAGATACATGGGATAGTCAAATTAAAGGAAATTGAAACCTGATAGCACAACAAATCACTTCCCCACAATTGCACTATATATCTGTGTATTTGCCTGTCAGGCCAATACACGGTGTTGCTGGTCTGCAGTGACAATTCTCTTAGAAATCCAGTTCAATTGTTTAATAAATACACTGAATACATTTCCAAAAACTCTCCACTATTTTTGTAAAGTTACTTTGTAAATAGGAGTTATACCAGATTGCTATAAACTATTCTAGCATTAACATACTTCCCAGATAACCATTTACATACTACCTTCTAATCTGATTAGGGTTTTTTTCCCTTAGAAAGGAAATCTTAGATATTACTTTTGATGGTTCTTAAAACCTCAAGTCTCGGCCATGTGGTGACAGTGGGATGAATTTACCTAAGTGCTGCATGGCAAAGTTCCCATATGTCTCCATTTGACAGGAATCAGTGAGGGACACGCCAGGTTTAAATCTATCTTTGCAAATCTCTTTTTTTTCAGGAAGAAGAACCTTTGGCAGTACCTTTGCTCAGACTGTTACCTGCTGGCCATGGCAGCTGCTGCAATAAGGAGATGGTGCCTCTGCACCTGCCATGCTGCAAATCCTGTGAAGCCTCAGGGCAGCCCACCGCAGTTGCACCAGACCAAGGCTCAAGCCGGCTGATTTCGGGTGCTGTCTGCAGGTATCAGCCTCCTGTGCTTAACAAGCTAACAGATGGTTTTGTGAGGAATAAATGCCACTCAGAAAGCAGTCCCAGAGAAAAGGAGTAATTAGGAAAGCCATGCTTTGTTTGCCATTTAGGTCCTTAGAAGAACTGTCTAAGTTCAGTTCATCGATCTGCAAATTTTCAGGGCTTATCCAACTCCTCACAAAAGAGTCTATCAGCCCTGGAAGTGGAGGTGCTTTCCACTGAAGGTGCCTGCCATGGCTGCTCTCTTCTTGCACCAGCATAAACATCAACTTTGAGAAAACCTGCATTTAAAACAATGCTGTTCCCTGCTTAATAGAAAATGGCATTTGGGACTCCTGTGGGCACTTTTATGCCTGTCTGCTGCTTTGGACACTTTGGGCAAGAACAAAAGCAAAACACTGCAGTCCTAGTCTAAGCTGCACAATGCTTTACTGAGGACTTACCTAGCTAGCCATGACCCACACAATGTTTGTGCTCATCCTGCAGTGCTTTTCAGAACTGCATTAACAGTGTTTCTTGACAGGAGCAGGCAAACGCTGAGCAGCTGCACTGCCCCTAGGAAACTCAAGCCTTCAGCCACGAAAGCCCCTCCGAGACATCTGAGAGCCTGCCACACCCAGACACAAAAACAGTCCCAGAGCCTGACATGCTCACACTAAAATCAACTCTAATTATCCCTCATGGCACCAAGCAGTCTCTGAAAGGTCTGTTCAGGGAAACCTGGACTCGTGAAGCACAGGGAATTTTTTTAATGTGACCCCCCACATGATGTCCTATCTGTTAAATGTTCACTCCGTGACCACCCGTGGGCCTGAAGTTCCCATTTGTGATTAACTATTTGACTGCCAAAGTGGGAAATCCTCACAGCTTCCTGTGTGAGTTCTAAAATGTGTTTGCACATAGCTTTTCGATTAATTAGATGGCTAGATTGCAAATAAAAAAAAAATCAAATTTGGGAGATTGCTTAACAGGAAAAAACAGCAGCAGTTTACTGATTTTTTTGCTTTCTTTTGCAAAGTCATGGGACTTTTTGCCAGTCACCATCATTCTATTTCACATTATTTACCCAGGTGGCACAGCAATGGGAGCAATAGAAAAAAGTTTAATATTTCCTTCACGAGCAGGTGAATCACTAATAATCTGAATCATTGTTAAAAACTTCATGAAAGCTATTGTTTGTGGGATTTTTTTCTGGTACTCATTTACTAGTGAAGAGGGGAACAACTGCTGTCTGAATCTGCTTCAGCAGTCACAGTTTTGTTAAAACCCATGGGCCAATCACACTTCTACTTCAAACAAGACTAGAAAGGCAACAATAGAGCAAGACATGATAGCTCAAAAAAAGTCCTGTTATCATCACTTTGCAAACATTGGTTGTTCTAGTTAAATCCAAACTACCATCTTAAATATTGCTGCTTAATTGAAAAAGAAGGCTCATTGAGGCAATACACATACTCACTGGCTTGGTAAAATAATTTTTTAACAGTTCTGAGATTAAATCAGGATTCTTGAATATCCAAACACTGAAGCATCCAAACCTCTATTAAGCTAGAAAAGAAAGTTCATGTTGTGTTTTTGTTATCGTGTGCAAGCCAATTTAAAGAGAGGAAATGATGCTAGCATCTTTTGGCTAAAGATAAGAACAAGCCAGAAACGTAAGAGGAAGAAGAAAAATTATAAACCTTTTCCCTCTGACTTGCTTTACCTTATACAGTGCAGTTTGGCAATTCCTTTCCCTTTTATCTCTTTATATTTAGACAATTACAGACTCAGACAGGGATACCACACAACAGGCTGAAAAATTCATGTCTCATGGAAGGGCTTATCACAGTTGTTAATCACTTGTCCGGAAAGGCTTTAACCTTTACAAGGAATGTTGTCACAAAGTTCATTGACTCAGAGACCAAAGCAATATTTGTAGAGTTCAGATTAAAACATTTAGGATTCAATTATTTTTCCTTTCAAAAAGGAAGAAAGTAAAAAAGGAAATTGAAGAAAAATATTTTACTAGGGGAAATTTAGCAACTTTGGATTTAAGCTATTCACATTTAAAAGTGAAATAGGCATTGAATTTTAAAATAAAGATTTACTACAGCCAAATCCTCTGAAACCCAATCCAGGTGTAGACTTGGATTTACTGTAGGTCAGGTACTCATCCTCTTGGTAGGATACAGCCAGGCAGACCTGCAGCTAAAGAAACACCCAGTGCAACTAGTGGTCAGCCTGCCGGGAAGAGGTGCACAGGGAAGCTGGAACACTTCTTTCTTGTGGGGTGCAAAGATGCCCCCAACTTCAGACCTAGTGCTGCAGGAAGAACCCATTGGCATCCCACCAGCCCCTGAAATGTGGCTCAATTTCATGTTTTCCAAAGGAACAAAACCACCTTCTGTTTACAAAAGGAGGAAAAATCTTCCTGGAACAGAAGGTTTTTATATACATATTTAAATAAAATACACTCTATATATCTATATCTATATCTATATCTATATCTATATCTATATCTATATCTATATCTATAATCTATAATCTATAGATATAGATATATAG
>JANRGV010000001.1:84492633-84522014 GCA_024734035.1 Alethe castanea | reverse complement strand
ACCAAAAAAAAAAAAAAAAAAAAAAAAAAAAAAAAAAAAAAAAAAAATTGTAACACAAAAGGAAAAGATTTTTTTATGAACTTAATTGCAGATATGACATTATCTCTACTCCCTGATCTGAAATCCCTTTCATACCACACTCTTTTGGCATTTGTAATACTGCTGAATGACATCTTGGTTTGTAAAAACAGCTCATGTAACACAAAGTCACCTTAGTCAAGACAAAAAGCAATTAATTTTAAAGAGAGAAGAGATTCAATAATCTATACTAAGCTATCTCATGCAAAGCATTTAAGGATCTGAAAGTCACCTACAATTCTATGATGCACGCTGTGATTGATCACATTTTATGTACAGAAAAGGTGAAGTACTGTATATTTAAAAGGCAAACAGAAGATCTAACACTGTATCTTATTTCTTCTTTTAAGCCTCCAAGGGTGTTTTCAGAAATATTTTTAGCTCCAAATTAAGTCTTTAGATTTAAGATTGAATTAATATTGTATCATTTTCTTGAGTGATTAGAAATCATGTAGAAGGAGGTTCCCTTGCTCCACGTCAATTTTCTGTAGAAAACTACCTTCTTCCACGACCCACTCCCTACCATAGTCAGGCCTCTGATTTACATAGCTGGCGACCAGAAATTTCCTCCTGACAGCAGCAGAGAGTGCTTCTCAAGCTCCAGTATGTTTGATATGGGAACTATGTACAAAGCAGAATATCAAAACTCTGATGTCTTCAAGATGTTAATTTTCCTCCTGGCCAATGCACAGAGCGGAGCTCAGAGAGTACCCTGTCCCTGACTGTGAAAGTCATCACCAATAAAATGAATTAATTATGGTCAAAGCCAGAGGAAATCAGAGAAAAACCAGAACTATAAGAGTACCTTCTCTTGGAGCCTCTTTACAAAATTGAACCCACTGAAATGCACAACAATGTTGTACTCCATGAGGAGCACAGAATTTTCACCTTTTTTTCCTTAGGCATCTGTGCTGTCCCTCCCACTGCCTGCTTTTGGACTCTTTCCTGTAACTATGGGATCCATCTGCCTGCTGCACTGTCACACTTGACAGTAATGGAGCTATGTTCCTACTCAGGTTGAAAAAGGCATTACAAAAGACCCTGAGTCAGCAATCTCATAAGAGAAAAGGAAGTTTCCAGTCATTCTGAAAGAGACACAGCTAGAAAATTAGTCCTCAGTCCTCAGCCTTCCACCAGCCATGCTGCAGGCTGCCATTTGCACAAAAGAAGGCATGAGAGACACAGCAGGACTAAGCCACCAAGAGCATGTGGGATGGCAAGGAAAAAGCAAGGAAGAAGGAAAACAAAGATAACAAATTGCTTCATTAGTTCTACTGCTATGAAACTACTTGCTAGAGTTAGTGGCCTTGGCAATGTCCTGTTTAAATAATATCAAGGTTGAGTTCAAGGACCCTAGGGGAAAAAAACTATTTGAGTTTGCAAGTACAGTAGAAAACTAGTCTACTATTATTCTGTGGTTTTCTGCACGTGAAATTTGTTCTTTCAACAGTTTCATTAAAATGTACTCATATTAAATACCCAAACTATGCTTATGCTTAAATAACTTCACCTGAAAACAACTGTAAGTTTAATGATATGGTTAGCAGTCCTTTCCTGACACTTTACAATCTTACAGATGACATTTCAACAGCAAAATTGGAAAATCATAACAACCTATGAATAAAGTGTGTGGAAATGGTTGAAGATAGTATGTCAACAAAGACTCAAATTATAAAATATTGCCTATTGCAATATCTTTCTTAAGCAATTAATTGTTAACAGGTTATTCTTTTTGAGCATCCTAAAAAGCAAAATGCTAGTGGTTTGAACTACTGAAATGATAAAACTGTTGAAATAACAAATATCATATGTTAAACCATGGAACAAACCCACCAAAAATTCTTCTTGAAAAAATATGCAATAAAGTAAAACTAGAGAAAGGAGATATATATATATTCCACTTATTACTATAATGATAAAAGTACTATTATTTCACTGTACGTATAGACTGAAGATTTTTCTCTATTCTCAAACTTTTGAGTATTATCAAGCACAAAATACAATTCAGAAGCAGAGGTTTGACTGCAAAACCAGACACACTTATTTACCTTTGGACAACTTGCCAAATAAAGTTAATGAATAAAGATACTTTCTTGGGGACATGTGAACGTAACAGAAGCGGTCATATTTCTCCAGCAATCATCTGTTTGTCTGTCCCAAATGTGGAAGAGGTTGCTATCCTCAAATCCAGTTCCCATCATCAGTGTAGTCCAGACGCTTTTTTTATAAATCCAAAGAACTTCAAGATGAAAACAAAAATGTAACAGACCAGACACATTTCCAGCTTCCCATGTGGTGGTTTTCTGAAGCGAGTGGCAGAATAGTTCATGGAGTAATTTAGAAACCTGATTTATGAGGACACAAGTCATTGCATATCAGCTAAGGCACTGCTTAATTACACAGCCCTAGGAATGTCACATTATTCTAACTCACTCCTTTGCCAGAAAAGGACAGGGATGGAGATATTCTCAATTTTGGTTTTCATAAATGCTAGCAAGTATGCAGCTTCTGCATACAGCTGGACAACTGCAAGAATATATTATATTATTGTAGGATTCTCTCAACAGTGCTCTCATATTACAATGATAACTGTTTTTTAAGAGTTACAAAGCTCACTGTTCAAAGAGATAATGAAATTCCTCTATCTCAAGCTATCTTCTTCCTCTGACTTTTATAACCAAACTCTTCACATCCATCCCCAATTTTACAGCAAATCAAACTTACAAACTGAAAATATGTATAGTTGGTTTTGAATCACAGAAAGGTGAAAGAGCTGGAAAAAGACTCCTCAGACTCTTGTTTGGATAAGAGAAATGGAATAGTTTCTAAACAGTCCTTCTGGTGATGTGGCAAAGGCTTCCCAATATGGGCTTAACTATAATCACATGTCCACTTGTGTTCCAAAGGTCTGCAGATTAGGTGAAGTTAACTTCAGCTTCACTAACATCCATGTCCAGATCCCAACTGCAGTTTGACTAAAAGCTAATTCCTTTGTTACAACTCATAAAAACGATCAGGCTTTTACAGTTTTTCTCAAGTATAAAACAAATGTATGTGGGTACCACTACAGCAGAAAGAGGAGCAGGAAGTTTGAGTGATCCACTTAAGGCTTGAGGTTGGAAGGGATCTCTCTGGAGGTCATCCTGTCCAACTCTCTGCAAAGCCACCCAGACTTAGGTGTCCAGGACGATGTCTAATTTATTAAATGTGGCTAAAAATTAACAGATGTAAAAAACATGAATTTAAAAAAATGCTGATTCTTAAATATAAATTTTTAACTATCCTTTATTTTTCAAAGCATGGCACTTGCAGCTTACTTTCTGCCTCTCTCACACACCCATATCAGCCCCCAAATACTCATATACTGAAAGAGACAAAAAAAAAATCATAACACTTATTTTCACCCAATCACAGAGATTACCTAATTTCAGTATAACAAACCAGTTCCATGTATGTTAAGATTCAAATGCCCATACATATGCCCAAAATGTAGTTCTCAATTCACATACCATGTGAAGACAAGACCTTTTATGCAGTGAGATCCAAGTAGTTCTCTGGACACCCGGTGTGGGTTGGGATTACAGTAAAAATCTGTGATATTGTATATGAAATGAATTACATTTTCTCTATCTTAAAAGAATACTGAGTGGTTTGCTGAGGAACCTCCAATGACTTACAAGGTTTTGTGTCTCAGGTCTTCAGCAGCACAACAGTAACAGCAATGCTCACTTTGGGTCTAGTTTGACAGCAAACAGAAAGGGGTAGAAGCATGTATTCTATACAGCAGAATTGGAACATGGCTGTGACAGGTATTCAAGGCTTGGAAACTCATGTTCAGAACTGACAGGTCCAGCAGGGCTTCTGAACTAACCCATCAGCATGTGTAGTCTCCCTGCAGCCTACTTTTCTGGAAATCTGGATGTGCAGCTCAAATACAAGACTGGACTAGGTTCCTGTCTCCCAAGTGAGGTTAAAAGAGCCTCAGAAGTGCAACAGAGCATCTTCTGAAATCACCTGAGACGTGATCACAGTGATGTAATAAGATAACTGAAGTCAAGTATGTGCCTGTATATTCCTAGGAGGCTGTAGCTAACAAGCTAGAGGTAGGTTTGCAGCAGCAGTGACCAGGACAAGGAATCACATTCCAGAGTCCATGTTTCTCCTCATTTGACCTTTAGTGTACTGTTCTGGACCTAAAGACTAAGCACTTTTGACCGAGCCACTGCACAGTGAAATGTGCCTTCATTTGTGGCATTATTTCACACATATTTCAGTTTCTGTTTCATCAGAATGAAACATATTTCAGATGCAGTATTTAAGAATTATATAGCATCTGGGACTTGAATAGTTTTTAGCCAAGTAATTGCCAGGGTCATTCAAAGAGCTGAACCCACAGAAGCATGAGATCATAATCAGCAGTGATTTGACTTGCATCATAGATCAATTTTGAGCTGTTGTTTCAGTTCTTTGGGAGCAGTACAGACAGAAAGAGGGATAGAGAGGAGACAGCGGGGTGGGGGGGAGGGTGGAACCCAACAAAAAAATTCCAACCCTTTCTTTTTCCTGAACTAACCACAACAGATTACTTCCACTTTCTTCTGAAGTCAAGAGTAACTGCAGACAAAATCAGTAAATATAGTGATGCCCTAATGAGGGGCAGCAGTTCACAAAAGCAGTAAAATAAACCACTGCAGAACATGATCCTTTGTATCCAAGAAAGCTCAACTGAAATGCACTGCGGTAGCTGTGTAATGCCTGATGGGAATAGTTCCTATAGATTTAGCCAAAAATGAATCTAATTCAGATTTGACCCTTTCAATGCAGTGGAGTACAAGTTTTGAGGAGGTAACTTTATTGAGAGTGCTAAAATCACATTGAACTCTTACTTGCGGTGTAATTTTGCTTGCTTTTATAAAGTTTTTCATAGTAGGCTCTCACATGGAGAAGCCATGTGAATGGCATGAAAGATATTTCCAGAGTAACCATAGAAGCACCAGAAAAAAATTTGAGTTTTTTTGGTGGTGTTTCCACTACCCCCCCCCAAATTACTATATGACCACATTTCCTTTTATAAGAGCCAAATGTCTCAAAATATTTGAAAGAATTATTTTAGGTTTTCACATAGGGATTTAGTTGTACAGTTCTTGAATATTATTCTTATAATTAATAATAATAATAGCAACAACTGTTTTGCCAATGCTACAGAGCAAATCAAGAGTCTTGATAGACAATCACCTGCTTTAACAGGGAAAATATGATCTCAGAACCTAGAAATGACTGGATTTCAGTCTTTCTGCAGAGATCTCTCTGTACTGCCTCTGAGTAGTACAGCAGATCAGCCTAAATGCATAATGTCAAATTTAAAATTTCTGATAGCTGAAAGTCCTGCTCCTCCTCCCTAATTACTGAGTAATGTTTTTTTGAACCTGTATATCCACAGCACAATTCATAGGAGAATCAGTGCTTCTCTAGCTCAGCATAACCAATTACAACTCATGCTCTGAAATCGTATCTTTAATTGCAGCCCTGACTTTTTCCTTCCATCTCCCAGACAGCTTCCCACAAGTGGGTATTGCCAGAGCACTTAATTTCTGCCTGTGTAGGATGGCAGGATGAAGGCTAAAAGGCTGTGTAAGCTTACATCTTGGAGATGAATAAAATTAACCAAATAACAAAGTAGAGGCAATAGGGTGCTACAGAATCACAAATAAATACTTCACATATGCAGCTCAAAAGAAAGCTCAAAAGAAAATTCTGGGCCCTCTAGAAAAACAAACATGTAAAACAACTGCTTTTAAAAACTGAGACATCTAGCAGCTGCAGCTTAACTATTTTATAATACATCCATCTTTCCCATGCAACGGAGTGGCATGAGGATGTTCTAGCTGGCCTCTTCAGAATCTGTGCTCTTGCAGTACTCCTCAGCAGGCAGCTGGGTAATTCCTCCCCAGCACCTCAGACTGATTGCAGACAAAAACATAAAATTCTATGATAAGTAATGCCATCACTCTGATTAAGGTAGGTGTGTTAGAAATACATGGAATTAAAAACTCCAGATTACAAAAAAAAAACCCAAAACTGAAGATGCATTTCATCAGACATGCAGAGAGATTAATTAGCTGTATGAATCCACAAATACCCAAAACTAAAGGATACTAGCTGCCTGAGGGATGGACAGCACAGCTCAGTTTATATCAATAACCTGTGCCAGGTAATAGATGGAATAGGTGTTTTAAAGCACATAGTCCTACTCAACATTGTATTCTCCCAGGAGCATTTTGCTCCAGTCATGTCCTCACACTGTTTATTCATATCCATCTGTGCCTGCTAGGTGGTGCTGTGGGATGGCTTTTCCAAGGCAGAAAAGGCAAGTTGCTTTTTTCATTCCCCTCACTGATATATTTTCCTTCTACATGAGAACAGCTGCAGTGTTTTCTGTATCTTGGCTGTACAGGATGTGTCCTGTCAGGTCTCTTGTCGAGCACGCAGTGACCACCTCTGAGGATGCTGCTTCTCCAGAGCAGTCAGAGAAAATGAGTGCATCAGCTTTCATCTGCACATGTCCATGCAGGAAAGCTGGAACCTCAGATGGAGGCAGGAGGTATCAATATCTAGTCTAAAATTTTCAAAATTTTCATTTCCCTCTGATTATAAAGATGAATTTAAACCAACTATTTTCATAATCCTTCAAAGAAGGATTTAAAATTAAATCAGACACACAAATCAAAAGAATGGTTTCAAAGAAAAGGGAAAGACTAAAACTTCCTGGAGGTCCAACGAGTGAAATGTCTCCCTTTTTCCCTCTCAGACTGCAACTTACTTCTATGATGAAAGGCAACCTACTGCAAAAACTTTGGAAGACAACCCTTTGAAAAGGGTGGCAATGAGAAGGATGCTGGTTTAGGCTTCTTTTTTTTTCTGTAATTAACCAATAACTCAAGTGGCAGGATGCTATCAGTGCTATAACATCCACAGTATCGTAAATGGTGCAGACTGGGATTGAACTATTCAGACATGTAGGTAAAGTAAGTCTGGTCCATCTGTTCCACATAACTTCATGTTGGTTTAGCCAAAGATGACGAATAATCCTAACCCACCCTTCTGAGCAGAAGGGAAATAAAACAAAACAACCTCCAAGATGAGTAACTGCAGTACTACATCATATGATGACATCAGGAAAATCCTGTGCTCAGTTTGCAGATTCTGTCCCTTGGCTCAGTGCTTTGGGACACCATCAGAGCCCTTGCTGTTGCTATACAAAAGCCACCCTAGCAAATGGCATGTGTTTTTAACACAGCCTTCAATTTCTGTGTGGTTAATTGACCTTTTTGTCTGGTCCTCTGCTATGAATGATCTTCCACTGCCAGAAACTGAACTTGGGCATTCACATTGCATTTCTTCATCAGAGGGAGATGACAAGGAAACAAGAAGGGAAAATGTTGCAGGCCAGTGACAAAATTTGAAATATATCATGATTCTAAGGAAGTTTGCCTCAAATCTCTCTATTGCATCCACGTCTATTACAGACATCCATCTGAGCAGCACAGATCTAGAAGCAAATCTACTTTCAGGTGGTCTATCATGTCTTTTCCCCCTACAGCCATGCACAATCCTTACTGTAAAAGGCTCGACAGCTCCTGTGTGCATGGAAGAGTGGCACAAGAAACATGAGAAGAGTGTGTATTTGTGGAAGCTAGACTAGTGACAAATAGAAAAAGAAAAAAATTACCTGAACAGAAAGCACTGCAAACCACAGAGTGTGGCAGTGACAGAAGTGGAATTCTATCTTCTCTATTTAATAAATATAGTAAAATATTTTACTAAATTTAATACACATTATATATATTATAGCATCTTCAGGAAAACATAGCCTCCAGGGATTAATAGTTTTGAAGCAACTCTATATATTAATAGCTGTAGGAATCTCTTGTCCCACTTTAGTCTTTCCTTTCTACAAGAAAGAAATTGTCATATGCAAAGCTTAACTGGGGAAGCAGAAGCATTCAAAGTGTAAGTCAGAGAAATTTTACATTTCTCTTTAAAATCATAACAAGATGCTTAGAAAATCACACAGACATTTAAAGTGCAGTGGAGAAAAATGGCTTCAGAGGTTGGTTTAATTTTATTACTGAGCTAAAGAAGGAAGCAGTTATACACTGCTGGAAATGAAAAAGACAAAGCATACATTTACTACAGTTGTGTGTCTTTTAACAAGAAGAGGAAATTCAAAAATAAAAGGGACCAATCTACAAAAATTCCATGCTGGCTGAGGTATTAACAGTATTTTTTATATTGAACATCACATTCTTGTTTTTTATTAATGTGGTCTTCAAAAAGAGAAAATAGTGGAGAGATAGAGGGGGGCAAACCAGGATGCATCTGAACTCCTTGTTCAATTGCTGTGATCAAAGAGGGTCAGAATATGGGAAGAGAGTACACAGCATGCCCAGATGAGGCTCATTTCAGTGTATCATGGGAGCCAGCTAGAAAACCTGCTGGTGTGCTGAAATTATTCTGAAAAGTCTTTATATGGTATCCACTCTTAGAGGACTGTGGAGAGAAGAAGAAAAAAAAAAAAAAGGAAGAAAGAAAACCTATCAAAGAACCTTCCTTTTGATCTTGATCTTATGAAAAGTAATTGAGGTCCACATATCTTACCACACCTCTTCCTTTCTAAGGACAAGTCCTGTAACTGAGGAGACCAGCATAAAATCTGTGAGGTAAGCACAGTGAGTCCTGGGCAATAACCTGGTCAGGGACCTGAGCTGGCTGCAGCTCAGAGGTTCCTTGGGTGCACTACATGCTGAATACAGAACCATCATGTGTGTTTTGGTAGTTGCCATTTTTGATACAGTGTATTTTTTTCTGTTATCCAAGTATATTCAGCTAGCAGCTGTTGCGTTAAAGAATAACTATATCTAAATTAAAAAATGACAAACATTTTTGAGTGATGCCAAAAAACCAGATATGGTAACAATTAGTACCAGGTTCAACTTTTACCTATGTATCTGTCTTCACATATATTCTGTCCTTCTACTCCCTTATATTCTTCCTCCAGGGCTCTAAAATCCAAATACCAATTTTCCAGATGAGGGACCAAGGCAAAAAGGGATTTAAGAACTGGTTCAAGAATGTGTCTGGAAACTGGATTCAGCCTGGGTCTCCCAATGCAAAAACTCTCTCCCTAGCTCCCATTCTTCCAGGCTAAGCTACAAGTAAAACACTGGTACATTAACTGCTGTGTTGGCTGAACTGTCTCAGATTTGGTTTACATGATGCTGCAAAAAATGTTGGATATCACCTTCCTTCCTGCAGGCAGAATTCCACCACTGCACTATATATATGGGAGTGAGGACAGATACTTATTTAAGAAGAAAATTAGGATGAATTCAAGAGGAAAAATAAAGGCAAGGAAGTATATACTAATTCAATTTCTGTCCAAAAAGAGGAAATTCAGGAAAACAACAGAGAGAAAATTAACCAGCACAGTTCTGCATAAAAAGATGGGTCCTGTACACCTCACAGCAGCAGCTGCGGAGTACACAGCAGATTCAAGTCATACTTTTAGAGGAGTAAGAGATCCTTGCACAGACAAACATTTGAAGAGACTTTGGAATTTCTGCTACTTCCATGCAAACTCGCCTTGCATTTCTTCAAAATCCTGTAAAAAGCATCCACACCAATTGTGTGGTTCTCAAAAATCTTCAATAACAATTCAGTAATCATCAAATAGAGCTGAGAGGAAGAAGTAACTTGGTAACAAAGTTACAAAGTTTGCTGCAAACAGTTTGAGAAGTTGAGTGATTAACAAAAACATTCTACCCACATCCTATGAACTCTGCTTGTGACAGAATAAATATCAAAGTGCATTGAGATAAATATGCAAACTGAGCCCAAAGCTCTAGCAAAATAAGGACGGAATACCTGCATTCTTCAAATCTGATGGAGTACGTACAAATTAACCATAATGCCCTTTAAGTCACAAAATCTCAAAATGTTAACACCTACTCAAGAATGCAAAAGGTTGGCCATTTCCTTTCTCCTACAGGAGTGCAGGAGTCTTCTCAGTACCACCACTGCAACCCTCCACTCCCATATGCTGCTTTCTGTGGGCAGAATGACCAAAACCTCTGCCCAAAATTCAAGACACCTAACTAAGTCTTTGGAGATCTGGATACCAGATTTGTTTCTTATACCATTCTCACTATGCAGTTCAGATGAAGTACTGGTTCTTTGTTGAAAAATATCCATTGACTATGGTGCATTTTCACAGAACCACAGAATCACAGGATAGTCTGAACCAGAAGGGACCCACCAGGATCATGAAGTCCAACTCTTAAATGAATGGACTGTTCAGGGATGGATTCCACAATGTTGGTGCTATTAGAACTGTGCTGTAACCAACTGAGCCAATCTCAGGGCATTTCCTTATGTTTCATAGTTATCTATCTCCTGTACCACACATGCCACTGACATGGTCCTGTCAATGAAGGCAAGAAAGAATGACTGAGCACAGAGAGTATTTGCCAGTATTACAGAACATTTTGCAAATGCTTATTTTAACCACTAAATAAATTAAGAAAACTATATCACTTGACCTTCACTAAAGGTCTGAGCTAACAAATCTGAGTTTGGTGACATTTCAATGACTGTGCACCAGAAGAGTTTCCCTGCTCCTCCAGCTAAACTTTCTAATAGCCCACATACCTTGTGCCAGGCACCACAGCCATTGTCAAAAAAGATGCATCACTATAACACCTAAGAGCAACATGACGAGAAAATGGGCAACCCTGGAAACTGAAGCATTATGCACCAGAGATCACTAAACTGATCCCAGAAAAGGTGCATATGCAACTGCTTATTTTAATTTTAAAACACTCCTGAAAATGCAGCTTATTAAACTCCTGAGTTAGGACTATTGGTATTTCTACCCTGCAAAACGATAACACAGCTGTCCCAAAAGGTTTGGCATAATGACCACAATATGCTTTATACTGGCCAAGTTGATTTCTGCATTTAGATAAGCATGGAAATCTCATGTGTATACTACACCATAAGCCTGCATTATAGCTAGTGTATTTTTATCCTTAGAGGAACTCACCTTTATTTCTTCATTCTGTTTCCCCTGGCAACTTATTTTCTACATTTTTTTTTTTTTTGGTCCGGCAACTGAATTTATTGTCAAAGACATTTCCCACTAGTGGCTTCAAGCATGCTGGATAAAGTAGGCTCCATTTCCTTTAGTCTTAGTCCTCAATACAGAGTTTCCAACTGCACCTTCTTCTTTCACAGCAATGCTGGACACAATGCTTGTTAGAAAACACTAGAAGCTAACAGCAGATATAGATATCAATATAATATATAATTATTAATTATAGATATGAATTAATTAATCTATTATCTAATTAATATAGATATTAATAGCTAGGGCATGAAGCACAGCACTTCACTCACAAATGTGAATGGTAAAAGGCCTACGACACTGAACTACCGTAGTGAGGGAGGTCAAAGCAATTCTAAAAGCTAACACTGACTTTAGGGCTTTTTTTCCGTTTTCTCCCCACCTAATTCTAGTATACTTCTTGCTTTTTTCTCTCTTCTTGCCTTTCCTCCACAACAAGAAATCTACATCTGCATAGATGCATGGTATTTTCTGGAAATAGTTGGACATATTTCATTCATCTCTAACCCGACACTTTCTTAAACAGTTTTGAACAGATGATACTGAGTGAAAAGTTGGGTCTGAGCATTTGCCACATTGTTGGCAGTTAATCATTACATTTTCTCATTCCCCACTTCAAACGAGTTGAAATCAGATCTCTGATGTATTGTGAGGGAACTGTGTGTTTTCTAATATCTCCTTAATCTACAAGAGCTCATTTTGAACACAGAGAAATGTGTATTCATCCCTTCAAAATACTCAGAAGTCAATGCAACAGATGGACCTACAGGAACAGTTAGTGCTGCACAACTCAACTACTTTTATGTTTGATGGAAGGACTTAGAAATCTACCTACAAGTATGTTTGGTAAAGAGCAGCAGCACTCACACTGTCTGTCTGCTGAGCTGGAGAGACCAAAGCAAGTGCTTAACACAGTCTGTGCTGGCTCGTGTATCCTATTCCAAGTTTATTGCAACATCCTGATCCTTATCTTCAAAGCACTAATTAAATACAATTCAAAATAAACTCAGTTCATGCAGCAGTGCTGATCCAGTTTCTGAGTGAAAGAGGAAGAAAGCTCTCTGGTGGCTGGGGCGAGCATAGGCTCAAGACCTCGACAGGTAGGAAATAGGAAAGCTCCTGTAAAGCCAGGATTTCATTTCTCCCTCCCATAGCCATTGTCATAACAACAGTTCAATGGCCAAATGCACAGTAGACTAACTACTAGAGGCAGCTGCTAGGCTGAGCTGGATGTCCAGTTTCAGTGAGCTCAAAGCAGTTGTACCTGTTCACCACAGCCCAAAATCTTGAGTGCAGGGCAGCCCATGGGTGAAACTGCCATAATTTCAGGCTTCGAGGGGAGATCTTGGTTTTGCTCTGAACCACTCCAGGAAGCAAAGAAGCCAGAAAGCCTGTAAAAATGATACCCAGCTAACATTTCTACCTGGTCTAGGCCTGAAAACAGAAAAACTAGAGGCTTGTCAGAGTTGTGGCTGGAAGTATGGGAGCAATGATACAATCTAAATAGCCTGTGCTTAAGTTGTACAGGGCATCTCATTTGTCAGAAGCTGCAGGAAGATTTGTTAACCATCAGGGCAGCAGATTGGGAAGAAATCATGTGAAATTAATCACAGCAGGTCCCCAAGCTGTGTAATTTTTCCTGGATTCTTAATTATTTTAGCTGTCAGAGTTCCTAGATCACCTTCCAAACACGTTGAGAATAAAACATGGGACAGTTCTACAGCACAATCTCCTACTCATGAAAATTAGGCATATGAATAGACCATCTATACACACAATTATTTTTCAAATTATATGGCCAGAAAATTGAATGAGATCCAAATACGTAGTATTTCCAAGATTTTCAACAAAAGGATATATCATCCAGGTTGGCAGTGATTTCATTCAACATGCTTTGGGATTTGGTACTACTATTTTGATTTTATAGTCCCTCAGAATTGTAATCTACAAACCAATTTTTGATATTTATTTGGAGACCGACTTTAAAATATAGTTGCATAAGATTGGGTGAGAAATTTGTTGAGGAAAAGATCAAGTATTCTCAACTTTGCTTATGTCTTCAGTGCAGCACAGATATAAATGACTTGTGGAGACTAATTTAGTCAAGTTTTTTTGACTGAGTATTTACCTCCACACACCTTAAGTGATACATTTGTTAAAAAAAAAAAATCAAAATTAGAGTATTTTGTGAATAAGAATATTATTTATCTCAAAATTCTCATGGAATGACTACCAACCACGTGCATGCTTTAACCTGCCCCAGCACCATATAGAAAATGCAGCCCCAAATGGGTTTGTTTGAAGCCAGGTTGATGGGGCCCTGAGAAGCCACCTGGTCTAGTGGAAGGTGTCTCTGCATGTGGCAGGGGGAGCCTGGAACTAAATGATCTTATGAACCCTCCCAATGCAAACCAATTCTGTGGTTCTGTGATTCTATGACTTTCCTATTGCAGACAACAAATATACCCACTAGAACTACGTTGTTCAACCTGAATGTGTTGGGTTTTGTTTTTCCTTTTGCTTTGAAATAGTTGGGTTTTTTTGCTTCTTTCTGACAGAATTACATTTTTAAACATTCAGAAAGCCATTTCTTCAATACCAAAGGAAGCAAAAGGTTCACACAAGGCACAGGGAACAATCTGATAGTTAAAGTTTGTACTTAACTTTGCAATCTAGGATTCAGACAGAAGCAAAGTAGGAAAAAAAATTAAAACAAGATGTGAGATAGGAATCTTTAATCAACCTCGTTGTATCAGCCTGGGCCCAGCATTCCACTCTGTCTTCTGAGGTTACCCAGCACCACTTTGAAAATGGATTATTTTCCACTGAAAACAATGCCAAAAAGGGGCTTTAGCTCCCCTGGGGGAAATCAGAACAGCCTGGATCATCAGATGGGAAAAAATAATCATTATCAGGAGCAGTCGGAAACAGGAGGAAAGAAAAGGTGAAACTAGACTCAGATTTTGGACCACTTTATGCCTTAGAAGTGGCTTTGAAAATCAAGATGGATTGGCAAAAGCTTGTGGGTTTGTGATGCAAAGAAACATTTGCTTCTCTGGATATAAACTCCTATGCTTTTTCCAAGATGTTTGGTCCAGAATGTGCTTTTTGTAAACAATCAACAGCTAGTCCTGCAGAACTTAAAGCTCTGAAACACTAAAAGTATTGTACACTTTCTTTTACCAGGTCAGGGGAATTGCCAACACATGTAAAAGCTTTTATGCACATATACATGTGTGTATATATATGTATGTATGTATGTATATATGTACATATACATACATATATATATAAAACTTCATACATGCCTACAGATGCGAAATACATTATATGGACTTAATAAGATTTAATCCATACATTTCTTTAACCTGGTGTCCCTTCTTTTGGGTAAGAGAAATTTTCCAGGAGCTATCACCATTTACCTGCTAGTGTTCCATCAAAGAGCTCCAGTACCAGCTGCCAGTATAAACAAATGCCTCAAGTCCATTTACAACCAACCTAAATGTATTTGCAATACAACACAAAAACTTCATTCCAGCTACAGGAGCAGTAAGGCTTAGGTGGCAGAAATGCTGAGAAAGTGATGAAGTATCATCTCTCAGGCACTGAGAAGTTGAAACACCAGTGCTATAGAATGTGGCCAGTTAAGGCATCATTCTTGAGAGGTTAGTTTGAAAAAAAAAAAATATAACAATGAAGGAGCAATTCTGAAAGCACTGTAAACTAACATTCAATTGACTTCTAGTTTTGTCTTCTAAGGACCAAACTCTCTTGCAGAAATATCCCATGCTAGCACCAAATGCTGAAAGAAAACTTGGTTGACACCGACATTTCCTATTTACATAATTTGTAGCTTATATAAGATGGTTAGAGCCTTGGCCTTGCTATAGCCCTCTTTTGCATGCCTGCAGCAGCTCACTGCTGACCTCAGTTATGTATTAAAGCTATCTGGAAGCCAACAGCATGTAACCATACACCCATAATTGAATACATACTTGAATGCTTTGTCTAACAAGGAACCACTGATGAAACTGATGAATTGCTGCCCATATAACTAATGATGAAATAGTAGTTATGTACATTTACATTGGGATTATGCTGCCAGTGTTCTATGCCTGGGATTTATCAGCCACTGATGACTGGAAAGCAGTCCACAGGCAGCCTGTGAAAGCCCCCTGCCACACGCTGGTGTGGTCACTTATGGTTGAACACATCTTGCAAAGGACCAGCAGTGGGCCTGAGTCTGGAATGTGCCAATAGTGCTCTTATCTCCACATAATATAATGAAAGAATGGTACTGCTACCATCACACTTCCAACCTAGTGCCCATATAATACCAATCTGCAACAGAAAGTTCTTTCTGTGCCATAGCAAACAAGTCAGCTATGATTAAGTTTCTTCCTGCTTTTCAGTTCTTCACCGTGACACAGTTGGTGCCTCTGGATTGGTACAACAGTGCCAGTGCAGTCACAGCACTGGAATTCTAACTGCCTCTCTAATAATTTTATTCAGAGCAAACTCAGATAACAGCACTAAAATTATAAGCAACTCCTGATAATCCATCAATATAAGCATTCATTGATACTCAGAGGGGTAAAACTGCAGCAGAGTTAGCAACAGTATGGAATACAATGGCAACAATCTGGAGAGGCTTTCAGTAAATTGCTTATAGTCCTTCTTCCACATTAATTTAAACTTTTATTTCCCACGTTTTCCCCCCATCCCTATACATAAGTATTGCTGGGTGCATAAAGTGATCTTGGAACTGGGTACCAAATCACAGTTGTTGCAGTGCTGAGCATGCCAGCCCCCAAGGTCCTGCTGAACCTGTGTGATGCAACAATCCACTGCTCAAGGTGAGCAAGGCTCACAGAGCCAGCAGCCGCTTGCAAACAGAGCAAGCAACAGTGAAGGGGCAAAACCCCTACAGATTTTGATACAAACAATACAAAATATCTGTGAAACAGATTCAACAACCTCTGCTGCTAAGTGCAGTCAGAGAAAAGGCAAGAAACCATGTGTCACAGCTGTGGCAACTAAATAACTATATTCCTCCTGCATCCTATTTGAGGGATTTGTCCCAAGACTTAATTGGCCGCTTCACTATTCCCTTTTTGCTCAGCAACGTTAACATATTTTTCATCATCTTTGCTGTGGAAAAGGTACCAGCATAGCAAGGCTGAAAATCAGACTGTAGGTGCATTGCAAATTCCAGGGCTTCATTTTTCACGGAAAGGCAAAACCACCCTTAAGTGAATAAAGCAGCTGTCCCACCACACTGACAGTGAGCCTGCCATACCTTCGGTTAACTTCTGGCACACAGACAGGGACTTAGATCTCCTCCAACACAGTCGAAGAATAATGAAAAAGCAACTTTGATGCTACCTGAAACCAAACTATTCAAAGCACATTGCCTGCATTCCTCAGCTGCAGGCACTGAGCCAGGACATGGAGATAATCATTCAGGCTGGCCATGGGGGAGGGAGAAAGGAGCTTAAGGACCCAAGAGCTGAAGTACTCAGAGCAAGAAAATCTAGAAAGAATTTAATCTGCAAGGTAGCAACACAGTCATGTTTCTCTCCCATTCCACCCCCATTATGTGCTTTAGAGAATTAAAACAGTCATGGATATGGCAGTATTTTGGTTCCTTTTTTGCTTTTTTATCTGTTACATAGAAAATGAAGATCTATATGAAGCAAATTATTTCTCTCTCATCTTGCACTGCTTTTCCACTGCTTTTTAAATCCCCTGTTTCAAAAGGACAAATGGTCCAGCAAAATGCCTAGTCAACAGTGGAGCATTTTATAGTGGGGAAAGTTTATCTTTTCCCAATCATGAAGTCTGCCCTTTAAGCCTAAGATTTGATAACCATAATTAACTTACTTTTACTTATCAACCAATATAGGTATGTTAACCCAAGATAAATCAGTTCTCTCAATACTGCAGCATCTGTTCTTTGACTTGACAATCTGCTGCAGCAGTGAAATTTGCACATTGTAGAAAAGAATTCTAGTTAAAAAAGGGCCCCTCCTGGGACATTGAACTCTTTCTCCTTGTGTTGCAAGAGCTCTCAGAGGAACACGGGAGAGCAGCAGCCTCTCTGTGTCACTGCAGTACCCAACAGCAACTTTCTGTGACTCAGACACTTGAAAAATTCCTGTAAATTTCTTAGGAACCATAACTTTGGATTCAACTCTACCAATTACAGCTGCTTTTGAGTTGTAAACAAAAACTACCATACTCTGTTCCAGCCATTGTGTCATACATATCTACAGAGCATGGTAAGAGCAGCAGCAGCAGCCCCTGGCAGGCCTTAATAGGCTTCCTAAAGCTTATTAAGAGAGACAACAGCCTGGAGAAGTGTGTGTTTGTGGATTTACCCATTCTATGGCCCCTTAGGATGGCAGGTCAGTAGAATCTGTGTTCTGCTTGCTTTTCAAATTCCAGCTTTAAAGGTAGACTGTGCACTGTATAAATCACTATTCCACTGGAGAAGACCTACCCAAGCTGCATATATTCCAGCTCTCAGCTTTTGTCTCAGTATGTAGGGACCAACAAAGAATACCTGCAGGCAGGTACCAGACTTTGCCATCTGGGGGTCTCCAGGCAAAAGAAGACTTGACATTAGGAAGCATTTCTTTACTGAGAGGGTATATAAACACTGAAAGAGGCTTACTGGAGAGGTGGGCATGTCCCCAGCCTGTCTGTGTTACAGAAGAGTTTGAGCAACACAAATACTGTCAGGCATTTGGTCTAGATGACTGTTGTAGGTAACTTCCAACTGAACTTGCCTAGTCTAGTTTAAGGAGGAGGTCATTGAATTGTCCTCCCCTAGTGCTCAGCAGAGCTGAGCAGTGTAGAATGATGAGTAGAGTGGTTCCAGAGAACACCCAGGGAACTGCAAGTACAAAACCAAAAAATTTTCTCAGTGGTCAAGTGCAATGGCAGCACAGACAGTAATGAGGGCATCATTGCTTTTAAGAGCAGAGTATAAAACCAGCAGAAAAGAAGTAACAGCTCAGTGTGACGTGGTTTCCATGCAGAATATTATGGAATATTTTAGAGCCTAACACACAGTCTACTTATACCCTAAAAGCATAAAACAAATAAAATGCACTTAAAAAACACCAAAACCATATAAAATGAGAATTTTTGAGAGTCTTACCTTTGAGCCAATAAGCGTGTACAGCCATTGGATTGTTTCATTATGATTTATCACTCCATTCATGCCATCAACATAAAGCATTATCTGGCCCAAAGCTATTGCAAAGGAAAGAGAAAATATAATCAGAGCTGGTGAACACTTTTTTATAATTCTAAGCATTGCTGACAATTTTCTCTAAGCAGGGTTTACCAGAGATTTGGGGAGTGCAACTAATGAAAGATATATTGGGCAAGATTGTGCTGGATGAAATCCTGGGAATCTGCACTAACTTTACTGACTTATCCTGAAAATATAAGTGTGAATTTCATCCAGAGACAAACCCAAACACTTGTTCCTTCCTAGAAGATGCTGTATTTTATGCTCTCAAAATATGCAAACATACACACTCTACATACTTCTTACTTTCACAATGGTTCCTTCAGCTACAGCACTTTATATATTGTGAGCCAAGACTTTCACCATTTGTTTCAGCACATAATGTTTGGAATTAATATATTTGGATTGACAATTTCATTGAATTCCAGTGATATAAAATTAAAACTGGGCAATTAACATCAATAAGGACATCAGCTATTCACTACTGCACAGTGCTTGCTTGAAAACAATTAGTGAGAAAGTACAAAAATCAGAGCATGGTTATAGCAAAGTAGCATCTCTATTAATTTATCCTAAAGCTTTTACAACAGGATTACAAAATACAGCAGTAAAATATTTTGTAACAGTAATTCCACAGTTTGCAATCCTGATAGTATGAGGCTTTTGAGAGGCAACAGCTATTAAACCTCTTCTGACTGATAAGGACAGGCATTTTTGTAAGGATTATGAAAAGTGTATTAGTACAATTCATCTATCATCTTCAAAAGTTTCCACTGTTAGATCTTCTGCTTTATAGCAGGAGATCAAAGCATAGTGGGATGAAAAAGAAATCACTGATGTAACACCTTTTAGCCCAGGCTGTTGGCATAACAACTCAATTATTTAATGCACAGCTCAATGAGCCCCTAGTGCACCGCTTTATGGGGGGAAAAGGGAAAAAAACATCCACAGGGTGCGGAAAGTTATGACACTATTAATCTTCCAAACACATTCTGAATATTTGCTAACTTTTGCACAGGTTGTGCACAGCGCAATGCTGTTTACCTTGAGGGCAGATTTTCAAAGACATGTATGCCTGGCAAGCACTAAGGGATCCCTATAGCCAAATAGCTAACAGTACTTTTCATACCATGCCCACCTTTTTCCTTTGGTCCAGTTGGTCAATTTACATTTAAAAACCTGAGGTACTATTTTTACATACTTATATTATTTATCTAATCTGTCACACAAAGCTAGAAGGAAAGCCACACTCAATGAATACCACACAATCAATGAAGACTGAAAAAAAGCAAGCAAGAGAGCTCTGGCACAAAAATAACACATCTCTTAGGCAAGCACTGCCACTGGGGTATGCCAGGCACTCTCTGCTCCTCCTCTCCAGGAAGCAATCAGTCACCACCCTCTGAAGACACGTCCCTCAGGTGAATAAAATCAGGTGGGAGGGACACAGGCCCAAGTGTTATGGTAAAATAAAAGGTGTAAGTCAGTCAGTAGAAAGAGATATGAATTACACTGCCTGAATAAATGGTTGCTTTGAAGCATTTCATTGCAGGTAGAGGAAATGCTACTATCCCAGCAGTAATCAGAGAAAGTCCTTAATTTGTGTTTTTACTTCCTTTTAATGCTGAAATATTTGGCACTGGATCAGGATGAGATACAGTCATGATAAGGTCAACAAATCCATTTTTTCCCCCTTGCAAACTCTTTGACTGGGGATGAAGGGCTTTAATTTGAATTTGAAACAAATGTGAAACAAATTTTACTCTTGGAGCATGTTTTCCAAATTAATATAGAAATCAAAGACAGCAAGAAGTTTGCCTTAAAAAAGCATGGACACAATACAAAACTACTCCACTATACACTCTTATACTTAAGACTAATTAGACAGGATGCCTAAGTGAGATTTGGCATGCATTTGTTTTCAGCCTTTTATACGTGACTCTTCATAACAGCAATATGTTAAGGAAATTAGTAGACCTTAGAAGCAAAAAAACGTTTTAGGGATTCTTGAAAACACAAGAAAAAATCCACTCCACCTGCTGCTTGAAGTAGTGGCCAGTAAGTTTCACAGGGCAAGGAATTACAATGCCATGAAACAACCAAGATCAAAACAGTTAGGTGTCCACATCTAAATCACACCTCCAGTAGTTATCTGCCACACATGAAGCTCTCAGTTGCTGCCAAACCTTAGTGTGAACCTTCATACTGCTATTTCCTGTCTTCAGGGGTCAGAAAAATGAGACAAGATGGGTATGGTTGAGGAGAAATCTGTTTTCATTAAAAGGTAGAGTAAGATAAGAAGAATCTGTATACTTTGTACAAAGATGAAGCCCCATAAATTCTTAGGAAAAGAAGGCCACAAGAAGACCTAAAAGAAGGAGAATGATGGTTTTCATACCCCACCAAGTGTCTGTATTGAGGAAGAAAATGTATTTCCTTTACCATACCCACACCACACAGCTAAAATGGAAGACACCACCAAAAACACCAGTGTAGCAGCAGGCTGGTGTGCTGGAGGTCCTTGGGCCCTCCCAGGCCTTGGGTCTGGCTGAGTAAGACAGCAAACAGCAGTCTGGCACTAAATGGAGACTGACAGAGGACATTTTACATTCTCTGAAGCTTTTCTACCCAGCTGCTATCTCAGCTGCTCGCCCATGACCATACTCTGCTGAAGTGGCAGTGGCTGAAGCACAAGCTCCACGCACCCAGATGCCCACACCAACACCCAGGGCCCCACCAAGGGAGGGCAGCCTCATCTGCAAGGCAGGTCAGAAGGCCTGTCTAGCTCCAAAAAATTAAAATTCACATTTGTATGTGCCTTTAACCAAACTTTTTTTTTTCCTTTACCCAAAAATGAGGAGGCTATTTAATCCATTTAATCCCATCCCTCAGCTAGCTGGAATTCTTCTTGGAAATATATCAACAACCTACTTGTATTAGGAAAGTTTACTATTGTGCAACAAGGGGCTAGGAGAGGGGAGTTTAAATACGAAGCAGACCTAATTTGGAATTTCTTTGTTCCCACTACCCTTGTCAAACCCTTAATCTTATGTGAAAGTAGTGTATTTTCATAGCTATTTTCAAGTGGAAAATTGCTGGATTTCTTAGGAAAGGCTTAGGCTAGAGAAGGACAGACCAGCCAGAAAGCTCAGAGATTTCTATGAAGTAAGACGTTTAAAAAAGCCTCTAAAAACTTGCCAGTATTGGCACTGATACTCTCCTGGGATACAAAGAACCGAAGAGTAAAAGCTCTAGCAGAAAACATCATCACAATGAACACCACTTTAAATTAAAGTCTATTTTTCCCACTCAGACTGGAAAAAGTTTCAAAGCTGTTCTCCCTACTCATCATGTCAAGAATTACCGCAGGGATGCATCTTGTGATTGCATTTGTTTTCATCAGAATAAGCAAATGTACAGTGAAGCAGGCCAAAGACAGACCTTGTCACTGCAGGTTTCAGCTCCCAAAAAAGCTTCTGGCCCAAGTTCATCAGCAGCTCATAGCCAGCAGCTGTGGTGCACATCATGTGCTGCATACAGCTACAGGTGGGTGTGCACAACAGACAGAACGGCGATGAAACAAACGGGAAAGAAGAAGCAGCTGCTAAAATTCATCTTTTCATTGCTAGCTAAAATCTTCAGTGAGAAATCGAGGGTCTGTGTGATTGCATTCATTCCATTTGAAAACTGATTGCTAGTTTGGGTATGCTGTCCCAGGCACCCAGAAGGCGTACTCCATCAAAGCAAACATCCTGACGAAGAAAAACTCTTTGTCTAGTGAAAGACCCCAGGAAGGAGATAATACAGTTACCTAATATACTACTACAAGGAACTATGAGGTGATTCTGAAGAAAACAACCATACTTCAAACTTCTTTCTTGTCATTTCCTCATTAGAGAGAGGCAAGACCCCAGCTACCAAGTGGGACCATCTTGAACAGAAAATTTCCAACTCAGCTCAGCCCCCATACGTTAGATGTCAGGAGCTTCTACTTCTGCTTGTAGCACATTCCCAACATGCTTGCATGTACACCCTCAGATCAGAGCTTATTGCCTCTATAATATCCAAGGATATTTAACTTCCCTGATGAGAAATCGTCATTCAATACAACTTCTGTACCGTCCAGCTACTTGAAAATTAGCAAAATCACAGCAGAGCTCCTTCTTCTAAGAGTGACATCAGATAAAATAGATGACCTGGACTCTCCACTGCAACACTGTGGCAAACCTCATGACTCACACTGAGTCCAAAGCACTAGGACCACCTAAAATTTGTACATATGGGGCTTGGTTTTGTTTTTTCCTCTGTTACCATTTGTATGGGCTGGTTCTAGCTTCAGTGAAAAATCTACTATTTATAGAGCTATTGCCATTTCTTTACTCTTGTTGAAGCTATATGTAATGTCATCTAGAAGCTAAAAACAAACTTGCTCCTGGCTACACATGCATGAATATTTTGTTTCTTATCAAAGCTTTTTTAAACCCCAACTATTTTCTTAAATTTGCATTTTTGTCCTCTGTTCATTTCTTCTTTCTGTTATAACACACATCATAATTGAAACAGGATAAGGAATTGATTTTCAGAACTCCCATATTAACCATGGGCTGAAGTTCTATTAAACAAGAACTGAACTTTCTCAGAAAAATCACATTGCAGAACTAATGCTACGAACCAAAGATGCAAAAACAGTTCTGAATGGATGCCAATGCATAAAGTTGCTATTATGCTTCAGAAGTTCTTAAGCTGGTCCACACTACTTTAAACTCTAACTTTTAATCTTATGCACTTTGCGAATGACTGCAAACTAGTTTCAGACCTAAAGTATTATTCAAAGTTCAAATCTTTTGCAGAGACAGTACATTTCCAGATCAAACTTGATCTTCACTTTTCCCCTGTCTTCTTTACAGAAAATACATGGAGACACCACAACTCCACCACCATAGAAACATTCCACAGAGGAATTTTCTCCTCTCCATGTTTCCTTCAACACCCTTTTCCCCTGGTGTTTTTGCCTTTAAAAGAGGACACGGCAACGTCAAAGGGGATACAGCACCTTTAATCAGCTGACATGTTTCATCAAAAGCTGATCTTTCATACACACCATGAAACACCTGTGACGGTGCACAGTCCCCACCAGAGCCAAAGCAGCTCCTCTTTCAGCATTTCTTCTGTGCTATTTTAAAAATTTACTTGGGTGCAAAGAAAGAATGGACTCTCACTTGAAGTAGTAGTCCATGTAGTAATTAAACTACTGAAAGCCTTTTTATACAAACTAAAACCTGGCTTAAATATACGAATTATAAAAGATTTGCATGATTAGTCACATTTGTTTTAATCATTATTTTATGTCACAGCACTCAAGCTTTAAATGCACTATGTTCTAGCATGTTTTGCAAGATTAATAACAGAGTAATGTAAAATAAACTGGGTACTTCATGAAGCAAAACACATTTGAAAAAAGAGATGTGTGGTAGCCTGTAATTAAGATGACATACATGCAGATACAGAGATGGATTAAGGCAGCTGCTTCTTAATGGAGTCAATCCTGGCTGCAACACTGGATAATGTTTATCCAATATATATATGAAGTTACTTATTTTTCTTAAGAATTGAGATTTTTTGAGTTTTAAAGCATTTTCTGAGGAGAACTCCTCATTGGCCCTCAGGGGAGCAGGACATGATGAGATTGTCAGATTTTCTCGTGAAGGTGAGCTATTCTGCAAAAGCATTGTAACACAGCAGGACATTGTCCATGCAAATACTGAAGACTTATCTCCAATGGACTTACCTCATCTCTCAGCTATGGACTCTTGCACTGAGGACTGATGCTGCAGCCAGTGAGGAGTGGTTTGGTTTTAGGGCAGAAATTAGGATCTGTTTCAGGATTAGGTGTCTCTTCTTATCTCTAAATGTATTTTAAACTTTTAATATTGGATTTATCATGCTAGAGGCTGCCTAGCCTAACCTGTTGCTCAAACTAGAGAATCCAGAGCAGGTTGTTCATGACTCTGTCCATTTGAGTGTTGAATATAGCTCCAGGTAGCTGCTCAGCCTCTCTGGGCAACCTGTGCCACTACCCTCACAGGATTTTTTAATTAATTTTTAAAGTTTAAATTAAATTTCCTGACTTTCAGCTACTGCCCATGGCAGGCCTCTTGTCCTTTTATTGTGCACCTCTGAAGTATGTCTCCGTTTTTACTCTCCCAGTCATATATTCAGTCCCTTTCATAACACTGAAATTGAATTAAACTGAATTTTAACTGAAGCTTAATGCACAGTCAAGAAACAAAAACTATACATTAAGCTAGAAGTCTCAAAAAAAACTAACTTCAATTTAAGATTAAACTAGGGGAATTTAGTGAGCCTCCCAAGTTAAGAAGTGATGCCTTAGCCCTTCTATTTGGGAGTTGATTGAGTAATTTAGCCTGGCAATGTGCTAGATGTGATGGATTTCAAGGCCTTTCCCTCTCCACTAATCATCATGAACATAAGCCTTCTGTCTGTGTAAACAATACTAATCCTGACTTTGAAGGTACAAAGAGGGAAACACAAACCAACCTTTGCAGAATGGAAAAGATAATTTCTGCAGCTCCCTTTCTTGAGCTCCTCAGACACCTATTTACCCTGCACAAAGAAAGGTCCTGCAGGTGCAAGCTGTCTTTTATCAATCATTATCAATTACATACAGCACATCAGTTTGGAATTCCAGCATCTGCTTTACATGCCGAAAACCTACATTTTGAGAATGAACTCAGCTTTTGGACTGGGAAGCATTGTTAAGTAAGAAACGGGTTCAGAAGAAAATGCAATCAGGACTCAGTCTCAGTAAAAAACACAAGTTATTTTGATTGTTGGACTCTGTGTGTTGTTGCATCTGAGGCAAAGAAAAGTAAGAGGGAATACATGGAATTTTTTTTTTTTTTCTATTATATATCAGCAGGATCTTTGCTGACTGCAAGTAGGCTCTTTTGCCAGTGACTATGGAAAAAAAGAACACTGTCTTGGGGTTCCTGCCTTCTCAGGTAAGTAAAGATGTGTAGCACAGCTGGGCTATTTAACAAATGGACTAACACTAGAGCAGAAAAAGGACATACGGTAGGGTAAAAGTGTTCACATACCAAACATTTTTAGTCATCAAAAAACAGTGTTTCTTCTTAGTACAACTGTAAACCTTCCAAAATGAAACCTGTAGTTTCGAAGTGAGCAAGTGATAAATTCTCACTGACAGCTTTTTTTCCCTGTTTCTCTTGGGGGGCAGGGGGAAGCCACATTTCCGAATACTTATTTTTTTCCTAAAAAAAGAAGATTCTAAGGGAAGCAAAAGAGGGGAAATGATCAATCCCAAGCATTATTGTATTCCTCTTATTACAGGAATATCTTACTACATTTCTATAATTTAATAATTTATAATATTCATATTTCCATACAATTCTTATTAGAGGAATATATTATTGTATTGTATTCTTCTTATTAGAGGAATAGAAAAATGAAAAAACAAAACAACTGTGCCAGCTGAAATTTCAAACATTGTCCAGCTCCATCAGCATAGTCTTTGTAAAGCATAACATTGATCAATGATTTCTTGCTATCATGCAGCAACAAGTTGATGAGCTAGCTAGTGTTCCCCTAGATAGCAGTTCTTTGTTTTCTAAGCTCAACTTCATTCTCTGAGGTCCTGGGCAGGTAAACATGGGTTCAGTTTGGCATCCTGGGATAACAGCATTGCAATTAGTATGGTAGCTAAAGACACTTAAGCCAGTATTTGGCAGAGAGGCTTACAGAGAGTTGCAATGATTTCCAGGGGCATGTAAATTTACCTCTGCTACTCCCATGCCAACAGCCAGTCTCCAAAATTCATGTACTGTGGCATTGACTCAATAAGCCTGGACCTCATAAAAGGATATAAACTGTATTCCTGAAGAACAGAAAAGCAGTGAAAGAAAGATGAATGAAAAGCACTGAAAACAGTAATCCTACCACTGGTGTTTTACATCACTTCTCACAGAAGGTTTCGCAGGAAACAAAGTGTGCTGCCAAAAGTGACCCTCAGGAAGCCATCCAATTTTGAGTTAAATTCAAACACTGTTTATTCTAGCCATTAGTATAAAGTATGTTTGGGGAATACCAGGGAAGAGATGCACTGAGAATAAACATACAAGTAAACTTGTCCAGCTATTTACTTCAACATAAAGCTGTTTTCTTAGTTTTCACATAGTTCCTTCACCTGGAGATGTATTTCAAACACAGCTCCCTCTTCTTCCAATGTGAGGTACCACATGTGAAAAGCACAATAAAAGAAGGATTGTTTTAAGAAGCACTACAAAACACTTTACGTAGAATCACTTTTGTCATTTCTTGTTGCTTGACAACAGGTACATGATTTTAGACAAGTCCAAAAGTTCCTCTAAAGGGAGACATTGGCTTTCATCATGCCAGCAGACAGGAATGCAACAAGTGAACACACAGCACAGATATATTAAGATCATTCCAGGGCACTTGAGTAGTGTTTGAAATGTTAGTGTCAAAAAAAGGCAAAGAAGATCCAGTTCTTGAAATTATGCTTTTTAGTATAAAATTGAGATTTCTTCAATGCTTTTATCATCTTGAAATCAACTGATTTAAAGAGCACTGTAGAGCAACACAGGAAGTCATATTTTTCTTAACTATATTTCAGACCATCCAAAATCCTTGAATAAAAGTTTCCTCCCCTGCTCAGAAGGACTGACTCAAGGGCAGAAATCAGTAGGATACATAAGAACTCACTATGCTTTAAATTCAGAAACTAAATTAAAATATTTCCTAAGCAAAGCAGGAGAAGAAAATGTCTGTTCAAAGCAAAGACAAGACTGGAAGTAAGGCTTTCTCACAGCATCCCAGCCTCTTTAGCCTACTGTGTTGGCTAAAAATTAATCAAAACAAACAGCCTGAAAATAAAAGCTGTTTGAATCAAGATCTCTGTCTTTTATCTCCTGAGAGATAGATCCCAATATCCAATGATTTTATGAAAAAAGAATGCATCTGTCACTTTTTATCCATTTACCTGTCTTAAAATCAATAATGAGTATATCTTTCTAATTTTCTTCATTGTAATTATACCATGACAGATGCTGATACTAAATTCCTGATAAACTTTTCAGATATTTATAGCTCTTCAGCAGGCTCAGCCTGTCTCTAATGCTTCAGATAGACTCCACCTTGCAGTAATGTGCATGCCATTAAAGAATTCACTTTCATCTCTTGAATTTATGCTTGTTAGGGCAAATTAATGAAAGACTCTATTCTTTAAGTACTGGCTAAACAAAGCCAAAGTCAGCACTAGAAAGCAAACCAATACAACACTTCATTAAATGTGCTTTTTATTTCTTTTTGTTTCAAGTGTTTCTGCTGCTATGTGAAATTTAGGGTTATACAGTCTCCTTTCAAATCTCACAGTAAAGAATGTGCTCAAGTCACAAGTTCATATCTCCCATTTGAAGTGGACTTCCCATGAGAAAGGTTCAGGGAAGAGACATAATTACAAATCCCTTTAAGTACAGAGCTCACACTCTTCCAAAATATTGACTGAAAATGCTGTTTTCTGTCTCTGCCCATTCATATCAGATAATGAGCAAAGATTCCTTCCAAATTAACTGTAATTCTCTTCTAATCCCTCTATTCTTTTTTTTTCCCCCCCTTCAGCTCAGTGATAGTGAGAAGTCCTTTGAATTCTGAATCCCACCTTATTACAGCACTTCTTAAAGAGAAACATAATGAAATCATCAGTGTCATGCTCAGACTTTTCTGCTCTCTGACTCAACATGTGGACAGGTAAGCACAATGCACACCGGTACTTTCGCCTTCTCAAAATCTGCAGTTGACCTTTACAATTTTTTAAAAAAATTCTAATTTCTGATTGAGAGATTTAGAGAAAGACAAAATAGAGAATCTCTGCTTTTAGCTTTATTTCCTTAGCATATAAAAACATTAATAAAATGGATTCAAGAAGAAAAAGAAAATATCTGGGGGCATAAGCTTCATTTGACCAAAGAATGTAAGGTCTGTCATGGGTAACCAGATGTCATCTATGTGGTGGCAGGGAGATACAATCATGTAATAGCTAAATATGAAAATGAAGGTGGCGGCTTTATTCAGGTTTGACCATCTACATTTCTTATTTATCAGCAACCTATAAATGAGAAATGCAGTTGAGCATTCATATTTTATTTATAAAGAATATTCTTGGGTTGTTTTATTTCTTTTGCTGATTATTCTATGATTCAGTGACCACAGCATTATTGGTAATCCTCATAGGAACCAAGCATGTTTTGATGACTGCATTTTTGGTCAGCACCCTCTTGGGAGTTGCATAGTATGGTTATAGGATCCCAGGATAATACACTGAAGAAGATGGTGCAGAGACAATTTGGAGACAGGAGTGTTTTACAGCTCCTTGTGTTAGTTTGGAGCAAGGTTGCTGAGCTCTGCTCTATGAGCAATAACATCAGGCTCCACATGGAAGCAGCAAATTACTTCCAGACCCAAACCAGTCCTGGAAGTATCACGGACACTTCTGCACAACACTTCTCCCGTAAGTGATGTGGACTGAACCCAAACCATCTGTGCATAACTGGTGTAGAAGCCTATGCATCTATGGAATAATTAGTCCACAAACGAGTGTGCTGGTTTCACGTGGAGCGGCGGGGGGAGGGGAGCCCAACCCCTAGGGACCTGCACGAGGGCTTGGGACGAGGGACCTGCACGAGGGCTTGGGACGGGAGAGCTGTCTCTCTCTCTGGGAGCCTCTTCTGAGGCTGCGGGAACCAATCAAAGACCTAATTTGGTGATTGACAGCCCAAGAAACCAATTAGAAAGTTATTTCGC
>JANRGV010000001.1:84438040-84492533 GCA_024734035.1 Alethe castanea | reverse complement strand
CCTGCCTTGTCTCTACTCCTAAATCCAATCCCCGAAAGAAATTAAATGTATTAAATTTGGCCAACCCCAGTCACACCGTGACAACGAGACAAATCTGTCATGGGCAATTAGATATTTCTGGGTACTTAGAATGAAGTTAAAAGACCATTGGGTACACAAAATTCAAACACTTGAAACTTCAAGAAATGCCAGAGTTAAGACTCCTGCAGAAAACTTCATAGCCTACTTGGTGCACAAAGTTAACTATGTCAAAATCAATTTTAAGAAACATTATTTCTGAGCTTTGGAATACTTCCTCATTCAAAGCAAGTGCTGGAAAGTACTGTCTAGAAAGCACTTTCTCACTGTGTGGTCCTAGGAATTTTTTAGTGCAAACCTGCTGTGAAGACAGAATATTTCATTTCCTGTAGGATGATGTTCATCAATACAGTGAGTGCTTCACAGTTCTGAATACTTTTTCTACATAGCATATTGATGAGGTAAAAAAAAAATATTCTATGCTGCAGAGAAGTTGGGGCTTCCATTAGCTCTGGATGTCACGTCTGAGAAACCTGATAATCTGATTTGTATTTGAGAGCACCTTTTGGTGTAACAGTATTTCGAGTTTAGGTTCAGCTCTGTGCAGTACAGATTGGCCCCCCAGAAAACAGTGAACACACCTTGACAGGGAACATAATGTTACTTTCTGACAAGTTGAACTGAAATCAATTGCCAAGCAAATACAATACATACTAACACTGTGGCAGAGGTTCAGTAAAAACCTCTCACCCCTTATGTCAGGAACATTAAAATGTGTAGCACCACCATCCCTTTTCTCTTGAACAGCCTTATTTCCAATGTCTGGAAAACTTGGCTTTATAAACATTCTAATCCTTTAAGAGTTGGATTCGATGATCCTTGTGGGTCCCTTCCAACTCAGAATATTCTGTGTGATCAGCTTTTTTGTTAGACTGGTTTGTTTTGGTTTTGAGGGGGAAAAAAATTGTGTAAAAGAATCCCTCATTATGCTCATCATGTGTAAGCGGAATGAAACTGTGAGGTTCATCACACTGGGTTTTGCCATTAAATTTAACAGAACAAATACTTCTCCCATTAACTTTTTACACATATCCTAAGGCAACAAACAAATCTACAAGCTATTTCTGGTTTATGATAGAAGTCACATTGGCAGAAGTTACTTCACCGGACATGATTTAAAAAGTTCAGGACATCCATGCAATAATACTTAGAGCTTGAAGAAGCAAGAGGTATTTCAGATGGACAGTAATTCATGAGATATGCCTAGAGGTACTTGGCAGATCAGCTTTGGTACCGTTGAGCTTTCACAAGACACAACCTACCATCTATCATGTACAGCTTTTTCATGCTCCAATCTCTCCTCTGGATTTGGGACACCTACTCTCTTTATCCATGTTTCTCAACAGCAACACTGATAAAATGTCACAAAATGCCAAAAATTTCTCACTACTCTACTGAACTTTAAGAGAATGATAAGCATCCTGCTGCTCCACACAACAAATTCTGGCAAGTGCAGGTTATGAGATAGAGAGAAACCACAGACCTGTGATCTGCTCTGTGCCACTATTCCTCAAGGCTGCTGCTCTGTGGCCTCCCACTTGTCCTGGATGGGCATCTTTAGCTCCAAGCATCTATTCAAAATCCATCTCACCTTCTTTTGGGGCCGGTATTTTTATGTCTGAGAATGCTGCTAACAATTTGATAATTGTTACCATCCAGAACAATCTGTTTAACAAAAGATTGTTAAACAAAACCGGATAAATTTCTTGTGAAATGAATTGGATGTACACTGTCTTCAGCCTTTCTGCTCTTCATAAAATGATGCCTACTTTCTCTAGAATTGTTACTTTTATTTCATAGTTGCAACTGGGAATTAGTTTTAATTAAACTCATCCCTTCTGACTGCTCAAGGCCAAAGGGTGGTTTTTCACTTTTCATACAGTACAAATAATGGAAAAGTTAAAAAATAATTAAAACCCCTGAGTTGCTTTATTGGTGTAGAATATAAAGTGGAACTAAAAAATACTCCTTTTGATTCACTGTTTGATCTACAGAAATTTATGCTAGCGCAAAGTGTAAAAGCAACAGAAAAGCCTGAAAGCCAGTAATTCACATTAAGCAGGCAAACAGAAGAAAAAATAAAAGTAAACAAAAGTTATCAGCTAAATGAGGACAGCTGCTTGCTACTGTGTAAGAAAATTTCAGAGCTTTACAAAATCAACACTACAGTACTATAGCTGATATAAACCTGTAAAAAATTATATCACAACCACTACATCATAAATGGTACTAAACTGTTTCACATCTTCATAATAAAGTATTCAGACTCCAAAATACCACTCTGTGTGAACCTTTAAGAGCTCCATTTTTGCATATCAACTGGGGAAAATGCTTCTAAGTTGGTTACATAAATAGCTTGCCTATAATGCATCCAATCCAAGTGATCTTACAAAAAGAAATAAAATATGAAGTGGTGAGAGAAAGAATCAACATTTCTGGTACAAGTACTAAAAAAATAAAGTCTATTCTTTCCCGCCTCCCTTAATTTCATTTCAAGTTTAACATATATAAAGGCTCAGAGCCAGAATGCTTATCCAAACTACATAAATCTCTAGGCAAACTCCCCATACTATATGGTCCTGTCCCCACAAAACCTTGCAATTCTTCTTAATGGTGCTTTCCAGCAGGAAAAACTAGTAGAGAGCTATCTTTTCTCACCAAATCTCTGATCAATCTTTTCCTACCACATCTTTCCTTAAAAGAATGAATCTCCTTCCTTGCAATATCTTTATGAAATGGAAATGGAAACAAGCCCCCACAGCCAAAGTGAGCCCTATAGCAACTGGGTACCCCACACTGCTGCTCAGGCTGCTTCTGAGAAAGACGCAATTAATTTCCTTATTCCCTTCCTGAATTCCTGAGCAGGGTCAAAGGGAGGCAACATCATTTACCACCACACAACCCATTTCAGACAGCTGGTCCAGCTAATAATGTAAACATGGTAACACCTTGGAAAGGTCAATCAGAGGAATGGTAGCATTAGCAAAGCAATTAATTCTGGGTTGACCATGCCCATTTCCCTCTCACTTGATTCTCCTCCCTTCCCCCACCTTCTAGAAGAAACATAACATCTGAACAGAAATTTTCAAAAGGTAAGAGATGGGATTTTCTTGAACATTAGGAATGCCTTATTTTCTTGGGATGATTTCCAGCACAATATTTTATTTATCTGTTGCCAAAAGAAACACTTTTTAGTTTTCTCATTAGTCAAAGGGCTTTAAGAACACACTTGAGGGAAATGATCCAACTAACGAAACAAGTAAAATCTTTCCCTGCACTTCACTTGCTCCATGAAAAGTGGACACTTCATGGAATCAGCACCTGTAGAGCTAACTGTTCAACCTGAGGTGTGTTTACTATTTCCTTAACAATCCTCATTCCTAAATGCACATGGAAAAGCTGTAGATCCTATCTATCTATCTATCTATCTATCTATCTATCTATCTATCTGTCTATCTATCTATCTATCTATCTATCATCCATCTATCTATCTATCTATCTATCTATCTATCTATCTATCTATCTTTCCATTGTTTTTCACTAAAGTAAAATTCAAGGAAAAGAAAAAACATGTTCTAAACTTATGAGATTCAACGGTCTCATTTCTCTGAGGGCTTAATTACATGGCATTTCATAAAGCTGGAGAGTAAAATGTAAACCAGAGACAGAGCAAGGCACCAGAGTCCCAGGTGGATTTCCAAGGTCACTCTGAGCTTGCCTGCCCTCAGAGCCCTCGAGAGCTATAAAGCTGAAATCAGATACTGCTGCATTTACCTCCTGTCTTCTTTCACCACCTTTTTTTCTTAAATATAGACTGCCAACTTTAACGAGCCTTGTATATGCATCACACACCATACACATTCCTCATCTAATTCACATGGATATGGAGCTTACAGAAGGAAGAACTCAAAGACTAGCTGTGTAGTATAGTCTCTTGTTTGTAGAGCTGCCACGGTGCTTTTCTGTTGTAGCTTTTGTACTGCATGTTTCCTTGCACAACCAGTCACAAACACTCCAGATTCAGCAAGATCAGTCAGGATCCATGTAAAGAATTGTGCCTTCCAAATAGGGTAATATTTTCCCTTTAGTTTTCCCAACTCATATTTATTAGCACCTACAATTATGATTAAGCAAATAAATTTCAGAGATCTGGAAGATTAGGAAGTATTCAAATGCAGATTAAATGTATTATGTAGGGTAAATTACTTCTTCCAGGTCACTTGTATAGTCCAGCAATGCTTTTTATTCTCCCTGAATTGTGCATTAATATGTTTGGGTATTTTTGTGCATGTATCCTTGCTTTTAAATATACAACATGTTTACAGATGCATATCTGCAGATAAAAATATTTAATCGCATGTATCTGAATTCACATATCCCTCTCAAAATTCTTACAGTATCGTAAAAAATTGGTCACTTCATGATAAATGCTTTCATATGTGTATAATTAGTTTTTAAAAGGATTGGTGTTTATTTGTACAAAAACTTTCAAATAATGTTTAAAAAGTCCACACATTCGCAGTGATTTCAGAATTCTATTTTTACAAAAAAATGCATGTTACAAACATTCCCTTTTTAAGGCCCAAGATAATGATGTTTGTGGAAAGAAAAGGAGATGTTTCACACCACTTTCACCACCAGTTCCTACTAGAATAACATTTCAGTGCCTGCAGAGGAAGAACCCAAAAAGCTTAAGAAAATTCCTAAATCCCCTCTCACTGAAGTAGAAATATTTTTCTCTTTTAAACATTTTTCTCTTTTCTTCATTTTAAAACCAAATGAAAACATATAAAAACATGTGAGCAAGCCCTGTAATTTCTCACTTTAAAGAGGCCTGAATCAGGTAACATGAGATACCAACTAATAGTTGCTTGTTGCAGTCTGCAGGACTTATCAGCACTCAGAGCTGGAAAGCAGGATTTTGTGTTCTGTGACCTGTCTTTTTCAAAGTAGGAAGCCTGGCAGAACAGACGGTAACATGAACACAGCACAAATAAAACAACTTTAATTCCATGGTAATTTACCGGGGTGTTTTTTTTAAAGTGCAATAGAAAGGTCTGAGGTAGAGAATCAGCTGTCATTTTTGCAAGTCACTTGTTGCTCAAGGGGATCCAAGACTGCTAGACAAGAGCTTTATTTTGAGACCAAAAATTTAGTAATTCTGGCACAGAGAACATCAACCATACATATAACCCTGGAGAAGTAGCCCTACAACACTCCAGACAGTGCAATCCTAACTGTACTATGCTAGATACAAAACCATACTGAAAAAAGTTAGGAACCAATGGTCTCTGCACTGTATTAGGAATATCCACAGGACAACACCACCTCTGATTCTAAGGAGGCAAACTCAAAGCAGTTCAAACCTGAAGGAGCAGAACGGGTTAGCCATGGTAATAAGGATGGCAAGAAGGACATTTTGCCTTCTTTCGTAGTCAACATCTGTAATGCATTAGAGAGCTTCACTCTCCTTGGACTTTGCATCCCAAAAACCTGAGTAGAACTGGATTCAAAAGAATGGGTGTCAATTTTCCTTTGCCCTGAGCAATGAGATTCTATTCAATATCATTGCTCCTGAAAAGAGTTAGATGTCAAATAAAATGGAACCTACTTGTAATCTGTCTCATAACATGAATAACTTAACCTGATAACAGAAAGCAAACAACCTTAATCCTGCTTCACATATGAGTATTTAGAAAAAGGTATGTGAATTCCTGAGGATGTCTACCACCCTCCTCTCCGATGCACTCTAATACAAATATTATGCCTATTATGCATTGTGCCATTATTTTGAAAGCATTTACTAGTTCACTGACTTGCTTTAGATGAATTCTGCTCTTTTTTCCCAGCAGTCATCTCTCAAAGCATCAGCTAGTTTTAGGGACCTAAGTGATTCTCTGGCTTCTCTCCTGAAACATATGAATAAAAAGTGGCCTTTCCTCTTCATGGTTTTCTTGAGCAGTCTGTCTCTATCAGACACCTCTGTCAGTGGCCCTAGTGAACTTATCTTCTTCATTTAGTTAAGTGCGCAGTGTTGAAAAGCATAAATACTTCATCTCTATTCCATTTTCCAAAGAGAAGAAAAATATTAGCTTAGACCTTCTTCACTTTCTCTATCCAGTCTCTAATAAAACCTGTGGCATCTTCTGAGAAATTACTCCAGGAACACAGTGACAGCCCACACAGCCTTAATACGAGCACCTCCCTAAGGCAGCAGACTAGTAGAGGACTCAAACAGCCACAGTGCTGCCTCCCTGTGCTGAAAAACACAGGCTGGATCAGACTATGGAAAAAAAATGAAGAGATAAAGCTGAGAAGGTGGTAGTTATCACTGGAGATGTGTTTGAGCTGTGGCAACTGACTGCTGATCTGCTCCATCTCTTTTGCAGCATTTGCAAAGAGAGTTCTCCAGGTCACTTCCCGGCTGTGCCACGAGTCTCCTCCTGCTCATCCAGCAGCAGAAAGCCCTGGTGCTTCTGCCCTCTAGCAGCATGAACAATTTCTGATCACAATGGAGAGAGCCCGAAGTGCTAGAAATACTAAATGGTTTAGGTTGGAAAGGACTTTAAAGATCCTCTTCCAATCCCACAGGTATGGGCAGGGAAAACTTCCACTGAACCAGGTTACTCAAAGCCCCACCTAACCTGTCCATCAACACTTCCAGGGATGAGACATCCACAATTTCCCTGGGAATCCTGTTCCAGAGCCTCACCATTGCCATTAAAGAATGTCTTCCTGATATCTAATCTAAATCTACCCACGTTCAGTTTGGAACAATTATCCCCTTGTCCTATTACTACATGTCCCTATAAAAAGTCCCTCTCCAGCTCTCTTGTAGGCCCTGTGTAGGTACTGGAAGGTACTCTAAGGTCCCCTCAGACTCTTCTCCAGAGTGAACAACCCAAGCTCTCTCAGCCTTTCTGCAGTCTGTCTGTTCCAGCCCTATGAGCATCCTCATGGCCCTACTTTGAACTCATTTCATCAGGCCAACACCGTTCTAGTGTTGGGGGCTCCAGAGCTGGATGCAGCACTCCAGGTGAGGTCTCATGAGTGCAGGGTAGAGGGGCAGAATCACCTCTGTTGACCTTTTGGCCACACTCCTTTTGATGCAGACCAGGACATGGTTGGCTCTCTGGGCGGCGAGCACACATTGCCAGGTAGTGTTCAGTGTGTTTTCTATCCATATCATTATCCATATCCATTTGACAGAATATTGTGAATATATAATCTTGCCTACAAACTCTAAAAAAAAAAAAAAAAAAAAAAGGAATATAATAGAATAAGGTTTTACAGATGGTCAGATTGAAATAGCTGGAGTCAAAAGTGGCTTACTTGAAATCAACCCCCACACCAGTAACAGCACAAAGAAACCAAAATTGTCTCGTTCAACTGGAGGAAGAACTTCCATTCTGAAATAGCCAGTGCCATCACTGGAAGATAATTTCCCTCACCCACTCAAGAGAGACACTTAAATTTGTACTGCTGCAGCTGTTTATGCATGGCCATGAATAAATGGATCAAGAACTGAAAGAATTTCAGACCCAACAAATGAATAGGAAACCTAGACCAATGAAGTGGATGGTGTGGAATATGGGAACAGAGAACAATCTTGCAGAAGGACAGGGAGGGAATGATGTTTTGTTCTGCTTTTTTGGAACAGTGAACTAATGCTTTCCCTATGTTCTTCCAGCCAGAGTAGAGGAAGCAGAGGCTGTCTTTTAACTGACAGACATATTTAATAGCCCACACTGTTCCAAAGAGATGCCAAAGGAAAGCTTAACGCCTGTTATAGTGGAAATATTGCTTTGTAAAAGCAAAGCTGTCTCTATGATTTTGATTTGCTGGATCTTATCTGCTGGCAGTAATGATGATGTAAAGAAGATGTGAATCATCAAGAAAAGGAAATTAAAAACTGAAATTTTCTTGTCTTTGACTAAAAGATCTCTGAATTTCATTTGACTGGACAAATGGGACAAAAAAAAGAGAAAGAATTTCTAAAAATATAGCATGCAATGTTCTTCATTAGCAGGAAGAAGAATATAGATTTAAAATTCTTTCAAGTTATTAGCTAGTGCATATAAAAAAGGTCTCAAACACAATGTGGTTCTCATCATGAACACAAGTGTTGGGGGAAAACCAGAAATGCCAAACCAAAATATCAATCCTCTATTTAGAGAAATCATAGTCCTATATATTGTATATAAAGTATATAATACGACATCTAATGGAATTCCGCCATGTACAGTAATGTGTTTGTGTTCTCACAGGATAATCCAGCCATCTGCTGTTTTAATCTAAAGACTTTTTTAAAAAAACTTATAAATAAACATGAAAGAACACAATTGAAAAATGAGTTCTCCAGCTAAAGGAGCACTGCGTTATCCTGATTATTTTAACAAACTTCAGAGCATTTACATAAAAAAGCTCTTGTGTTTTATAGCTGCTTTTGAAAAGAAAAATGGCCAGTAAATATTGATACAACATGCAGGAAAAATAAAGATTACTTTTTCAAAATGAACATATTTATCAAGATTGCTGTGTTTTTGTTTGCTTGAACATTACAAGTGACAGGCAAATAAATATGGAAGACTTGGAAGACTCTTATTTTTAATTATTTGAAAGTCTGGACCAAATTTGTGTTTTACACACATGTCAATAGTTAACTACTATTCATGTCAGTACAATAAACAAAAGCACAATCAAACCCACCAGATCTTAACCTAGTTTGAAATAAAACTTTGTAAATTACTGCTGGTAAGAACCATCCTGGTTTACAACATTTAAAGGCAGAACTGTGGGACTTGGTCATGATGCACACACCTCATGCCTGTACACTGAAGCAGCTCTTTCAAGGGACATTTGCAATCAGAAGAAACAATATTTCTTGCACCATCACCTTATAAGGAGCAGCGACTTGTTTATGTTTTAATTCCACAGCAACCTATTTATGTATTAACTACAAACTCAGGTTTGGAGTGATGTCATTAGCAGACAATCTCATCCATGTTTCTTGGTCTTTTGACTGCAGAGTAAAATTTAGAAATATTATACCTCTTCCATGTAGAAATCATTCTGAAAATACAGAGAATCCAGTACATTTTATTTCTAATAATTCCATGTTATGTAAGCTTATCTTACAACTTCAAGCATTAGTGGTCATCATGATCTCCCTTAGTTATGCAGACAAAAACTAAGTATCCCAGGAGCTTACTTTCACCCTAATTCATACATATGTTCAATTCAAAGGTTAACATCATTACTGCCATGCCTCTCCGTTGGCTTCAGGAGAAACAAAATTTTAAGGCACTGTGTCAGAGCCCATGTACTTACTGATTATAGTGCTGAAGCTGTGCTTAAGTATGGATCATTCCCCCTGGATCCACTATGACTTGGTGCATGGCTCTTCACAATGAAGTGAAGAGTAGAGTAGTCACAACACTCCTGTTTCCCTGACAATTGCAAGTGTAGAATGGGGGAAGAACCCATAAATCAGAGAATATGTGTTGCCTTATTCACATTGACCACTTATCAAGAAATTTCAGATTCTTGAGAGGGACCGTTAGTTATTCTTCAAGTACTCATGCAGTATTCGAGCATTTCACATTTTATCCTCACAGCTTATTAGGAACAGGGAGCTTCAGTCTCTCAAGTACACACTGCTTTCCTGGCCCAAATATATTATACACATCCATCTATCCATCTATCTATCTTGTACCTGGTCTTGTCTGAAACAAGCATATGATGCCAAATGCCAGTAGTGAAGTACTTTAGGATAGAAAAAAGCTCAAACAAAAGTCCTGACATATTTTTCTTTTCTGTCACAACCTTTGCAAGGGGATGCACCTAAGAACAGCCCTATGTGGGTAACCACAGCCAAACATCTGTCTGATTGTAACCAAGCAATATATTCTGATACACATCTGGAAAAAGTCTGTCAATACCTCCACTACAAGCTAGCTCACATAAAGTTCCAATACCACTGAGGACAGAGGTTGCTTAAGATCAGTGGCTGATCACTGTGATCAACTGAAGTATCATACAAAGAGTGCAGGCCATGACTTCCTGAAATTCACTTACATAGGCATTCAAAAAGTGTTTTCTCAGCACCGTCTATGAAACAATCCATGAGAGGACTCCATGAATACCTGTAGTACTTTCTCAAATCTACAGGAAGGACTAGGTTTTTCTAATCTTTCAGCATTTTAAGAGCCTTGAATAACTCTGGACTAAAGACAATTGCACAGGAGGACTAAATCTGGAATGCCTGTGAGCAAAAGGAGAGTTTAGCTGTTTTACATGCACTCAATAATAATGGATTTGGCACCAACTGTGCAGGTTTACAAGGTGTTTTCCAACAAGACTGTTAAACCCCAAGACTTGAGCAGGCTGTGGCTGAGCTACCCCTGTCCATGGTACTCAACCAACAAGCTGTGGGCCAACACAGGTCACCGTGTGCAATGGCATTGGGTTTAGGTGGCACATCCAACCACTTTGGTTGCCAGGTTTGGAAGACACGCACTACGGTTTTGTTGGCATAGTCTAGTGAATAGGATTCAGGCTTGCTCTTCTGAAAGACCTACTCAGGTCTTCCTTCAGCTGAGGCAACGAGGCTAAAACCCCCTTGAAATAACAATTTTGCCATCTGTGAATGGCAGTCATGGAAAGCAACTGAGCCCAGCTTTTGACAATGCATGGCTCTGGGTATCATTCAGCTCCAGTGGAACACAGTATAGAACACAGGACTTTTTTTGACTGAGTCTTGTGGGGCAGGCATACCCCTGTCCTGAACAGTCTGATATTACCAAGTACAGTATGCAAGAAGAGTTTAATGTACTCATCAGAGATCCAGATCTCTGATTTTGAGGGTGGTCCAAATGTCTTTCCCAACTTGTTCTTTAAGACCCTTCCCAGCTTGTTTTTTCAGAATCAGCATGGTAAAAGGTATGTATTACACAGGGGTGGTTGTTTTTATATTGTGTGTCCAATTATTATAAAATATTACAAATCTGGCTCCTAATCTTACGTTCTTGCACACATTCCACTTCCTGCATGTCTACAGAGACCTAGGGAAAGGTGACATTCACAGCACATAACTTACAGGAGCTCAGTATTCCTGAGCCTTTAAAAGCAAAGGGATAGTCTTGCCCTATTACTAGGTGATTCAGGGAACCATTACACCCAGTGAACACATAATGGTGCCACAGTTTTTGACAAGAGCACTGATTATGCCTATCAACTACAACAATAATCATGTTCACATCATCAGAATTTCTAAAGCCTGAAAACATGAAGTCCATGTGTTTATGGTCTCTGATTTTTGAGCTCAGGAGCAGAAGACAGGGTTTTGTGTTTCTTTCCTCATCTAATCCCACCTCCAAATACATACCAAATGCAATGGAAGTCACTGAAGGACAAATACTTTTCTTAAGGTTAGCTATATATCAGCTTATTCAACCTTTTCAAGGAGAAACAGATGAGGCTTATTGTTTGAGGGAAATGACCACTGATATTCAGGCTGAGACTCCCCATCACCAATGGGTTTCTTGTAGAAATGAGGAAGCCTACAGGTCCAAAGTGGTTTCTGCCAAGTTCCCTCAACTGGCCTTGAGGAAGAGTTCCAATTAAAATGAAACAAATTACATCAAATACTCAAGACCTTCCATGTTAAACTATAAATTCAGACACAGACTCATGATGTCATACAAAAAAAATTCAGAAACAAAAGATAATAGGAGATATGAAACAAACTACTAGTCAGGGAGAAAATCCAATTCAGTCACAAAGCTTCCCTCCTGCTCAAGGAGTCCACCTAACTACTTGAGAAAAAGTAATTGGAATTAGTTGAGATGAATTCTACCCTGTAATCTAACTAAAAGCATTATTTGATACTTCCCACATCTTTAACTTTCTTATATATTCCAAAGGATTGATATAAAGGCAAGATTCCAACACACATTTCTGATAAACACTTACTTCTCCATCAGGTCTTGCTCTACTAGTTCATGATGAAGATTATACAAGAACTCAACATTAAAACACTAAATTAAAAAAAAAAAATAGGTCAGTTCTTTGTAGGCAAAATCCAAACAATTACACTCTCAGTGTAACTGATTCAGTAGTCACCCTATCAAATCACCTTACTACAGCTAAAGACCAGAGTAAAGTAACACAAGCAATTCCACGCTTCTAGCCAATAAAGCACTAGTTTCCTATGTATTTTCAGCACTTAAAGTCAGCCATCAGCCTCATGACACAGAAATTGAAGGCACCCCTGATGTGGGACAGTCTGTCTGTTTCTAAAATAGCCTGTTAGTTCCCATGAAAACACTCCAGGGTTTAGCTGTCCATAATTTCCTCAAGTTTTAAGTTTGAACTAAAACTTTCCCTGGGGTGTTAGATATACACCACTTTCTCTTTTTCACAGAAAATGTCCAACACTCATTATATTTGGGGAGGGTTTCTGAAAGACAGGAGGAAAAAGGAGGAAGAGAACTTTTCACTGGAATTGAAAATACTGCTGCGAATATTTTTGGATATATGAATATTTTGGGAATTTGAGCTCTTTGGAACACTCAGAAAAGTTATAACCTCACATCAGTGAAAAGCTTCATACAGAAAATATTAAAATGTGCCCAAACTTCATGTAACTAAAAGATTTTGAAACAGCTGTTGTTTGACACTTGTAACAACCTCTACAGAACATATGCAATCAGCTGAAACCTCTGTATACTCCGTTTTTGAAGCTCAAAATATCCCCATATTGCTCCCAGTTCCTGCCCTCCAAGGATGGCCAAGGCATCCAAAGGAAAAGCAGCAGCTTGTGAAGGTTTTTTGTTTTGTTTTAAAGAACTGTTTTCTCTACTCAGATGGTAAGAAGAGGAATTCTAATCTTAATGTAGAAGGAAACAAAATATAAACCTAGACATGTTTAAGGAAATGAAAGAGGAAGGAAGTCTGACAGAATACCCAATAAGTATCCAAGAGTTATGAAATGACATCAAGTGACTGGGATAAATGAGGGAAATAATGGGAAAGACTAACAGCCATTTGGCTGGAGGAAACATACAGTTTAGGTCTGATGTGAGTGATGTCGAGGAAAAGAAATGTACAGAAGATGATACTAAAGACTGACTAGATCCTTGATAGTGGCACTGCAACGCTCTCCCTTATTTGTTTGTCAAGTTCAAAATCAGGGTTTTGCTGACACAGGAGTTTGTGTCCCATTATTAAGAAGTGGAATGAGTAACTCAACAGTACTAAAAAAAAAGTCCAAAACAATAGCAAAACATCAACCTTTTCATACCCATTTTTCAGATGAACACATTCCTCTCTCAAGTTCATTACACCATCACACGAACACAGCTGTGCTGTCAGAACCCAGGACAGACAGTGCAGAGGTGGGAAGAAAAGGCTTTTAAGACAGCTTAAACTGGTGAAGAAATTAATGTAAATGAATTTATGAGTATTATTGAATGGATTGATGATATAAATAAACTGATAGACTGATGGAGGCTAAAGGAAGTTGATGTGAAAAGCGCGAAATAGAAACAGATCATTAAAAAAAAAACTAGGACAGACTGGATAAGCATCTGAATAGAAAAAAAAGTCCCAAGAATAATTATTAAAAAAGAAATAAACAGAAAATACCATATCAACTTTGAAAAACCAGCCCAAGGACAAGCTCCAAACCAGGACTCAGAGTTACTGAATCTTTCTGAATTCAGAATGTGTTTTCAAGTGCCTCATTTCCTTATCTGCCACACAAAGATAATGCTGCCCTTTGAGCTCTTCGATAACATCTAGTGACAAAACGCAGAAAAATCCACAAGGAAAACAAACATTTTATAACAGAGTTTGCATAGCATGAAATAAATTGCAAAGCCTGGGGAAGGACTGCTGATAAGAGCAGCTATTTAAAAGGAGTTCAGTAAGTACACAGGTGTGATGGTGCTTGTTGGCTGAAGCAGAGCAGCTGAGGAAAAAGCTGTACCACTGTGGCATCAAAGGCTGGATCAACTGCCACACAAAGGGGGCAGGTATGTCTGCAAAGAAAGCTCAGACAGGTATTCTTAATTTTCAAGAGCTTTGTTTATCAACCTGAACAGTAATCTTAGTGCCTTTGTCCATAATCATCTTAGAAAAAAAAAAACATTCATCACAAAAATGAAAAATATCTGTAGCAACAAATATATATCATTTATCCACAATGCAGACAATGTTTCCATTATTGATATTGACCTAAATACTAAAGCAAGCTTATGGTGACCCACTACAGAATTTTGGGAATGTGGAAACGGTGTTTAGAAGTTGCAGCTTTAAAAGCAGAATTTCTGTCCACTGAGTGGATTTTGCCTGAGTGAAAAACAGTGTCTGCTCCCAAGACTGTTCCCTGCATGCTGGGGCACTGAGACTGGGAACACCCGGGATGTACGTCTGCAGATAGGGATCCTTGTCACTACAGAGACTTGATGGTCATCAGGAATAAGTGCTGTGCTACCCTGCTGTACCCAAAGCCAACTTGAGGCCTAAGTTTAAAAATCACATAGGTGTCTTTGAAGAAGGGAATTTCAGGGCAGGGAAGGCTGGGAAGGGACAGAGAAGGCAAGAGGAAGTTGAGAGCTTTGTCTAGGCTGGTGATAACATATAGAAGGAGGAAGGTTAAGTAAGAGGAAACAGGATATTGCCCAGTATTGGCAGAAACCCTTTAAGACTCCACCTGTCATTTAAATAAACCTTCTTAAAACACACAATAGACACAGCATATCCTGAGCAGCACTTCAGTGACTCAAGACAAAGTGCCTTAACAGAGCCATTTGATGGCACTCCTCACAGCACACAACAGTATTTTTAGTGTTTCTTCACTTCAGGGAGCCCAAAGCACTTATAAGATTAGAGGACAGAAGAATATTTGTTTTCTAACTGTAAATAAATTAAAGAGGCAAAGGGAAAAAAAAAAAAGGCTTATTTTACATAGCACCTACATCAGTAAACTCTCTTCACTAAATTGATTGGGAAGAAACTTCAAAGTGATAAATTATTGAAAAACACACCCTAAACAACAGAGGTACTGTGTTTTTAGCAGCTAGTGCAGGCCAGTGATCCTGTATTGCTTGAGTGCAGGAGGTAGCATAGGCTCCTTTCCTGGCATGACAGCACCAGCTTTAGTGCCAAGAATTTAAATGGAAAAAGCTGGAAATGCCTCACATGCTGAAAACAGAAAAAATAATCATTATTGTCCGGCAACATGGAGAGAAAGAAATCATGTTACAATTAAGAAATAGTAAAACTGTAGGAATGGGATAAACTTCTGCTTCCCCCCACTGCAGGCAGGGAGCCCCAAGCACAACTCTTCTCCCTCTGGGTTGCAAAGGGAAGGCACGATATCCTGTCTGCCTTTACATGGCACCTTGAATTCGCTGCCTTACCCAGTCTGCTCAGCCCCTGCCTGTGCATCCACTGACAGCCTTCACACACGTGGGGAGTGGGGGGACACCAGCCCCATCCTACTCTCGTCACTCCAATGCCACCTCAGTGTCTCCAGCCCTGTGTATGCAAGGAGGTGGAGAGGGCAGAGGACGAGGGTAGGAAGTGGTGCTGGCAGAAGGTAAGCTGGTCCTTACGCTTCATTACAAAGCAGCAAAAAGAGTTTCACTCTTTTCTCATTCAACCTATGTACACAGACACCTATTTGCTAGTTCTGCTTTCCTGAGGGGCACGTGCTGCTCCATCAGTGCTTCTCTGGGCTGCACAGAAGAACAGGCAAGAGGAAACCCTCCACAGCAGAAACAGAAACATTAATACTCCCCTGTGTTCACTAAAATTATCCTTCACTGCCATCAGCCTCCAGGTATTCTACAGTTTTTCTTAGATACCTATGTATGAACACAGCACTTATGATCAATTAATAATACTGTGCTAATACATGCAAGTGCTATGGCTTAGCTTTTAAGTTCTTCAATCTACAATTTCTTAGTATTTGATGCAGTAGTGATCAGAGACTTAAAAGCAGGTCACTGCCTAACAGTAATGAAAATAAGTATTTTAAGAGTTTGCAGTTCATTGGTCCAGTTTCCTGATTGCACCTATGAGAATCTGATTGATAGAAATCCACACACATGCACATTTGCAAGGATTCCAGACAGACAGAGCTAATACATGACTTAAAATAATGTACCTGGATATGGAAATTAACTCTGAAGATATTTGAAGAACCTCATTTTTGTCACGTCCTTATATAATACAGTAATCACCTTCATGGAAAAAGCAGCCAGTACCTCTCAATTATCTTACATATTTGACTCCACCTCTTCCAATTCTCATTTAAAGTCTTTAATTTTCCCTGATTATATATCAGGATGGAACACTCTGTGTGGCATTCTAGGAACTACCATCACAAATAGCTGTGGAAGTCTCTAATCTTAAAATGAGAATAATAAAACTGTATTTCCCAACAATATTTTAACATATTTTATGTGCATATATTCAATTCAAATAATTTATAGTGAAATTACCATAAGCTGTATACTTTGTACGATTATTCATGTCTGTGCTGGTTTATGAATATCTTCACACGTTTTCTCCTTCTCTACTCCGGCTACAAGATTACTACAAAAAGGCAAAAACACTCTGTAATATGCTCATAACCAGCTGGAATTAGTACATTGTTTTCAAGGCTTGTTCATGAAGTTTGAGTAGTTAAAGCATAAAATATCCACAATGGCTTTAAAGGCCTCTGGGAGTACTTTCCAAGTACTTACTCATTGCTCACTAGTTAAGGATGTGCATTTTTCGTGTTCAGTTCCTCATTTTACATGGAGTCTGCATAGCCTGAGGCGTCACATTTCATGGGAATTTCACAAAGCATAAAAAAAAAATTACTCAGAACCTGAAGACTCATTTTCACAGAGACAGAAAGCAACTCAAAGGCTCCCAGCCTCTGTCAGCTTTAAAAATATGGAAAATCCATAATTTTACGGTGGTGTTATTACTGAATTCCATGTAGACCCTATATTCTCCCCATGAGCAGTCCCACCAAGAAAGGCCGTTTCATATAATGCACTGTACAAGGAACAGCTCAGTTTTTTTGAAGATGTGTAAATTACTATAGAGTACTTAAACTTTTGAACTCAAATTTGCTTCGATGCCAATTCCCATCCCAGACTGGGAGGACTTGTACTGTATGCTCTGTGTGAGGACTATCTGGCTCTGCTTCCAGATGGATCACACATCACAATCACATCCAGGGAGAAGGGAGGGAGGAGGAGGAGAAGGAGAGAGCAAGCACTGCTTGCTCCAACAACTAAGGGAATGCCTAAGTTTGTATTCAGTAGGGAACTCGGTGTAATGTGTGCATAGAACAAGTTTAATGAATATAATTTTAAAATATGTAGATTAGAAATGAAGAAAGGAAATGCTAGAAGTGTAGAGTGGAAAGGAAAGAGGATGTTCTCTCCCTCTTTTTAAAATGCATGGCTTCCAATGTCAAGCTGTCCCAATACACCCGTACGTTAAACAAATGCATTCAGTCTTAAGGAGATAATTGCAGAAGTGAAAGAGGATTTACCTGCTGAGACAAGGAGGTTTAGTGTTTATATTATTAATCACGGAGATAGTACAATGTGCCCTTTTCTTCTGGTATAACAAAGAGCATTGTCACCTCGTTATTTATAATCTGAAATGTTCATGCATCAGGATGCCAAATCCATTTGTATTTTTTCATTTCATGGCTTTTCAGGAAGAGGCACATCTTGGGGTTTCTGCACATGTAACAGAAAGAGGTACTGATCCATCAGGTATGTAAGTCCGATTTTTCTGGGACTGCTACTTTTGATCTGAACTACAAGAAATGGTACTATAACGTTCACTGATGGCAAATTAGCAGTGTAGTCCATTTCAAGGGAGATGGCGTTGCTGCATCCCTGCCTAAGGCACAGCTCAGTAGTGCTGCTCATTAACAGGTTTTGTTAGCTTAGCTACACTAATCTGCTACTAACTTGCTTATACAGCTTGGTTTGGTGTGTTTTATTTTGTGGGGTTTTTTTTGTAGTGGTGGTGGCAGGAAACCTAGGTTGTATCTCCATGTGGAGCTGCCCTCTACTATGTAGGCATAACAACTTCCAGGTGGATTTGCCATCTGTTGGTATGGTTCCATTGGAACTGTGGTATGATGTCCAGCAGAAAAGGATTCATGAAGTATATGAATTTTAAAATGCCCACAGGACAAGTGTCCAATTCTGATAAGCTTTCTGAAAGGTCAAAGAACTGAATTTACTGGGAGACTGTGCTAGCAAATTTCTCTCCGAAGCAATATTCCCAAGTATCAAGCTACAGGCACCCAATTTCTTTTTAAAGTTCAGGCTGTTACTGCAGATACTTTGAGATGGAGTGATAAGTTTGCATAATTTTAAAGAACTGCACATAAGAAGACAACTTGAATATGTAGAGACATATATAGGAACTTCACAGTTGCATACAGATACCTTCACACTGGAGTTTAAGAGAAAAGAAAGAAATACAAAGATAAGCCTAATTAAGTGTCTATTCCTATTTATTTGGGGCTGGGATACTTTTCTACAGCTCAAAAACCTCAAGCAGTTCTCCAGGTCACACTAAAACAGGAATATTGCAGCGATACGGAGTACACAGTATTAGCTCCCTTTTCACTACTAAACTTACATTACTACCATCTGTTTTACTGCTGCAGTACTAACCAGCAAGACATGTTTATTTAGGATGGAAATAGCCTCTCACAGACTTTATTTCTACTTATTTACACAACCTCTGCTTCCCATATAGACATGTACTGAAGAAGAATGTGCATCTCTATGCTAAGTGCTTTGTAATACCTAACCTTTAATGCAAAAGCCCAAAGCCACATAATTTATCAGTTGAGGGAGGAAAGTTCACGAGCACTGGAAACATTGATGTCCTTGTAAATAATGAGGGGTCTTTTTGATAAAAACAACCAGCCAATTCCTGGAAGCAGATCATCCCCCCATTACAGAGAGCACACTTACAAACCCCAAGCATTCCTATTGGCAGTTGGCTCAATGCAGAAATGCCACCAGCTTGCTGATAACTCCATGCCTGGCTTTCAGAATGAAGGGGTTATCAGCAGCAGCTTCCACTGCCTGCTTGCAAAACTTCATCCTCACCTTCGACTTCCTCTAGCTCCTTGACATCTTCAGGCACACACAGTGTCCTGGTGACAGACAGTAACCAGATGGTCTTTTACCATCCAGAACCGAGTCGTTTCAGGAATTTAATCTGATTTCCCAGAATATGCAGCACAGCTCTTGGTTCCAAACTTGGCATGCAGGTGGGATTGCATGCCTCTGGCTTTATAAATAGGCATAACTATTGGTGGCTTTGGTACATGTCAGTGTTTGAGCTGTTTGCCTGTTAGTTTGGAAAACCTGACCCCCTGCCTGGGCATTCATCTGTAGTTCTGACTGACCCTGGTGGCTCTTGTGCATGTCCAACCATCCTGTCAAACAGCTCAGCGTCTCCTAATTCCAACAGCAAGGTCACTTTCTCCTTTACAACCTAGTAGCTCTTATGGTAATTTCTTAGCATTTTTTATTGTTGTCAGCTACACTATACTGTATAATTAAAAGCACATGCAAAATACAGATTTATAATCACCTTGCTGCAGTAGGGAGCTGAGGTTACTAAAAGGGTAACTATCCAGATACAGCTACACTCATTCTCTTCATCCATCCCTCTGCAAAGGTTGGCCCCCATCTACCAGCTAGACAGGTGAGGAATCAAAATATCACCCTATTCTTATGCCTTCATTAAGATAAAAGCATGCTTGTACAAATGCAATTCTGAAACAAACTACTTTTACTATTTATAAGGAAAAATTTGTATGGCATAATAATAAAGATGCTGTCCTTTCAAACTGAAGATGCTGTTGACTTTGGGCAAGAAATTATCAACCTTTAATCAAATGGTATATCACTGTTCCTCAGAGTATGTCAGATCTCTTACTCAGGACCATTACCATTATCTTCTGTGCTTGCACCAATATCTGTAGAAACACACAGGACACAGGACTTTAGAACTGCAGAGGTTCTGTGACAGGAAAATGGTCTACTGGTTCTACTGCAACCTAGTGTTCTGTCCAGATCATTGAATTAAATATAACTTATTGAAGTTTTGCCTGTACTGTCCTTGGAGATACTTAAAGGATGTGCAGACATGGTGCTTAGGGCCATGGTTTCATGGTGGATTTGGCAGTGTTAGGTCAATGGTTGAACTCGATGATATTAAGGGCCTTTTCCAATCTAAATGTTTCTAGGGTTCTACTTATCTTTAATTTTATATTATAGTAATGGTTTGAGATTTTATGGGACGGGGTTAACTTAAAGCACAAATATTGCCTCAAATCATAACTCTTAGGCTCCTCCAAACACTCATTTTTCTTTATTTCTTCTTTAAAAAACCCCTACATGTGAAATTCAAAACTGCCAAAAAAACCTGAAACCATCTCTCATCCAGACTTGACACTCAAATTCTTATTCTCCATATAAGCACACAGCCGTCACTAAAACAGAGAGCTGCATCCAAAAGCTGAATTTGATTCAAGCATAGTCTAGTACGAGCACTGACTGCTGCCCTATTTTTTCATCAGCTTTAGCTCCTTAGAATTTGCAGCAAGGTCAAGGCTTTTGCCTTCTCAGACTGAACACTTGGTTTGTGCTTTCAGACCACAAGAACAATATCTAGCTTTCATCTAATTATGGACACCTCTAAATACTGATCTGAATACATAAGCAGCTTAATAGGGACCCAAGTTCCCAATTACACTCTACAAATGAGGCTGGATGACCTTTTGACTACCTTCTCATTTGATCCAAGGGACAGACAGCACAGGACTCCACCAAGTAGAACCCCTCACATCACACTGCCAGCAAAGTCATCCCTGACCCCTCATAGCTTACTTATTCAGTGTATCCTTAAAAGAATTAAGCCTTCGTCTACACAAACTGTTTTGTTTTTTTCTCACCTTCCCAACAGCACTGGCTAAATTATCAGAAAACATGAAGGCTACCATGGCATTCCATGTGTTGCGTTCTCGTTCTGTGCAAGGAACAGATGATCTCAAAATTATATCCAAAGAATCTTCAAAATTACAGTAATATTTATATTAATCTTCATCAGTTACAGACATTTTCATTACTTTTAACCCATTCCTACCTGCTTTTGAATATTTAGGTAACATCCACCATACTGCAATCTTTTAACTAGGACAGAGAATTTTAACTTCAGTGTAATCAGTGAAGTTTTTCATCCTTAAGGATCCTTATGGAAAAACACAAAGAAAAAGGAAAGAACAAAAGGAAAACAAGCCTGTTTCTATGGGGTGGGGGAAGTCCCTTAAAACATGGTTTCTTTAGATGCCCATAATAATTAAAAGGAACATAGGAGAATAAATTTAATAATAATAATAATAATAGTAATAATAAAGAACTTTTAAATAAGGAGGATCAAAACCTCTTTTCTGAGATAGTCTTTTTCAAAGGCAGGGCCTCGAGAGAAGCCCTGGCTATTGTTGGTTTCCAGTCTACAGCCTATACACCAACAAAAGGGAACACTTTGGGAAAGGTACAGTCAAACAGCCCTAGATCAGGGGACTTGAGCAGAAGTTAATAGTCATTCCTTAGCACTCAACCATAAACTGTCTGGATTTCTCAGCATTGTATGTAAAAGCCACACTTACCTTCTCTTCACTTCCCTGTTAAAGTAACTAAAATTTTCATGACTCATATTTAATCTTTTTTGGCAGCTCAGTCTGACTTGAACCAAGTCAAAACTCCTAAGCAGAAATTCACAACCAGGAAACATTAGAGTGAAACAATGTGAACTTTTGGAAAAAGGGAAATAATATCCTCAAGAAATAACTTGTACCGGGAATTCACTGAAGCACCTACAGCCCTTAAGCATACATGTATTTCCAGCCTATTTTCCCTCCAAGGTACAAAGTTATTTCTTGATGAGTGCAGGCAAACAGGTTGATATGAAACACTGGGAAATTGCTCAGTCAGGATGAGAGACAGTCTCATGTAGGTGAGTCCTCGAAACAAAGGAGGTAATGCCATGGCTAAGGCTGGCACTTATTGTCACAAGCCCTGCAAACTGAGTTAGAATTGCCAGAGAAAAAGAGTCAATGACACCAAAGGTGCTGGAGAAACGCCGGAATATGGTGGAACTTAGGAGAAATCCAATCTATTTATGATTTACGTTAAATGCAATGAAAATAAGGAGAATATATTCTACTCCAAAAGGATCTGCAGAACAAGGACACCACAGTAGGAAGACACAAAATCTCTAAAAAAAGACTACTTTTTAATTCTCAAATCTCCACTACTTAACACTAAGCTTAGAGCTTACAGGACCACCTCTGTGCTAACTGTGATGTACCTTCAGCAAAATTCATTCACCTATTTACCAGTACTCCGGATTTAGCAAAATGCAGCACTGCAATAGGCACACACAGCTGCCACACAAAATAAACTCCCTAACCAATCACTATGATCTTCCAAAAATAAAATACCAGAAACACTCTTACATGATGTATTTAATGCTTCTTTTCAGCACCCTCCTCAATGTATTCGGATAAGATTGTTTGGCTGTACTGTACCTCCAAATCTTTCTTTATCTCATTGTACACACAGACCTATTCAGAAAGTACATGCTGGCTCCTGGAACCGCAAATCACCTGACATAATTTTGGAGTTGTAACAAGCTTTGAAATTCCTGAAAGACAATCAAGACCAAAACTGAAATGAAGCCAACATCAGAAAAAATTGTATTATTGTAAAGAATGCTAGGATACACTACCCAGAAAGAAACTTCACCTTCACACAGCAGTAATGCAGGGAAGAAAACAACCTGATTTCAGAAGTTACCAATCCCTAAAAGTATCTTCCTAAAATAATGTTTTTTACTTTTATGGCATACTTCTACATAGTTTTTGTTAGTGTTAATGTTGTTTTGTTATATTCATTTTGAACGAGATGTAATCACTTGCTAAAAACAATGCAACAAGTTTGCAGTTGCATTTGTATGATGCTATGGACATTGACACTAAGGCTCTGTTTTACTATTCATTGAATTCACACAAAAATTTCTAACTTTAGATCATGGAAGCTAAGCTCTTGAAAGAAGAGACCATTAGAGACCAGAAGAAAGAGATCATTAGATCTCCTTGAATGCTGGATGCATTAGGATATGGGAAGGGAAGGAGAATGGGAAGGCTCCTAGACCGAAGGCCAGACTGTTTCATACAGAACTTTTAGTTTGCTTCCAGTCTGAATTTTTTGAGAGCATCTATGGCCAGTTTTCTCCCAGAAAATTTAATTGCACATGTTTCTATGTCCTCGTCTTCTATTCAAGTACTTTTATGTGACTGCACAGCTACTGGTATAAAACATAATTCCTGTAGTACTGGTTTGTTTCTTTTATACCTCCAAACCTGGTCTTATCTTGAATGTCTTCACACGAAGCCCCACTTTCTATTTGAATCCTAGCTATCCATAATTCAGCATTTCTGGTTCTTACAAAATCCTTCTACTTATTTTTGGTTGGTTTTTTTTTTGTTGGTTTGTTTGTTTGTTTGTTTTGCTCCTCAGTGTGTTGTTTGAGTTTTAGCAGTTAAATACATCAAAGTGACATTTTTAAATACAGCTATATACGTCAGTCTAAGAAAACTCCAATGAGCAATTTACCACAACTATGTATTCCTAAGCAGACTACACTTACTATGAGATCATCCAGAAGCAAAGATTCCTTGGAGTAACTGTTATCCCCCCAAAATACTGAAGAAACTCTCCAAATTTACAGCTTAGGGTTCCTGGCTACTGGCTAGATGAAAAACATATGCATCCGTACAGGGACAATACAGGAATCAGCTTTCTAATCACATAGCACACCTTTCCCAAATCTCTCTCCAAAGCCTATCTTTGCCAGTTATCTTTTAAGTGCAAAGAACAGAACACAAAGCTCTCATTACCTGTTTAACTCCAAAATGTCAGAAAGCTAAAACTTGTTTCCAGCCATCTGAACCCTTAAGGTATGACTTTCTCCTGTTTTATTCCATAGATGCTGAATGATATCCAGAGATACCGATGATGCTGCATTCTGCTGCACCGCAACGGAGAGAGGTGATAAGAAAATACATCTCCCAACAGGCTGATGGAGCAGGCTGGGTGCTGCCCCTCTCTGTTTCCCTGGTACTTTTCATATGTCTAAGCAGCATGGAGAAAACCCTCCATGCTGCTTGGGAAGTCAACAGCCACCCATCACTCCAAGAAAGGAGAGAAAGACAGCTCACAGAACTACTCCCTGCTGTGTCCAAACTGCTTGCAGCAGCTCCTTTGTAAAAGATGACCACACTCCAAGAAGTTATTCTGTTCTGTGCCCTCTGACACAGTTATCCAGTAAAACCTTTTTTTTCCCTTGGAATTAGAGATTTGCAGTGTAATCTACAAGAAAAGGTGAACAACGAGGAGACTGTCAAGATTCCAAATATTCCAATTCGTTCTGCTCAGTGGTGAGTATTAATCTTCCTTTAACTTTCTTGTATAATATGAAAGACTCAAACTTAGAAGCAAGTTCAAAGACACTTTACACAGAAAGTTGCTGGAGACCTGTGAGAGCTTCCAAGCAAAAAAAAAAAACAACTTTTGGGTGCATTTCCTTTACCTCTCAGGATGTAGTTCTGATAATTCTGGTCGGCTTCTGCCCCCACTTTGATTAAGCAAGTCAGACCTTCAGCAACAACAAACTCATGAACCAAGTCCTTGTCATCCTGTCACAGGAAAAAGCAAAAGATGAATTAGATTTTTGAAAGACAAAGAAACAGATTATTCATAATGTAAAAACAAATGCATGCCTGTAATACCAATTTTATGTTTCACAGGTTGTAAGCAAGTTGATATGAAAGCTGTTATACAGAGGATCAAAAGCAGAATTTAGAGTTTTTAAATCAGAATGAAATACATTTCTTGCAAAGCAAGAAAAGAAAAAAAAGCTTTAACCTTTCAGCCAACTACAGAAAATTAAAATCTGCAAAATATGACTTTTTTTTTTCATTGAAGGCTTGCAAACATTCTCCACAATACTAAATCTCATCATATCACATAAACTAATATCCTTAAAGGGCCAGGATCAACAAGAGAACACCATCTCTATTCCTTTGCATAATTCCAGTTTCAGTATTTTAGGTGTGTACAGCAAAACCTTAAAACTGGTTTCATTGCAATGTAATATTATATCTATTACCTTAATGTAATATTAATTCATTATATTTAGAATAGGAAAGTAAAGTGTTAAACATAAGAGCACTAGTAGACAATATTACCACACTGTGATGGAAAATAGCAAATACAAGAGAAAATTTTTCACCATCAGTTCTTTCCTCAGGGCAGCAGAATGCTCCCATATCACAGGTGGAAGTGACACCAGGGAGAGGAGGGGTTTCCTGGGCCCTACATGCATCACTATTATGCCAAAGGACTATAGAGAACCACATCTAAAGCTTTTCTACTCTTACAGAAGGCTCATGCAGACAAACAAGAAGCTACTAAGAACCAAATTAAATTAGGCACAAGACCAATTAAACATATTAATGGGAGAGAATTACTCTGCAGACAATCCCAGTTGCCGACTCCCTACTTTTAAATAATTTATGCTTTCATATACAACAGTGTAACAGACATAAATTCCAGCTTTCCAATGACACAACCCCAAGATCCATACAATAAATTTATTGAGAGTGATTTTTAAATTCATGGCAAAAAATTAGCAAACCGCCAAGAGAAATCAAATAATCGAGCCCCTTTTAGTGAGACATTTCACTTACTGCAAGTTTTTTTCCGTCGGGTAGTTTACTTATTATGAATTTCCTTCCTTCACTAGAGATAATTTACATAATTCCTACAGTCTGACCAAATGGGATATTAATAACTGGAAGGTGATCTAGCAGTTTGTGAGAAGTTTAAAAATTATGAGTAAAAAAAAATCCATTTCATGTTTTAGCTGGTCAAATTTGCTAAAACAATTTGAAAAATATTATACCGTCATGTATAGATACAAATTTATCACATGAGAAAGGTGATTTATCCTTTAAATAAAATATAAAAGTATACAAAGTGGAAGCATGCAATCATACCCTGCATCTTGGTGAAAGTATATCGTAAAAGGTCAAAATACATCAGATAAAATTCACTTCTGCACCCTTGAGCTAAAATTTTTTTTATTTCTTAGTCTCAATGTTTTATCTTTTAAAAGTGCTATTTTTTTTCAGAAGCAAGATAAAAGCCTTAATAGTGTTTTCTGAAAAGCTAAGAAGTTTACAAACTCACATGTCAGTCCAAGGCACTACAGATGCAAGCACACAATTTTATGCAGACAAATTTCCTCTATGCATTTTCACCACCAGGTGAGCGTTCCCTCCCATTTACCCCTTTGTTATATGGTGTTTTTAACTCAAAGATACCTGAATAATTTCTTCTTCTTTAAGAATTTTGAATCCTGTTTCTCCTAAAACTCAAGAGAAGAAACATATACATGGAATCTCCCAGCTAAACTTAATGTAAAGTATATTAAGGGTTCAGATAAACTAAGGCTATGTGTCATAGTAAAAAATTGTCTAATTTAAGATAAACAATATACATAACAAATCTAACTATTGAGTGAAATAATCACCATTTTTTTTCAGATGGTAATGTTATCCTAGTTTAAAAACATTTCCTTTTTTTTTAAATGCCTTTTCTTGATATTTCAGCATACATTTTGGTTTTGCATTAAGTGTGTTTCCATCCTCCTTGGCAAAAAGTAATCTATTCTGGATTGACACACAGTGAAATAAAGAACATTGGAAAACCAGGAAAAAGTAGGAATAACTGTGGTCTGTGGATTCTGATTTTTATTAATAGACCTATTAAATGCCTGTTTGGGAAAAATAAATGACATCTGGATGATGAAAAAAAGAAAAAGTCCATATAGCAGGGAAGTTAACAGTTTCAGTCATTCAGGTTGAACCCAAAAAACAAAATAAAAATTTTTGATAGCATTTAGCAATCAAGGGCTGCTGAGATTCAGTGAAAGATAAAAACTGAAACACCCAATGTAACTTTAGGATCTCTCCCCATAATCTTAAATAGTGAATGCATATTAGTGCATTACCTGCAGAAAAATTACAAATTAGCGTTTGATTGTCAAAATAAATCAAGCTAAAAATCTGGTTTTATGTTGATGATATTAATTATTTTATTTGGTTGGTTAGTTATTTAATTATTTATTTTTTAACACAGACCTTTTCAAAGAAAATTTTGAAATCTGTCTTCTGGAACTTTTTCAAAGCAACCAAGTCATAGAGCCACCCTAAACTGAAAGGAGATATATTGCAGAGGAACAGCAGAGGAAATAGAGGGGATGAGGAACTCCAACCAGACTGCTTTTGGAAAGCACTGAATAAACAAATCAAACCTGAATTAAAAAAAAAAAAAATGCTTTTAAGGTACTTCTCCTTTCCCAAACAAAAAAGAAGGTGTAATGAAGTAGAGTACAAACACATCATGCCTTAGACGTAAATCTCGACTCAGTACATTATCTATCCCATCCTGTATATACGATGAGAGGAAAGAAGCAAACATCTGGAATGTGCAGTGAAAGATGAAAGGCATGCAAGCCCATACGTTCTACATTGAAAGGAGAATGTTTACATCAATTTTGGTCTAGTATAATCTTTTCAGACCCATTAGCTCACTGACTTGCCAAGTTAGGTGACCTCAGGAGTAAAGGCTACTCTCTAGCAGTGGTTAAGAGGTTCAGGTTTCCAGGAAGAGAGCATTCATTGTTCAGAATATATGGCATGAGCGTGACAATGATACCTACAAGTACATGCCACACGTGTGTGATAACAGCTAGAAGGAGGCAGGGAAATGTTGCCATTGGAAATGGTCTCCTCTGCTAATATTGAAAAGATTTATGACCCCTTAATCAGCAGGCATTAAGGCACTGATGAGAAAAGCAGCAAAACAGGCAAAGCTCTCTAAGCTTAGTGCTAAGCTGCTGCAACTATAAAGATTGTGCAGTGACACAAAGGCTGGCTACTTAAAGTCTTTATGAAAATATATCATTGGCCTCCTCAGATAACTACATTTTGCTTGTTTATTCACCAGCTTGAATTAGATCATGTCTCCTCCTTTTTTTAGGGATCTCAAAGGAAGACAAAACAAGATAATGTACGTCTGTGCAATAGATGTCTATTTTTGTCCAATGTATAATGGAAAAGACACTAAATATACTCAAAGTGGTGACTTTAAAACTTGCTGATGTGGCTGACAAAATGCACAAACCTAACTTTTTCATCCCCATAACTCGGCCTAGCAACTGAAAAGACCCCACAAACCCTGCGATCAAACAGTCTGTACCATAGGCTGCTGTGCTACCGGCAGAAGTAGTGGGGGGCATTGTCTTCTTTCCCACACATTTGTACCATTTGATATATTTTCTAATGTCATTTTGCAGGGTCTCACCTGAAGATGAAGACTGAAGATGTTTTTCTAAGGAATGACACTTTGCAAGAACATGTTTTGTCTGATGTGCAGCTTCCATGTGCAAAGATAAGTTGTTTACGTACTGCTTAAGATAAATCCTTCTGAAGCCTGCTATTTCTGTGGGCCATATGTTTGAAAACTTTTACCCAAAGCATCATTATTTTTATGTCACAAGAAAGTTGCTTCATTTCTTAATAAGAATTGAGGTTTTGGAACATAGCTTCTCGAGGGGATTTTTTTTTTTTAATCTAACAAGCACTGCTACAAACTTCATTCCAAGTATTTGGGGAAACTGAATTAGTAAGTAAATATTCACACTTGGATATACACATATGTATTTCTTTCTTACGTGGCTAACAGCTGTGCAGAGTACTGTCTTTCCAAGGAATCATAAAACAAAGCAAGTTGCTTGTCTATAAGATTTCCACCCAGAATAATCTCATTTTTATGTTTTGAGCTTCCCCCTTTCCCTTAATAAGCTATCTCATTGTTTCTGTGTGCTTAAGCATTCCCATATTTAATTCTATCTTGTACAATTCTCTCCTATTTCTGTTACAAAGCTAAAGAATGCACATTTTACAATGTTCATTTCTTTTAATAAGGAAAACCATGCGTTTCCCATGGTTTTCAGGTTCCCCAGCCTGTGCTCTCCACATGACACACTATTGAGAGAGCCAGCTCACATTCCGTACTGACCAAACCTTCCAAAATGCAAAAGTTGCTGTGATCCAGCCTAAAAGTGAGAGCAGCACAGGCAGACAGAATGCTAGTCATAGACAGGAGAATCTCCTTGCTAAGCTTTGCCTATGGGTTTACAAGAGGGGATTGCATTCAAACTGAGATCCAGTGGTTCATGCATTTCAGTGTCTGCTAGGGAATGAGCTTCCCTCTCTGTTCTTTCACTCCACAACATCCCTGTTAAGACAGATTCAAACTCTGATTATCAGGTCAGCTCTGGTTTTGCCTGTAGACCAAAAACTGTAGCTTTGCAAAGATATACTACATTCACATTTCAACACTGCGATAATTCACTAGGCAAAAGGTAAGATGAATATTGCCAATTCACTGGGCACCACACACACGAGGAGAAATATATAGCCAACCTAAAGAGGGGGAGCATCCTCCTCTGCTGCCTGAAATCTTTTGGGACAAGATGTTGGCAGCATATCAATACAGAGTCCTACTAGCAGAAAGGGCACAGCTCATTCAGACACTGCCTGGCCTGGCTCCTGAAGTAAACATCCCTACTTTTCAAGAGGGAGAGCTAGTGAAATTTTGACTCACAGCTATGTTGGTCTATTAAATAGTATCCTGGCAGAGTGCACTGTCCCCAGTCCACATTATTATGTCAAAGCCAGGTCTCCTTGGACAACTCTCTTCCTCAGATTCCCCTGCCAAGAGTTCACACTGCACAGCAAGCAAACAACTGAAACAGAAACCCCAAATGATTATGCTCAATGTGAAAAAAAAAGTAACAAAGAAAGCACATTGATCAATAAAATGCCAGTGCATTTTAGCCCTCTGAAAAACATAAAAGATGGCTGCACTCTTTAGAAGTTAAAGCACATTTTTTCAAACAGCCTCCACCCCCCTTCATTTTTACTTTTAATCTCCTGCGAAGTCAAGATAGGATCACGAAGTTCAGCTGGTTTTAGGAGGATTAAGGTTTAGGGATTAAGCTTCATTCATTTGGGGATGTAAATTAGCAGCAGAGGGACAGCAGCTGACTGGTGAGGAAAGGGAGGAAGGAGGAGGCAGGTCAAAGAGCAAACCATGCACGACTGCAGGCTTTTGCTGGCATAAATCTCAAATGACAATGTATCTGGCACTCCACCACAAGAAAGCAAAATAGAGGAATATTGCCCAATATACTTCAAAATCTTTCTCTGAGTGCATAAAGGCAGAATGATAAAATCCAGGTTTCTATTAGCAATAGCATCAATGATTAGTAGGTCCTTGTTCCACCCTTCCTATACTTAATAGTACAAGGAGAATAGAAATTGATCTTTTTCCCTAAGCATTCCTCTGGCTCTGGCAGACACCCACATATGCAAAAAAAAATCTCAAACCAGCCCCATATTTCTCTTCTGATTTGACTGCCCTGGGCAGCAGTAGCTATGTGGCAGCACAGACCAGAACACACTTCCATGCCCTGAGAGCCTTCATATCCACAGGCTGTATAATTTCAAATGCTCATATGATTCATCATCCCAGCAGCAATGGAAAATTAACATGCAATTCCTCTCAGCTGCTCTTTCGGCTGCCTACCTCTGCAACCTCAGTGACTACATTAGAAATATATCACAACTAAGCCTCCACAATAATATTTTTAACTCTTGCTACCTGCCTTTAGCATGCATCGCATCTGCTGAAGTTGCCAGCAAAATAATTACTCCCATTGACAAGACTAAAATGATGTAGTAGTAAAAGTTATGTCGTGCTCTATTAGAAACAGAAATCCCAAAGCATTTCAATAGTCCAGCTTTTTTATTGGCTAAGTGACAGGTTGCATTTTACACATCAAGATTGGCTTGCAGTGTTTGCCATTAGAAAAGCTCACTCTGGCTTGAAAACTGAGTAAACATAGTCAGGAAGTGATTGAAGGAGCACTGATTGCCAAGATATAATTTATAGTTACTTTCCCACACTTCAAACTATAGTTCTGTCCTCTGGACTCCAAAATTATCAATATAATGAATATACTAGATTGCCAATCCAGAAGTGCCTGATACTATCTAATTCAATTGTCACTGTTTATTTCAGTCTATTTTAAAAGCCAAGTCATCTGTTGCAAACAAATCTAGAAATAAATCATTCCAAAACCATACACACATCTATCCATACATAAACTGAAGTCCTACAAGTGTCTCAAGACTGTGTTGCCATTTCAACCTCAATTATTTATGAAGTTACAAAACACTTCTATGTATGGACCAGATGAGCCAGTGGTTCAGTATGCAAGTCTTACACTAAACATGAAACCTCAGCTCTACTTTGTGTCAGCTCTACTCTTAGAAGATGAACCAAACACAGATCTGAGAGCCCTCTGCTGTCACAGACTCCATTTCTCTTGGACATATATTTCCACCCCCTGATACTTGGTAACCCAGAAACTTCCCCAAGATAGGTGCTTGGCAAGTTCACTTGCTGTCTTTCTTATGTCAAATTCACACCAGCACACCTAGAAGAACAGTTCCTTGAGAACAAGATTGCTCTGGACTTGTCCAGGACTTGGGACAAGATGTTCCTGGACTTGGGATGTCCCAAAACTGCTCAGCTGCTAGAAATAAATGAGGTAGAAGCATTTTAGTGGTCAAGGGTCTGCAAGGACCAAGCAGATGGTTTTTATCTCAATGGAAGCTCCTTCCCCTCGCTCTACTTGTTGATTGCAAATGCATTTTAACCACTTTACAGACCTCACCAGTTTTGCCAAGCTTCCTCTTCCTTCCAAACTTTTCCCTACATTCCTCCATGCTGTGGCTCTGCTCCTCATTTTCTTCTGTTCACCAGTCTTTACACCTTCTCAACTCATTTAATGTACATCTGTGTAGAAGCATGGCCATAACATGACACAAAGACGTCAGTATTTTGACATTGTTCCCTTTTTTCCTATTCTTTCATCTATTTACGTGGAGCAACATTTCACAGCGGCATGCATGGAAATTGCCATCCTCCCTCACTTTCAGTGAGGCAATATACTTAGCCAGCCTGCACTGTAAAGTTTGGCTTGTGGTGATGACAACAGGGAAAATTTATCTCCAGTTCTGTTGCTGGAGGGAAGGGATGCCATCCAGAGGGTCCTTGGCAGGCCAATGAAAAACTCATGGAGTTCAACAAAGTGACCTGGGTCATGGCAATTGCAGACACATTTACAGGTGGGGCAGGGAACAGATTGAGAGCAGCCCTGTGGAGAAAACTTGGGGGAAAAAATGTGGGGGAAACTTGGGTTGATGAAAAACTCAACATGAGCCACCAATGTGCACTGGTAGCCCAGAAAGGCAGGTGTATGCTGGGCTGTACCCCAAGCAGCGAGGCCAGCAGGGCAGGGCGGGGATTCCACCCCTCTGCTCTGCTCTGGTGAGACCCATCTGCACTGCTGTGCACAGCCCGGGTATCCTCAACATAAGAACATGGAATGGTCAGAGCAAGCCCAGAGGAGGGCCATGAAGTGGATTAGAGGACTGGAGCACCCTTGCTACAAAACCAGGCCAAGAGAGTTGAGGCTGGCCAGCCTGGAGAAGAGAAACCTCATAGCAACCTCCCAGTATCTGAAGAGAGCATGCAGGGAAGTCAGAGACTTCAACAAGAACTGTAGTGATAGGACAAGAAGTAATGGGTAAAAACTGAAAGAGGGGAAATATAAGTAGGACCAAGGAGAAAAATCAGCCTACAGTCTTTCACGTTCACATTTTCCTGATAGATAAGTCAGTGAAACACATGTATTGGCACCTAACACGTAGGGAAGGAAAGAGGCACAACTAAGAAAAAACAAATTCCTTCAGTGGATGTAACTGAAAACCCCAAAAATTACTGTTGTCTTAAGTTAATTAAAGACAAAAGTTAGAGAGGAAATTGCTCCCATGTCACACTTAGGTTCTTTAAGTTTCCTTTCTTCAATTACCAAGATTGAATTATTGTGATCCTGCCTCATCTTCACCACTGTCTTCTTCAAAAAAGTCCTATTTCCCCTTTACTCTGAACACGGTGCTTTCCTTCTTCTGTTACTTTGGTCATTAGCTTCACTACTTTTACATAACCTGATTCCTGCATCTTATGAGGGAGCAGCAGGTAGAAAGCCATCCTACTGTGATGATGAGTTTACTTCTAGTGCTCCCACTGAACTTAAATTCGTAGCTGGGATGATGCCATGTTCACATGAGAAAAATCCTAGAGTTATCATCAAGTTCTACTGCTGAAAATGTTGGGATGCCTTTTTGGGTTGTACAGAACAATAAAATGAGAGAGAACTGAACGGTGCTACAATTCTTAAAACAGGCTGAAAGAAAGAACACAGAAAAGAAACTGTGCTCCTATTTAACATGTTGAATAACTGGTAAGCACCTCTCTGCTTTCAGTATTTAATTTTTTTCAGTTAATAAGGCCCAGATAATTAGATCTCTTTTCTCCATATAACATTTTTTCCCCCTGTGAGTGCAAGAAGCAAGTAAGCAAAAATAAGTCACATCTCAGTCTCATATTAGGCTATTAAATTATTAGGCAGAAAATCTTTGGTTGCCTCCTCCCTATAATGGCATTTAGTGGGAAATGAACAAAAATAGCCCTGTTTACCACAGTCTATCTCCCTATATACACTCAAACACCGGATAAAAACAGCAGTGAAACTAAACACATTTTATGCCACTGACTTGATGGGGACAGAATTTCATATTTTGCACTTTTCATAGATAGCAGATTCTGTGATTAGCAGTGATATCTGTGATAGCAGATGCATACTGTGTATTTGTCCTCCCAGTTAATAGCAGAATCAAAAAATTCCTAGAAAAGTCACTTAGAGCAGACCTTATCAGGAATATTCTTCATGGCAGACAAGCTACACATCAAACAACAGTAGGGCATTGTATTACATACCTGAGGAAGGTAAAGCAGACAGGGGCATTATACTAAATAATATTTCCTGTTCCAATTCAAATATTCACTTGGGATTAGAGAATGAATACTGGTGGCTTCCCGAGTTTTAGGCTATCTTTATGGTGTAAGAAGCTCTTATTTTTTACTCTCATTAAGCACTGTTTAGATCTCGGCTTGTAGCATTGTCTAAATACGAAGAAGGCACTGTACTTGCTAATTAAACTGAGAAACTAATTTTGACATTTAATATGGCATATCTTTTTTATTTATAATCTCTAAACAGTAATGAGACATCTCCTTCAAAAATAGGATTAAATAGATCTGTAAACTTCTACGTAGAACTATGGTAAATTTGATTTGGGAAGGAAATGAAGGTTTCTCTTTTTCATGACTTAACCAAGAACCCTTCCAAGAGGCTCTTAAAGGGGAGAGGTGGCAGGCAGCCTCCTCACAAGTGATGACAGCAGCCCCTAAATCAAGTATCACACAGCTTCAAACCCTAAGGAGTCATCAGTCATGCCTGCAGGAGGGGAAGGAGCAGCCTCCTTCCTTGAGACCAATGAGGCAAACACAGAATACTCCTTCTGCACTCCTAAGGATGATTAATGACTCCTTAGCAGCTGAAGTGTGTGACATTTGATTTCACTCACTGATAAGATTGTGTCTTTCAAACACCTTCTAGTTAATGTTTCCAGGGCCCCCACATAGCTGTTCTTTGTGACATTTTTTAACACAAAACTCAATTGTTCAATGATTAATGAATTTCTTAACAATAGACTAAAATTCTGGAGGAGAATTTTGTAACTGTGTCCCTTGATACTCTGATCAGGACACAAAACAGGAATCTAGTCTCCTTAAGAAAACTAATGGGAGATCTTCTGCACCTGTCAAATGACACTTGTAGGCAAAACAATCTTAAAAAAGAACTGTCTTTTTTCCTGAAGACTTTAACATATACACTTGAGATCTGCTTTTCAGAAAACCTAATGCATTGATTGATATTGATTAAAACTATTTTCCAAAACTTTAATAAGCAGATTTCCACAAGTCTATGGATACCAACAGACCTGAAATGTGCCTTATGGCTTTCTTATTTTTCTTACAGCACAATATTCTTATCCAGTTATATCCTATTTTGAAATGATGCAATCAGCATGATTTGAAACTATACTTTGTAACTACGAGGTACACTTGCTTACAGATTCTAAAGCATGCCTGCTTTATGTTACATCTTGTATCACAGGCCATGTTAAATAAACTATTTAAATATCACTTAAATCTCACAGCACTATTTACATTAATTTTTGTGGTTTTTCTCTTTTTTTTTTTTTTGCTCTTAAAATTGATACTGAATTAAATGCTTTAAACAGATGTGTTTTTAACTCTCTTATGAAAGGAAGAACATTTTTTGAGCCTGATTTTCTAAGTGCCATGTTTGGCTGGATTCTGCCTTTGGAAGTTGAAGCACTTTGCACAAAATCATGAGCTTTTGATAAATACAAGAACCAGGCAATTTGGAAGTCTGTCAGAAAACCCATTCAAAAGGAGAGAAACTGTACTGCTTGTCAATCATATCTTACTCTGAAAGTTTGTTTGTCAAAAAGCATACTGGTAAACAGAGGAAGAAAACTGCAGTACAATCCAGAAAAAGATGGTGACTGTGGCTCTCTCACCCTTCAGAATGAATGACTGGAACAGAATGGCAGTACTGTCAGAGAAAAACGCTCCACATAAGCTTTATCATTTTGCCAAAAGCAGCCCACCAGAAGAAATCAAAGAGAAATTCCAAGTGTGGACTTGCCAAACGAATCTTTCATCTCAATTTTGAAACAAAGGCATTGCTCTTGCCAACCATTGCTAAGCTTTGCTGAGGCCTCACGTGAAAAATCAAGAGCTCCAAGTATTTGGAATTCAAATTCAATGTAAAACTTGGGCTTATTCCCAATTAATGCAAATGAGAGACTGTACCTACCTTTAAGGTCTTTAAATTAAAAGTTATTCTGACATAGAACTGTGCCAAACTAAGTCAGAAATGATGAAATTATTTAAAAATGCTGTTATAAACTCTCCGGGCACTTAAAGACATGATGAAGTCCCCATAACACTCTGAAAACTTGTTATTATGAAAACACTCTTTTTAAGTCAACACCTTATTTCCAAAATGTTACACTCTCAAGTAATTTGAAATACTCTCTATAAGGACATACAAAATAAAAAAATATATATTTATGTTGAAAAACACACTTTAAACAAACTTTTACCATAATGATAAATTTCTAATGCTGACATACTTTCATGTCATATTAAAAAAAAAAGACATTTTGTACAGTAATGTTTCATTTATAATATAACCTTCTTATATTTATTTGCATTTTTCTTCAGTAAAGAACTGCAACACCTTTTCTTCCTAAAACTGATACAAAAATTACCTTACATTCTCTTTCATGGTTCATTATGAGATAAACTACAATCATAATCAAAGGATGCCCTTAGCAATGCTATTGTCAAAGACAGCAAAGCTGGCAGGTAAACCTGGGTTGACAGGGGCTTGTTTTCCAATTGAAAGTGTACTACCTCAAATTCCTGAGCATATTCTATGAATACTCTCCAGTCTTAGGAACACTTTTCAAATCCCCCCAAAGAGAACCTATATTTTAAGAGTATATGTAGATTTTTTAAGGGTATGTTTGCTCAGCAATTAGCCACAGTTCCAATGGAAAGAGCTTCTTTATGTGGTAACTGATAATTCCCAAATTCCTTTTCATACCACGTACATTAAAAAACAAGAAAGTTAAATTCTTCATGGAAAATTATGTCCTGAAACAGTCAGAAAAGTTTCACTTAAAACTAAATTCATACACAGATATGGGTCATGTGTTCCACTTTTCCCTTCTCTCTCGTTACTCTTCAACACAGTCAACCCCTTAAATTAACTAGGATAAATATTTAAACAACATTTTCATTAGAAATCTGATCAGCCGGAAGAGAGAGAACTTACTGGTGGGTTCTCTGAAAGCACTGAGCACTTGTGCTCAGAAATTTCTATGAGACTTCAGATAACCTATAGGGAAGAGGAGATTTATGAATACCCAGACTGGGAGATTTCATGATGGAAGGGCATGGGAGGTGCAGGATGGGTGGGAAGAGAGGCTCAGCACTCATTGCTAAATATGTGCAAGTGCCCAGATTATCTGTGCAATGCATAAATACAGAGAAACACAAATATTTCCCAGAAACAGCTGAGGTGCACAGAAAGAGAAGAAACCAGAGAAGACTCTTGGAAATCTGCCTGAGTTCCTGTGAGCACACAGTCCATATGCTTAGCAAGCTCACAGGGAAACCCAACTTGCATCCTTGTGACACTCAAGGAGTCTCCCTCTGGGAATGAGGGACAATGTTTCTTGAAGAGACAATGGTTTTCCCAATCTGCACTCATGAGATGACAAGACTGTTTTGAACTAGTACTCCTTCTTTGTCCAAAAATTTCAAAATTTAGGGACATTTTTCTGACCCAGAACATATCTTCAACTACCAAGATTGAGCATTTAATGGTCCACCCTTCAACACTCACTCCTATTGTTTAGACAATTTTAATTCTGGCATTTTCTAAATTCTAAATGCTTAACTTTGAAACCTATAAAAAGGATTACGTGTTTAGAAAATTTGCAATTCTGCAGTCTTTCAGATTTCTTAAATGTTTTTATTCTTCTTAGAATAAATGTCCATTTAAAACAAAGCAAAAATGTTAAACTAAGAGTTTGAAATCTTTCCACCTACCCATTATAGCTAAAAAAAGGATTGTAGGTTGTCATCCTCCATTTGGATCCATTAGTAAAGAAAGAGAAGTGCTCCTCTTATTGTTCTCACTTATATTTACTGAAACTGTAATGTCTTCAATGAATTCCATTTTAGAATCACATTGCGAGTGTGCTCTAATTCTCACAGATGGGGCTTTCTTTCACTTTTCTAACCTCTTCTCTCCAACAAGTTTTTTCACAGTCTCCTGCAGTTTTCCCAAGTCCCCCTCCTTATCCAGTAAAACCAATCTGAAATCCAAGATTTTAATTCAAGCAAATTTCTTATCAACCACACCACTTGTCTATCACATTATCTACTTCCTGCAGATTTCAGATGTCCTGCGTAAATGAACATTCACATTCAAATCCATGCCTTTCCTTAAAATGATCAGTCACCACCATATCCTCCTCAGTTCTATGAAGCATCTTTTTGGCTCACGAGTAAATATTTTCCTCTAAACTCAGTCTAAATTCAAACACATTCAGAGACCTCCCAGTACATTTTGGTTCCCCATTAGAACTGTTGCATGTCTCCTACAAGTCTCTTCAGTTTTTGATGCGGCTTAAACCCAGGCTATTTGTCCATTATCAGGCCAACACTGGCCATCACCCTAACCCATGGTTTCCCTGGCTCACCTTTTCAAATTCCCCTCCAAGTCTTCCAATACTAAGATAATGCCACTGTCTAAAGAGCAGTCTAAATTTCCACCTAAGAGTTTCAATTTTCTTGTCCTCTCTCCTGACAAGTTTACACTATTCACCCTGCCATTACGCCACGTCTGGTCCTTCTGCCAGACTGAAGGAACATGGGAAGGTTTGCAGATCATAAAAATAAAAGAGCCTAAGAAGGAATTGGCTAATTCCAAATTACAAATGAAATCTTAAAATCTCTTTTGCCAGAAACTGCAAATTATTATCTAAATTTTAAAAAATAAAAAAGAAAACTTAAATTCATGTTCAAATCACAGAGAACACAGCTATTATTTGCTCACCTGAAATATTTGTTTCAAGGAAAAAAGTGCCCGTCTCAGCTCCCGTCCATTGGAATTGTAAAGTTTTTCTGGGAAAACAAGACAACAGAAGAAACATCAGCATAAACAAAACTGACAACACAGCAAGAATGTAGTACAGCTTTTGAAAGAATCATAGCACCTACTTCCCATTAGGCAGAATTCTCCTAAAAAAATTAGCTTTTAAAAATGTAGATATAGGACTTATTCGTTAAATCTGCATGTAAACCAGGATTTAGTTGTTTACAACTCAAGATGGCATCTCCCAGGTAAATTCACAATAGCTCCAACAAGATCAGTGAGAAACAGTTATCTCTGGAGTTTTTGAAAATGCTTAGAAATACTATTCTTTCTTCATTAAGGTAAATTTAGGGTTTACTGAAAGTACCAGATTAATCTCAAAAGACTCGGCTGAGACCACTCTTTGCCTTTGTTATCAAAGCTAGAGCCACTGAATCCCATCCTTGACTCCCTTCCCTCTAGACATTCTTTTCTCATGTTCTCATCTTTCTATTGTTAAATCCTTTCTCCAATAGCAATGAATGTTAATACCAGAAATAGTCGGACAGTCTGTTCTTAGCATAATTCAAAACAGTGTTTTATTCTCCTGAAAACTGATCTTGACCTTTTTCTAAATGAAGCAGAAACCTTCTTTTCATCATCCAATACTGAAATGCATTACTTCATTTATTCCCCTACTAGTGCATTCTCACAGAAATAATTTAAAGACAAAAGCAACTCTGCTATCTTTCTGAACCCTGCTACAATGTTTGTGCCTTTTGAAGAAGTCTTGGGCTGTGCATCTCAAGTCTGTTGTTGCAAATTTGTGACTGTGCAGGGATAGAGCAGAAGGTGAGCTCTTCAAATCTTCCTGGTCTACTACACTTAGTGTATTTGATAGAAAGAGACTTCATGCAACACTTCTAGAGTCCTAAATTTATTACAGTCCTGCAAATCTAAGGGCAACGATAAAAAAAAATCAAATCTTCATGGTCACCTCAAATGACATACTTTGCCTCACCCACAAATCGTCATGAAAGCACCCTCTCTGCAATGGACAATGACCAGCGAGCCCTGAGATCAAAGCTGGAATGCCCATGGAATGTTAATATTCGTACCAGAAAATTAAATACCAAACCCAACATTTCATTTCTTACTTTATCTTGTCTATTTCTTTTTCAATTACCACTTCACAATATAGAACCAAATTAAATTTTATCGTCCTCTGTCAGGAAGTTGCAAAAAAGGCACTAGCATTTGAAGATTCAATGCATTTATAACTCAGTGATCATTTTTTACTTCAATCAAGGTAGGTGGGGTTCAATTTTGGGAAAAAAACATTTCTTATTCCTAACAGTCATCTTCAACCAAAGGAAAATTATGAACTAAAGTGTCAGAAGAACTAACACTTTTTTTTTTTTTTTTAACTTAGAAAGTAATTTTGTTCATCTCTAATTGCCTGATTTCAAAGGCAGAATGTACAGAGCTGGCAAAACTATTGTTGTTATAAGTTGTCTCCTTTCTTGCACTTTTTATAGATCCTTGACAAAACACTGGAGGAACGGATTTCACTTCAAACCATAAACTTAGAGGCATACTTTAATTACTCTCACTTAAAAACGCACTGGCATGTGGGACCACATTTCTTGGCAGGATAAAGAGTAATTTTGTCAGGAAAGCCTAAAGAATAATAAAGATCTTCTAAGACCTGGTCTGTCAAATTTACATGCCACATTACACAAAATATTCCTTTTTGAAAGTTACCTCCATCTGGCATTTGTTATTACTAATTTCCCTCTATTCATACATAATTCACCAGCATCATTATGAGCAGAATGTCTCCAAACAAGGCAGTGCATTATCATCTTAATTAAGAGAGGCACCACTTCTTAAAGTCCTGGCAACTTCGTACATAAATATCAATGTCCTAACAAATGCCATCTGTTGGTCTTGGTCTAAAACAGAAATCATCATCCCAGCCTGGGGTGAAGTCCTAACAAACCATTGTTATGATACCATAACACTGGTTGTTTCATTGGTGCGTGAAGATTTTTGGTACATCTCAGAGGAACAATGCTGAACATTTTTTCTCCTTGGTCTTTTCACAGAGCATAACCTCATCCTTGGCAGGCAGCACAAACAATGCTCTCCCTGCTCGCCTGTAGCAAAGAGGACAGAAGTTACAGACTGCAGCTCAAAAAGGGGGTCTGTTGTTAGAGCTAAGAACCAACAATGCTGCAAGTACCGAGTTTGACAACAGTTGTGGCACGTGTCACAATGTTTGAGGTGGGTTGAAAATCCATCTGAGAAGTTACAGTCCAGGTAAGCCATCTCACTTCTGATATCTTCTACTAGAGACAAGGTACACTTGCAGGTACCTCCTCACCTTATTCAAGTAGCTCAAAGATACAAGTCGACAGCATCTTCACCTGTTATTCCTACACATGGGCAACACTCTCTCTGCATAAATCTTGACACCCATTTCTACAGCCACCAGAAACATTCACTGACCATAACCCAAGGAGGAAAGTGAGGTGACCGTGCTACATCAGAAGATGTTTTGGTTTAGAAAACCTCAGTCCAGGATGAACCTCACTCAGAGCAGGAAAGCCTGCGTAAGCCAAGGTACTGCACAGACCCTTAAAAAAAAGCTTATACTTTTATTGTGTGTGCTGTTTTTCAGATTGCAGCTGGGGGAATTCTCAAGGCCTTAGAGAATTCCCACTTGTTAACAGTAACTTTAGCACCTCATGCACCTCAGGCTCCTTCTGAAAGCTCTAGACTGCAACTGAAGCTACAAAAATGCATCAGCAGAAACTCAAAGGCAAAAATCAGTTCTGAACTCTTTTCCTATGGTAGAGAAAAAAAAATAAACAAAAAAAGAGGAAAAGCCACATTTGCTTATAATGTTTTCACATTGCAGATTCAGAAAGTAGATAGCAAATGCTTTTTAATGTTAGTTTTATGCAAGCAGTTTAAAGTGTTGCCCTCTGAAGCAGACTAAGAAGTAACTTTCCATGTTAAAGCACAGGGGTCCTGAATTCTCATTGTACCTCCCGGGAGAGTTGTGTGTAACTGGAACAAATGATGCTGACAGCTTTGAAACAGGAGTCTAGCCTGCTACTATCACCAAAGCCAGACAATTCTGGGGTGCTCCAAGGAGAGTCCAAAAGACTCACATGTGCACTGCTCTGCTATAAGGTGTCAGATAAGCTTGAATATGTACACCAAGACTGCTTTACGTCAGAAAACAAATCTCTGAATTTCAAGCAGGAGCATGTGCTGCTACCTATCCCTGCAACTTCTCTGGCCCTTTGGTAAAACACATTTCCTGTCCTTTGCCAGGCCAGGTGCAGGCTGGAGACATTCTACATTCACATACTTCAGGGTGAGATAAAAGAGGTCAGTGAGTTTGTAGGTCAGGGAGGTTATGATAATAGGCAGACTTCATCTACCTTTTAATGATGGTGTCTTTGACAGCTGTGTGCTAATAAGTGACAGTGCAGCCACTTTTACTACTTTTCTTCAAGAAATAAAAAGCTGCATCCACGGCTGTGAAATAGTTTTAATTGCACATCCACAGATGACAGAAAATTCCCCTTGTGGTTCCCTCTGATGTTAACACTAGAGGGCACTGCTTATTTCCTTATTTTATAAAAGAAAAGACACTCTGCTCCTCCATGGGCTTCCCACTGATAGAGCAACACTGTTTGGGATGCAGAGCTGGTACTCCATTAACCTTGAAACCCTGTTCTTAATCTGTAGACTGTAAGATAACCTACAAAATTAAAAAGCATCAGCACTGCCAATCTCTTTCAAAATCAGAGTCAACTTTTTTGAAACTGATAGAAAACCAGGTACTGGAATGGGCTTGAGTTTTAATTATCTTTCTGCAAAAACCAAGAGTCACATTTATTAAATTGTCCTTCACATCATAGCAGGGAGGTGTATATCCTTGAAAGACAGAGAGATTCCCTTAGCTCAGCACTTGCTTCTAGAGGCAGAGAATCATAGATAACCAGACTTGTGGTAGAGACAGACACGTGTGACAGGTAACAACTTCCAAATGGCCATGGTTAAGAGAAGCCTTTATGGTCTAAAAGAAAAATATTATTTATTAGTCTGTATTTTTGCTTGTTTCTACTTTTGTGAAAAACAACTCAGGCTAAGTGAAAAGGGATTCCTATAGGTGAATTTGGTACAAATGCAGCATTGGAGGGAACACAGTTTGGTTTGAAATCAACATCTTTTCAGAAAGGAAGAGAAGTCTTTAAAGATATTTTATCAGACAACTTGCAGCTTTCAAATGGATTCTATATTTTCAAAGGTAATTGTCAGAGGCTCGAATTTAATTGGGTTTTCACCTCCTTTGACTACGTGGGATTTTTTAAAGAAAAGAATAATTTGTTCTTATATTCTTAATTAAAGTACTGACTTTTCTTCTGCCTTCTATGGGAAAAAAAATGAGTCTTTTCAATCCACAGTAATAAAAGAAAAAGTGGAACTGGCTGAACATGGCTTGGTTCAGTCCCACGTGTTACACCTGACCTCTGACCGACAGGGTACCATCCTCCTCCCTTCCTCTTCCATCACACCCATTGAATTAGTCCCTGGGATATAGTAATTTATACAGCATCAGCCTTTTGAGCTGTTGGCAAAGGCTTGTGAACATCTGGCTGAGCACAAATGGGAGTTGCTCTGCTTCACTTACTGCTGCCTGAATGACCTCCATGTCTCCCATCCATGCCTCTTTTCTTTAAACTATAATTTCAAGATGAAGCTCCTTTCCTTACAAAAACATAAAAGGCAGATTAACTCCATATTTGATTACATTAGCAGGATACCTGGTGCAGATCCACTTAAATGACATTTGAAACATTTCCTGCCATTCATTTTTACCTTGCATGGGACAGAAGTAGCAATATTCTCCAGCTTCCAGTACCACTTGCAAATTAGCCAGTACTTAGAAACTAAAAAATTTAATTCCTCTCTCTGCAACAAGGAATGAAATATTATTTTAAATGCTCACTAGGAAGAAGTATTTGTGATAAAATTGAAAGGCTTTGAAAATTTACTGCCTACCTTTCCAGTAGCACTGATGGGAAAGAAAACTTGAAAGAACAAAGAAAAATGTTTAACTGGTAAGAAATTTTGGCATTAATTCTTTCTGTGAATGCCCACGCCATACTTCTAAATTTATTACTACACTATTCTGATTTTAAATGCATTTTATCTGAATGAATGTATGCAATTGTAAAACTAAAAATCTGAGCAATACAGCAAGAAGCCAGTCAAATGGGTCCACTCCTGTGAATAGGCATCAGGAACCAGCCTGGTAGACTTCACTTGAGTAGGCCCACGGGTACATGCAGTACTGCAGATCTATAAAACAACTGTATATAAAACTAATTAGCGTAGTGTGCCAGTCTTTCTCTGTACGTCAAACAAATTAAAGCAGTTCTCTAAGAAAAGACCTGGTCCTGTGCCAAGAATAGGCTCTTTTCTTAGTTTTGCTTTTGTCCACGAAAGTTAGTCATAAATGTGTTGGCCAGACAAGGCACTCTCCTTTTCTTCCCAGACCCTCTAGAAAATGCACGAAAAAGGGATTCATTCACAGGCATATTGCCCACCATTGCATTAACACAATTGCTACTTCTGCTTAGATTACTTCGTTTTGCATATTACAAATTTCCTTTTTTTCCTGCTGAATCTGATCTTATTTTTTCTGGATAAATGGTTATGCATTAATTAGAGGAACATGTCACATGTGAACTCAAGCTACACATTCTCCCACTGATCCAGGGATAAATGATTAGCACTTAGCACAGGAAAGGAACTTTCTCACAATAAAAGACCTTAGGCCAAGCAAGTGGCTGCGTACAGATTTCGGGAAGCTAAGCCCACATCACTGTCAGCACTGACTGCTTTGGAGGAATGTGCAGGCTGCCTCCAAGGAATGCTGCCCCAGCTCCCCGGCAGAGAAAACCCTCCCTACTCTCCTTTTCATTCAGACACACAGCAGCTGCTTAGCTAATTATCTGGGACAGTGGGTCCCCTCAGTGAGCAGGGTCCTTTGCCCCCACTGGGAGAGGGGGATCCTTTGTCGGGAAAGGATCCTATTACGCCTGCATATGAGAAGAGCCCAGCTTCAAGCCTGCATCCTTATTCCCTTTCTCTGTAAAGGACTTGCAGGTGGGGAGTGGGAGGAGGGAAAGACAAAACAGCCTTGGACACCCTTTCCTATCCCATACCCTAAAGCCATGCTGGCAGAGACTCAAAGTAAAGAGTGCAAAGAGCCACCTGCAAACCCCAGGGAGCCTGTGGGTTTGGACTGACAAACAGGGAGAACTCCAGGGCAGGATCTCCCCTGGGAATGAAAAATACCCAATTCGGCCAGCACTTCAGAGCAATTCTATACACTCATGCATGGGATTTTCTGCCTCTTTGAGAGTAGAAGTCTGCTTTCCTGACTGCGAATAGTACCCAGCACAAACAGCCCCTGCATTTCCACAGGGAGAATACACATGGCAAAACTCCCACTCTGGGAAGATGGGTTGGAGCTAATCTTTTTTGAGCATTTCTCTGAAACGCTGAATGTCTTAACTTCTGCCACAAGGGAATTAACATAAAACTGTCAGCACAAGAATGATTATACGTTTAGATCCACCAAAAAAAGTATCCGCTCCTGCAGGTGCAAGTGTCCTCCCTCACTTCTTGCTCCTGTGTTTCTAAGAGATATGAGACTCAGTCAATTGAGGGAAATGAGTAAAATATAAGAAAAGTCTAGAGGATAAAGAAGAAAGATGATGGCCCTGACGATGAGGAATCAGAGACATGCAACAACAGATCCTTTTCACTCTGAACACATCATTCCTGAATGTCCTGGTACTCTCCTATCCTTGGTTCTAGTTAGTCAGCGCTGGAGATTCAGCATAAACTACATCAACATGTAAATAATTCCATGAGATTTAAAAGAAGGAGGTTTTTATGCAGATATCTGGTAGAAGGGACTTTCCAGTCTTTATCGTACTCCACTGTCATGGTTTAACCCCAGCTGGCAGCCAAGCCTCACACATCTCACTCCCCCACCAGTGGGATAAGAGTAAGAATGGAAAGTGTAACAGTGAGAAAACCTGTGGGTGAGATAAAGACAGTTTAATAGTAAGAGAAAAAGCCACCCACACAAGCAAAGGCAGACAAAGAATTCATTCACCAGTTCTGATGGGCAGGCAGGTGCTCAGCCATGTCCAGAAAAGCAGGGCTCCATCATGCCTAACAGTGGCTTGGGAAGACAAACACCTTCATTTCCAATGTTCCCCTCTTCCTCCTCCTTTCCCCAGCTTTATATGCTCAGCATGACACCCTATGACATGGAATGTCCCCTTTTGGTATGTTGGGGTCAGTTCTTGTGCACCCCCAGCCCCCTTGCTGATGGGGTGGTACAAGAAGCAGAAAAGGCCTTGACTCTATAAGTGCTGCTCAGTAGTAACAAACACATCCTTGGATTACCAAAAGTGTCTTCAGCAGAAATCCAAAACAGTCCAAAACTTTGTCCCAAACTATGTACTATGAAGAAAACTAACTCTACCCGAGCCAAAACACCTCTGGCAGCATAACAGGACTAAAGTGATCTCTTCTCAACCATTTCTACCGAATTTCTGCATATTCTGCTTGGTTTCAAGCAAACCAGATGTCATGGATAAACCATTAGCCAGAGTTTCCCCTTTACAGAGCTCTAAATTACTATCCTTTTACTTCTGTAGACCCATCCACAAGGAAGAACATTTGTCGTGCTATCTGCACAATTATGGCAACAAAATGCCAATGATTTATGCTAAAGGGAGATGTTAAAAAGCAGCAAGTGTTTATATAGTTAAGTGCAAAAGGAAACCTTACTCTTCTTCTGCTGGATCCAGGTGTTTACAGCTGTGGAAGACGGGGCTCTCTCTGTATGTTGCACTGCATTATGTTAAGATCCTAAAAACTGAGGGTGTCAAAACTTCATCTTACTGCTTCCATTTCTAAATTAGTCTGCTAAGGCTCGGCTTGCTCATAACCAAAAGGAAGGACATATAAGCTGATGTGGGCTGAGAGCAGGGTGAAGCTGCCTGAGAAAAAGGGTTTGCATTTTTCCTTTCAGTTTTGTATGTCTCTGCTGACTACTGTTTCCCCAATTCTCTGCTGCAGAAACCTGTGTCAGTTGTCTTTGACTGCTGCTATGGAAAAAAGGGACATAAGAAGGCCCAACAGTAGGAGAGCACAACAGCAGGTTCTACCTAACATATGAAGTAAAAATCAGAGTGGGACATTAAAACTCAGTGTCAACAAGGAATCACTTAACTAAATAGAAAGCAACAGCAACAATCCCAAGAAACTTCATGACTTTGAGAATTTCAGTGATTCAAACCCACAGGCTTTCAAAGTTAGTTGTGTCTGGAGAGATAAAGAAAATGCATGGGTTGTTCATTGCCAAAAGACCTTTTTTAAAACTGGTTTTCAGGGTCTGGCTGGGGAAAATATTGCAGGCCAGTGTCACAAAAAGTTTTCCTGCTCTCCATGAGCCAAAAACTGTGACTGAACAGCAAGTCAGCTCTGAATCCACTTCCCATGTGGTTATCACCACAGCGTTTATTTCCAGTTCCAAATTACTTCTCTCATGTATCTCTTCTGATTTTGTAAGCTAGAATACAGAATTCCTCTTTACAGTTACAGTTCCCAGTGAATCTGATGCCTACTGATAACTTTGAACCCATGGGGACACTATGTAGGTATATGTACACAGAACAAGCTGCTCAATCAGCTCAGTCTTCTTTCCTTCCTTGAAATAAAAAGCTATATTCAAAAGTTACAACCTTTTCAACATATTAAAAAATAAAATAGGCTGCCTCTTCAGCCTACTTATTCTAGCCATGGAACAGGCACCATAGTGTACTTTCCTACAATGATTTATTTATATAGGTCCTCTCCACTTGAATGCAAAAGGCACTAATATGCTCTTCAGCTCTGAAGTGCAGGAAACAGTACTTTGGGTTGACGACTTCAAAGGAGGGCACTTCTGCATGTCCAAAAAATGCTATGACTTCTGTAAAAGTCAAAGGGTTACAAAAGGGAAAAGGCTGCATAGCAGGGTCAAACATTACAACACCGTATTAGAGCAAGTGGTGATGGAAAAGACTTGAGAGGTCATCTTGTTCATCCCTTGCTAATGCAAAATTGTTCCCTAGAGAGTAATACAGCAGGAAAGTAGTTGTTATGTTAAAATATAGGTTACATAATTCAAGAGAATGAGGATGAGGAAAATTGCTAGAAAAGAAAATAATATAGAAGAACTTACTGCTTCTTTAGAGATTACTGCAGTAAAACAGAGGCTAAACCATAATTTTAAAAAGTATGTGGAGACCAACCTTTAATGTTTGTTTCAGTTTACAACTCAGTCTCTGAGTTGCTGACCTGTGTGCTTGTGTCTAAGCCACTGCCTCCTGGGTTAGAAATACTTAATAAGAACATGCTAGTCATGATTTGAGTTTTCTGGTTTTATTTTATTTTAAACACGGCGCCAACATATTGCTCTGCATGTATTAGTAAACAAAGAGCAACAAGAAAATTATAGCAACCCATCACCAAAAAAAGACAAAAAATTGAGGCACACCCTCACTATTCCTTAAATTATAGATGTCTTATCTCTACTGACAGCTTGGCAAAAGGCAAAACGTCTGAGCGCAAAGACATCACAGCTTTGTGCCAAAAACCTGAATGAGCTCCTGAGCTTAAAGCTCATATCAAGCTTTACTGCTGCATAATACATGACAAAGTATGTCAGATGCCATCTCCAAGATCAAGGTGTTGCAGGGATCCTAAGTCCAGCCTCAACAAGTGCATCAGAATTTAACTAGTCATTTCACTTCAGAGGATGCAGCCTCCTAATTAACTGCATGCATTGAAGTATCAATTTGTTCAAAAATTTGGAAAGCAAGGATGAAGCCATTTATCTGATAGCAAGACAACAAGCAAAAGAAGAGCAGCAGTTCATGCTAAAAACCTGCTAAAGCTGCTTCTCCTCAGATTGTTGCTAGCAATTAAAACATTGCTCGAATTTTTAAATACCTGAGCCTGCATTGCCTGTGTGCATATGAGACTTCCCAGTCTCACAGCCATGAGCCATCAGGCAACTGATTCCAACTCAGGAGTTTTTTGACCATTTGAAGTGGCCAAGACCAAGAATCCACCACAAAATTCTCGCACACAAAAACCAGTCGATGCGCCTGTGATTGCGACACACTATCAGTATTAAGGATTAGTATTTAATTGTACTTCAGCAACTCCCAGAAACATCATCCACACAATCACAAAGATTCCTTCTGGAAAGCTTCCAGAGGTGATACCTGAATCCAGTGGGGCTTCATGTTTAAAATCTTCTGTCACAAAATTAATTTAAAAAGATAATAAGCAAAGAATTCCAATGTGAATATCATAGCATCTTCAGGATATTTACTTCAAAATTTCATTACATTTAGTGATGATAATAGTGATATCTAAAACGAATTTTTATAATTTTAATTCAATGTGTAGACCTCCTCAGTCTGAAACTCTTGCAATATCTCGATATAACAGCCTCTCCTTATGTTAAAAACTTTACTTGAAGCTGATCTTTTCTATACCTTCCTGTTCTTGTGTACATCCTCTAATCAATTCACATATTTAAATGTGTAAACCCAGACACAGCAATACAACTAAGGCTGTACTGATTTTGATTATAGAGGACAAAGAGCATTTCAACAGACGAAGATTTGGTTTTGCTTTAGTGTTACAGTCACACAACAAAGAACAATCCCTTAAGTAATAGTCTCATAGTTCCTAGCAGACGTGATCTCAGTCAAAAACAATAAGCTTGTTAACCAGCTTTGTTCTAATAACTTAAACTGCCTTTTCTCATGTGTCTTGATGCATTTTAGAGTTTTTTGGAAGGGTTCTTCTTTAGAATACTTGAAGGATATAGTTAAATTAACAGAAATTAAATTTACAGAGATGGATTTGCAACAGAGGGAGAATGAAGAAATAGCAGATGTGCAGAAGGAAAGACTGCAGCACAAATACTTTTAGCAGATGTCAAAGTAATTCAGGGTCAGCAAGTTTCCCATCATTCTGAAATTGCTGGGACATATGAAAAATGCACCATTTTGGCAAATGAAAAGCAAACCCCACAAATAAATTGGAACAGAACCGCTAAGATCTCAGGCTAAATCCATGCCAATGCATGACTCTCATCTGATGCAGATGCCAGACCAAGCACATGGCCAGTCCTCCTGCAGAAGGCTGGGGAGGCTTGGAGATCCCTGTTATCTGCTGGAGAACTCACCTCCCAGCATTCCTACTGCTGCTGCACCCTGTGCCTCGCCAGCTCCTGGGCCACACTGGCACACAGGGGGTGCAGGAGGCTGGCACAACCGTGCTCCATCTGCTGTCCCATGTCTTACAGCAGGAGGGACAAGAACAGGCACCCCAGGAACGTGGCACAGGCACCCTGAGCAGCCTAACACAGGAACAAGGAAGGTGACACCGTGGGGAAGCCAACAGCCTGGAGCTTCACATGCTGCACACAGCAGCCCTGCAAGAGAGAACTCCTGCTGTCCTGTGCTCCAGAGCAATCTCTTTGTCTTTAGGTTACTATCTTTTACTACCACTCACACTGTTGGGAATACAAAGGCTTTTTTAGAAGTGGAGACACCTTTCTACTGTTTAAGGACCTGTACATCAGACTGCGAAGATTTAACAGCAGAAGTACTTTGGTGTTTCACATCCATATAAAAATATGTAAAAGTAGAGTACGTCTGCACTTTCCAAGTACCATGATTAGGGTGAAGAGAAGTGTCCAAAGCTACATGTATTAAAATCAGGAAATTACTGATAAAAGACCATGCTCATCAGATCGAATTTTCCCTTTTGGAAATTCTCCCCCATTTTCATAACTGAAAACTACCCTAAATTTCCCAGAAACAAGATGTATGATGCCTGTAGGGTCCAGAACAGTACAGCTGGATCTTCGAGAGGGAATACAAAACCAATATTGGATCATTTCATCCCTGTTAACAAACACAACAACTATACACCTCTGTGCCAAATGCTTCTCTGAGCTCTGTTTGGAAATCAGTGACTTCAGTTAAGTGCATTTGCAGCTGGAGAGAAGCTGGTATATAAATCCACCCACTGCTCTGGCAACACATTTTCCCTTTTGAAACAAAAGCTGGCTGATGCCTCTCCAAGCAATGGTGCGCTGCCCATTGGGGCACCAGCTCTTCACCTCTCTCGGTCTGCAGAGACAGATGTAAGAGAGACTTTGGAGTATTCCTAGCCCCACTTGGAATGATTTCCTGCCTAAGTTTCCCCCTCAACACCTCCACACCAACAGTTTTTGCAACAAATAATTTAAATGAAAAGTCACTCGGGCTATGGGGTTCCTTTCCATATAGCCTCATCCTCTGCTGGATCCGGGCAGCTTCCAGGCAAGTGTAAGTTTCCAGTGTGAAAGATAAGGCTATCCTCACAGTGCTCCAACCATACCGCCCTACCATGCATTTACATTTTCAAACATTCCTCAAGCACAATTTCTGTTTACCATACCAAGCGGAACCCAGCCTGAACTTGTTTAACACATGTTTGCGTTATTTATCCAAACTCATTCATCACAGTTGTAAAACATCTGACAGACGATGGAGCTTTTCCAGTGCGTAGCAGGCCTCTCGCTTAATTCAACCACTGATTATTTCCACCTCTAAGTAATTTGACCAAAGCCACACAAAAGCATTCAGCTATCCTAAATCTTTCTCTGTTTATTATTAACTCAGTCACTGGCTGTAAAGAGCTCTACCTCTCTCTCTACTTATCTAATTAATCAGAAGAATATCTATATACACATGTATATGATATTAACACACATAATGCATACACATTATACACTAATGTATAACACTAGTTCTATAAATTATATGTTTATATATATACGATACACATATTCTACCCATATAAATACAACAGTTTCTTTTTAGGAAGCTCCATGTGATAAGAAAAGCCTAATTACTACATGGATTGAATTGCCATTTGTACCATAAACACAGCCAGCTGCTGTGCAAAGTGTTCCCCCATGCAAAACGCAATGTGCAAAATGCACACACTACAACACAAATTACACACACTCAGCTACTTAATGTGATTTTTTTTTTTTAAATCCCAGTTATAGGAAAAACATAGTTACATAAAATCCATGAATTCACAAATTCACTTAGTATAAGCACACCAAGTCAGTGGAATTTTGAATCAGACCCTGAAACTGGAAAGTAAAAACTGTTCTTTCTGCAACTACTGAGCACAAGCACAGTATTTATCACCTTTTTACTTCTTGCCTCTTGCAGAAGGAAGATCTTTCACTGTTCTTCTTGTTGTTTTTTGGGTGTTTTGTTTTTTTTTTTTGCATACTTTCCATTGCTCATTAATCACACTGACACAAGTCCAACTATGAAACTAGAAGCAAGTTAACAGATAAGACCTGCAAGAACATTAAAAGGACCAATCCTGTCTTCTGTCTAGGCTTCCTAGATTAAAAAAAACATGATTCAAAAAGTGTCATATATGCTGCAGAAATTCAAGATCTGTTCACTGTTCCTGACAAACGTTCAACTGTTTGCTGCATGGTTTGGCTGTCTCATATGTTACTTTTTTCCCCTTTGGAAAACTGTATTAAAAACCATTATGAACTACATCATCTCACTTTCACTTGACAGCACAGACTGGGTAGTGCAGACCTCAGAGTAAATAATTAGGTCCCTGTCGTGTCTCATTTCAGGAATCATATGTGTCCTGGGAGTGTGAGGCCAAGGTAAAAGCTGGGGCAGTAAATCAAGAATGAAAAATCTCTGCTTCTCTTAAGTCAATGGTGTTGTGCTATTCCCTTTGAGAATCACTATGTTCCAAGGGCTAGTATGGATTTGACCCCTTTGTCTCCCTCACTTCCCACCCCATTATTATTTCTAAAGCCTTTGCAGAGACACTGGAAAATAAGGATGATGACAAGGGATGAGTACGGAAGACAGCTCTAGCAAGAAAACAATAGGGTTTGCACATCTGATTATATTTTATTACAGTCAGAAAACAGGAAAATGTGGCTTCTTAGAAGAAATGCAGGATATATTATTACTGTCAACTACTGAAGGAAAACCATGAAGAAATAACCAGTTGCTCAAGGCTGCCTCAGTGATGCTCCTGGTCTGCAATCACTACTAATCTTTCATACAGAAAGCAGGCAGTGAAACTGAAGGGACAAAAGACTTTAAGAAAAAAACCCAACAATATCCTTTTATTCTTTTAACTGAGGAACACTTTCTTACTGTATACCTCCTTTTTATGGCTCTTGGCCAGGCTTTTTATGCAAATGCCCTACAGCCTACTGTCATGCACTGTATATAAGACAACCTCTCAAGTGTGTACAGAAAACTTAACTGATGTAGAATTTGGCAACTTGTTTGTTAAGTGGCACTTTACTTCATGAGCATATTAAATTCATGATGCATAATCTACTTGGGCAGCCTGCTAGTTTTAAGATGTTAGTCTAGACCTATAAAGCCCTAAATGTCTTGGGACCTATTTATCCAGGCATTGAGCTTTTTTTGGAGGTTTTCTGATGAAACAAAAGTTGAAATCAGAACATGTCAGTCACTAAATTGGAAACACTGCATTCAAAGTCTCTTGCAGCCAACAAACTTCCTTTAGATCCAAGACAGGATCCCAAAGAAGTTTGCCCATATTTATTGTAACTGAGGATCCAGGAAGGATATGATCTTCAGCCCTAAGATTGGTGATGTGGGAAACTGTGGGGGCTGCACAATGATGAGGCAAATCAGATGAGAACAAAACTGCAGGTCCTAAAAAGCTGAGAGCTCTTAGAGGACAAGCTGCACTGCAGACAACCCAGAAAGCCCAATCCTGAGTACAAGTGCCAAAAATCAGTCACAAACTTCAGAAAAGAAAAATTCATTTGTACTCAGACTTGTTCACTTCAATATCAATTTTCTGCAGAGGTATTAGGATGGTATTTCCTGAGTAGTTTCCGAGTCGTGCCACAGAATATTGGGTGTGTTTGTGAAAGCTCTGTCACTCCTCACTCCCTGCAACTTCAGGGTTTTGCATGTCTGGAACAATCTTATTTTTTTCCGGTGTTTCATTAGCAGCCCCTTTCTGAGAAATGCCAGGTGGCACCATGCCCAGAATCACTTGCCAGCTAATCTCAGAGGATTGGGCATTATGCCATTTGAATTAAAAGAGCTCAACTCTAACTCACTGATAACATTTAGGAATCAAACCAATAAAAATGGGAAAACAAAATGAATACAAATAACCTCTGAATGCACATAGATGACAGCTTTTAACTGAAAATGTATACAGTTGTGGAGAAGGAAAAAAA
>JANRGV010000001.1:84416163-84428231 GCA_024734035.1 Alethe castanea | reverse complement strand
AAAGTAGGGTCAAGCTTCTACCCGCTGGCTCGAAGATTGTTTAGCAAACACTTTGTGGGGCAACACATAATAAAACTACTGATGGCTGCTCAACTACCCTTCTTTATCAAGCCCTTTCATCAAAACCAGACACTTCCACAATGGTTCTGCAGTGTTTCTTTCACCAAACTTAAATCCCAAACACTCCCCTTTCAAATCCACAGATTGAGAAATTTCAGACACCATTAAAAAATAAAAATAAAAAAAAAAAAGAGTAAAAATTACATGGAAATCACATGCACCAAACACAAACATTGCCACTATATAGGTTTTGGGGGCATTTCAGACCTCAGAAGTTAGGAGTTTCGGTTTAATTAACACATTTTGCTGGAGTCAACTCTCCTTTAGTTGTCCTGGTGTGGAATGAGGGAAATGCTGATTTTCTTGTTAGAGAACAAGTGTGGCTAATGCTATGGCTTTTCAAGTTCTATCTCAGACAATCAAACTCAAATAAGCTTTGTGCTGCAGTCACCACTGTGTTCAGTGTCAAGGTGACAAGAATAGACAGCAATGTCTGGTGCCTGAGCTACTGGGTCCCACTTGACTGATGCCAGCCTGCATAGAGACAATGTAGGGATCTCCAAGTGGTAATACAATCTGGTGAGTTTCCTTATAACAAGTTCAAGGTGATTTTTTTTTTTCACAATAAATATTTATAGGCAGATGCCAGCTTTTTAGACTTACTCAGTTCAAAGTTCAGTGCATCTCCAGGCAACTTCTAAATCCTGAGGAATCTTCTTGACAACTGAAAGGGCCAGATAGCTCAATACAAAGGTACTGCAAACATAAAGCAGCACCAGAGCTTCCTATAGTCACAACTGGCTACTGTGCTGTATTTAAATGGTAGATGGACCATGCTGCTCAATCACTCTAAGTGGGACAACTTTCTTTAAAATTAGTGGAAGTTGTGAGTGGATGGCAGGATTCACAGTCAGTTGTTTGTTTTTTTCTTTTCTTCTAGGTCTGTTTGAAAATCCATGCAATTTAAAGCTTAATGTTCACTGTTTAGTGGAAACAGATTACAAAGCTTCATAAAAAGCAACAGTCTTGACTCACTGGAGATGGTTGAAGCAGACTGCTTTTAAATGAAGTAACAGCTTTCTAAATCAGTTCTGGAGAGCACCCACTGTGCCACTCATTCACTTGTTCTCTGACGAACTTTTCCCTCAATTTAAATTCACCACTAGCTTATTTTTCTTGCTTTGGTAGTGATGGGAGTCAATCAAACCAAAACATAGTTTTTATTCATTAATAACTTTACAACTCTTGACAGTAAACTTATGTTTGTGTAAAACACACTTACAAATAGCCAGTGTTCTGCTCTACAGACACACAAAAATAGAGGAAGTCTAACATACAGAAAAGAATAAGTAAATCCTCAAATTATCTGCTGTATGCATCTACAGGGTACAATCACTAGAAAGGAGAAAGTATAAAGGAAGTAGTCTTTCCATCAATGAATCAAAACAATTCAGATTTCCCAACTTCTTAAATTACTTAAGATTTCTGCCTTCCACTCCTCTTACCAAGGCTTCACTGCTGCAGCTGTATCCCCCAAACAAATTCTTACAGTCCCCAAATTCACAATATTTACATAGGAGGTATGGAACTCAGATGTGCAAAACACTGTACTTGGTATATAGAAAGAAGATTCCTGCTCCTTGATCCAACCCTATTGCAAACTAATTAAGAGCAACACTGGCTACACAGTGTGCAGGATGCTCACAGGTATTAGTTTGGAGAACCTATTCTCATGTTAGCCCATAAGTAAGCAACACAAAGAACACTGAATTAAAACACCTCTGAAATAAGTCCAGGTTTGCATAAGTCACAAGATGACTTTAAGCTGGCTACCTGCACTGAGAGCCAGGAAACCAGAGCACAGTTCTTACAGAGTCTCTCTCTCATTTTTTCCTGTACTGCTGCATATGCAAAAGCAGCAGGTCCTGCTTGAAGGGCGAAGGAAAACGTGGGAGCAGCAGATCTCCATTTATGCTACACAGAGAGGAGTGGACTTTCTCTCATAACAATAGATCAACAACTGTGTCAACCAGACACAGTCCTCATCATCACCATGGCATCAACTGGCCCTGATGGAAATCCTGAACTACCTGAATTACAAAGTGCCGTGGTTGCAGTTTGCCATACGTGCTAACGGTAATCAAGATGCAAACATACTTTTACACCCAACTCAGAAAAAAAAAAAAAAAAAGTATAAAGTTATAGAGTCAAAAATAATTTAGGCTGTAAGTGAAGTCAAGGACAGCTGGTCCAACCATCCACTCAAAGCAGGGCTCCAAAAACTTAGGTATGAGCTACCTGCTGCACTGCATACAATAAAACCAGAAAATGTTAAGACATCCAGTTCCAGCTTTCCCTTTAGTGGGACCATAGTTGGCTACATCTAATTGTGAAGTCTCTATTGCCCTAAAGAAAACTATCATATCCTCTTTCTTCCACTGAATGTTCTCAAATGCAAGGGGCATATCATTTAAATGGCTGTTTTTTCTAACCAAAGACATCAATTACACCCAAGAATCTGCAGCTGTTAAAATTACTTAGGCTCCTACACTGAAATAGCAGTCTCGCTACTCAGAAGCAAGGGTGAAACTCTACAGGGTGGTTAAAAGGGAGCCCCTATTTAAACATGAGAGATAAAAAAATACATACACTTGAGCTGAAAAAGAGAGCTGACCAGAAAGGAATTAGAAATATATATATATATTTTTTTTGCAAATGAGAGAATAAAAGTAGACAGTGATCAAATTATGGGTGAAAAAGAAGAAAAAGAGTGAAATAACATTAATGATTGTAATTTTCTTGTTTCCAGACTTTGAAAGCATTTGAGTAAATACTAAAAGATAGGGGTGCTTTAGAGATAAATGACCTTTATCCTATCTCTCTGTCACTCTCATTGCATGAGTTTAAAATGGCAGTGCTTCTCAGTACTATATATAAAAGGCAGTGACTCCAGAGACTTGCTCACATTGCTATGTCAAGTGAGTATCTCCAACAGTTTGCAAAGCCTATTCAATTCATATTTGAAGTTCTCCATGCAGGCTTTCTGAAAACATGTCACGTGTGAGCAGATGTCAGAACAAGTGACATAACCCTACTTTTACTAACACGCAACGGATAGCTTCCTGTTGCTTCAAGAGCTTGCATGTGGCCATGAATAACAGGTTCCTTTACTGGTCTGCCTATCTGATTTGCTTAAAACACTTTTTTTTTTTGCTTTAACATTTTCCTCTCTGTGTCCTCTAAGAGTATTTGAGTTCTGCCTGAACCCTGGTAGTTACTTTATTACTGTACTGCCAATTAATGCATTAAGCATACAGCATTTTGGATGTCAAAACAACTTTAAATAAATTAATCTATATCCTTTGCTTATTACACCAACCAGACTTTGTGATTTCCCATTACAGCTGCTTTCCTAAGGTATCCCTCAGTTACACTATGTAATTACTAGTTCTGTGCTATCCCACAGCCTAGACTTATTTTCTAATGTCTTTCTCACCATTGAAATGTTTGCTCTAATGAAGCAGCAGACCTTCAGCTAAGGGCTGCTTTGCCACAGGGAATATATCCTGGCATGAAGGGCTGGGGGATGACTCCCAACCAGAGATGGCATGGGCTGGAACCAAAACAGAAATGCCCACATCCACCTGTTCTGCTTATGGACCCTGTGGTCTCCAGCCAAAAGGAAAGAATATTTCACACATAAACCCAAAATGCCAATTGTGCAATTCCTTACAGAAAATAAGCCTCTGGCCACTCAGATTTAGTCCCATCAAACAGCTGCCAGTGCAGCAAAAATAACCCAGCTATCCTGCAGAGAACGAAACAGTGAATGTTACCACATCACATTGGAACCTCAGCACCAGCAGATGAAGAGAAACCACAAATACTTCAGCAACACCTTTGGTGAAAGCGCACATTCAGCCATAACTAAGCATTGAAACAGAATGCTGCTATTTAGGTATTGTTTCAAATGTCACGCATTTAAAACGCCTACTTTTAAAAGGTCTCCTCAGGGCATACAAGGAGATCAAGTGTCCCACAATGAGGTTGCAGTTTGGACAGACAAGAGAAGAAATGTGACTGTCTGCAGTTGGATTTTTATAAATAACCATCAGTCCCATCATGCAGCTGATACTTCCCCTTTTCAGTAAGGAAGGGTGTCATTTAACTGAGAGTAATCCATGAAGAAAATTTCTGATTCCTCTGAGAAACTCTCTGGATAGGCTTGCCTGGATCCATGTTAAAGGTAAAAAAATACTAAAAGTCATGCTGAAATAAAACATTTGAGTTTAGAACCTTGCAAATATCATGACCCATTACATTTATGATATCTTTACTATTTAAGCATTTAAGATTTAATGTCATGAAATAAACATCTCACATCAGAACTTATCCATAATCAACCTTTTACAAAGACAAACTATATATACCTGTTATGTATCAATTTCAGATCAAACCACTGTTAAACTCCATTGATGAAAATTTGTCTGAAATTTTCATGTTTCCTGAGAATCTGAAATACTTCAAAGGATTTTTTTTTTATTCAGACATATAAATAAAATATTCCAGTAAGTGAGTAATCAAGATTAATGTAAGAATGGCTTGCCATGACAATACTTTTATTCCAGTTCTTAAAGTTGCAATTATAGTCATGTTACTGACATAAATGCAACACAATTTGGGATTACAACTTCCCCAACTCTGAAATTGCTTGTGTACAGTCAACAGTTGAAGCTGTTTAAAACATTTTCTAATCCTGCGTAAAATCCTATAACTACAGAAGCCTTTGGATTTTCCTGTAGTTGAACTCTCTATCCAGTACATTTGAATTATTTCAACTTCTCCTACCCTGTCCTGAATTACTTCAGCTTACACAGCAATGATGCATAAATACACAGTTAATACAGAGAGATTAGAAGCCATTTTGAAAAATGTCTTCAAAGGTCTCAGCAATTAGAACAATGATTCAGATTGAAAGGTGTAGCTCCCTAAACCCAAGTTATCACAAATGTTTTAACTGCCTTTCTCCTCCAATTCTTCCCTTGGAAACCCAGAGAGACGCTGCTGCATGGGAATCTTATAGTTGGGGAGATAAACTGCATCTCCTTAGCAAGCTGTGAATGTCACACAGAAACTTCAGGTGGGTCAGTTCTTGTCAGCAATGCTGAGGCACCCACTGCATCTGCCCCTGCACTTCTGCTATCTGAGTAACTGGGTCTATGTGAGCTAGGCTGCGTGCAGTTTTCACGCCTGAAGCTCTGCTAATGCTGGTCAGCATTTGGCACACGCGCCTAATGACATATTTTTAGGAACTGTTGAGAGCCTTAATGCAAACCTGCTCTCCCTCTGCTAGCCATAACATGGTACCACAAATAGCTTAGCAGTTGGCAGCACTTTCAATGTCTTATAAAAAGTTACTTCTGATCACAGACCAGGCTTTTCTACACGTACTGTTCTGTCCAAACAGGCAAAATAGATTGTGGGTGTAAAGCTATCTTTTTGAGCAAATATCCTAGACAGAATTTAACTTTTTTTTTTAAATATTTTTTAATAGTTTGATCTAGAAGCACAGCCTGAAGACTCAATATGAAATTGCAGCAGCAAACATTTTTGTGTTACTTCTTTCATGGTGTATTCTATATTTAGAGAAATTTCACAGCAGCAGGGCTAAGCATAACATTTGTTCTCATCACCTTTTAAGCTGCAAAAGTTAACTGTCACATCAGATCCAGTTTTTAACTTATAGTCTTCTCTGAAATCACCATGTATCTATACATGGCCTTAGGTACAGGGTCTGAAATCCCACTTAGATGCAAGAGACTGACAGAAAAATACTGGAAAACTACCCAGGAACAAAAATGTACTGGAAGGTCATCAATCTTCCCCTTATTCCTGACTTGTTCCTTTCAGCCCTCAGTTACACACAACCTTTTGTCTTCTCCACTGCCTGCAGCAGAACAAAACCCATGCACAGCTGCCTTCTCTAGAAGAGGGCCTGGGGAACGCTGCTCCTACAATTGGCTCTCTGTTGGGAGAAACCCATCTTCCAGCCACCACTAAAACATAACATCTGAGAAAGAGCAAAAGCCATCAGCCTGAAACATTCACAGAAATACGTGTACAAGGAAAGTGGCTAGGTATTTTAAGATATGATTTATGTGATCATATTCCTGTGTTCTCCAGGTATGGAAATAAAGAACAGGCATCTGTCTTATTTAGTAAAATATGAGAATACACTGAAAAGTTTTACCTTAAGGCTATAAATTATGAAAAGAGGTTTTGCACAGCCTGGGAAAACACTTTAAACTGGCAGTTGATGTGTTGTTTCTCCAGCTCCTCCAGTGTTGTGCAAACATTAATGGAGAACATAAGCCAAGGCAGGGTCTGAGGGTGGGGGCATTTAGAAAAATACTAATATTTTAAACTCAACATTCTCACATCTTTTTCAGATGTGAAATTAACAACACGTTGAGCTAAACTTAATAGAAAAGAACAAGGAGTTGTGTTATCCAGAAGGCCACAAATCCATGAATATTACAAGTGACTGCAATTTTCAAACAGATCTTCCTTTATAAATTTCCTGTACTAACCAGTTTTTGTCAACAAATGAGTAAAAAGCTCAAACAGGTATAAACATCTTAACCATGCACTTATCAAACTCCTACTTGTTTCTCTCACATAATAAAAGCAGAACTGACAGTGGACCTGCAATTTCCAGGATATACCAAAGCCAAGTGGTATAATAAAAACTGGCTGTAGGTTTTAGGACAACTTTCAAAAGCAGTGAAGTGACTTAACAGCCAGGGTCAAATTCTGAAGAAGTGATCTAGGATACGGATCATAAATGCTTAAGTGGCAGTAGGCAAGAGGTAATTTTTCTTTTCCAAGCCAGTGGCAGAGCATGCTGCTAGGAACTGAGCAGAAGCTGAGTCAGTTCCTGGAGCTGACACCTCTCTCTAGGTGCTACGCACCCCTGCTCCCAGGGCAGTGCTGGACCTGCTGAGCCACACATCTACCCACGCACCACTGCCCATGCCCAGCTTGTGGATACCAGCTTTGGGCACGTCTGCAAGGGGAATTGGAGGCTTTTGCATTCATGGAACTTTCAGACAGAACTTTCAGCTTTCAGACAGGAATCTGTCATAAATTCATTGATGCTTTAATTGAGCAGTCAGAAGTGAGAGAAAGGCACGTACGTTCAACACCTCCTTTGCTCAAATTGGGCATCCCTGAATCTGACCCATCCCTGGAATAAGCTTCCACACTCCCTCCTGCTCGACCTAACACCTCCAGCACAATCATGCTGTGCTCCAGAGACACTGTCACGCCCCATGATTTGACAGTACGCTTTCCAAACTCACGCTCTTGTGCATTCCTGGATTAGAAAGTGCTTCTTCAGTGACACTACACAGTTGAAACAAACAATAACAAGTTTTTCAAGGAAACTTTTTTTTATCTGAAACATATATGGGTTACATTCCACAGGTGATTATACAGCACAGATGGCGATAAAACCATCAACAAACAAAAAAACCGAAATCTCTATGCCATATTAATAAGAAGGCAGACATGGAAGTCACATCCCTACCCAGAAGCTGTACAGGTCCATATAGAAGACTCAGGGTGGAGATAGAAAGGCACATGGCAATCAGGGGTGCAGAAAAGGAATACCATACAGAAAAAGATGCAGTTTATACAAGTTACTACCATGTGAAAAGTGGAAATGACAAACAAAAAGCCTCCCAAAATATAATACACAACATTCTAATTTGGGAGCATGTTAATAATTTTAACTACAATAATCACAAATAGTCTCAGTTGTGCTTTGTGCTTATGATCCAGTTTCACTAAAATTAGGTGGACATATAGCCACAAAGACTATTGAGTAATACAAAAACAGTCTTGAACAACAAGGTTTATAAGTTTCTCTTTTTCCTGTTTGTCTCTAGAGGATTAAGTCAAGGTAGTTTTCAAACGAACACTGAAGAAAGCAAGGAACTTGCCTAAAACTCCTGCACTTCAAAATTCAAGAAAATATGTCCTTCCAAAGGCAAGATATGAATAACAATCCTTAGAAATGGCTGGTACATCTCATCTTTTTCACTCTACACACAAACACACACTCATACACTGGGTTGCTGGAGCAGTAGCCCCTCAGCTAAGAGACAGGACTTTCCTGACCTTAGCTTTGTGTAGAGACCCAGGCTGCTCCATTCCCACAGGAAATTCTAACTTGAGGAGATTGCACATGTGGTTAATTCCAGTTAGCAAATTATTTTCTAACAACACTGACATTTGAAAATAACTCTTACTCTGAAAAAAAGTCAGACAGGGCCGCAATACATGCAAATACAGAGACCTGAAGATTTTGAGATTGAGAATAAGAACAGAACCTAATCTGCATGAAAACCAGTATTTTGCCAAACAAACATCAATAATAACAAAGAGAAAACAGAGAATATAGGATATATCTGTAATTTCTACTCTGGAACCCACAAAATGCTGGTTTCCAATATTCCTTAGAAAGACTCAGCCCACTGACTTACAGCTAATGTTAAAAAGAAAAAAAATCATTTTACTTCCATGTCAAGTAAGATGAGCACAGATGTTCTGCAAAAAGACCATACAAGGGAGTAAAGAGGTAAATAACATGTCTGTGTTTTTTCTAATTTTGTTTCAGCTATTGTTAAACTAATTTTATGGCACTTGAATCTTTATAGAAAAACAATACAGAAAATGGTGGAGAACTGAATTACTTAAGGAATGCTTCTCAGCTTACAAATCAGATTTTTCTTTGTACTGCTAGAATACCCAATGACTTGCAAACAGGAGCAGTAAGGGTGACATCTCTTGATCTCAACTCAGGTCTTCAACTTACAGAGTGGGAAATTCTCACTGGCAAAGAAAAGTAAGCCTAGGAGGAAAGTCTTATTTTGGTATGCTGTCCATCTTCAGGATTTTCTTTTTCCACAAAAAAACTCTTCTAGTAAATATGAACAGGGAGTTCATTTCCTCACCTCCTTTCTCCACTGTTGCCCCACATTAACAGAAATATTATCATTTAATAATACTTCTCTTTAGAGATTATCATGGTAAAAATCTCTTTTCCCTTTTGCAAAGTGTTGTCATATTTGCTTTGAGACACAGACAGACTCACAGACCTTAGTGTGGGACAAAAACAATATCAATGTTTCTTTTACATTTCAACAGCTGATTAAATGCCTTGGATGGAAGTTCTGTGATATTTTAATCAAGACTAAGCTGACTTACAGCAACAGAGCTCATGATGACACTTTTGCAGGCCATGCTTGGTAAATGTACTCTCTATTTCAGCCACCTAAAGGAGATGGGCATGAAGCTCCTTGTATTCCCTACTTTGCTTTACATACTCATGGCTTGGCTGCTCAGGTTCTGATGGAGGGGTAGCTATGCTGCCATCAGCATTTTCCAGATACACCTCTGAATACTCGTCATACTTAAGGGTGGCTCCAGCACTGATACCACACAGGAAAACTGAAAAAACCCAAACTCTTGTGTGGCCCAGGACTGTAGAGACAGAAACCAGCATTTTGAGCTGTAACAGGAAGAGGCTGATAGCTGCATAGCATTTGGAGGAATGATGGAAAGCAATTCAAGAGAGTCATGGAATACACAAGGAATAATTAGTCTCCATTAGCCAGGCTATTTTTAGTGACAGGATAAGAGGCAATGGGCACAACTAGAAACAAAGGAAGTCGGTCTGAACATCAGGAACCTCTGAGTGTGACTGAGCATTGCTAAAGATTGCCTGGAGAGGCTGTGGAGTCCCCATGCCTGGAGATGCTCAAAGGCCATTTGGATAGAATCCTGGAGAACAGGCTCTAGGTGTCCCTGCTTAAGCAAGGGGTGAGACCAGGTAACCTACAGTGGTCCCTCCCAGTCTCACCCATTCTGTAATTCTATCACGTGCATTTCTGTGTATTCTACGTATATCCTTCACATCGATGATTCGCTTCCTGCCAAAATTAAGACAATGGCAGATGAAGACTAAGTACCAGAAATGCAGTTACTGAGTGTAATTCCAATCCAAGACCTAGACTGTGAACACATGGATGAAAACAGAAGCAAGCACTGATACTTTGGTACAAGGCTTCATTTCTCAAGCTTGGACTGGGGCCCAGGCCAAAGTGCAACAGTTAATATAATTCCCTTGCAATGTAAAAATTAATGTAATAGGCCACTGTTGCTCTCATGTGAAAGAGGATATAAGGCAGACCTTGTGAAACAGAAAGAAAAAGATGTCCTAAAATGCATAAAAATTAATACTGTGATTCAGACTAAGGGAACTCCAGCTAAGAACTGGCTGATGCAAGGCTGACAGACCAAGTGGTGAGTGGGGGCTGAGACATGAGTAATGAGAAATTCTGAAAGTTTGAGTTTACAAGGCTTACTAAAAGCACACCACAAAACTCGTATAAATGTACACTTACTGCAAAACCCTGGCACACAAACTATCCTCTTGTGCTGTAAAGGATGCTTGTTGGGCAGTTCTATTTCAACCACCAAGAAATACAGGATAGGAGTCACTGAGCCAAAGCCCAGCTTGTTGAAGCAATTACACAGACTGCACGGCTCTGCAGCTCAACAGCCACAGTCCATTAATGACGAGCTGAAGGATCCATCTCCTAAGGTGACCAAAAGCTCAACATAAAAACAATGTCCCAACCAAGACCGCAGTTACTTTAGGAAGTTGAAGGATAATGCTCTCTCAGTTGCAAACGCAGGGGTATTAGGTACCTGTAGCAGGTAAATTCCCCAAAGGCTTTATGCAGCAATGAGACCACAGCTTCAGCACAGTGAGGCTCCCACCCACAACACAAAGCACACAGAGGATTGCAGAATATGCTGAGTTGGAAGGGACCTATTACGATCATCGGGTCCAACTCCTGGCCCTGTGCAAGACATGCTGCTTTCTCCTCTACGGGAGTTAAAGAGCAACTCAGGATCTAAAGTTTTCTTGCAAACCTTCTCGGTAGGAGTTGAATGATTTTTGCTGTGTCTATACAATTCTGTGAAGATGAACCATTGGGAAGTCACTACCAAAGAAAGAATTCATGTATAGCCTTGCTGTAAGGTATCTTGAGGGGAGGGGGAATGGAAGGGAAAAGGAAAGCAAAATCCTTAAAGAAACAAAGACTGCAATCACTCAAGGGTTATTCTTTCAAAAAAAAAGATTCAAGACTGTATTTGTAATGGCAATAAACACTTTAGTTATATGCTTACTGTATTTCAGATTAGCAGATATGTTAGCAGTCTGTCACACAATAGCTTTAGGGGCCAAATAGTTTGCTCAATTCAAGTATCTACTCTGAGACCCACAGGAGAATAAGTAAAACAACTTGAGCCAAGTATTTGTGTAAAATACTTATTTTGCCAGCACCCTAAAGAAAATAAGCAGAAAAATCTCATATTGCAACCTAAACACGAACATCTATTACCGTTTCCTTGCGGTCTATAAATCTAATCCTACTGCCCATACATCAGACTTAGCCATGCCTTCTGCAACTTCTCAAGTGTCCTCTCTTTTAAGAAGTCTTAATCTGTATTAGCTTTTCTTCTTCATGTAGAAGAAGAAAACTGCAAAACTGCAGTTTGCTTCCTGAATTTGTCTTTGAAAGACCTCACAATGATTTTTAGTTTTCCTCTTTTCCTAATACAATATATTAACATATATCTAATCAAAGAAGAAGTGTGGCAGCTGTCCTGTGACAGATTCTGTTGGTCAGCAAATTTATCACAAAGCCAAAACCAGAGAAGTTCAGTGAGAGCAATTTCAGAGGCAAAAAGGGCCATCATCCTTTCTGAAAGCACTTCTATTCTGCCAATGTCAAATTACCAAAAAATGAAAATTGGTTTTGATGTTAAAATTCTCCTTGATTTTAATTTTTTTTCCTGCATTGTTGTTTTTTTAAAGCCATTTTTTGTTAAAAGAGATAGGTCTCTCCACTTCCTAGACTACCACTCAGAAA
>JANRGV010000001.1:84397915-84413341 GCA_024734035.1 Alethe castanea | reverse complement strand
CCCTTGGACTTGTTGAACTCATGAGGTTCCTGCAGGCCCACTTCTCCTGTTTGCCCAGGTCCCTCTGGATGGCATCCTATCTTCGTGTTGTGCCAACTGCCCCGCTCAGCTTCCTGCCATCTGCAAACTTGTTGACAGTGCACTCGATCCCTCTGTTGTGTCATTGACAAAGCTACTGAAGAGCAACGGTCTCAAGACAGAGCCCTGAGGGACAAGACTCACCACCAGCACTGGCCTCAGCCTGGACACAGAGCTGCTGACCACAACTGCCCAGCTGTGTCCTTGTGAACTAAGTAACCCAGCCTTCAAATCTATGTCTCTCCAATTTGGAGATAAGGATACCACGTGGGAAATGAAAGATCATCCCCATCCATTTTAGATCAGATTTAAAAGTGAATTCTCCCAAGTACTATCTTGGGTTTCTAAGTTCAGCATTTAGGAGGTTTCTGATACGGTCAGAAATTTTATGTTCATACTAGCAATGACTGCCTTCTTTACAGTAAACATTTTTCCACAACCTCCCATGGCATCTAAGCCATTCTCTTAACCACAGACATATGTTGCATATTACTATTTGCAGCAACAATCTGTTTGCATCCATAATCCCTTATTCTGGTTTATCAGTGAACCTCCATCACACAATGCATATTCCCATCAGTGGTTTTGTTTTCTTAATTTTTTTGTCTTGTCTTTGTTAGCTTGCTTCTTCCAATTTTTTTAAGTTTACAATTTAAAAAATCCCCTCAAACATTCAATGACATAAAATGATAAGTAGAAACAAAATAACACTATTGTGAAATTTCAAATACACATAATCTAACAGTTCTAGTCTCACTTTTATGCTCTCAGGTCCCTGATATTGCAGAAAATAGTTTGTTATAAGTCTCATATTTCATCTGCACACACTAACACTACCACACTTTTTAATTAACATGATAATTTAAAAATATTTTTAAAATACTAGGAAAAATGATAAATAATCAGTTCAGCACCAGTTTAATGAATCCAGTATATCTCTTTTCAGCCTTCTAATGAATTGGCAATTCACTGAGGCAAACAGTGCTTGCTGTCCTCTCTTCTGCTTTCCCAAACAGATCTGGCAGAATCAGATTCTGCTTTGCCACAGTTGGCCAGACTTGATTTTTCTGACAGCAAAATTCCTGATGATTGAATTAAGGACTTCTAAATGAAAGCCAGTCAGATGATTAAAGCTGCTTCTGTTACAACAATGAGAAATACTTAATTTGCCTAAATCAGTACCCATGCACCAGCCACAGAGCCCATCAGCAGCTCACACAAAGAAATGAGATGCAGCATCATCCACTTGAATGCAAGCAAGTAGGTATCAAGAGAGTGGGATGGGGCAGGGAACAGATTCGAGAAAAAGGTGATTTAGGTAGAACAGGCTTCAACCCTCAGTTTTGGTTCCCCATTCTGTCAGATGCTTTGCCTTTGAGGGGAGAAAAGAAAGCCAAAAAGAAATCATTCAGCTTAATGGTCTCTGTCTATTCTGCTACAGCTTTAAGCATAAAGAACTTGTACTACCATGTGTGCTAAAAGTAAACAAAGCAAATTGTTTTGCAATATATTCTTACTTTTGGGTTTAATCAATTTTAATTTTTTAAAAAATTGATTTTTAACTACATTCCCACTGTCCTTTACAGTTCACAGAGATTGCTTCCCTCAGGTTTTCTAACTGCATTGCTTTTGGAAGCAGCACAAGGTAACCTGGATGCTGTCCTTTTTGGCCTGCTGTGCTCTTGCAGTAAATTTTGAGGAAAAAACACTACATCAGCACAATTTCAGAACTCAGGTTCCTCTGCAAATTACAGGAAGCAAAGAATTTTGCAAGTTGGCAAAGCATCAGAGGGACATCATTATAGTCAGGAGTGCAGCAGTTACAGATCACAGAAAAGCCTGAGGACATTGAGGGATGCATTTCCAAGGGCATGGGTTTTACCATCACAACCAGATAGTGAGCATGGTGTTTTCCAAAAGAGGGCCAATGGGATTTTTCCACCCTGTCACTCAATATTATAGAGTTAGCAAACATTTTTAATTGATCTCTCTGGTTGATCTCTCTGGTTGTTCCCATCCTTCAAATAACCTCTGTTGACCTGTCACTCTAAGCTGTATACTGCAAACTTTGTGCCTCTGCAGAGCTCCACATTAAAACACTGCTGGTTTCCTCTGCAAATTAAACAAAATCCTTCTAACTGCACTTCAGGCAATATAGCACCAACACACATGTAGTCTTTTAGTCAACAACCTTTCAAAACACACACTTTTCTCTCTCTCAGAAAGTGTTGTTTAAATCTGAAATACTATGTCTCTTCTTAAATCCTGGAAAGCGTTCCGTTTCCCTTCACCATTGCAGTTCATTTATCTTGCAAGAAGTTTCCAAGTGCTTGCTACAGAGAAGAAAATTTTAAAAGGCACAGAGAGAGACAGAAAATGTCATGGTGCCTGACACTGGGCTCTGGAGCTGACCCACCCAGGCTACACCTTGGAGAAGGCTGCACTCAGACTCATACTGGAGCCATCATTTCAGCTGGCCACTACTTTCACACCTGGACTTGTGGAAGTGTGAACAGAGGCACCACTAAATTATATGCTCATTTTATTCAGGATTTAACAAGTTTTTGTCCAGAGAACAGTTTTGTTTCTTTCTGACCTCCACCCCAACATACAGAAATTTTCAAGATAATTTTCTAGATACAAAAGGCCTTGTATGCTAAAGTTACACAGAATGCAGTGAGCAGAGACAGACACACAGATAATGATTTTTTTTTTTCAGTTCCTCTCATGGTCATCTTAGTCCTATTTTTAAAAACATAAATCCTTGCATTGAATACCTCCTCCTGATCCTCTCCTCCCACAGGGGAAAAAAAAAAAAAAAGTTTAAAAAAATGAATGTATTGGGATGTCTGTCATAGTCATAGTTGAGACACAGTGAAGGGTCATTTAGGTACCCAAGACAGAAGAGTGTAAACTTTTTTAAAGTATGAGTTGTCCACTCTTTCCTCTGAGGCAGAATGGGAACACAACCTAGAACTTTCTGTAGCCTTGCAAGTAAAATGTACAAGAAGTGAAGTGTCTGTTTGTGGTCACTAAATAGATATATATATATATTTTTTTTTTTTTCCCAAATGAAAAGGAACCTCCACCTTCTGTGAAGCCGAAAATATTCATCTTTAGCCTTTATGTCAGTCTTCAAACACTTTCAATACTCTGGCAACAAAAAAATACAGAACCTTGTACGAATACAGCCAAGTGAGGAAAATGCATGCAGCTCTAAGGCTTAAGTCACACTGATATGCCTTAAATGTAACAGATTACCACTTAAATTTAAAAGGACTAGAGAGCAACATATGTAGTTATCCAATTTGAGGTGAATGCTCAAAATGCAAACATTTGGGTGTGAGAGCCACCAAGGCAGGGGTAGAATTCAGTTTTGAGAGGACCAGCTGTTAGCACTGAGAAGTAATGAATGGAAAAGAAAAACTATCATCTGAAAGTTCATTGAACTTATTTTCTGCTCTGCTGAGTGGGTTTTTCTTCTCTAAACTCGTTCTGGCCAAATACAGATATTTACATAGATCTCGTTTTGCGGCATGATAATAAGAGAAGGTCTTTACATATGAAAGTTGTTTGGTCACTGATTACAAGATTCTTTTGAAAGTTTTTTTCTTCCCTTAGCAGTAATTTCATTTTTCACCATCTAGCCAGCCACACCATCCTGTGAATTGTAATTCACTCATCACCAAGCAAAGGCAATCTAATCCTTATCTTGTTAGTCAGTACTGGTTCCTCAGCTTCATATATTATTTGTTCTGTCTGAAATACTCAAGATGATGACAGAACGAGGAATTAATATGGGGAATTCTCACAGATGCATATAAACATTTAATACGGCCAAGTGACGTGAAGGCTGTGGACTAGGTCCAGTAATTAGGGCCAAGGCATTGCTTCTGCAAACTCTCAGTGTGAGTATTTGCTAGAGGAAGGGGGTCTCTAACACCTGTGAAACATTCATTTTCAGAAAACTCCAAGACACCTTCAAGCTGCTATGGCCAAAATCTTTTTTCAGCCTGATGTGAAAGGAACTGAGTGGTTTTCTGTCCTAGTCCTAGAGAGCCTTTCTTCTAAGCATCTCCTTTCCTCTGGAGACAAAACGCAATGAAAACAGCCACAGTCGATGCAGTGACACAGAGACATGGGCAGGGGAAGCTGACATGTCCTCAGGTCCTGACCCCACACCAGCATTTATCTGATGGATCATCTCACTGTGGGGCTGACTGGGAATGAACCCAAACCACCAAGCCTAGCTTCCTACCCGCTCCTTCCTCATTTCCCTCCTACTGATGGGCACCACCCAGTTTCCAGCAGGGATCCTCAGCGAGCTGACAACAGGAATGCATGTAACTCACAAAGGGTGAGGAAACAGCAACAGCACCAGCGCCCTTTTCCTAAATCACCAAAGAAATTGAGGAGCAGCTGGCAGCACTGCAGCATCTGCTTGGCATCCAGTTCTCATGCTCCACGTGGCTGTATTCCATGCATCTGTTGCCATATGGGAAGAAGACAACTGAGATGGGAACCGTTTGGAACATCAGAATTATTTCTGTCTTTCTAACATTTGTCTTTACATCAAGGGAAGTTTTGCTTGTTTGTTTGTTTTCTTATTTATTTATTTTAGAACAAGGACAAATTTGACCAATTTGGCCAGGGTCTGGAGCAGGCTCCAAAAAAAAACATGCAAGATGGTGGATACCTACTGACAATATGTATAAGGGCCTCAGAAAGCACAGAAATTTGGACACCAAGTTTTATTAGAAGATTTTGGCAGGGCAAAAACCACCTTGAATGAAATTACCTCAAAATTACTGTGGCAACAACCTTCAGGAGGAATGCAATTTTTAGTGGGGAAGGGAAGAAAATAAAAGGGGTAAAACAGCAGTACCATATGGAAAAGAAAAAAAAAATCTTATTTAAGAGGGACAAGCTGCACTCAGATGTTGCAAAAATAAAATACTTCTTTTTTTAGGACCCTAGCTGGGGCGGAAGTGTCTCCCATTCAGGTAAGTTAAAGTTGCACAAGATTTTATCTCATAATGACAGAAAATTAAATCTTCTGAGATTTTATCTTTCAGTAGATAAGCCTAATGATAACAGAAAGTTGAAAATAATTGAAAAATCAAAACGTCACAAGATTTAGCTGCATCTTAAATGTCATTTTCATTTAGAGTACATGCTTAAATCACCAAAACAAGATCTGAACCACCCAGCTAGAATTATTTAGTAATGATAATTTAATCAAATTATCTACTGAATACAAAAACTGGTCATTCTAGTGTACAGTGTTGCAAAATCAGCTGCTTACTTCAACATGTTTTCTCCTGTTTTTAATTGCTACGAGGGTTACTATGCCATTGACTCTGTATCAGCATTAGGTTTTCACAACTGAAGGAAATACGCTGTGCTATAGCGTACAGTATACTCTAATATATTAATATATTGTAGAGTATACGATGTTATAATATAGTTTTGAAACTACTACCCTCTTAAAAGACATTTCTTACCATCCTTCTTCAAGTTTTGGCTTGCGTTAGACAGTTAAAATTTTTATTAAAGCATAAAAAAGATTATAAGAAAAAGTTTCTCAGTTCTACAGTAAGAAAATTACTGTGAAAACCCTATAAAAACAACAGCAAAGAAACAAAGAGCTTTGAATGTTTAACATTCTGTTTGGGCTTGAAAAACTCTCACTGAAGAAGTCAGGGATTGTGCGTCAGCAGCTGAAATTGAGACTGGGTCCAGGAAAAGCCACTGTGCAAGTGTGGAGAAAAAATAAAAAGAGCACAGAAAGAAGATTAACAACTTCTCAAAAAAACTACATAATAAGCTACAGAACAGAATGTAATTTCCAGAAAAGATAAGAAGCTATTGCTTTTTGGTTACAACCAAAGCTTAGTCTAAGATTTCAATCTAGCACATAGTTGCAAAAGAGCCATCTAAGGCGAGAGAAGGATATGGGGAAAATGCTTTGCTAAATGAATTTCTCAATGTTTCATGAACAAAGGGTGATTTCAGAAAAATGGAACACTCCACATTTGAAGAGGCTTTTGCATCAAGACACCATACATAAATAAGATAAGATTTTGAAAACTGGATTGAACCTTACAATTCTGCTAATAGAGTTTTATACACTGATGAGGTGCCCTGGCAGGGAGTGTACACAGGCTGCATCCCCTTGGGCATCTCCAGTTTTGGCTTCCATGGAAAAGTAAGTAATCATTTGTTAATTCAGCTGTTATTGCTTTGACTGCTTCTGTTTTCTCAAGCACAAATTTTAACTGGCTAAAAAGAAAAATAATTGTTACACAGGAAGGAAAGCAGCATATATTAAAACACTTCTCAGGGAAAGACATTGTTCCTGTACGGTCTGAAATGAGACCCAGTGAGGGAAGCATTTCATGAATGTTAATCCAGGTCCACTGAGTCTCAGTCCAATACCCACAGGTTTGCATACATCAGTTCCACTAAATTACACTTCTACGCCTGTCTATCTGAGGTAATAACAATTATTTTCTCTTCAACACTATTCTGCTCTAGTGAAAGTTATCCTAATTTATGTATGTTTGTTTTACATACAAGTTCCTTCCATCACTCGTCTAATAAAATATATATTAAAAATATTCTGCAGAACATGGATGCAAATTAAAAGAACAACTTAGTGTAATTTCCACCCAAAACTTGACAAACCACACTAGGAACCCTAAAATCAGAGACGGCAATGAAAGACTAATTTTCACTCCCCTTGGTCTTTTCTTATTAAAAAAACCTGAGGACGAGAGCCTTTAACTTAACTTTCATATGCTCTTCCAAAGACCATGTGCAAATGGGCTTAATAAATATGATTTCGGGGACCTTACTTAATTTTTTTAATACCTGCTGCAACTTGAATCTGGGGTATGTATTTATCCTGGAGCTGTAAGACAGAGTGCACTAATGCCTGATACAATGTAAGGAATGCTGCTGTCTGCATAGTTTATGTATGAATGGGGGGACACCAGCTCCTACCTGGAAAGCAAAGTCTGCAGAGCCCATGCCTTGGCGCGTATCTAAATGTTTGACCCCAAGACACACCAAAACCCCAGCAATTACTGGTGCAGTCAGCAATGGCTGTGGTTCCAAGTGCTCCGAATCCAGTGGGCAGCAGTCACTGAACCAGAGCCAACTCAGCTCCTTTGAGAAGGCATCCATGTGGTCCAGGCTCTGAGCAGTACTGGAGGAATGAGCTCCAAGAGTCAGCACTGCAAGAAGCCTTTTGTCAACTGTGACAACTGAGCTATTATCCTGAGACACTCCAGTCAGCATGCATTTTATCTCATCTTTTACTGGCTGTCCTTTACTTTCAAAATACTCCAGTAAAATCTGTCATACTATTTAGACATCCGAGAAGTGTTCTCTGCTTTAAAAAAACACACATTATCTGAATTCTAAAACTTGGAAGAGTCAACTACCTGCTATCCTATGCAATATGGTAGAAATGCTGAAAGAAATGACTGAGCAGTAATGACTGGGCAGCAGTGGGGTTGAAAATGTTCTTCAGTTCTGTGTCAAGAATATCATGTATGTTATGAAATTGGAATATTAGGACGTGGAAATCTAGGATGCAGATGCATGAATTAAACCGTAATTTTAGGACACCAAGCCAGAAGGTCATCATTTCCAGGCACAGGACCAGGGCTGCCCTGCAGAAGAGATGGCCTGTAGTGTGCCAGCTGTATCCAGGCAGGGCAGCAAGCAGCTTCTTCCATGAGAGGCCTCAGGGCTTGGGGAGCAGGCTCATTGTGAGAAAATTCAGGCTGTCACTGTGAAAGTAACCTAAAACAGACCATCTCCTAATCACACCACCTTGTCTCTTCAACACTCACAAAGTTGCCTTTTTTACTTCCATGATGCTACAGTATGCAAGTGAAAGGATGCCTTCCTGCTGTCAATATATCCACATCGACGAGTGATTGAGCCCAACCAATTTCTTTTGGAGGACAAAAGAAATGGAAAAAAGGGATATGTTGATTCAATAACTGGAATGGGTTATGATATTTGTTCCAGAAAGGCCTGACAGACATTACTTTTTCAGCTTTGTATTTCTCTCACCTATTTTATTTAAATTATATATATTAATACATCTTTAAAAAAAGAATTCAAAGCACGTATCCACTTTTCATAGCCCAGTGAAAACCAGACTGAAATCAAATTTATAACTGAAATAAGATACGAAGATTTTTACTATGAAGTTTTGATTGAGGAGTGGACTTTCATCTCATAATTCCCTGTGATGCTATATGCAGTTATTGTCTGCTTGTTTGTTAAGAAGTTACATTTTCAAGCATTATTGCTTGCTGTCCTGGAAAACCTGGGCATATTTCCTTGAAGGGAAAACACACGGACTTCTCAGCAGCAGCCTCACATAGCACCAAGAGTGTAATGCAAAGTATCCTTTCTCAGAAGCAAGTGCAACACACCAAAACATATTTTGAGAAATAATATTTGTGTAGTGGTCTGTAATATTTTAAAATGTTCTGCTACAGGGAAAAAAAAAAACCATAACAAAACAACAAACCTCCAACTTTTAACTTGCAATGCAGCGGATATTTTAGCTCCTCAAAGTATCATATTATCTTACTCTCAGACAGCCCAACCACCCAGCCTGTCACGTTAAATATGGGAGTAATTTACAGGCCAGACTTCAGGTCTGGTTCTACAAAAGCAGTCCCTCAGCAGAGGGATGTCAGACTCACTGACCTGGGCACTGAGTGACAACCTTCTCCACAAAACAGGAGAAGGCAAAGAGAGAGAGCTAGAAAGAAAAAGATGAAAAATTATGTAATCCAGTATCCATAAATGCTTATCCTCATTTTCAAAGTACACTTAGATATAACTTTTAATTTTTCCCCTGTGGTTCTATCCAACATTCGGCAGAGGAAAAGTTATGCTGTTACATATTTTGCACGTTTTGAATCTCTAGGAGGATTTGAATAGAAATGCTAGATACTGGTTCTATACTCTTTCCAGTTCAAATCTTTCTTCCCCACACACAGAAAAATCCTGTAGATGATTGAAGACACTTGCTCATCACAGACATCCCACCCACCTCCCAGGGAGAAGGGTGCTAGGTAGGTTCATGCAGCTGAAGAACCTTACCAGGGGTCAGTGCTGTGCACAGATCCACGGACACAGATGTGTACTCTGGACATCCACTAGGTCAAGTATGCTTAAGTGATATAAATCCCCAAAGTGGGACTTAGCACAGTCAGTCACGGCTAGCCAATTCTGAGCCATCCACTTCTGCTCTCACATCTACTCCTAAGGGGCAGGTAACAGGTTCAGCTGAAAATTGATTTTATGGATAAATTTTCAATCAACTTGGTTCCCTGGTCTAGTTTACCATTGGCTGGACAAATATTGCTTGCTGGGAGGAGGACAGAGACAGACACTGCATTTCTATTACACTGAAGCAATTCCGGATCCAACTCCACGTTACCAGAATTCAGCTGTGCCTATAGTTCAAGCACAGCCAGAAATACCAAATTTTAACTTCTCTAAGTGAACCAAGGCCACAACCAGTTCTGGCATATTAGAAATTGGTTTCAGGTTACCAAATACAGGTGTAAGCAAATAGTCAATCAAAAAATTGAGATATTTTCATAGTACGTGATAATTGAAAATTAAAATCTTGTTCAACTGCTATAGAAATTAAGAAACCGATGGGAAGAAAGGGTGGGGAAGATGAGGGCTGCCCACAGTGAGAACACAATGGGTTGTCTTAGAAGTTCCTCTGAGGAAACCACACTGAAACAGTAAACCTCCAACCCGGTGAGCAGGATCACTGCTAATGTAGAGAGCCGAAGGGCCAAATTAATTCCTTGTGTAACCCCAGTGACTTCAAAGGAGTTAGTCCAGAGATGAGTTTGGCTTAAAGAATCTAGAAATGGACCCTAACCAATTTTCCCTAAGTAGATTTCAGATCTGTGGCTTCTTGTGTTACAAAACTGCCTTGGCTCTGCATTGTTACTGTGTCCTTTATCAGCATTTTTATTCATACAGAATGACTAAGAGCTCCAAACCAGTAGCACCACCTGATTAATATCAACCACTCTTCAAAGCATTTGTCTTAACACCAGGGGTTGTTGTTTTTTCAAGCTGGTGGGTCTCAGCACTGATGACTTCATTGTGTGGTCTGTCTGGTCAAATTTGCTGCTGAAATCCAGTCTTTTTGCAGCTGAAGGGTAATATTTTAAGTTAGTCATGAGCAGGGATTGAATGCTAAACTTGACCTCTCCACCTTTTCCAGTGTGTGTATTTCTGCACTTCCTCTGCAGCCTCTGGATGCCCATGTGCAGTCTGCTTCTTCTGGCTCCCAGAGAGACAAGATTAATATTACCTTGTCACATATCGATAGCCAGCAGCGAAGCATAAACAGCCAAAAAGCTGTAATGAGTCCTACTTGCTATCTTTATATAAAACGGGATTTATGGCAACAGATTACATTTCCAGCAGCCAAAAGATGTGTAAGGAGGGATTATACAGTCTATTCTGACTGCTCGTCTCTGCTTTGGCTCTAATTACACTTTTGGGTGGCTTGGACTAAGCACACCATTATTACACATCTCTCCCCTAATTGTTAAAAAAGCAGCATGTCTGCCAAAAACCACCTCTGCAGCCAAAATTATGACTGTAATACTCATGAATGCATTCAGGTGTGCTGCACTGTTGAAGCAGTACCAGTAACTTAAGGGGGGAGAAAGGAACTACTCAGGGCAGGTAAGGCCATCACTACTGGGACCACAGGCATCTATACAGCCCTTACAATATAACCTGTATGGTTTTTTTCATGTTCTGAGTAAAACTGCATTCAATCCAGAACATCTTTCCCTTCAGAAGCTTTCCTATGACAGTGTGGGTGGCTGAAAGAATTGTTTGAATCTGCTTTTTCCTCCACATTACTTCTTTCATTGCAAGTTTTGTACATCTTACAGGATATTCTGTTTTTCATCAAACAAGGACAGACTTTCAGACTGCATTGCTAAAACCTGACCAGCCAAACTTTAGAAGAAAATATATATCAAAAGTGGTATGAAAGTAAAACCCCTGTTAACAACATGTACTCATGGCTCAATTTCAGTTTTTATCATGTGCCTTTTACTACTCCATATAAACTCATTCAAATTCACAGCAAAAATCAGTGACCATCAGCCAAACAAATAATTTAACAGGAAGCAAAAGGCATTGAAAATACTCAGCTTCCATGCTCGAAGTGCATGTCAAGTAGGTAATTTGTGTGGTGAAAGACCTATTTTCTATTTTGTTAACGAATTCATTATGTCTGGCTCATTGCTTTCATTAAGTAAGTACATGTGGCTGCATTAAGGAAAGCATGATGAATATTTTATACATGATTTTGCTCATCATTTCAGAAATAAGTGAAAATCAGTTCACAATAGAAGTCAGCTGAAACTGAGGAAGACAGGAATTGCTGCATTAAATCAGAGTGGAGGCACTAGCACTTGACAGCTGTACAGCCCAGCTGCTCGAGAGACAGCTGCAAGACCTCCATCACAGACAGATGTGGGATAGTCAGCCAGCATCCTGAGGCACATCTTGATCTCCAACAGATAAGAAATTGGATTATGACAGATAATGGTTTACTGTATCTTGAAGAACAGTAACCAGACACATATTCACAGGCAAATGAGGATTCACAGAGAGGGGAGAGCTCCAATCCCATTCCTTTGGTATCTTCCTACGTCCAGAAGCTTAGCAAAAGCATGAAGTAAAGGCAGGCATTTCCTTCCCCCTCCAATACAGACCTAGATGGAGCATAAGAAGAGAAAGCATCCTATAAATATGAGGATGTCTGGAAACTCACTACAGATTAAGGAGAAAGTATGCACTACTGTCTTACTCAGGGACATATATGTAGGACCTGTAGAGTTTTTCTCTTCTCTCCACATGTTCTGAAAAACTGAAGAAAAATGAAGGGTGTCTCAGCGTTGAGCTCAAAAAAACATTTTTCCCTTCCTGTCTTGCTAAATCCATTATCTGAAATCATTGTCTACATTACACGTCTCCCTAAATAAAAATGAAATGCAATTCTCACATACTAAACTAGGAAAACACACATGTGCCTCATTTCATTACTTAAGCTAATAATTTATCAGTCACTGTGGTGCTGTTATCTACTATCTAAACGACATAGAAAATTACCACTATCAGTGTCCTAATGCTGATATATTATCCCTATCAGGAGTAATTATTTGGTTTCACATGCAGAGTTTCAGTCAGTATCTGGGGTCTATGCCAATATGCATCAACATCAACTAAAAGGGCAGTCATGATACAAGCAGACCTTTACCATTTTGTGATAACTGTCAGTAAATATCAGAGAAATTTGTGGCTCTTTAGCAGAAGATTCTTTAGGAAATACAGAGTGATCAAAAAAAAAAACTTTCCAATGTTTATTAATTCCTGGGGAAAGCTGAGATTTATCTTTTAAGCTAGGAATCTAATAATTATCTTAGCAAACAAATGTATAGTGATTTATTTCAAAACACTGAAGTGCATCCGAATCCTTTCTAGTGTTAAAAAACAACAAATATACCATCAAGGTAAACTATAATACTATAAAATAAATCGGACTTTCTTATATGATATGCAAACTGGAATGGCTCTGAGTTCTTAAATTTAACTAGCTTAACCTTCTGAAATTCCTAAATCAGAGCTATTTAGAGCTGTTTTACCACAAATTATCTTCTTTAAAGGGTCCTACAGGAAAAAGCAAAATTTAGTTTGATGAAATAAAATTTGATAGCTATAACTCTGCCTTCAAACATCACAGGAAATTCACTGAATGGAACTAAATCGCAAGTTTTTTGGTTGGTTGTGGTTTTTTGTTGGATGGTTTGTGGCTTTTGTACATAAACGTTTTATTACTGACCCTGTCTTCCAAAATGAAGCTGTAAGGCCTCTCTCAGCTTAGCTAAGGGAACAGAACTGTTGCTGGATAAAGAAATCTGAATAATCCAGGTGTACCATTCATCTGTGAAAAAAGCTTTGTCTCCAGTGATTCATCATGTTACTGGTCTAAATTTTAACTCTTTAGTCAAATTTATTTTGATGACTTGTAGGATAGGAATAAGGCAAACCCAGTCTCCTTGTTCCCCTAGTCTGGGACCAAGCACCAGAGCAAAAATTAATAATCATATACAGAGCTATTTTACTGAGGCTAGTAAATAAGTGGACAAAATCAAGTAATTTCTTGTACTGAAGCCATTGAAACAAAGCCTACTGCAAAATGAAGCTTCTTTTTCTCTACCTGAAAGGATCTGCAGGATATCTTCAGCCATCCTAAACAGAAAAATGAATATCCCAATTTTGGACCCAGTACCAGACTTCAGGAAGTCAATGCACAAAATGCAGGTCTCAAGAGCATGCTACTTGTCTTTTATGTATTTGGACCTCCTGGAGACAAGAAATATGTAATTCTTTCTCTAAGTCTGAAATGCTATCTACAAGTTATATATATCAATCCAAAGAGATAAAAAATAAATCCCTTTCCTAAGCATGTAATGATAATCACCCTAGATATTTTCATATGTTTAAAAAAAAAAATTAGTTCTAGAAATTACACATTATATCTTGATCATTATCAACCCCTTTCCCACCCTTTATGTTATAGGACAACAATGAAAGAACTTAATGATTTCTTGAATTAATAATTAAGGACTGTGTTCCTACCAAGGTCTTCTCCATAACACCATCAATGCCAGTGCCTCAGTTTTACATCTCTATTCTGCAGTGCCATGTGTTGATGTTTCATCTTGTAGCATTGCACTGCTAGAAATGTTCTGTCAGCTCCCATAAGAGTCAGATGATCAAATATAACTCCCTTTATGAACTCATTCACTGCACATAAACATGGTATAAATAAATATTTGACATGCAAGTTTTATTAGTTATTTCCACTGAATCCTCACCAGGATCATGAAAGCACTGTATACAAAAAATAGAAAGAATTTAGTGGCACAAAAGTAGGGGACTCAGAGAGAGACTGGCTGGAGGAAGACAGAAAAGTTACATGTAGCTTATCTCCCATATTTGGCCTCCAGCCAAACGGTCCTCCACTCTGGAAAGTTTTGTTAATACCGAATTTCCAGAGGGGCATTAGATTTTTACATTGCAAAATACACAACAGTGCTCTAAAATACATGAATCCTCATTCCTGGGTTTCTACTCGTTAATAAAAGATGATAAGCTCAACTTATACCAAGCTCTGAGAATGCCATAAGGTTAAGATTTAGAGGGTGTTATGGAAACAGTTTCATTTGAGCAACCTCCTATTCACAAGTTCAGTCTTTCAAGTGACATATGTCAAAACACCACAAAGGTAAGGGTGTATGTTTGTGTTACAAATAATAATAGTTTCACTTACTAAGTGATAGGTTCTTCAGTAATACCTAACAAACAGCTCCAGAAATCACAGTGGCTGCTATTAAAACATAATTTATACACAAGATTTAGCTGAGTGCAATTGCTTCATGGGCAATGAATGGATGTGCTTCTACGCACATGTATATGCAGTTATGTAGGGTGTGATCTACTCATGCATGTATGTTCGTGCACACATATTTTGTTAGGATCATGTACAAATCATATGTATTTTAGAGTAAAATAAATTAAAATTTCTGGTTTGATGTTTCTAAAGGGAGTTGGTTGGTTGCTTCTGATTTTTAAATGCGATAGCAGCATATTGCACATAGTAATGATGGGAATACCCAGGAATGAAATACCTCATAGAGAATAAACCACATAAAACACCAGTGAATGCTTTTGCAATAGAAAAAGTAATCTCCAGAAACTCTGTGTAATATATGCAAACAAAATGAGAGTCTCTAGTGGGACATAAACTCTCCCTTCTTCTCAGCTGAAGTGCTTTAAGGCAAATACTGTTTCTACTGGAATTTGCCAGCGACTCATTATTTTTCTGTTTGGCTTTTTTTTTCCCCCTGAACTGTAAGCATGTTGTTTAAGCAGCAGAACAGTCATCTAAGAATACTATGTACATCTATGTAAATCTGTGAACAAGAAGGATGATCTTAGCCTAAAACAAAAAGGGAAAAAATTCCTGATTTTCTAGGAACTCTATCATCTGGTCAAACATGGAACAAAATATGAAAATACGTCACAATATTTCAAATACAGTCTTTAAGTTAGTTCTTATTTTTCAGGTGTTGTAATATATCTCTCTATGGTACCAATTTCAGTATCTCAGAGATTCATTAAATTCAGTAAAATTTCTGATGGCCTAAAGATATAATTGATGTTACTCATCTTTTTCACACCAACCTGCACATCCAT
>JANRGV010000001.1:84352154-84397845 GCA_024734035.1 Alethe castanea | reverse complement strand
TTATATACATTTTCTATTCCTGCAAAAGAAATCTTTGCTGTGCAGTCAGTGGTCTATGTCTAAGCTGCATCTTTTTCTTTAGTCCTTTATTCAAAAAACCTTTTTTTTCCATATACAGGAGTTAATGAAACACATTTTTTTTTTGGTTTGTTTTTGGTTTTTTTTTAATGCCTAGGGTAGTAAGCAGGATTCAGATTTTGGTAAAGACTGAGCATGTGACTACACTTGCTTACAACACTTTAATATCAATACATAAATAATTAGCCAGGCTAATTGTGCTTTGGGGGATTTCCACAGGCAGTAAAATTCAATTCTCTCATTCAATGCGAAGATGCTTTTTGGAGTTTGTGGTGGTACAACATACGCCAGTTCTTTCAGTTTTAGCCCGAATTTCTGAATTGTGTGGTACTTTAGGCTTAATCTACACACAGAAATCTATTACTTACAAAAATTAATATCTGTGATTGTTAAGTGTAGAGAAAGTGTGAAGAAAGGTCAAACACAGGAAACAACAAAACTAAAACAACATGAATCTGTGGAGTATAAGTCTAAGATCCCTCTCACTAAATTTAAAACAGAAAACTTGACCAAAACAAAGTGAAACAACACCACCAGGCTCCCCTTAAGTGACAGATGTAAGAAACCCCTGCATTTTCAGAGTTAACTACCATACCATGTATGGAAAGGGATGGTGTTTGCATGACCATCTGCAAGGCAGGTAACGCCACAAGTAGAAAGCAGTCTTTGCATGCCAAACTCAGTGGGTATGGGCACTGCAGAAAGACCTGTGCAAGCAGCATCCACTGTAGCCTAAAACCAGGTGCATGCTCTACTTCAGAAGGACTCAGACATGGGAATTGATGGATTTTTTTTTGTTGCTGCTGTTGCCTTTGTGTTGTAGGATAATTATTTACAGAGTAGCAGCAAAATTAAATACATCTGTTTACCAAATGGAAGTCAAATAAAATAGTAAAAGCTCTTGTGTCAGATAGACCATTTACTCCAACTACTTTTAAAAAGCTTATTCATCTGCTACCAGACCCTTAGGCCACGATACATTAAAAATCAACGACAAGTAAGAACAGTTTGGCTGCACTCAAGAACTGAGTTCACTCAGAGCTGAAGTGGAAAGTTGTAATGATTAACAAAATGAATGAAAACTACACCAGTTTCTGCAGGCATACTTATAATTTAAAACACAGATATTGACATAAAGGATAAAAAAAAGGTGAACAAGAATCATTTCACATTCATTATTTGCCAACATAGACGTTATTCCTTTATTAAGACAGAACATATTACATCCAGCTCCACTGCATTTCTAGCAGTAAGGATTTGGTTTTATTTTCAGAAGACCTTACATATATTCTTCAATAAAATGTGCTTTCTTTTACTTTTTGTACTTCAAAGTCCCCACAACATAAAATGGATTCAAACAACAGAACTGGTAGTTTGTGGTCAGAACATCAGCACATATTTTGATAACTTGTTAATTTGTTTGGCAAGTCTGTTTCCTTTATTATTTCTTAATGATAATGCTGCAACCATGAAAATTGAAACTATTGTTATTTCCAGACACTTTACCTAACCAAACTTCTCAGGAGGGACTTAAACTGACTAACAGCAAGTCATTTTTAAAAGAGATTAATTTTGAATATATCTAGTTAAAGTAATTTTCCAACAGAAACTTGTTAACTTGCTTGAAAATCTTTGCAAGGAATAAAATCATAACAGTCTAAAGATAAAATCAGTGGAAAATCCTAACAAAAAGTTGGCCAGGAAACCAACTCAGCACAGGTGCACTACCATAATCAGAGTGTGCTCTTGTGGTGCTGGTATGTGGTTGGTTGTGGTCAGGAGAAAACTGAGGAATGTGGATTAAGGCAACTGCAGATCAGAATTCCTCTTTGCATTAAGTAAACTTTTGTTAGCGCTACTGGACAAATATCTCAGTTGCCTCGTCCCTCAAATGGTGAAGAAAAAAATATTTCTCCAGCGTCTCTGTTTGACACTGGAGGTGTAAAGGATCCCTGGTCTGAGAAAAAGCAATGGTCAAGGTCAATCTTGTGAAATCAGTGACTGGTGTCTCCTGGGTAAACCTGGTTAGCCCCATAACATTCCTACCTCACAAACCCAACAGACATGGGGGAATCAATATGGTTTTGGCTGCTGGAATACCACTAACAAAAATTTGGCCTGGATTTGACACTCAGTGATGTTACAACAACCTAAATTTCTTTTCACTTACATTAACTAATACAAAAATTAACTTGTGGTGCCTGGGATAAAGGTCATCTTTCACAGCCCCTATGCCTGCAACTGGGGAGTTGGAGGATCAGTGGTTCCCACCCAACCCAATACCTGTGTTTGGCCTTATTTTTGCTCTTTTAAGGTACACAGCAACATTGAGGAGATTTGCAGTGCTTGTTTTTTCAGGTCTAGACCAGAAAAGGTCAATGAAATGGCTGAAACATGTCACCTATACACGCTCAAATGGAAACAGCAGCTAAAAGCCAGGTTTCTGTGTAGGTCTTTATCTACAGGTTTGACACTTGACTAGAAACTTGGATTCAGTCCTAGGCTGATTTAAAAAAAAAAAATTTAAAATGAAAACTAATCTGAAACCCCTCTAAGGTTTCCCCAAAATCACAGACTGCCAATATTTCCTTCTGTCTCCTGTCACTACCCTGGCCCCTTCCAAAATGCCTGGAAGCCTTCTGGCACACTGCCAACAACCTCAGACTCTCCTGGATTGCTCACCTGGTCTGCTTGTGCACTTCTCAAAGACTAAACCTTAAAAATCTCTTTTTCTTTCCATTTTCTATTCCAGCCAGCTACTTCTCCCCCCATATCTAAAAGGAACTGGATTTTTTTTTTTTTTTTTTTGTCCCTCAGAATGACTCGGAAGTGGAGTTGCATGAAATTTCTGAGGGGAACTAGCAGTTACTTTATACCTTCATCAGACCCTTATAATTCATCAGTTTTACACAGCTTTATTTGACTGCTCCTGCCTCAGGAGACTTGGTGGAAATGTTAAGCATCCCACACAAATCAACAGAAAATGCTCCCAGTGCGTTGGAAACATTTTCAATACTAAACAGATAAGGGATTTTTTTTTATACTCTTTTGGCATTTATACGAGCCTTTGATATGGTTGTCTTCCTTGTTTTCTAAGACTACATTAAATCCCAAAAGGCAGCAAGTCTAAGAGAAAAACATGCATCATTGAACAGTATTTCTGCCACTTATGCAATTCAAGTATATTAGTTTCAGAAGATAATATCTGGACCCAAATGAAACTGAACTAAGAAACAGGCTTGAAGGCAAACTCAGAGATAAATTTTAGTTTTATTGCAGTCAAAATTCAATAAGATGTTGAATGGCAGGAATGAAGAAGAGACTGTCTTGGCTGGATCTCAGTCATGGGGGAAAAGACAACTCTGAAATGTAGTTAGAAAGAAATAGTAGGAATTGGTTCGACCCTTGGAAGTTGAATCAATTTTTCTGCTTTGAAATATGAGAAAGAACAGATTCGCTTTAAGTTGGTCCTAGATTGCAACAGCAGAAGCAAAGCGTCTGACAAAATTGTAACATAAATCTGAGTGACAAAGAACACTCCTCCTTCCTTTTCCATCTTTGTCTTCATGAGCATCAAATGCAGAGCAACACTAACAGCTGCATCAGTAAGTGATTAACTTCAGCAGAAGAATAATGCTGCCCCAAACGTACACTGTACAGTTTAGAGCTTTCTGCCTGTCTAGACTCAAGGGAGCATAAGACTTATCATAGATTAATAAAGCTGCTGCTAGATCTGGCATTGCTGTGGCTCAACCACACAACAACAAGTTCTCAGAAGAACATTCCCACATAAACAGACCCTGCTTTCTCTCTAGTTCTGTGCTCTGAGACCCACAATGGGCTACAGCCTCTTACTCTTTTTTTTTTTTTGTTTTGGCTACAAATACATGACAGTAATAGTATTTGCCATTTTCAAATCTTGCCAGTGGCCAGTGCTGTCAAACTCTGCAGCTCAGAAATCTAAATACTGTTTTTTTAAGAAGACTGAATCTTCTCAAAACTATTAATTGTTAATTTGGAGATTATTTTACTTTCTATTTCATTTCAAGTTTCAGGAGATATGTGCAAACATTTTCACATGACCTTCCATAACTCTGACAGTCAAAAGTTTTCTTCTATAGGAATTTACCCCAAATTTTCACCCAATTTGCTTGTGAGAATGATTTTATAAAATAATAAAGGAATTTGGGTGCCAGCAAGACCCTCTGCACGTCTCAAATTGCACATCCTCCTTTAGGGTTGGGAGCAGCAGCAGCTCGAAGAGGGCGAGGGGCACAGTCTGTGGCACTCGTGCAATGCTTGGGATTCTATCCACCACTTCTTCCTCTTGGTTTGTGTGGGTTGAACAATGGGTTGATTTAGGGTCTCAGATATGGAGTTTAACAACTTTATTGATCATTAAAAATACTTCCCCTAGTGAAAGGGCAACAAGTCTTAGGAAATTGCACTCAAGTGCAAAAGAGCTTATTTAATTGCAAGTACTGAATGCTCCTGAGACTTCACAACTAGTTGAGTAGCTTTAGTGTTGAGTTTTGCACTGTTCGTCAATACTCTAGCAGCATTTTTGTTCCTTAGCAATAAGCTTCCCCCACAGAGCACAGCCTGAGGGGAGAAAATACTAAAAAGAGAAAGAATGCAAAACAGAAGAAGGGCAAAACGTACCAAAAGTGAGTTGGTTGCCCCTGATAAATGTCCTATTTTCCATGTGTTATGCTAAGTATTATTCAGCACATTTTCAAGCTGCTGAGATAGGGAAAAATCATCTATAGCAGAAAGTACTTTCTATCAGCATTACATAGTCTATATAATATAAAGCTATTTGCATTCCAGGAATGAAGAGCAATCCCTACTCAGTGTGGTGGTGCAACCACAGCTCCCTGTGTTCCCCAAAGCAGAAGACTTCTATCACCTGTTCCTGGACCATGGCAAGTGAACAGAGGCAATCCCAGCTACACACAAACACTCCTGAGCCAAGGCAAGGACTCTATCCTGATTTGCTTCCATCAATAATACTTCAACCCAGGAACAGTTCCTAAAACCAAGTCACATAATCATAACATCTGTTTGCAGAGCTGAAGTCAGTAAGTCCTACCCATTCTGTTTACTGGGATTTCCAGAAAAGTCAGAAACTTAAAATAGACGAGATAGATTCACATCCCACTCGCTCCCGAGAAAGTCTGATGTGAATAAAAAGACAGTGCAAATTCCTGATAATTACTCCAGAAGAAATGGCAGCAAATCTTGCTTTAAGTGTCTTGACTACTTAGCCAATGACATAAGAGACTTCTGAATGCAAAACTGGGTTTTAAACAACAGCACAAAAATATCCACCTTTAGCAGCTGGTTGAGATGCAGAGGTCACCCACTACAGTGAACAGTGAGAGTGAAAACCAGGTACTACCCAGCCAAAAATAAGCTCCAACACGTCCCAAAACAAATCACGATATGTGACGAATATACATGCACAACACAAAGAAAACAAAGAAATCCAAGCCGACAACCCGGAACAGAAACCACAATATATTGACACACAGCAGCCGCTCAATTACTCTGTGTAAGGAAAATCTTCCCAAGTGGATTAGCAGCCTGATTGACAGCTGCCACTGGGTTTCTGGCCCTACCAGCCACTGCTCAGAAACAGTTTAGCTCTCTTTCAAATATCTTTCCGTATAACAAGAAAACAACAAATATGCTCAAATGGAATGGGAGTAGGACAAGAAGACTGTCACACAGCAGCAGACAGTGGAAAGTGAAGGATAGAGATGATGTTTACAACTAAAGAGGGAAGAATATGAAAACTAATACTGAGCTGCATGACATGGAGCTCATAAATACCATAAAATAATAAGCCCATAAATACCATATAGCCTGCTTGCAAGCAAATATTCAGGAAGGCATAAAGAAGTAATCTCTATCAGAAACTGCAAAAATAAAACAATGCACTATGAATACCACTAGTTTTGTCTTCAAGGAAAAAGCATTCCAAATCTATCTGACTTCAGTTTTCCCCATGTTTAAATACACTGTGTTCTCTTTGCTTCTTTTGTTCCCATCCTTTGTTACTGACCTCCATGCCATTGTGGGCAACAGGCCAACAGTGATCACTGATCTATCTGCTTTGGCTGAGATGTCAATGTACTCCACTAAAAGTCAACTTGACACAAACACAGTTATTTCTCCATAATCTATACTAATTTAATGCACACTAGCTCTACCAAAAGACAATTAAAAAAAAAAAAGGTCAAAGAAATATCTGCTTTATATTATTTAAATGAAAAGTAAAGTCTGCTAGAAAAACAATTTTTGTACGCTATCATAGCTTTATATATATATTAAAAAAAACCCACAAAAACAAACAAAACCATAACCTCAAAAAATCCCAAAACAACCACCAAACACTAAGGATTTTGATTAAATGGCATTCTGACACACATACTTGGCTCATTCCAAGACGAGAAAAAGCTTTTGCAAGGAAATATCAAGTAAAATATTTATTAGCCTTCTCCAGGTTGCAAATTTCCCAAGCTCCCACATTTTGTAATGTCAGGAAATTGCTACTATAAACAGCCTAAATCTGCCAAAAATTAATGTAATTGGGGCCAGCTAAAGGTTTCTCATCCCTCATTTCCCATCCCTTGCGAGGTTCCTGCCTCAGGGACACACTGAGCACAGGTGCTGCCTTGACACAAGTGGAGCCAGGGGCTGCAGAGAGCTCGCCTCTCCCTGCCTGTCACCCCAGGAGAGCTAAGAGGAGGTGGCACAGGCAGCAGGGGATGGCTGGAGCAGGGCAGGAGCCCCAGGAGCTGGCTGGAGCCTCCAACCAGGCAGGGTTGGAGTTCACTGGCTTGTGAGCAGCTCGCCTGGAAGGCCAAGCTTCCCAAGTGTTCTGTACCTTTTTGTCTGCCCTTACACAGGCTTTGGCTCTTAAATGTCATATGCAACGCCACTTTTTTTTATCTGAAAGATAAGATTTAAAAATATTCTGATTTTTTTTTCAAGTCAACTTCACCTATCGCTCCACTTAGACACAAGTCGACCATTTCACAGTGGCTTCTTCAAAATTTCAAATCACATACATTCAGTAGTTTTATTTACTTAATAGTTCAAAGTCTCCTTTCATATCAACATTGCCCCAGACAATCACTTTCATTATTTTAAGAAAAGCTAAAAATGGAAACTTTTCATGTAGCCCCCACTCAGGTTATTGTGGCAAGGCATGGCATTTGCACCACTCCGCCAACACAGACGCTTTGCTAAAACGCGGCCAGACAAAGGCAAGGCAACAGAGCACTCATTGACTCCTTGCCAGAGCTATTTGGGCTGGCAGCAGCCTCTGACTGACTGGGCAGAGCCTCTCCAAAGACAAGGCTCTTGCAGAGGCGCCAAGGGCCTCCCACACAAAAGATGCTACTTTACAATGCCAATCAGAACTCAGTTTTCTTCTTCCTCAAGGAACCTAAGTCAGGACAGCATTTACACTTAGTAGAGAACACCAAAGACTATTAATTTCTTTTGGAGGCAACTGCCCTAAGAAACAAGTTGTCAAAATTAAATTTCCTGTAAGGCAGATGGAAGGGTCCCGGGGAGCTGGCTGTGCTACCACCCGCAAGGGACTGCCAAGATCAGAGCAGAGACAGGAACCCAAAACATCTATTCCATGATACATATTTTTTCAAGCACTCAGTCATCACTCATGGAAACGGAAAACAACCTTGAATTAGATATTTCCGTCAAACTAAAATCAGATGGAGGGGGCATCAAGCTTCTTTCTCAGCATCACTTTGCAAATACAGCTTCATGGAACAAAACACTTATCAATAATACATAATATTCATTGGAATAGCTCCATCCAAATATCTAGCTATTTTCTTTTTCAGGTATTTTGCTGGACATCTTATTTTCTTTTAGAGAATCTTAAACTACCTGTGTTTTGTAGGTTGGCACCACATCCCAGATGGTGGTTTCTTGTCTCAAAGAAGCATGTGACTCTCCCAAATTAGGCAAAAAGTATTTTTGGATTCTATAGCACATTAAAAGTTATTTATTGCCACAATTTTATAAGCAATTCAGATAGTCTGCCATTGTCTGCAGTTCTTGATCCAATGTCTATCGGATCCATCTCTTTTATTTTCAATCTTTACCTTGCATTTTGCAAAGGTCATACAGAAATTGAACATAACAGGTATTTCTTTTTGGCCTCTTCTTGGGGAAGGTTACTTACACAAGCACATTATTTCAACTGAGTGTGATTGAAAGAAAAAGATCAGATAAAATGGTCTTTGAGTGAAATGATTTTAAGACCTCTTAGTTATAAATACACCAGAGATGCTGGTTTATATAAACATAAGCAGTAACTCGATTGCAGTCACCTCATTTGCTCCTGCCTTGAGTTCTGCCTGGAATGATCGCATCAATACATCTCAGGAAATTCATTTTTCCTCTTCAAATTCTTGTACAAACAGTATCATATCCTTCTAACAAACTAGGAAAGCCAACATCAACATGTGTAAATGTATGACAACCCAGCAACATCAGCACGATGCACTGCTTTAGCATTTACTAATGCTTTTTCTTTGACTATTCTGTATTAGCTATCCATTGCCTTCTCTGTTCCTGATCCTCTCCTGGCTGTGGAGTTTGCTGCCACTGGCACTGCCCAGGCACTGAGGGAAGTGCCTGAGAGGCACCAAGAGCCAGGCCATGCTGAGGTGTGCAGCCAACAAGAGCTTTGGCTTCCTGACATGGGCAGCCCCATCACCACACACTCCCTCTTACAGCTGCTGTGTTGTTCCGTGTTTCACCTCATCCTCATGCATACAAGCTTCAGTGCTCTTCTGCCACCCTTCCCTTACTCATTTAAAGGTTTCTTGAGTCCTTAAATCCAGCACACACTGCTATCAGTGATTCAGAGGCTCAGCTATCAAAGAGGAATATATTGGGAAGTTTTATAAACCACTCTAAGCTCATTGTGTACTCATTCACACTGTGCCCTTCACAGCCCTTGATAACTAAGTCTACATTCCTCTGCCCCAGCTTCTATCCTCATTCTGCAGAGGCTAGCATGAACAAGCTCTGTATGAACCAGAAATAGACCACCTCAACTGCAACATTCTAAGTTATACCAGAAAGCAGAAAACATCGTGGAAAAATCTTCATCTGCAATGGAACTGGCTGCAGGGACTTATAAAATAGGGAAAATAAGAGCAGATTCACAGAGGAAGATGTCAAACAATGTGCAAGAGCAAAAACAGGTAGTTGCACACAGTATGAAGCTGCACGCACAACAGGATCATCTCTGAGAAATTTCTCTAGGAAACAAATTCAGCAAAATTTATCTATAGTTTAATAAGACACACAATGAAAAATAAACTTTAAAAAATTTATTCTATTTGCATGGAGAAACAAAAAACTGGCCACAACACCCCCAAAATAACAAAGAGTTTTATTAAATCAGAAGTGCCTGCCAAGTAATAAGATTTCTAAAAAGAACAGGATTTAGAAAAAGTTTTAAAATAAGAAGAGGCGGCAATTTGTTTTGAAACATGAATCCAGCTGGCTTAGCATCTGAATGAAAGAAAATTATAGATCACAGTAAACATCATGTGTAAAAATAAAGAGTAATCAGAGCCCCTCTTAAAAGGAAAAAAAGTCAGACCAAACAAGCTATCCATACAACCAATAATTCTGAGCCACTTCCATGCCAGCTGTAATTGCCACATTGCAAAATACATTTTTCTTAACGACACTCAACTTCTTTGTGAAGTTTGCCAAGTAACTATTGGAAAGCAGAAAGAGCAGCATGGGATTCTCACGAAAATAAGTTTAAAGTATCATTGTAAAAAGAAGTATTATCTTGTGGAATTCAAAATATATGCCACATGAATGTTAAATGTTACAGCAGAAAATGAAGAGGGACTGTACTCTTTCAATGTGGAAACATACAAAAACGTCTTAAGTCAAACTTACAGCAAAAACAATTATAATATTCAATGACAATATGTCAACCTGAACACAAACCATTTGCTTTTAGCATGGACAGGTCTTCTGAAAGTCCCAAATGCAGTCATCTGGAGGTGGAGAACCAAACTTGTATGGGACAAATTAACTCTACAGTTCCCTCTCCTGCTAGTTCCAATCCAGCACCCTCAATTGCATCAGAAACACAGAAATCAATACAAACATGAAGTTTCCTTTCTTTGTAGAAAGCAGTTTATGGTGCAGAACCAAGCGGAAAGGGCAAACAGTGCATTGCATATTTCAGTTGTGTAAGAGTCACCACTGAGTTGAACTTTTTGAACCAAATTAAGATAGAACATAAATTAAACAGACAGGAATCACAAGCCAGCACTTCTTAGGATACAGACAATCTACAGCTTAATTTCATACAACCAATGGCTGATTTTCTGTATGCTGTCATCAAATACTACAAAGATATGTGTTAATACATGGCCTGCATGTATTGAGGGTGTCCAAGAGGCTTCCCTGGCCCCTTGCAAAGGAGCTGGTTCCCTGCTTCTGGCCTAGAGCACATGGCAGTAACCCATGCAAATACCAGTAACTACCTGTCAGCAAGGCTGAAGAAAGAATTTCATGCTCCAAGAAACATACATGTGCCATGAAAATTTCTAAAATACAAATTATGAAAAACCCCTAAAGAAAAGCACATAAGTAGATATATCCCAGTGGGTTCAATCTAGATTTGATAGGCTTTGCTATTATATAAATATTTGTTGGACATTTAATCCTCTTTTCCCTGCCCTTAATCTGCCTCCTCTATCCTGACCTTCCCATAGTAACAAGTTTACAAACCAATTTAAGTGCACTCTTCAGAGTCCATTACCCTTCTGGGAAAGGATATGTAAAATATGTCAGGTCTGCCTAGAAAGATGCCCTGCTCATAACTGTTTCTTAAAAATCAGTCCTAGTGCCAAGATTTTGTTCTTTTTTTACAAATTGGTCACAGCTTCTCCTAGGAAGTAGAGGGATGAGATGGAGTAAAATTAGAAGGGGCAGAAATAATAGGGAGAAGAAGGGGAAAATGGCCCTGGTGCAAAATTCCCCCATAAAATCTTCCATTCAACTCATATCAAAAGGCTGATATCAGCCACTTGTTCAGCAACCATCTATATTCTCAGACCTCCAGCTGCATAGCCCTCCCTTTTTCAAAATCTGCAGCAAACAGTTTACTATTGAGTGGTAAAATGTCTTAACTACCTTTACAAAGATTAGGTACAGAACACAGATTAGGTAACACAGATCCAGAAGACAGACGCTCAAGATTAAGATCTAGATTTATCAGCTCTATGTCTAAGGTGCTTGGAAAAGCCTATTGAAGGCAAACAGTCTCTGAACTGGGCGCTGGTTCTCCTGGTGACAAATGTCTCCAGTGTTCCAGCTGGGACCCGTCCTCAGCTGCAAATCAAACGGCATGAATCAGTGTCTCTTCATATACAAGCCTTCATCCCCACGGAGGAGAATTAAAAAACATGCAGGAAATCCAGCCTTTGTGTTTGCTTGCAAGGCAGATAAAATGAGCTGTCATCCTTTCTCACAGCAGGAAAGAGTAAGGACAGCTCAGATGAAAGTGCTGACAGGCCTGGCTGCCTGTGCTGGGTGATGGGACTTTGAAAGCACAGTGTGTTCATAGAAGACCACCAGCTACCAAAATAAATCATTGTTTAACACCAGGTACTTTTACAATGATTAAATACAACCAGTTTACCCAATGTTACCCAGTTCCAGAGAATTAGTTTGTTCCTCTATTTTATAGGCTATCACAAAAAAATAACCATGAAAACAACAAAATAAAAAGCTCAGTGTTTTCCCAGTATGTTCTCACATTCTTTATGTTATCTCCTGTTTGAGTGACCAGGAACCAGTTAAAGGCTGAATTGCCCTTTTGAGTCACCATCAAAAATTATTCATATCACACTAGTCCACAATGACTGGTCTTGCACTGCAGTGCCAACACAGTACAAAACATAGCCAAAAATGAAGGTAAACCAAGTGAAAACATCCTGCCGTATTAGCTCACAAGTGCAACATTTTCTGAGCCAGCTGGACTTCAGATGGAATTTTTAGTCATTTGAAGAAGTTTAGTTCTACTGCTAGAAAGCTTTGAGGAGAATATTCATCATGGATGAACATTCATCACCGATGGTTTGGGTACAGGCGCCAGAAGTCTGCAAAAGGAAACGGACTTTTACCTCATGACATGAGATGGGAAAGGAAGGATTGATGCTCCAGAAAGTACTGAATAGTATTTCATAATGACTGGGGGAAATATCATGAGTCAGCACCTATATCTGCATACAAAATTTAAAAATCACTAAGGTAGTATGTTAGAAAAAAACAGAAGTCACATTAAAACTCAAACTAAATTATTAACAATTTTCACACTCTATAAGCAGCAATATGGATTATTTAAATTATTCTTTGAGATTCTTGCTCAGTTTAGGCAGATCAAAACTTGAAGTTGCTTATTTAAAAAAGCAAACAAAAAGCAATATATGAACTTACGCTCCCACCCAAAGCTGAGATCTCCAACAGGAACCCCCAATTCCACGAGGTGAAGTTTTAGAAACTTCAGTTCCTCAACATTTCTGACTGAATGACAAGAAGAAGAAGGAGGGAAGTTTTTGAAGTTAAAAAAAAAAATCAAAATAAAACCAACCAGAAAGCATAAAGGAAAATTGCAACCAAACGTGTCAGGAAATTACAGGAACTGAGTTTTCAAAATGCAAGGGTGCTTGACTGACCTGGGTCACAAATTACTGTTCCTTTTCAAACTGAACAATGCCTTCATAAACAAAAGATAATCTGTAATTTCAACTGGTTTAAAAGAGAAGTTAAACCACATGTTTTGTGGGTTCTTTTTAAAAGCAAAGAGAAAGAAAGCCAACTGATACATGGGATGAAATACATGACTTCCAAGCTCCTTTGCCATCCAGACTGGATTCACCTCTATCCTAAAAATCAAGGACCTTTTACAAAAAAACCACACAGAGTGACAATAAGAGAAGTTCCACACACAAAATCTCTCCCCATTATCTTTAATATACTAAAAATACAAAAGGCTGCAATGTTGAGATGTTCATTGTCATTGACCTCCTCTGGCACACAAATGAATCACCAGAGACAAAGGATGACTCTTCTCCCTTCCGTCCATCAAAGCTGAGGCTTTCAACAAAACTCCAGGCATGACAGGTATGGATGCTTTTTAGCCCTTACAGCTTTCTGCTTTGCTCCAAACATGGGCTCAGTTACTGACATCCTACCAAGAAACATGGTATCACTCAATTATAAGCTCCCTATTGGCATCACTTAAAGGTAAAACTTACCAAATCCATATCTGGCAGCAATCCGGTGTGCTATTTTGACAGGCAACATGAAAGACTGTAAGCCATTTTTTATCCAAAATGTATATAACTGGACTAGATAAAAACCTTACAAAACCAGAATAAAGTGTAACTACTCACTACTGCAAGTGTTTATCTTATTACAAATCATAGACTTCAGACACTGAGACACTTCAGACACTCACAAGAGCTTTTCCTGTAAGACACAACCACATCTTTGCTTGACAGCATCTCCATGAGACTACACAGAAGGACCATGCTTTCTGAATAAAGGCAGAAATCAGTCACTCCAAGGTTTATTCTGTGGAGCCCTCAACAGAATACTAGCATTTGCAATCTCAAGCATTATCCACGTGTATTTCGAATACAAGCATGCCTTTGGTAGATGCCTCACTGTAACTGCTGATGTATAAACACTGCAAGCAGTCTCTCTTGGGTATGTTCAAGCTTAGCAGAGTGTCAGAGCCAAACAACATCATCCTTGACCACTGGACAGCAGCAGGCAGAAAGCAGAGATAAAAAATATCTCAAAAACCCATTTGAAAATCCTGATCTTTCCTCTGCAGGCTGGGAATAATAGGCCAAAGGCAGCTGCTGCCACCTCTAAGCCAGACAACCCGCAGGACTGGGGCAGCTCTCAGCTGAGGCACATGGCACTCACTGCCCTGACACTGCTCCCAACACAGAGCAGTACCAGGTGAGATGGGTAGAACAACTGCTCTGTTTCAATCCCACCCATCTCATTATCTTTCAATTCCATATGATAGAATTTGAAGCAGAGAGCTCTCCCTATCTAGGGACAAACATGCTTTACGGAGCAGAGATCAAACAGACTGCTATTTCATTTCTGTGCTGGCTCTTCACACCTTGTCCTGACAGTGTGAAGACTGATTAAATCAGTAAGTTGAAAGGATGCAGTAAAGTTACAAAAGCCAACAAACTGACCTCTAAGTTAGACAGTATACCTTAAAGCTTTCACCTAATTTTTTACATCTTCTCAGTGAGATGATTCAATATTTGCTTACAAACTTTCTAGTGTGTATTTGTTTAGTTATCATACGAAGCTCACAACCACTACTCTTGATACTATAATTCTGTCTCTATTTCATAAGAAACCTACCTCCCTATCTTCTTTACTGCTTCCCAGAATTTTCTGCCTTCTGATCCTAATAAAAGCAAGAAATCATCAGTAATTTTATCAGCAGTTTGCTTTTGAGAAGATGATGAAACATTCTGCATGCTGCACATAGAAGAATTGCAAGCTGTTCTCACTGCTCAAGCCAGCCAAACAGAGGGCAGGCTGCGCACGCTCATTTTCAGCAAACAAGAAGTACACATGCTTCAGGTGGTTACTGCAGAGTATGATTTGAAACCTACCTCTAGTGATGCAATTGCCACCTACTTCTCTCCTATTTCAATAAAGAAATCAAAAGCTGAATGTGTATGTGTAAAGGCTGCCATTACTTTCAGAAGCAGCAGACTGCACAAGTTTGCCTTGCTTTCACTTTCCCTGGAGTTTACACACAAATTCTAGATGGCATTACAGCTAGAATGGAGTGAATTAATCTACCAAAACTATTTCCAATGTTTATTCAGTTTTAATGCTTTCTTTTGAGGTTTCTCTAGCTGGCTGACCTGAGACCTGTTTCCCCCTGGAGCCTGTGTTGTGGTGCCAGCCCTTTTATTACAGCAGGTTCACATCTAGCGGTGAGACCAGAGGAGGAGGAACTGCAAGCTCCCTGCTGCTGCATTTGGTTAGCAGCCTCCTCCTCCTCCCACTCTTCAGCAGATGTTTCTGCTGTTTTACCACAACGGGATCTGTTCGTATCCTCACAATTCCTAAAGCAAACAGCAGCCAAAATCAGAGATCCATCTCCAAAGAGCCACAACAAAAGCACTGACCCAAACTACCACCACAATACAACTGGAACAAAACCCTTGGCCCTTGGGAGAAGGGGAGCTTGCACACAATGTCACCAGGACAGTGACTAATCTTTGGCAGATCATGTGAGAAAGTCCTGAAGTAGCTGTAGTGACAGAGAACAGCATGAAAACAAATGGATGATTCAGATGTGCATAATATTCCTTGAAGTGATATTATCAGAAGCTCACATAAAACATTACCCAATCTTTTTTAACATTCAGAAAATCAGTGGCATTTACAGCCGTCTTCCAGATGTTGTGCATTTTCAGTTACACGTCTCTGTGCGCATGTGCATGAAGTCAGTGGGTTCAAAACAGGTGAGATTTCTAGAATCTCTATTTGAAAACAAATTCCTAGACACCACTAAATGTACATCTCATAGAGTAAGACAAATCAGCTTTCAGACTCTGTGCCAGGCTCTTGCAGCTGAGGCCGGGTCCATGCTAGGAATTTTCTCACAACAATGGAACCAGACTGTGGGAATGAAACAGTTATTCTTGGGTTCCTCAGGTCTCAGTGGCAGGGAAGAAAAGAGGTCCATTCAGATTTAAGTATAGCTATATATGCCAACTAGTTGAGCTAGACACCCTTTAAATTACTGATGTACGCACAAAAGGCTCTATATCAAGGCACTCTGAAAGGTACTTAAACTAATTTGCCCTATTCCCTGCCTTCCCTCCTAAAAATCATCTTAATTAAGCCTTATTTCCAGTGGTAGGTAAAATTACACCTATTTGCACACGTAGAAATATACACCATATTGCTTTTTTCTTTTAGACTTGTTGGATGTAAGTCATTTGTGGCACTGCTGTGGCAAATACAGCAAATCTAACATGGTGTGTCACTGTCATGTATTTACTGACAGAGGGCACCTGCACCATCCAGTTCAGGTAAAAAATCAAAGCTATGGCTGTGGCTGAGCTAAGGCTTCTGCCTGCACTGCACTGCTGCTATTGCCTGCTTTGAAGAAGCCACATGTGAAATGCTATGAGGTGACGTGAACACTACCCAGACCTTCCATCTGGTTTCAAACACTCCTCAGGGCTGAGTGCAAGCACATGTGTGCTGTGCACAGATGTCCAAAGAAACGGCACAGCCTCAGTCTTGAGCTGGCCTTGTAGCACATCCTGCTGCCATGATCTCCACTTAACACACGAAGGGCAGCGATGCTCTGCTGCCGTTTCACTCCCTCAAAACCAAAAGCCCGCTTGCTCTCAGCAAAACACTGCTGCTTATCCACACAGGGTTCCTTAGGATAGCTGGGTCTCCTTATTCTTCCTTAAGTATCTGTTTTTCTTTGATGTTCAGGCTTTCATCTGTCGTAACAATGAGGAATCATCTGTTTGGGGAAGAAAAGCACAGTTGAAGACATTCTTAGGAGAGAGAGCTGGATGCCAACAGCATCTACGGTGGAGGATGACTACAGGTCAACTACTATTTTCCTCCTGATCTTTAGCCTGGAGGTGGTTAAAGGGAAACTGAATGAATGATTTCCTTGTTCTAGCAACATTTGCAAATCCTGTGTAAACGAAGCTATCTTTGACAAAATCTTGGTGAGCCCTAAGTTAAAATAACAGTGGTGATGTCATTGACCGGGCAGTTGTACTAAATGCTTCCTACAGCTTCTGTTGAACTGTTCCATGAACACCACACTGGAAAATTCCCCATGTTTCAGCCATCTTTCAAAGTCAGCAATGTGATTTCACCAAGTAAAAATACCTGAAAAACTAAAAAAATTAGCTGTTTTTTAGATGATGATTAAACTCAGAATCAATAATTTTTGAGGCATCAAACATTTAAAATAATACTGAAAACAGGTATGCTGAGTTTAAAATCCTAATTTTTCTATTATAAAGAAGGTTTATTCAGACAATTTTAAGAAAGGTGAGCTTTCATCAGTTGTGTTGCATAGAGCTCCTAGTGAAGATTTTGGTGGGATTTTCTGGAAAAATGCACATTAAGTATTATTTTGAGAGCTTCTGCAGGGAGAGTTTTGAGAGCAAATACAAATATTTACACTATAAATGTACTTTAATCTTGTGGCTCTTACTTTGGGGAACAGATCAGAGTACCACCTAATCCATGGGCTTTATAATAGAGGTCAACAACACAGCTTGGGATTTGAAATATTGCTCTTCACAATAGATTTCTCACAAACAAGATGGAGAACAAGCGCTACCTGCAAGAGTTATGCAGACTCTTCTACAGTAAATAACTGAAGAATGATACCATTTTTAAAATTGCAGATTTCTTGCAGAGTGAAGTGTTTTCTTGTTAAATAATTTCTTGCAAGATTTATTAGTGTATTAAGAGAACATTGGCAGAAAAGTATGTTCAGCACCAATAAAAGATAAAAAATTAGTAGAAAGCTCAAAACTGAGTTGAGGACTCATCAGCACAGAGAAATGAAAACTGAACAGCTAGATGACAATGAAGACAGTCATTTGTATCCAAGCTATAAGATATCACATAGGAATTCTTCAGGCTTTTTTGGTTTTTGTTGCTTAAATATTAAAGCTCAACCATTATTCAGAGGATTAGAATAACATTTGAAGCCTTTTGTCTGAAATTCAAATTCTTACATCCTATGTATTCCTCAAGACTTTATTTTTAAATGGGTGGTGTACCTAGACTGTTTATTTCAGTTTTTGTCTTAAATCAGTTAAAGATTATTTTGATACAGGTCTCACACCATGGGTACAGTCACATTAGTGCCACAGAGACTGAGGCTGGTCTGCTTCATTCTGTTTCAGTAAGGACTGATTACTAGTACGGGATGACATTATTGCAATAAATCTGTGGCTACATTTGGCAAGGTTTTACCACACTTAGGCACTTACATGGGCATACTGTGAGGCTCTTTAAATTCCTGAATCAAATATTTTTTCTTATATATGTTTCCTACAAACAAGTATGTTTGGGTACAAGGCAGGTACTTCCAGAAGGCAGTTGAGAGCAATCACCTTGGATGTCTAAAGCTTGACTGCTGTTCATTTTGCACAAAAGTATTTTATGTTTTAAAGCTTATTTCAACCTAAACCTCAGAGAGATGAAAGATAAAGTGAAATTTTAGGCATCTCAATTTTACGGACAAATCTCACTGGAATCTAGTGTTCAAAAGCAAAATATTTGTTTTTTCTTAAAATTAAATATAAATTTTTTGAGACATTTCTGAGGCACTCAATTATTAGTGGTTTGCCATTACTTTTCCTTTAAATGGAATATATTGTTTAAACCAAAGTTTATAGAGAATGATAGCATAGGAACGGACTCAATTAGGAGATGGAAGGAAACACAAAGGAAATTCAAATGTTTTTTCAGGCCTAAAATAGAAGTAACAAACTTCCAAGATAAACAGCTTGAGAGTAACTGCTTCAAGTTTAATTTGATAAACAACATTACAAAATTACTTTATAATGCTCAGCAGTTTGATGGCACTGGAGATATCTGGAAACAAGGCAAATCTGAGCCTCTCATGAGAAACCTTCCTGCTGTTTAACATTTTAAATAATGAAGTAAAAACAAGGCAAGAGTCCCTAATACTACACTCCATATTTCTATCTTAGATCCCCTATACTTCACTTCAGCGGTAATTAGCAAAACGTGGTCAGTAGAATACGTGGCAATGACTTTTACAGAGATGCTGAACTGCATAAAATGCAATATATATTAATAAAACTCCCTGCATTTGTTGTACACAGCGAATTTTTGAGTCTAAAGTTTTGTGTATCCACTGCTGCAGGCTCATGAATTCAATTGGAAGTTACTGCAGCCTTTGGGTCAGCTTAACCACTTGGTGTTTTAATGATAAGCTAAAAGATCCCCTACCATGTGTTTTATTTCTTACAATTATATCTCTACTTTTAAAAACCCCATTATTCTACAGTATGTTCTTCTCAATACAACAAAAGTCAGTGAATTCCAGGTGAGTTCTGTTAATATTGTCAAAGTTTAAACTATTGACTATCAATTATAGAATCTGTATTTTCTTCAGACGTGAACCAGACAAAAACTTGATATATGTTCAGCAAATTAAAATGAAAATGTTTCAAGGTGAACAGCTCAGCCATGGTACTAGCTGCCTGCTAGTAACTCCTAAAACAGAAGACTGGGGAAATCCCCGTCCCCATTCCAGACCAATACTGCTAACCACTGACGGCACTGACATCAAGAGTGAACATATTTTCACTGCATTTTCTCTGTTTCTCAAAATACCATGATTTCCTGAGGTTTGTGACCAGCTGAAACTACCTCAAGTACGAAGCTTCCATCAGGTATGAGACGTACCATCAGGTTTTCAGCAGTCTCAGCCATAAACAGACCTCAGACACCAGACAGAGGAGCACAGTTTCATTATATAGAGATAAGTTCATCACTAGTTATGAAAATAACTGCAGTCCAGCCCCAGAGGCTGGCACAAAGCTGCAGTAGGATTTAGGTACTGTTTGGGCATGCAAGAGTTTAGACACTTTTATTTAAATGTCGCTTTAAAAAATTGTGCCATCAGACTTCCATCTCTGTCTACATATTTATAACTGAACAACCAAAAACTCACCACAGCAAATTTTACCAAAGTAGAACCAAAGTACATCATCATCTGGATCAAGCAAAAAGGTCCACAATAATTTAGACAAAGTACAAAGAAAGGCTCTGAACAATGACATTTCTTAAATTGTGATGAAGCTGGGCATCTTTCTTTGTTGCCTGGACTTCAGAAGACAAATAAGTAAAAGTACAAAGAATAAACAGAAGTAGAAATAGTACTGTCACAAAGAATTAAGGCACACCAGTACCCTATTCTGTAGGATGACTGATGCAAGTAACATGTGAAATACACCCAGAGAAAATTAAAACTGACAATAGTAAGCCTGCATTTTTTGAGCCATTCAGCAATTTAAGACGTTAATCAATTTCTTTGGGATGTCTCTGCTGTTCATTACTTCAGCTTATTCTTCTTTATGCCTAACTACTATTCATTGAGCAGCAAACAAACACAATAGCACACAGGAAGCAGCAAACAAAAGTCCTTTAAACACTTGCTCACACTATTTGCTGCACTTGTCAGGGCTGCCCAGAGGCTACTGGTTTACATCCAAAGCCAGTTTTCTGAAACACACAGCAGAACAGTACCTCACTTTGGAAGTCAAGAAAGCTAGATTTCTTAGAACTTGAGGGAGCAGGGTGGAAAACAGACAAAATCACAGTGCTGACACAACCAGCTTCCTTTATGTTTTCTTTATTTAAATGTTCTGAACATTCCACTGAATTCTCACCAATAGCTTCAGTTCATTTGGCACACCTTTGCTCTATATTCACTTGCTTCTCTGCTAATACTGACATTTCTTGGTGTTAAATCATTCTCACAAATGTAGACACATCACAGACTGCCCGCTGGCTTTCTACGCTGAGCTCACAGAAAACTCAGAAACCAGCCACACAAAATGCTCCTTTTTCTGTTTGTATGCAAAAAAAATGAACTGATAGGTGTGTTTAGCAAAGTCCCAGCATAGTCTAGATGCCCATTCTGCAATTATTTTCAGAAATTTGGCTTAAAAAAATTATTTCTTTCGGAAATATTACTGATGTTTTACAGTGGTAAAAAGGTTAGAATTTGTTTTTAAGTTTTTCTCTTAAGTGGCAGCATGATCCATCAATACTGCACAGACTTCCAATGAAAACTCTCAAAGACTTCATAATAAAAAAAATACATGAAAGCACAAATTTAAACAAGTATGATTTGAGAGAATTTATCACTTTGAAACTAACTCATCATAGAAAATTCTCTTGTAGCCTATACCCAGAAGAAGCATTACCAAGGGCAGTTAATACAGCAGGCATCTGATTTACACTGCTGTCCTGTGCCAAATGCTTTACCCCATCAAGTTCCAGCTGCACAAGCTGTCCTGCATCTCACAGGAGAAAATGTCAGTCAAGGACACACACAGTCCTCCTTTTGCTGGGTGAAGTTACAAAGAGAAAAAGGCATTTCTGTACTAGTGTCTTAAAAGTTGTTACAATGTCTTTTTGAAATGGAGGGAAAGAAGGAGGATAAACAGAAAAAAAAAATCTTTTATTTTAAAATGTTGGTTATGAAATTAAAAAACATGTTTTTTAAAAAACATGTTTTTTTTTTCTTTTTGTTGTAAATTAACACCATGAATACAATAATGAAACATATATCAGTGGCCTGGAATTTGGCTTAGATTTTTTTTGCTCTGTTCTGCAGGCAATAGCTAAGCACCAGCAGGGCAAGCCTCACCCTTACTTTGGAGCAGCTAAACTCTTTTGCAAAATCATGGAATTTTTTGGCAAAGGAGAAAATTAAAGAAATTAAAATGGTGATGGAGTCCAGTACCCATCACAGTAAGGAAGACCAAGGAAAAATTCATTCAGAATTCTAACACAGGCCGTTATGTTAAAAGCAAGATCCAAGCAGAAAGACTAATCTCAGCAAACAGTCCCATTACCTTTCCATTTGTCTTTCAAGATGCTGTTGAAGCCAAGTAGTCCTGAATATATTCCATAATATGCCATCAATAGAATAAGAAAATTTTAGAAAGTTCAGGTTGTTTTGGTTCTTCTGGGTTATGTTTTTTTCTTTTTAATTCTATATCACAGTTTTGTCATTTTACAGCTTTTAAAAATAATATAAATCATCAGTGAATTGAATGAAGCTATAAAACCCACGATATTAAAAAAAAAAAAAACACTGCACAAATGTTCAAATTTTGCCAGATTGTATTACTGTTTGATTTTAGCAGAAATGCTTTTTCACATTTAACCCACAATGTCTTGGCACTTGCGTGAGGGAGAAATCAGACAGAAGAAATAAATATGCCCAAGCAGAAAAAAAAACAAAAACAAACAAACAAAAAACCCAAACAAACCAAAAAAAAAGAAACAAAAAAAAACAAAGAAACAAACAAAAAAACCCCCAACATAAAGCAACAAGCCAAATCTCTCTCTCATAAGTTTAAAAAAGTATATATATATATATAAAAAAGAGGTTCAGTATATCATAGCAATAGTAAAGCACAAAACACCTTATGAAAGCAAATTCTGGCTCTGCAAAACCACCTCAACTCAAGCAAGTATCAGGGGAAGGAGGAAACAATTAGGAGAAAAGAAATACTAGTCTTATCCTAGGAACATGAACAGCTTTGGGGCAAAGCACATAACTCACCTTCAGGTTATAGAAATACATCTCTATTCACAGCAGGCACTCAGACAATATATCCCCTAAACCCCTTGCTCTTTTTCAAGATATCTAACAAAGTAGACAAAAAGATATTCCACCTGCTTTCTCTGTGCCTAATTTCCTACCCTTCAATCCCATCCCTCTTGCCCATCGCCTTTCCTGGTTTTATATAGATCCAAAAGTCGTGTTTCAAACCAGCACATTTATGTTAGCATAAGAGGCATGGAAAGTGCTACCACAAAGTCTTAACCTGAATTACAGTCATATGTTTCAAATAACAAAAAACAAGAGCAAAATATATGGTTAGGCCCTGAGCTTCTTTCCATAAATACGAGCAGAGCCAAAGGATGGCATGTATGTTTCTTTAGGACCCTACACAAATGTTTGGAATGAGAGGTACAGACAGACTGTCCAGCAGGGATATGTGGACATGGCACAAGTAGAACCTCCTGGTAGACCCACTTTGTCACTCTGTAACCGACATAAGGGCCAGGCTAAGGGCTCCTTTATCGACCTCAGACAGACTCATGGAAAACCAACATGATTATTTGTCTTCTCAGCAAAAGGGAGACATACAAAAGACAAAAGGACTTGTAGCAGACAGCAAGGACATTTCTGCAGACCAATGGAAAGCCAGCTGCATCAGGAGCACCCTGAATCCACATAAAGTTGAAGTAAAGTTGGCTGATGTAGAATAGTGAAAGACTTTTTCAAGAAATACCAAAAGGATCCTGGTAAAGAAATTCCCAAGGGAATGAATCTTGCAAAATTCACATGCTTCCCTAGGAAAGGTGGCTTCAAGTGCATCAGCAAGGAAGGTGAGCTTGTCCAAAGGCAGAGTCATGAAAGCATTATGACTTGCTCATTAAATTATTGTCTTCACTGCAAGTTATTGTCAAATTGACGCCAGCCCATGATTCTCAAAACACTTAATTATGGCAACAAGTCAGCCTGCACACAAAGTTCAGACCTGAGCTGTGCCACCCCCATCTAAATGTCTCCATACCAGCACATCACTAACTGGGATAAGTGAACATCCAGCTTGTGTACAGCAGTTCCTTCCTTCCTTCTCCTTATAAGTGTCTGCTGTTATAGAAATAATAGTAAGAAGCACAGAATATTACCTGATTTCTTAAGTACACCGCAAAAGACGCTAAACTCAGACAAGCTCACTCTCACTCTCTCATATTCATTTTAGTGAGTAACACGAGGTACTAAAAAATCTGTGGATGAGTTGGTGCTTTTGTTTTGTCCTCTAGTCTCTAGAAAGATGTTCAAACACTACAGTAGAGCAGAGCTGCTGTTTGAAAAATGTAATTTCAGGAGTGGTTAATCTGTAATAGATTGTAAATTCCAACGATGCATCAAGTTTTTCAAAGGACAATTTTTTTCTGTTCAGCTCTCCTTAAGCAGTACCAGATTCAACACAAGCAGGATTTCTCAAAACACCTTTCTTTATAGTAAAAAGAGAGGTGCAAACACTCATCAACCTCTGATATACAGCCATGCAGAGGGGAAACGTCTAACCAGCAATGTTGCTGAATTCTCTTCCTAAATTCCCTTTCTTCTCTCTGCTTTCACAGTATTTCTCAGCAGCTATATAGCAGGTTAATCACACTACCCCATTTTATTCCTCTCCTTACCAGTGAGGGAGAACAATAGTGGCAGAGTTATGATGTGTCAAACTTTGGCACATACTATTTCATTTTCCAGAACTGCCTGAAATTGTAAAACACCCTTATTGTTCCTATTGTTTTATCTTATTTAGGATTTGCATCTCTCTTTCTGCATGACAAGCAGACACTACAATTTCTACAAGTCCAGTTGGATGAGCACACTTAAAACTCTTCCTGTTCCCACACGGAATTACTGCAGGCAGGAAGATGCCACAATCAGCTAACAAAGTGGGTATTCTAAGTTTCTGGCACCACAGAAATAAAGGGAGGAAAGACATCCAAGCTTTGACTAAGTCATTGCATGTGAACTAACTGACTTTTTATTATTAAAACATAAACCTCTTCCACTTTTCAAAAATGCACTTGCAAAATGTGAGAAGCCAAGTGGATAAAACGGCACTTGAGGCCCACTGCAGGTTCACGACAACCACTGCAGGATCATTACCGCCTAGTCTCTGCCTCTAACCATCCTTGGAATTTTGCCTAGCACACGGAATCTCCTGATAAATAGGAGGCAGCAAAATGCGGGTACAATAAGAATAAACAACTGAAAATATATTTTTCCCCAGGAATATGAAGTTCAGTGTTTTCCACATAATTTCTAGCAGCTAACAATACATTCAAAAGAAAATACAAATTGGTCAAGGTTACCTCTCCTTCAACTAAAGTAGGAGAACTAAAAGGTCACCTGAAGCAGCAACTTCTAATTATCTTTCCCATAAATCTTCTTGTAAACCAAAGAATAACTGTTCATGGCATTCAAACTAAATAAATAAATAAATAAAATTAAGTCTGGAAACAAGCAAACAAACAAAAGACTCCACCAAAATACTTTGCACAAGTGAGCCTAAGCATCACATTCAGAAGTCCTTTAAGCAACCCTTTGCTATCTGTAAACAGACCAAGAAAAGAAACGGCCACTTAAACGTTCCATGTGCTATCTTACTCAAAGGTTACACAGCCCATTCAAAGGTTTGACAAGCACTTCCCCAACTTTTTGTTTTCCTGCATATGGTATAATTACACACAGAGACACAGAGCAAACAACAGACTACCAGCCTGTAGAATATTTTAAACTGCATTTTGGAGAAGAGTTTTTAAGTGTTCATAGAATGATAGAACGTCCTCCATGGATAGTTGGAAGGGACCCGAGGTATACTGAAACACAGCTCCTTTTACAACAAACACCTTGCATTACCTGCAATTAACATAACCAGGAAGATAAATGTTATACATTTAGCAGTGTCTCAAAGAGACAAAATTCTTTACCCAGATTATCACATTCTCTTCCTGGATATTAAGATAGCAAAACTTTTTCATACAAATGTTCGGAAATATATTCTGAAAATCTTTAAAAGGCATTTAGAGAATAATGCAATTATCAGGCATAGTCAACATAGGTTCACAAAGGGCTAGTCTCTTCCAACTGAAATATTATATTATATGATATTCAAATATTCTTAATGTACTTAGTATTTTATGATCTCCAGAAGAGGCTGAATCCAAACGCAAACCCTCACAAAAGTATTTATTTACACTTTAACATAACATCGTAAGAACATAAAAGCTCGGACTACAGAAAACTAGATCAAAGTTGGGTTGTATTCATAGAACAACCACCCATCACAGAGAGAGGTTTCTCATTCACAATCTGGTTATGGCTCCAGCTGTCAAGGTGACCAAGTGAAGTCAGGCACATGTATAAACAGGAATTGGACAAGAGATGCTCTCTGAACATTGTGATCCTTGAATTTTAAAAAGGGTTAGAGCTTTGAACCAGCTTCAAGGTGAAGAAAGATGAGTTATGTTCACTGTCCAGTGCAACATCCCAGCAACAATTCTCACTTGGGAAACAGCATGTGCCAGAGGATGCCATCACAATGCAGCTTCCTGCAAGTCAAGACAGTCTTCTGCTTGTGAACTTCTCCTTTTAGAAATTCATGGGGCAGGAACCTACCCAGGGCACCATAGCTAACACCTCTGGAGCACACTACAAGGACAACCTACTGATTAGGCTGACTGGACTCTGAAGGTCTGTTAACAACATGAATAGAAGTTGTGTGACAAAATTCTTATTACCCACTCAAAATTTACCTTTAAAAATGTTGAAGGCATGGATACAGAGAAGGTTATACTAGATGTATAATTTTTCAAAGCTAAAGGAAAGCACAGACAAGCCATGTATTTACTAGAACGTAACATATAGCCATGGGCCTCTGTCAGAGTCTGACTTCATCCAACACTTAAGAAAAATGGGGAGATGGATTTTTCTGAGTTTCTTTGAAAAGGCTTGTCATGTGGCTTGTCATGTGTCAGACTGAGATTTTAAATATTAAGTTTCACCCTGGCAAGCAGTGTATTACTATGGAGGTACAACAGCCTCTGAAGGATTCTACTGTGGAAGTGCCTTACACGTGCAGTACTACCAAGAACAATTAATCCCTGAGAAAGTCTGCTTGGAATCACTCCAGTCATCATTTTGCAAGAACATGCACACACAATGCTGACCCACAAGCCAAACATGCTCCATTAAGGTCTCCAATCTATGCAAAGCAGAATAAATGAAAGGAGATATCTACAAGCTACTTACAGACAGCCTGGAACTCGCACACCGTGGCTGTCATAGCAGACAAGTAGGGCAAGGAAACTTTCTTTTTTGTCAACACAAGCACTGATGCATGGGTTACTGGAACAAGTAAGCAGCAACAAAACCCCATGCTTGTGCACAAGGCCTGAGCAACATACCGACCACTTATGTTTATTGCACAATATTATACAAAATCTTCCCAGGTTTGGGATGTTTTTTTGTTGTTGCTGTTGTTGGATTTTTTTAAAAAAATGATAAAAGGAAGATAAAAAGACCTATGTGAGAACACTATGAAGGTTATGCATACAGGACCAGAGACTTAAGTGATTGTCATACATGAAAAATGACTGCAATATGCAGTCTGTATTCCACCAGCTAATGGAACTGTGAAAAGAGATGTGTTTTTTTTTTCCATGAAGCATCCAGGTAACTTCAGAACCTCTTTGTATAAAACCCCCTGCAAGACTAGAAGCTCTGAAGACACAGACTTGACCATGCATTTAAGAAAGAGAAAACATAAATTAAACCAGGATATGGAAACAGATCAAAAATTATTTATTTCAATACCTTTCCCATCCTGTGAACACAAACTACATCCTATGCTTCACCACTGACCTTGTGCCTTCACTGAAACCTTCTCTCACAAGCTCACACTAAAATAAAACCACATAAACAGCATCTGCATTTTTCTAAAAAGAATTTATTACATAGAAACTTTGGTTAGTGATATGTCCAAGATCTTAATTAAAGAGAGACCAATCCGCTCAAAAGCATGACCATTCCCCCAGGAATGAGAAGAAACCCTTCTTATTGAAACAAGAGCAGAAAAATAAAATGGAATTCATTCTTGTTTCTGGCAAGAAAGGCATTTTCAAATCCCATTTGGTGTTGTAATTCTAATAGCTTCTTCTTTCAACACTACACTGAAGTACATGTTTAATCTTTCCAAGACTCTGGATTTTTCTTTGTCTTCAACAGATTTATACACATACTAAACATAAGTACATCCATCCATACACATATCCCTTGCCTTTTTTTGTACATCCTACTTAAGTTTGTCAAATAAAGGAACTGAACTGAGTAACAGACTGATCTGAGAACCCAGAGAGCTCTTAAACTGTGAAATCAAACCTGCTGCTACTCAATCAAATAATGCTCATGACCTAACATTTCAATCCCCACCCTTATCTGACTGATACTAATTTTACACTGACATCCAAAAAGGTCATGATTTCAGCTGGAAATCACTTAAGAAGATTTTATTTTTTCTGGGAACTAAAGACATTTAACTCCTTTCTGACTAAGACATACAACTTGAAACATTCCTGCCTAAAGGCATCACCATGACTTCAGCTCCACAGTCTACTTAAATGACCATTACTGGTCAGCACTCAAAGAACATTCAGCACAAATAATGCTTTTCATTGTACCTGAACTTTGGGGCAAATGGGAGAATCTTTGCAAAGTGAGGCTCAACAGAGAATTGGGAATTAAAAGCTGAAAGTAATATTCCAACATCTACAAACTCCTAGAACTATATTTTTTTTTAATCACCAATTAATCAGCTAATGGAAATAAAGTAGAAAAGTGATTTAATTTTCTTCCATTTTCCCTCTGAATGTACTATGGCATCATGATACTTATCAATGAAATAGGACTACTAAGAAAACAGAGAGGACATTTTTATCTACAGCTGACTTCAACTGGTTAAATTATGAGCTTACAGAACAATTTCCAGCCCATGTGTTTTTGTCATGTCAACGGTTTCCAAAGATAATAAATGCTCTTCAGTATCATGCCTGGCATAACTAAGCCTGTGAGCAGGCTGCTAAAATTATATAGAGAATGTACAAGTGAACTCTTCAAGCAGTTCTCTAATGACTTCAACCCAAGAGCAGCACTGCAGCAAAACGGAGCGATTTGGGCAGGAATGCAGACTATACAATAGGCAGCCGTAAATAGAAACCAAACTTCGTCACCGCCAGCATCCGCAGGCTCCGCGTTACGCTGCACGGTGCCGGCTTCACCTCACCCGGCTCCCGCAAGCGCTCGCTGGGGTGCGCACAGATCTGCTACACTCCCTTGGATCCACAGCCCACTGCAAGAGCTCTCAGGTGGACACATATATATATACACACATATATTTATACATACACATATATCTATATAGATATGGAGAGAGAGAGAGAATCTCTTTATCATTTTTTCCTACATTTTACTGGCAATTTTCAAGCCTTGGTCCACGGACCATACGAAAGGGTGCACAAACAGCAGTTCAGAAAAGCGAGGTACTGACAAGCTTTAAGTCATGGTGCAGATTGCTGCTCTGGGCTCTACAGCATCCACAGAGAGGGAACCCTGTGCACACACAGTTGTGGCACAGATGATTCCTCATTAGCAGTGATGTAAGGTGCTTTGCAGGCAATCCTGCTAAGACTATGTACACACACACACACACACACACACATATATATATACACTAACTATGAAATAAAACATATGAATTTAGCATAAGATAACATAAAGGCATAACAAAATACGTTGGGAACCCACGTTTACTAAAACCAAAATATTTGGAATCAAAAATATATAAACTTTTTTATACAAACAACTGCAGCCTTTAGGCAAGATTGCAATGCAGCTAAAATTAACATCACAGCTTTACAACCCACTTGAATGGTACTTCACTTTTGAGAGAATATTATTTCCTTGAAATTCCAGTTCCTGCAATCAAGAAACTGCATATGAATTTTTATGTTATAAATTAATTAAAGTAAAATTAATTAAAAAAACAAATAAAATCACCTCAATCCCTAAAGCTTGGAGACTGAAGATGTGTTACCTACTTCTGATCACGTGCAAAATACCAATCATCCAGTGAAAAATGCCTGAGCAGGCTTATGTACCTGTTATATGCAATTTACTGTGAAGTCTTAAACTGGGCATCCAAGGGGCACTCCAGACCCAGGTGAGATCTCATCTAAGGGCTGAATTCGACCCACTAATGATGAAGGGTTCAGAAAAGGCTTTCTCCCCTGACAGTATGGTCTCCTTGACAATTTCTTGAAGGACTCAGAAATGCAACTTCTTGAATTTCAAAGTTTTCTCAGGTTTAATCTTTCTGAAAGCTGATTTTCAAGGGTCTGATCCAATGCTCAAGTGAAGGGAAGCAAGTGGAAAGACTCCAACTAACTTCAGTAGCCTGTGGATTTGGTTCTGCAGCTGGAAGAGCTATTCTTCATTAGGTTTTTCATTAAATACAACACATACCATAGGAAGCATGTATAATCTTATTGATCAAAATGATACAATCTAAGAAGACCTTAAGATAAAATTCCTGCTCAGTTACATCCTTCCTTCAACTTTTAAAACATTCAAATATGAAATATATTCTTTTTTTCTATACTCCCTTCCTTTTCTTCCTTGGCAAACATCTCCTCTCTATTTCTAGTTCTTAAAAAAATACAACCCATCCCCTACAAAAAAATATTAATTTAAATGAGTGTTATGCAGAAGTCAATACTGTACTTTCCAAAACTCATATTAATTGAAGGCAAGGTATGGTCTTAAAACACAGAGAGGGTAATATTTAAAACCACTGACAAAGTTAAATTTCTTCCACCTTTTCTGAAGAATTACAAACTGTACTCTTAAACATCAAATGGTCAAAAGCAACCTGTCAGAAATATACTATTACAAGACAGCAGTATTGCCAAAACCTCATTTAAGTTGCTACAGCCTAAAGAAATATTCCTCTTAAGGACTTTTCCACCTGCAGCTAAAAAAAATACTCTTTATAAAAGCATGGGCTAAGTTGGTCTTTGCCTCCATCCAAAGAAATCAAGAGGTGTAACATTTAGACTTTATCCCACCACACACAGCTGTAAATATGACACCATTGATCCCCTTCCTTCATGCAAAAATTTTAAACAAAAATAATCAAACAGACCACCAGCAGGAACTGCAGTCCCAAGAAACATCTTCTTATTGCATATTTTATCAGAGAGAGTTATGAGAACTTGTTCCTCTTTATTAATTTTTGTTTAGTGCACCAAAGCAATGAACAAGGAAGACATATGAAATTATGTCATTGCCTATAGTTTTTCTGTCTCCGTTTCAAAATAACTGAAGCATTAATGAGCTCGTCTCTACAACATCCACAGGTAGGCTCACAAAAGAGCAACAGTCCACTTGCAAACAGAAATTCTTATAAAACCCACCACTAATAAACCGTATGAACTTCAAGTAAACATTTATACTATTCTACTTTCCACTGATTTTACGTTGACATGTTTCCAGAGATGGTGCAAGTTCAGCATGGAGAAATGCAGCCTGCATGCTGATCCAAGTGCAGTATTTCTCAGGTTGCTGCCTTTTGTCCATGGTGCAGTTAGGTGACTGCTCATGGGGCTTGGGCTTGAACAAAGCCAGCAGCACAAAGCCCCGATTGCTCTTGCTGTTTTCCCACAGCCGCCTGTGCCAGGGGTGGCAAAGGCCTTTCAGGGGGTGCCCTGGGACTCCCAGCTGCCATTTGACATGCAAATGGCATAAAGATCTTTCAATCCCACCTCAAGGAGGGAAGATAAAGGCAGCAGTTCCCAGAGGAGCTCTGCTCCCAGAGCAGCATCCCTGCATCTCTTCAGGATGCTGGCACTGCTGCACACAAAGAAATCATCCTTGAGGTTATGTGAAGGATTTATAGAAAGGAAATGAGGGAAATTAGAGAAAGGTACTTCAGGCTCCAATACTTCTCCTCAAGTTTAACAAGAGAGTATTTTTAAAACTTCACTTTTATCTTCATATATAGAAGCACACAATCAATAATTCCAGCATTTCCATTTTATTTAGAGATCCAACACAAAAGGTAAAATTCACATCTGAATTACAGGCTCCAATTGCTTCTTGCATCAGTCCAGCTTCATGTGCTAGCATTTTCCAACCAGTTTCATTGGAAATCAAGCTATGTAAAGCTGTGCAACTTCACAGACCCCTAAGTCATCCCACAGGTAGCTTACAAGGTTTTTAGAGTTTCTACGCTTATCTGCAACCCAAACAATTATGATATCACTTTTCCTATAAACACACCCAAAATCAAAGCACATTTTTCTTCTCCAGTTTAATACAACCATCCAATCCAAACTCTTTCAAACTGGAGGCTGAAAATTTAACCATTTCTGAAATAAAAGTTGAGTAATTTTCAGACACTCCTAAAATAAATAAATGTGTTCCCATGACTTTAATCAAAAGAGCCAATCCTTGTTTGTAAATTAAAGCTCTTATGATTAGATTACTAAATAATGATATCAATATGTTAAATAATTAATAAATATTATAATTACTACTACCTTCAGAAATACAGGAATACATAGGAAAGAATCTAAATTAACTAAACTCTGAAAGTTGGAAAAACTTGTGGAAAACATGAATATGAAAGAGAAAGAATGGTGGGAGCAGAAATAGCATGCATGAACAGATCCTACCTACCATAGTATCTAATGGAAAAAGAGCTTTCAGCTGTAGTCATTTTCCACACTTTAAAGTAAATCTATTTTATAAAACGTGCCTTATTTGTAAATTCATTTATTACTTTCATATCCTTTTTTATTGTTTTTCAGTCACTGAACAGAACATGACAAGTTACTAAGTAACATTAATGTCAAAATCAGATGGCAAAACTTGGGATCAAACACTAAACAGCTTTCAAAGAACACACTTCTTCCTTGCATCCTGCACACCTTGAGAGAAAAAATGTTATCTTCATCTCAGTGGCATTGGTAAGAATAAAGATATGTAAAGAGCTAAGGAGAACCTGAGCACATTAGAGACATATACAGAACTAGATATAAAGTGATTGATAAAACCTCACCATGGCATTGATCCAATGTCTTCCGATCTCCTCATAAGAAATGCATTAGTCAAGCAAACAAATCTGATACTTTTATTTTACAACACTTATGAAAAGGGCTAACAAGTAGCTTGCCTAGATTCTCCCTTACCAGCTAATCTTGCCTCCTTACAAACCACACTCCATGTCTGCATTCCTAAATACTTATTGCAACATCACAAAAGGATCTGTACTGATTTGGTGAACAGCTTGGTATCTTCCCAAAGTACTTTTTGCAATCCAGATGATAGTTACGGATAGTAACTGAAGGCATTGTTGTAAGAAGAATGCACAAAGGATTTCTGTCTTAAATTCAGAAGTTAGTAATAAACATTGGTGGTTTGGTTTTTTTTTCCCCTCACCCTGAATTTTGGCATGGTCATGGATTATATGTAAGTTTCCTCAGCCAAGACTTTGAAAAGACCACTATGGAACTTGTATCATTTATTCAGATTGAATGAAGAAAATGTAGGTTGGCTAAGGGTTTTCTGTTTATCTTTTTTTTCATCACATCTCAGCTTCTAGCTTTCCAAAAGCTTCTAGATTGCTGGACTTGGTGATCATATTAGCACTGTCAAAGCAATATTCAAAAATAGTATTTTAAAGCTTCAAGTAAACTTACTAAAAATGAGAAATTCAAAGACTCTGACTTTCTGCCTAGGCATCACAGTTTGTGTATATTCCTGACATGAATACTCAATGTGAATCTGAATTCACTCTATATTTTTAGCTACCAAAAAAGCCCAAACAAACAAACAAAAAAAAAAAAAACAAAAAAAAAAAACACAAAAAAAACCAAACCAACAACAACACAACAAGCCACGCACCCCATCCCAGTAAAATTAAAATTGAAGTGTGCAAGAACAAAGCAAGTCCAGAATTCAGGGCCATAGTCCTTTTAGTTACAACATCTAACTCATTTCAATACAATTTACAGTAGCACATTTATAGACAGTACAAACCCAAAAATTAAGACACTGAAGAGATGCTATAATGGTATTTTTCAGAATAAAAGACATAATAGTTGTGAAATAGCTGCTACATGTTTTTCCCATATGACAGACTCTAACTCCACATTACACATACCCATTTGAAATTACAGGAGTGCTTAACTCAATAAAGCCCCAAACCTCTGTTTGTATTGTTGCATACTGCATAAAGAGAAATTCCATGGAGTCAAGTACAAATCCTTTATTCTCTAAAGTTTCTCAAGACAAAGAGCCACAGCATAATTAAGAACTGAATGGGTAGTACAGTAAGCATTCTCATGCACATATTGAAAATACTTAATAAACACACACAAATTACTACCAAAAGAAGGAAGAAAAATGAGAACTATGAAGACTGCATTTCTCTTTATGAAGAAATATGCTGCACATCATTCAGGTTTAGGCATTTTTCAATCCTACGAAGCAAGAATTCTTTCTTGCAAGGTGCAAAATTATTGTAGGTTGATGGCAAGTCAACTCCACTGAGAACCTCGTCCGAAGAACAGCAATTGCACAAGAGTGCACTGAGCACAACTGCTGAAGTCTGTTCATGTGCTTAGGGTTATTTATATGCACCAGCACCCTGGGGATTAGACTCACAACACAGACCACTTGTAATCTCTCTGGGTAATTATATAGTGAAATGATGACAACTAGTTCACTTGGAACATAGAAACTTTGGGGCATGTACACTATAATTAACCAACATCCACTTCTGTCTTCTGACGTTAAATGGAAAACAAGTGTCTTGCATCTTGCTCCAATTTTTAATGCTTCAAAAATGAAGTTGATGTGAAAATAGAAACATATAAAATAAATTTAGTGTGCTTCTTTGAGGAATTTTTGCTGCAACTCTCATGTTAATACAGAAAAATATACATAGTTATATATCTATATATACTCTACTGAATACATGAAAATTTAACCAAAAAAAGAGGTTGAAAATCTGCTTGTAGAGGGTGAATGCTTACACACACCCAGGCTGCTTTTACATAGCGCATTACACATTCGGGAAACACCAGGTCTGAAATAACACTCCACTACATGTACTGGCATTTCCAGTCATGCTGCCTAACCAGCAAACACAACCCACTGCCACAATCTCTAGAAATAACAGCCTGACATGGAAAGGTGCAGGATCTCCCTTTGGCCCAGAGCCTGACAACAGCTGTAGCCAGGAATGTAAATGAGCAAGACTTCTCTATTTCACTGAACCAATGGTACCACCTTGAAAACAGCAACAGAACATTTTCTGGCCGATAGTAAATCATTACCATACCCCAAGAAGGAAATGGCATGGCAGTACTTTGGTGAACAGCATTTCTTTTTAATTTGCTGCATAAGCAACGCTGCTAGATGTGACAGGCTAGATGGAAAACTACAGCAAAGCATTTCCATCAGTTGAATTTCTGCAACTTCTCTTGACAGCTAAATTTGCCTTTGATAGCAGCTGGAGTTATTTTGAAAGAAAAAACCCCAGCTTGCTCTCACTAATCATTCGTTGCTTTGGTTTACAGAGCAGTTTTGGTGTATGCTAACATATTCCTTCTTTTGGACATAAACCAGAAGTCATGGTCCAGACACACAGCTAATACATTCTAACTCCTAAGGACAAAGTGAAAGTCCAAATCAATGACTGGTCTTTTATACAGCTGTGAGTGACACATACACTAGGGTGAAAGACTCCAGGGGCCAACTAACACAATTTGAAGACTCTGAGTTGTTTATATAGGATAGAATTAGAGGCCTCCAACACCAATCATATCAGTGTCCACATTTGATCATACATCACCAAATCACTCATTGATTTGCACGTAACTAGAATCTTGATTCTAGAGGTCCATATATGATCAAGTAGGACTCAGGACTAAAAAATCCAGCGTTTTAAAATAACATATTGAGGTATGTCGCATATTGTAAATAAAATATCCTGCTTAACTACTCTCCAGAATTATTGACAGATCTCAAAATACAGTAGGCCAAACTGCCTCAAAGTTTACAAAATAATGAACTTACATTTTAAATAAATCTAACAAACTACTAGTACCATCAGAATCAATGAAAGAATCTGCTCCCACACCAGTTATATGACAAATCAAAATTAATTCTACTGTAGTATGCAGAAAAAAAATCCACTGTCCACACTCTGCTATCATTTTCTGGATGTTTCCTACATAGTAAAATTAGCAACTGATGAAACAGTCATTACAAACAATGATCAGAGATAGTGTTAGTGTTTAAATATAAATGTTTCAATAACGCACACAACCTCAATAATCTCTAAACAACAGAGGATTACAAAGTTGCACTACAGAAAGCCAACAGATGTCTTTTTTTGCCCAAACCTCTCTAGCAGCATGGACTACATGTTTCCCCATACCACAGAAAGCTATGCCTGTTCCCATTTTCAGCAGTGCAACCAGAAGAGACCCAATCCAAGAGAGACCAATCTCTGCAATAGAGAGTACAGATCTCAGCAAGGCCAATTTTGTGCTATATACTACTGAGAGCTGCAATGCCAATGCCACCCCTCTGTCAAACCTCTAGCATTCAGCAATACCTTAAAATTTAAGTTACATTTTATTACTTACTTACCAATGTAAAGACAAAAATCAAAATATGTATTAGGGAATAAGCAATGTAACTAAGTGCAATGCTGACACTACAGTAAATAAATATTCTCAGCACTTCAATACAGAATTAACAACTGAAGGACACAGCCCAACATATTGACTAAAAGAAAGAAAACTACGTGAGAAAAACCTCCTGTTGTTGAGGGCCCCCCTGCACCCCCTCCTGTGCTCAGCTAGAAGATACAAGTAGACAAGTGCTTGTCAGCCCACCAGGAGTGGGACTTTTCCCTGTTACTAACCCACTGTGCATCAGAAAACAAGAATCATCCCTACTTCCTGCTTGAAAAAAGCCTTTCAGACCTTCTGACCTCATTTCACCCCGACAGACAGATTTCCACCTGCACACCTCCTGCACGTGGCCTGAGCCACAGGACAGAGGGAGATTTAGGGATGCAGGCTGTCCCCACAACTCCCAATAGCCTATGCACAGTCTCAGCCACCATGCAGCCTGCAGTCATCCATCACTGGCAACACTTGAAGGTCTCTTTGCCCCAAAGGATGACGTGATGTTCAAAACTGAAATTTGGGCAGAGCTCTGCTCCTGAAAATGAAGCACTGGGACATCACAGGGCTGTGCTGAGGAAGGCAAGGACAGATGTTGATGCTGGGTTTTAAATCTTGTTCCATCTTTGCTCAATTCTTTTAAATATGACTGCTTAGTACAAGCTCTCTTGCAGATATGCCACATCCTTTTGAGCTTTGAGAGAAGTCCTACCTGGCAGCTTTCAGGGACTGTTAATACCAAGGAAGGAAACAATTCCCTTTTGTATGCTGACCACCTGTACAATCTTTGAACTCTCATGGCAGCTGTTTTATGCATAGGCTCGTGAGTGGTCACAAAGAACAAGCCTATTACAAAAGAAGATAGAAGACAGCAACAATGCTGCATCCAACTTTAACTGTAATTGAACCTACCTCCATCTTAACCTGCCTCTATTCACTCAGAGATTTGATTTCCTTTGACAGACACATCAGGCCACTAGTAGCCATCTAACTGCTTCAGCAAGGAACAAAATCTGAATACCTACATTTGCTATCCAAACTCTTAAGAAAGTAAAAGAGTTTCAAAGGAAAAAACATAATATTAATTTAACTATTTATTCCTGCTCACTCTAATCCAGGATGTTTTTCCCTAATCTGAAAAGCTAGTATGGGAAGAAGCAAATTAGCTGTAACAGGACTCTCTTGAACTTCAGTAAGGTAATTAGCAGACAATCAGGGTGTCTGATATATGGATCAATAAAAAGAAGTATTTCCACAAAACTTTACAGAACTTACCTGTTGAATATTTACAGAACTGTTGCACTGCTGTGGCACACCAGTATATAGCCACTGCAAATTCAGAAACTCGTTAATTTTGAATGAGCAACAAGCTTTTTGGTCTGTTTAAAAAAGAACAAACTATTTCAGAAAATGCAGATAAATCTTCACCTGGCATAAGGATATAGTGATCTATCATAAAGTTTGTCAAAGTTATTAAACAAATAAATCAACAGAATTTATAAAATATGATGTACAAGATAATCAGAGTTGATAAGCAGCAATGCAAACTTTAGAACATAGAAGTTGCTTATTTCTTAGTTTTAGCTATCAGATTCTCTTATAGTAAAAAAATATAATTTCTTTAAAATTTATATGCATTAAGCTTTTAAAAATAAACAACTTTAACAGAGCAGTAAAATCAAACAGTAATGTTGCTGCCTTTTTCTTCTACAAGAACCATTCAAGAAGCTGAACCAGCTCATCTCAAGAGAAAAACCTCAAATGTCCCTTGCTTTTAGAGAAAAACAACAACAAAAAAAAAAGAGTCAAGGCCTTTCTTCTTCAAATACTGAGATTTAATTGATGTCCTCACTTACTAACTTCTTTCACTGCTGTCCCCTTCTGAAAACAGGAGTATTTCTCATAATGCTGAACATGGTTGTACACATCACTGTGAATGTACACACACCTACAGGTCTCTCTTTTTAACAGGTGGTCTCCTTTTAAATATCACAATCCTTCCTGGAGGTGGATAAACAAAAACACTGCCTCAATGACTTTGTATTTTCTATCTGATCCCCAAAACATGATCCAACACCACGTATCCTACAGCCAAAGGAACTGAATTTATAATACTGTAGTCAAAGTGTGTTGAGCATAGCAGCTTCACTATGCAGTTGCCGCAGAGTAATGTGAAGTTGAGTATTTTATAAAGCTTTTATAAATAGAGCTTGGGGATCCCCTGTCCTGTGGAGCTTGATTTTTTATTTGTTTTTCTTCAAGCTGTTAAGACAGAAATAACGTGGGCAGGGAAACATAGCTGCTTGGAGACAACAGCAGAAACTTGCACGCCAGACAGATTGACTGTTCTTGTGTGGTCGAGGTGGCCCACGAGGACTGATTAGCATGGTGTAACACACTCTGCCTCTGGGACAGATTCTGAGGAGGAAGAAGGAGTAAGTGGCAGCTCAGCACACAGCAGGACACACACTACCTGCCACACACAAAAGCACTTCCTGCAGGTTGCCACTCTGGTCACAGGAATGTTTCAAAGCTCCAGTCCAGCTCTTTTGAAAACCTTTACTCACCACAGCGCCTGGAGGATGGCTGCTCTTCCAGAGCATATTCCATAGAAATGCAGCCCATGGCAGAAGCAAGAAGCCAGCCTATGGGGGGCTGCAGAACACAGAATTTGCTGGATAGCCATAAAATTTTGGCTTTAACAGTGAAAATCAAGCTTTGGTGCAGTAAGTGGTCCTTGTAATGCCTGTAACCATCAGTTTACAACTCATTATTTTGCATTTCTCTCAGCCTCTTATTTAAGACTTCCACAGAAACCAGCTCTCTGAAAGGCTCTCTAAGGCATTTCAATTAGAATACATATGGCTGTGTGCATCTCCTGAAAAAGGGTAATAGTGAAGAGATACAAGAAGATACAATGGTTCAGTGAGCTGCTAATACCTGAATACATAGTCATTAAGTGACAAAATAATGAAGCTATACAGCTAGATAAAATTTAGATTGCAAAATCCTTACCAGTGTTACCCATTTACATTTAATTCTAGGGTCACATACACAATTTCACTCATTTTTTTTTTCAAGTAATAATAAAACTTCTCACCTTCCCAATGTTGTAGCTATGTCTAGAAAAGCTCATGAAGAAACACACAAATTATATTTTAAATATACTGTACCTCCACTCCTCTTTAGTTTGCTACACTGGACACAATATATTCATTTATTCATTCATTTATTTTGATTGAACTGTAGAGTATTTTGACTGCCAATTTTTTGTGTATCAATACAAAGAAGAAACAAGTTTCTATGTTCCTGTAGATTGTGAATCTAACAGGGTGGAAGTGATGGGGAATGGAGAAGGAAAAGAAAATAAATGAGGTTAACCTGAATTGAACCTCTGAGATAACACAAAACCTAGACAATGTCCACCTAGAGCTGCAAACAGAACAAGAAAGTCCACATTCAGTGCTTGCTAATTAAGGGATTTATGTTTTGACATGGCACTTATCCTTCAATAAACTGTCTGCTGGAGGTACTGGCAGGCACACATGGCTTACCTCCACAAGAAGTCCTTGGCAATAACCTCCTTTTGGAAAGATATTCAAACAGTTGGATGTGGTCTTGGACATCAACTCAGAAAAAACTCAAATGTGTATGCTTGTGCAAAAGCTTTTCTTGCACAGTGGGATAATTTACAGCTTTTGGTAACTACTGTCCTAAAAATAAAGGAGAGGAGGGGAAGGGTTCAACAGTGCACTCTGCAACCATCTTCTTGTCAGTTACAGCAATGTAAGAAAGTTACACTTGTTTTAAGTTACACTTAAAATTATACCTGTTAAATTGTAATTTTATGAGAATTTTCTCCCTAGTTCTACATGTTGATGGAAAAAGCAGCTGTTTTATCAGTCATCCTTAGCATCCTCTGAGTGACACTTCTGCTCTAGAACATTATCAGTAGGTTAGGTACAAGTCAGTCTGGTAAGCTTTGCTTCTTGTTAATATCACCTAATGCTGGTTTTTGTAAGACCCTACTCTTTACTGTTTATTTTTTTAGCCAAACTTTAGCCATCTGGTCTGCTGTCTGTCCTCTCTTCTCTCCCTCCTGGGAGGCAAAGAGGCAGTCAGGGAAAGATAAAAAAGGGAAAAATGGTTCAGTCATGGAAGAAAGAAACTTTACTTTGCTCCTTTTCTCCTCTACCAGTAGCTAGAAAATCTAGCTACCAAAACAGAAAAACTTAGTGGTTTCTAACACATATTCCGTCCAGCACCAGAAGCTAAATCTGAGTTTGTCAATGTCAACATACTTTTGGTACCTGCAAATAACTGAGAAAACCACTGGCAAAATATGGGTTCTCACAGACAACCTCAACCTCTCCATGCCATCCATTAGGGTGGTTCCAGCTGTGCCAAGAAGTCCACGACACAGATTCACCTAAGTCTCCCCAGAAACTGTGCACCCAGCCTTGGATATCACACCGCAGAACTTGACAAGAGCCTTTTTGCAAGCTGAACACAACTCTTAAGACTTCTATGCCATGCTTAATTAAGGAACATATCACATCTGGGAAATGCACTGCCCACCACCAGTTCTAGGCTGTGATTACAACTGTCAGTACTTCACTCTGCCCTTTAATTGCCTGCAGGATGGTGAGAAGTGTGCCACGACCTATGGTATTTGCTGCATAGGTCCTTCTCACCCAACATCTAATGCATACAGTTGTCTGAAGTAGCAGGATCTGAACTCCATAAGCAATTATCCCCACTCAGCCATTTTTTCTTCTACAGTATGCATGGCCAAGAAAAAATAGACGGATAAAAAGTTCAGAAATATACCATAATAAAAGCTTTGAAGTCTATTGTAATTCCACAGTTCCTAACTTTTCAAAGTTTAACTCTTAACCTTAACTGTTTTAAGTATTTTCTGGATGGGTAATTAGGCATTCAAACTACTTATACCTTCCTACATTTCTGTAGTCAAAAATTGAATGCTTTGAAGCAGAGATTATCCTTTTCAAGTATTTGGAAAGTACCTTGCATGTAGGCATACAAAAGAAATCATAACAGAAATAATGCTTTGTTTCCACTTTTATACTCCTTCCTTTTGGTGTTACAGCCAAAGACCTCCTGGAAGGTTGCTTTTGATTCGAGCCCTAGTCATGTACATAGTGTCATGCAATACATTTGTCTCGTGCCCTAATTACCTTACTCTGTTTCAATCTCTTTCCCAAGCACTTGCCTGTTGCAGCAGTATTTTACCGCTGCTCAACTGACCTCTAGGAGTGAGCCTGTACTGAATTAACTCAGCTTCATTTCAACCCAAGTATCTGTTCACAACAACACTGAAAGCTTTCTCAGTAACACCATCATTTTTTCCTAAAGCAATGAGGAAATTCAAGTGTTCCATTTTGCTATGAAGATGACCAAGACCACTGTAATGTATATATACACCACTTAGACATCCCTCATCCTCAAAAGCTGGCATTCCCTCAGGAAGGGAGGGAAGGGTGAGTTGGTTGGGTTTTATCCCCTTGAGTTAGCTTAGTAGTCTCAGCAGTATTTCTCTATCCTAAAATTTCCTTTTTGGTGCCAAACAACCTACTGTAATCCCAGAGAAAGTCTGCAGTGAATTTAACTGCCTTCACAGCTGCTCCTTTGGAAATCTGCAGGGTATGCTACACAGCAGCATCCAGCACCAATCTGTGTCATAATTTGCTCAAGATAAATTGCTTGGGTTCAGGAGTTCAAGACTCATGGACAAACATGTAGTCGCTTCCTTCCCACCACTCTCGACATTCGTCCAGTGCTGCTAAGTTGTCAATATTCAATGAACACATGCCTCATACAACACTCTGTTGATTAAAATCAATGCAAAGAAAATATACTCAGCATAAAACTAATTCTACAGAATCCCCAAAGGAGAACTGCTGCTGAACAGAAACGTTCAATCTGAAATTTGAGCATGAGACCTTAATTAATCTTCGACTGCTGATCTCTACCCTACTGTGTTTATCTTAATTTTATTCCACTCTCATATTCCACCTTGGAAGCTCCTTGCTGCTTTGAACCCAAAATCTACAGAGCAACAACAAAGGTCAGCATAAGTATTTCACATCTATACATGACAGAAATGACATACAGGCTGTACCAGCTTCTCAGTTGACTTACAAAAGAATTAGTTTGTACAGGCTGAAGATCTGATTCAGCACACTCAGCTGTTCCCAAACTTTGGACGCCAAGTCAGATCAGCAGTAATTAAATCTTGGGCTGCAGACCTAGCAGAAATTGAATTTTATCCCAGATCTACAGGGTGAACTTAGAAATTTGTAGATGCAACTGAAAGCACTTGTTGCAAAGTCCATGTATATTAAGTAGGAATTTTATAGAGGAGATTATGAAATGCAGGATAGCAGAGGACTGCTCTCAGAGGATGCCCTTGCCAGTCTTAAATCCTTTCACAGAGACTAGCAGAAAATAAATACTTGTCTAAGTGATTTTTATTAGATGTGATGTAGTAAACCAACTTTAATACAGAACAGTGCAAAATAGCAGTGATTTCCCAGAGCACATTCTTTATAGTACACAGTTTAGAAAGCATGCACAAATTTTCAAATTAACATCCATAAACACCCTTGTGCATAAAAACTAAAGCTGCAGAGGATTCTTTTCTTCCTTGTGGAAAGTAATGCTTACACATCATGAGTCGCTTTATATTTCTGATATATGCAGCAGATTTGCAGCGACATTTTGTGAATTTCCATGGTAAATTGATCTCCTCTGTACACAGGGTGTATCAGCTGCCCTCGCTGTTCAGCAGTAACTACCCTCAGAACCCTCATACTTTGCCACTGTGGGTCAGATTTACACATGCAAACAGGCTGTGAAGCTTTAGGACTTTCAACTCTCATCAAATGGGAATTCACAATGACTGAGCAACCAAGTAATAAAACTGAAGTCACATTTCCTGCTGGTGAACAAGTACCAGTGACTGAAATGCACAGCTCTAAGACGTTGCAAAGCAGAAAGGGGAAAAAAATCTTTAAAATATGAGTATTCAACAAATAAAGGGACTGACTTCAAGATAAAATAAGCTCCCACAGCTTCAACATCAATTAATGCAACTGTTTCTGGCTTGAAATGGGAAAAATACGTTTAGAGAGTGAAAATAACAGGAGGACCAGGAGATCAGGAGTTTTAAAACATGCTAGATATAAAGCAGGACAAGGAACAAGTTTCCTCAATGGATCATTTTAACTGGTTTGGATAATGCAGTCCCAGTTTGCACAGGTGATGCAGACTACTTTTGCTTAATCCTTTGAAATCTAGCACCTACCTGAAAAGCATTCTATTCTTTTTTTATCAGGGTCTTTTTTGGTTAAAATTGAGGAATGTATAAAACATTTTTAGCACTCTATGCTTGGAGTCCATCCCTCTCCTGTGCCAGGACACAGACTGTGATTATTCCTAGTAATCCCACTGAATTCTGGTGGATCCACAGTCTAGCAGAGGCAACTGTTGGACTGAGAGGATGGCAAAATGTAGTAGAGGGGCAGGAGGCAGCAAAGGCCCCCTTGGAAACCACAACCTTAGCTAATCCTCAGTAAACATAGGGTCCTCCAGCTCCCCCAAATCAGCAAACTGGTCAGGGGGTAGAAACCTATTACTGTATTTCATTTTGCTTCCCATGTGCCCATAAGGCATGACATTAGTGGTTAGGACACTACACTGACCCTTCTTAATCCCTAATTATTAAAAGTCATCAATAGGCTCAACAAATTGCTGGACCTTTCCAAACAGGAAAACCTCCTCAGCAAACATCTGCAGAAAATTTTTGCATTCAAGCTTTATGAAAGTACCATCATGAGAGAGAAGAGAAAAACACCCTCACAAGCACTGTATCTTTGGCAGTTCAACAAGTAGAGGGGAAACTGCAGTGACAGAGGAGTGGTGTTATTTCTGATAAGGTAGTGAGCTCATAAAGCAAAGACCTGTTTTCTGTCAAATTATAGTCATTATTCTAACTAAATAATATTAATTGAAATTTACTGGTGATATTCAAGTAATTTTACTTGAATGATCTCAGATTTCAGTCAAACACAGCAAATCTTTTTCTTGAGTCTGTTATGGATTCATGAAAAATCAGCGATGAGCAAGCAAAAAGAGGTATTAGTTACATTTTGATTAGAATGAAAAACAGATGTGTGGTGATTAATCACATTCAAGTTAAAACAAGCCCATCCTGGAACAATGAACACAAGGGTTAGGTCTGGCTCCTTCAATACACCTAAATATGCATCAGACACCTTCATTTTCACATCAGAAGAGATGTATTAGAGCAAGCTCAGATCTTCATTAACTCCTCAGAAAGTCCAGAGCGAAAATTGTATCAAATTTATACTTAAAAAATTTTAACAGAGGGTCTAGTGAACCAATCTGATGAACTAGCCCTGTGCTGATCACCACAATCATAAAGAATGTGAACAAACATGTTACAGGGAAAGGGAGAAACATCTGAGTAGAATGAACAAAGGAGGTAAGAGTTTCAGCTATGAAGAAAGGACAAAGGAACATCCAATACTTACTGGGTAATAGAAGAGACAGATGAAATTCAGTGCAGGGAAGTGTTATATATTTGGTGTGGGTTTTTCTGGTTTTGGGTTGTTTGGTTGGGGGTTTTGTGGGTATTTTAGTGGGGTTTTAAAACCCTCCATATAGTGATGGCCTTGAACTGAATTTTATCACTCAGAAGCTGACACAGTTCTGTAGCACTGCTGCTTTTCAGCTGCTCCAGAGCAAAATTATCTTTGGAATTATTTTAAAAGGAACACAAAGAAGAAAGAATCATTAAAGTACTGTTTAAAGAAATTGTGTACCCACATTCTCAATAAAAATTACAAGTGAGACCCTGAGTCTCAAACATTATACATAATTGTCTAGCTTTTCCAGTTTTGCCATTAGTCAGCTCTTTCACAGTTGGTAACTGTTGAAATATTTTGAGGAAGCATAACAGCATAACAGCAAAGACAGTCCAGTTTGCACTGAAGTCTACTGCACTGGACACCCAGGCCATTCCTAAATATTTTACAGGCATTTCCCATCCTTTATGGGGATTTCCACTCCTTAAAGGGATGATCTGGTGAGAGTGTAGGAGAGTAACTGAGAGAGACAGCTACCAAGATTTCAGCAGAAGGCTGAAGGTGAACAGCGAATCCCTTTTCCAAAACAGCTACAGGAAATAAAATTACAGTTTCAAGTATAAAATAAAAGAAAATTTTAAAATCCTAACAAAAAAAAAAAGAAAAAGAAAGAAAAATAAAGAAAAAAAAGAAAAAAAAGAAAAAATAAAAAAAATAAAAAAATAAAAAAA
>JANRGV010000001.1:84340034-84352054 GCA_024734035.1 Alethe castanea | reverse complement strand
GAAAAAATAAAAAAAATAAAAAAATAAAAAAAGAAAAAAAAAGAAAAAAAGAAAAAAAGAAAAAAGAAAAAAAAGAAAACAAACAAAAAACTCCCAAAAAAATAACACTCTTCCTCACCCAGATACAGTTGAACTGTTTGAACTCATGTTTGTGATATTTTCTACACACTAAAAGTTGGAAGAGTGTCTCAAATGTAGGTGGGCAGGTTCCCAGAAGGAAAATCTACAGAGGACAACAAACTGCAAAGACACCACCTTGAAGACACTAGCTTTGAGTCTCTGAAGCACAAAATTGCCAGAGGATGGAGAACACTCTGGTGAAACACTGTCACTCTTCTTTATACTCTTCACGTCAAGAACTCCAACTAGCTGTTGCAAAGAGAAGCAGAAGGATTGGGGAACTGGCCTAGATAACCTTTGATCTGATCCAGCAAAAGCCATTTTCTCACACAGCCCATTTGTGAATCTCTTCGTGCTTGCCTACTCTTTCTAAGAAGGAAGATGAAAATCAGAAGTTATTCATTGGGAATAACTTAAATATGTCTGTAAAATAATCGTGTACAAAATCAAACAACCACCTTCATAGTTTCTTTTGGTCATTCAGGATAACGTAAGTCAGTTCTGCACTTACTTGCACTATACCTGTACACCATATCTGCTTACAAACCCATTTTATTTCATCAAAGCACAACAGCAAGTCCATGTATTCACAACTTTCCTACAAATAACTGCTTCCTGTGGATGCTGGAGTTATTTACCCCTACATTATTACCTGCTTAGTTTTCCAAATATGCAAATCCATGTTGCAAGGGGTGGATATAGTATTATTCTTTCTGCTTGGTTCCTAGGGATTGCAAAGTGGTTTCCCTTTAGAAAACAGCGTAAGTTTTTATACTTTTACCTCACTTGCCAGCAAGGAATGCTCCCACACATCCTGCCTGTAGACTGTTTTCTACCTGCACAATTGTCCCCAGGAAAGAGACGCTAAAATTTTTCCTACTGCACATGTGATTCCACTGCAAAATGGAACAATATTCAGGTTTCAGGAGATGATCAGAGAAAAAGTACACTTAAAGAAAGTGGTACATAAAAAAAAAAAAAAAAAACCAGAAAAAACCCAGGCTGGAATTTTCCAGAGCTGAAAGTAGAGAACCAAGTGTCTCTAATCAGCATTTGTTTTGCAGCTGTCCAGAGGTGTTCGTTCATCTTCTGTGAACATAAGCAGCACAATATGGCCTTCCTTCTAAAGCAATTCAGAGCAGCCAAAGTACCAGGCAGCTACAAAAATCAAGAGAACATGGAACAATAAACATAAGATGGAGAAAACTGGGCTATTCACCAACACATCTTTAATGAAAGTCTTACGAATCAAAATGGGAAAGAAATACTCATTCTCGGGAAAACCCATTTTTCCAAGAAATTTAATCTCCGTATATTTTACCAAGACTGTCAAAGAAGTGAGCCTGAGAAACATAATCCTAATTACCTCATAAGGGAAAAACTAATCCAGTCACTTGGGGCACATGTGAGAAATCCACAGAACATGAACATCACCTTGTTCCCCAGCATGTGTTTTGTTCAGTCTGATTAAAACCCCTGAAAGCCACAAGCAAGCTGCCTGCTTTGCCAGGCATGAGGCAGCACTTCAGGAGCCTCAGGCTCAGGGGAAGATGCCAAGTTCTCAGCTGCACACACACTGCCTCATGAGGACCATAGGATTACTGAAAAAGCACTAGACCAACAGGAGATGGACCCGGCTGCTTAGGCCACTGCTTTGGACAGACAAAGGCAGAGGTGAATGCTAAAGGTAGGGATCCACACCAATTTACACCGGCCAACAAACTTCCTTGTAACACTAAAACACTCAACTTCCAAATCAGATATGGTGCTCAAAATGACAAACACACATCTGCAAGCAAATGCTCCATCCACAACAGACACTTTTATTCTGAAATGGGAAGTTGGTGAAAGGAAATATAAGGGGTTCCCTGGATAATTCTGATGTTACTTAACCCCCAAAGTATTCATGAAAAGAAAGGGTGGGCAGATAGGAATTTGGGTTCTTTGTCCAAACTTTGCTACTGTTTTCTTCCTGAAGAAAACAAGCTATCCCTGATAAGAAGTACTGAGGTTGTAATACATTTCATGTACTATCAATGAGGTAAGGAAAAAAATGAAAATTAAAAGCAATGTTGTCATGTATGTGCAAGCATGTAAACAGTCGCAGTACAGACAGATCTGAAGAGGTCACTGGGACATAGTTGAGTCACTGTAATGCTGTCATATCAAGAAGGCAGAATTGACAGGTGTAAGTCACAATTTCATTATCTACCAACAAGACAGGGTAAAAGGGGTGAATGCTGACATGTGCCACAGCCACCTCTGATAAGGTATCTTATTCAGATGCCCAGGACATTCAGCTGCCCTGGAAACAGACCCATTGGTTTATTTTGGTGGGGAGAATGCAGGAACAGCTACAGCCCACGAAGTGACTCTCTCCTCCTTTTCCTTATTATTCTTTGGAAACACAGAAAAGATCTTCCCAGCTGGGTGCTGAATGCCAAAGTACAGCTGAGCTGACCCACAAAGGCAGGATGCCGGGGCTGCCTGACCGCCTGACACCGACCCATCTGTCAGCAGGAGCCACAGGCGGGCGGCAGCCGCCTCCAGAAGCTGCCAGCTGCAGGGCATCAGGCTCAGAAGAGGAGCAGGCAATGAAAGTAACTCCTTGGCAGCAATAGGAGAGACACAAAATCAAAAGAAATCCCCTTTTTAAGCGTATGCAGCTTGGCACATAACATGACAGGGTCTGCAACACGGGAAGCTCCTCGCTTCCTCTGAGGTAGGTCATGCCAGAAAGACCAGAGTAAAACTCTTTAACTTTCCTCTTCTCCTAGGATGGCATGTACCTGCACATCTGATCCTGGGGAAACTGGCTGGTACAAGCCATCAAAAAGCACCATCTCATTTGAGTGCAAGACTGGTTTTTCATAAGGGTAGAATGGACCAACTCTCTCTCACAGCAAGCCATCTTTTGGGGCAAGGGTTTGCCCAGAAAGCCTTGTGCTCCAATGTTGGTAATTTCTGTCTCAGTCTTAGCAAAGCTTTCAGTACACATGCAGAGCAGACTCCAACTCCATTTGATTCCATGTGATGGGCTGTAGAGCCAATGGAGGTAACTAACAGAATTCCTGAATATTACTTGCTCTTAACAAATTTCTTTCCGGCAAAACTTCAGAATAGTTATTCCAGAAAGTAAATCTACATACACAAATTATGTATTGGCTCCTGACAGGAACTAGGAAAAAGAAATCAGTGCAACTATATTCAGAGCTTGGCAAGGAACTCAACTTCAAAAAGCTGCCGTCATTTGAGAATGACTATCAGGACTCTGAAGACAGAAACCAGAAATGGGCAATGGACTGTATGCATACCTCTCAACCAGGCAATTCCTCTCCCAAATCTGTTCCCTTTATGGTCAATGAAGCAAGAGCAACTGAGGGCAGAACCATAACTGAGATGCTCTGATGTGCCCTCTGGGCTGGCTCTGCTCCCCATGACAGAGGAGGCTCGGTGGCTGATGCAGCAGCCGAGCAGCGTGCCTGGCATTACTGGGAGGCTGACAACAAGAGAAACCCTGGCAGTGGTACAGCAGGAAACCTTCACCTAGAAACAGGTTTTTCCTATACAGTTAAAAGCAATTTAAACAATATGAGAAAGAGTAACTGTCTGATGACCTGAAGCAACCTGGCAGCTGAAAAAAGGCTTGCAAGTGTCTTACTGCTTTCCTGCCTCAAAGAAATGAGGGAAGAACTAAATCCATGCTGTTTCCTTGTTGCATTTGGAGGGTTTGCATTGGAGGACTCTCTTGAGTTCTGGGTGATCTTTTTTTTTTTTTTGCAAGGGGGTGGGATTTTTGCGAGGGGGTTTTAAGAGTAAGACTGAAGTCTTCACAAAACAGATACAATTGCAAAAATGTTTTTTTCTGCATAGCACCTGCAGTTTTCCTGTTTAGCTTTTTGTTTTGTCTTTTCCTACTGAGAGCTTTAGAAACTGGCATTTTCTGTGTTTGAATTGTTCCCACTTCCTGCCTTCTAGACAAGCATCCCCAGGGGTCAGATGGAAACAGTACCCAGCACACCAAGGTAAAAGACAGATAGTCAAACAGGTACTGGGAACTCACAGATGGTCCTTTAGGTCCTGCTAGTTGGTACCAAATTATACGCATTTTAGTGGCTTTGAAACAAAAAGATTAAATCTCACAGCTGTTGGATTAGAAAAACTCCTCCCAAAGTCCTAGTTAAGATCTGCAAATGACTGAATGTCAGCCTGAAACACGCACTGTACAGAGGGAAGACCACAAACAACAGCTGCAGTACACAATATAAAACAGGAAGACCACGGTGATAGCAATGTGCAGACTAATAACCTCAGAGTGAAAAGCAGGAGACTCAGTCACTGCTATCAGAGTGCCCCAGAATGTGTTGTCTGGGGTAGCTATAGGTGCTCATTATTCATCATTTGTACTCACTTTGTGTCAAAAGCACAGCATGTGCTCACACCCACGGCTTTGAAGAGCTGTTCAGAGTATCTTTGCAGCACCCTTTTCCCCAGTTACACCACCCCTGAGAATACTGCAGAAGTACCTGGCTATTCCAGCAACTATATAGGGGCAGATTTTATTTGCTCACCCACTCTTTCTGGTTCCAAAGTATTTTTAACATAGTGTAAATTTTAACATATGGGCATTAATAAAAATTAGTAAGTTGTAATATACTCTTGTTGAAGAGAATAACATGGCAGAACTCCCTTGTGAGGGATTTGATAAAGCTTTTCTAGTTAGTTACTTAGGTGCTACACCTTTCATGCAAACATACCCACATTTTCTACAGCAAGTTTTTCCTCAGCGCAACACCAAGCATTTCAGCGTAACAGCATGGAGGGGGAAAAAAGGTAAGGAAGCCTCCAGATATATTTCTGATGCAGCTAGAAGGAACCCCTTATGCATGCTCTGAGCAGGAAGAAGCAGAAAGGCAGTCACAGCTGGCTGCCCTCCTGCCAGCATCATCACCATCCTCCCTGCCCAGAACAGCTCATGCAGCTGCTCCACATCACAGAATAAGCTCTACTGTCGAAAGCGCTGAGGAAAGCCCCAGCCCCTGGGCACAGGTGAGATCAGTTCCAGGCCTCCTCCTGTGCCCAGCCTGATGAGAACCTTTCCGCATTCTAAGCTTTCACTATTTCACACAAAGTCAAGGAGAAAACAACTGTCTCCACAAGCATCTGATTCTGAATAGGGTTTTAAGTGTCTGTTGAACCTGAATTTAGTACTATGGGAAAAAGGAAGACATCCAACATTTATATTTCACTCCCCTGTACAGAAACAAGTTAACTGGATATGCCAGTTTTTAGACATTCTGGCCCTTAACGCTGATGTGCAAACCTTGTGGACAGCCACAGGGAGAAACAAATCTGCAGAAACAGGGCCTTTTTTAAGCAAAGAGTTTACCAACATACTCCTCTTCATGTTTTAATAGAAAGACAAGAGCTAAATATTTAATGTATGAAAGGTTAAAAGAAACCTGATATACAACTTCATACATACCAGACTTATCTCAAACTGCTAAACATGAACTGACACAGCTTATGACATCCTACATCTTACAATAGCATGCTGCTCAGCCACAGTAACTGCTGAGGATCTAAATAAAGAGCTTGTAACTTTACCTCTTCGTAGCCTAAATTTTTATGTGCTTTCTTGAGTCATAAGCAAGAAAAGAAAGCCTTAAAGAAGCTGTTATCATTTTTAAAATACAGATGCTACACATTAAAAACACAAGAAAACCAGCTAACCAAAAATAACACCAAAACCAAACAAACTCTACCCTCCCCTCCAAACAAAACACTCACACCCACAAAAGGACAGCTCATACCTAAAAACACCTGAAGACATGAAAAGTTGTGAAATAAAGCAATATTTCCACATTACATAATATTCCAAATTAAATATTGCCATCTCTTTCTTCTCCTTTTCCAGACAGAGATACCATGATTTCCTCAATTTCATCAAGTTCATACAAGCACAAAACCATAATGAAAATGAGTGGTGTTTCTTCCACCACTCATGACCACATCTGATCATGGCATGTTCTGAGCCCAAAATGAGAATTTCATCTAAATGCTTACAGAGGTACTGTCACAATATTTTTGATGTTAGTAAACACTTGATTCTTGAAAGTGAATCTACTTGGTGTATCTCAATTGACAGTCTTAGAGAAAACAACATATTACATCAGGGTGCTCTGCCACCTATTTAAATAAAGCTCCTCAGTCTTTGAAGTATTTCTTTAATGAAAGAAATAAATTAAGAAGCACACAATTAACAAATTAAAATATCTTAATTTCTACAGAAATAAAAGCAGTTGCACATGAAAAAGATGGAAAGAATGTAAACGGAAGAGGAATAGAATAGCTGAAAGCAAGTAAAGAACAGTACACACTACTTGAATGCCATAATGATAATCAACAACAGAGAGCAACTATTTATTGACTGCTGAATTATGAGATAGCACATTTATCATTATTATTAAACCATATGAAAAATCAGTTGAACATCATTATGAAACCACATGTATTTTATATCATCCTCCACAGTGAGATCTTCAAATGGTAACAAATGGTAACTTAACCTTCCTTTCAGTAAGTATAAGGACTGAAACAACTCAGTCCTGGTCTGAAATACGATACTCATATACCTGGACTTGCAGCAAGTTCACAAAAAGTTGGCAAGCGGCATTTGCTTGAAGCATCATTGACCATGAGTTTGCACATTTTGCTTACACCACTTTTAAAGACAGTCAGTCTAACAAAGTTCAAACATGTATCTCCTGACCTTGTGTTTCAATGACATGCATACATTTTCTTTTTTAAGCTAATATGACATAGCTAATATGTACAGGTCAGGCATCTCAGAACACCTCAGAGAGGATGGAACTATATTTAGCCTAATTCCACTTCAGCAAAATCAGCAACCCTCCACCTTCCTTACAAACAAAGCTAAATCAGAAGCTGGGGTGAAAACATCACATGGAAATACCAACATTTCCTATTCCAAACCCACAGCTTTTAAGTAACATCTTCTAATTTCTCTTCCATAGTTTATGTCCTTAATTTTGTTTTACTGTTCTGCAGGGTAAAACTTAAAACATGAGAGCGTGCTGGACTGTTTCAAGAGAACTAATCTGAATCCAATTCACTTGTTTGGTTTATACCTTATGTATAGAGCAGGTTTACATGGAGGCAGGAAACAAGTAATTCTGTTCTTTTCCAAGTGTAATGCTAGTGTAATTTATTTGAAGATATTTAATATGAAGTTTCCCCCCTAATTAAGGGCTTGAACATGCTGTACTTCAGTCTACAGCAAAATGAGTTCAACAGTCTGAACACTGACTATAAGAGGAAGAACTGCTTTGTCTGTCAATACAAATATCTATAAAGTATGTGGAAAGTGCAAATAGCTATAAAGGGAAACTATATGAAAACTATCAACAACTGTTGATGTGCTATGAACAGCACTGACCTGATTGACATAGATATAACTGTTATCAGTTATTTTCAGAGGAGTCCATTATAAGCAGCTATAAACAGTTTAATTTTTTATACAGAATATTTATTATTATTCAAAATGACAAGTGTTTAAATTGCAGGGGGGGGAAATCCACTTACAAAAATTCCAGGTATCAATAAGATGATACTTTATCATTACTTTAGGAAAAAAAATCTGAAACAAGTCTAAATGAACTTCTGATGGGGAGTGGGAAGCAAAGTATCATACTAATTTACCTTCCTGGCTTTATGAGGAGATGGTTCCTTTATAGCACTATTGAAAATGATTGAGGAATTTTTGTTGTTTTTATTTTGTTTAGAATTAAGACTTGTTTTAAAGTATCTATGTATTCAGAGTCAAAAGTAGATTCCATCTTCCTTGCAGATTTAGGGCCAGAAAGAGGGTATCTGAATTCAAATACATTTCACTCAATTTCTGCAGCACTTCCCACCGTAAGTTGAGTCAGCCAAGCTTTCACATTTTAAAACAATACTTCCCAAGACAAGAAAAGCATCCCACTAGCACGCCCCACAGATGTCCTTTCAAATCTGGAACAAGCCCATCTAATGCAAGAATCTACCAGTTTCAATATGAAAATGCCACTGCTAATGGAGGCATTATCTACTCTACAGCCTCTTGGTTCTTCTTACTGCAAAGCCTATTTTAAATATCACAAATTAAATATGCAGGGACACACCTTGGAAATCTACCTTTGCTGAAACAGCTTCTGAGATCCTTCAGGACTGGCCCAGAGCTTTCTCAGTGAGGTAACAGAAGGAAAATCACAGGTTATGGAGAAGTACCATGGTTCAGGCCCACAAAGGAGGCTGACTAAACACGTGCATGAGGAGTACAACAGAAATCTAACATTTCAGTTTAAATAGGTGTACATTTTTAAAGCAAAACCACAAGTTATTTATATGGATAGACTTTTCGTGAAGTAATCTGATCTGGGAACAGGGGATTTTACTTAGAGCATCTGTGTTCCACATTCTCAGGAAAGAAAATTTAAATAATCCTAAAAGCTGAAAAAGGTATTTTTATCACAGCCTTTGCAGCTATTTCACATTTCACTCAAAGAGAGTTGAACCAGATATCTCAAATCACATCTGGATGCAGGCCTCAGTAAGTACTGTGTGCACTGCCTTAACTAAAACTCAAATCATTCTATTAAAAAAAGCCTAATCCTTAAAAAACTCCCCCCAAGTTCTGGCATTTCTTTTCAGGTTTTTTCAATTTGTGTGATGTCAGTTTACATCTAATAAGCATGTTGTTTATTATCTTCATTTAAGTCAGGACTTTTACCAAGTTACAGCAAGAGTCATAGGAAGCATATCACGATTACAAATCCATAATGCATGCAAGATCCCTGTGTAGCACCGTTAAATCCATTAATCACAGTCTTTTTGGTCCCAATTATGCTAAGAAGATATTCGATAAAGCAATTTCAACTCACCTCTCTCTCTCTCCTGTTACCATCAGTGCAAAGAAGGCAAAACCACAGCGCTTCCGACAAATTCTCAAGGCACCTCTTTTGTTCCCTTTAAATTAAATCCGAATTGGTTGCACGTTTTACTGAACTGCTAATACTCTCCACATGTTCCTTCTCTCAAACTGAAAATGTTTTCTATTAGGAATGCCTAGCACTGAGCATAAAACTGTAAAATGTCCTTCAAACAACTCAAAGTTCCTCTATTTCTTTGGAATGTATCACTACTTGCCCAAATGAAGAGCTCACAGTCCCACAATTAAGCTTCCTTTATGAAAGGTTTTTAATAAGACTCCTTTTCTTAGTGGTTCAGAAACTCCCTTATCAAAAGAAAGCTCTTTATATTAAAATCCGTAAGTTATTTCCTTTAAAAAAACAAAACAGAGCAATGAAGTTTTAAAGCGTGAGCTAGATGAACTTCACATTGTCCATGGAAAGCCTACTCCAGCACTCAGTGCTCAGCAAATGCACAAATTCCAGAAAGATGAACTGGGGTAATGATATTTGCACAGAGAAGTATCTCACGTAAAACAGTACCAAGAACATGGGTTGTAGGCACAAGTTTAACTTTGCTCTTAGAGAATGAAATGCAACATGGTTTCACATTTCCTTAACCATAACAGCACCGACTTTTCAACACTTCAATGCTATACTCTCATGAGAAAAAAACACTTTTTTTTCCCCCTCTTCAGTCCATGTATCTCAACTTCTCTGCAACAAAAGACCAGGTAAAGTTACAGACTCAAGACAAGATTTTTTCTTTTGAAAGCACTGTGGCTCCACTCAAGAGGAACTTGTCCCTCCACATGCTTGAGGTGCATGCCCTACCAGAAGGTTCAACAGATGCAGAAATAGTTGCAGAATCTAATCATATCTGCTGTAACACATGCAAAAAGTCCACATAATTGATAACAGAAGGGAAAACTGTACATAGAAGAAAGGAGTATCTGCATAGTTCAGCTATTACAGGACAAATAAAAACAGCTGGCTTCTACTAGCCCCTGGTTACAACCAGCTTATAGCTTCCCTCAGGTATCCCAGAACAACACAGGCTTAAGAAGATATTTATGGCTACATTTCTTAAATGATACTAAGAGCAAGGGGATATCAAAAAGATAATCCCAAGAGCCCTGTGGAAAGGCTGGGTTATTGGTGCTAACACTGCTGGTTAACACAGACGCCCTGACAGTAGGGGCTGGAAAGAGCCGCTGTGGAGCGCAGCAGCATTGGTGTCCCAGAGTTGGGAATAACCCACTGTGGAGGTAACTCTGCATCTACTCACATGCAAGAGCCAATAGACTGGGATTGCAAAATGGTTATAACAACTAATACCGAAGCTACATTATATATTTTGCAAGACTCTCAATAATATACTTGCACTCTGTTTAGGGCCCTCACTGGATCAAGCTATGAAATGTAATACACACAAATATCTATGCAAATTATGTTTAATCTATTGTCAGAACAAAGAAAACTTTGTACAAATATAGGAGAGATAAAAATATATCAAAAAATGTAATTTTAAAGTGCAAAAGCATTTAAACAACTGACTGGGGGTCCTGGGTGTGTGCTTTGGTTGGTTTTGTTTGTTTATTTGGCTTGGGGATTTGGGTGTTGGTTTTTTTTCTAACAATAAACTGACACAAAAAGGTAGTAAAATTTAAAATATTCCTTGTAACATTTGCTGACCTTCTAAGCCACAGTACTCTAAGTAATCCCAGGTCAATACGTTCACTCAGAATCACATCAACTTTTGTTATTTGCATTCTTCTTGTATTACATTGTATTAACAACTGAAGCTTATATCAAACTTCTTTTGGCAGAATCATTCTAAGTCATTGTCATGGATCCTTGTGCAAACATCATTCTCAGCATTGATTGCAGCACTCCTGATTTAACATCAAAGGAATAAGCATTTTAGAAGAGTACACGGGGCTCTCTTGGGCTAAATACAGCATCCAGATGTATAAGAGCAAATGGTGCCTTTTCTCTCAGAGATCACACCAGATTAAAAAAAAACAAACAAAAAACAACAACTATGAAGCAGTGAATAAACAACTTAAGCAGGAGCTGCAAACAGAGCCGGCCAACCAAGGACCTAATGGTTAAACCAAGTCCTTCTGCAGGAAAAGTGGAGCTGGTAAAAATCTTTAAAACTTCACTGTCATAATGTTGCTCCGACTAAAACCTTCCATTTAGTTTCAGGGGCTAAAACTTTTGACATTGCTGGTGTTCACTCTCTGTAGTTACATTCTCATTTACATTAGACTTTATCAAGGCTTCAGCTGAGCCCTGTAATTGTTAAACATATGCAAACTAAAATAATGTTAAGACACAGCTAAATACAAAGTCATATGGCTGCCAAAAATACTAAAAAGACTTTTCCCACAAGGGTAGTAACTCATAATAAATGTGATTTGAATAAAAGGTCAAATTTGAAAGCTTGTGGGAAAAAAACCATACAGTTGACACTATCTGATTTAAGGAGCACTCAGAGCCCAGAAGGTCAACCATGTTCTGGGCTGCATCAAAAATGTGGCCAGCAAGGTGAGTGAAAGGATTTGGCTCCTCTCCTCTGCCCTTGTGAGACCCCACCTGGAGCGCTGCATCCAGCTCTGGGGTCCCAGCACGGGAGGACATGGACCTGGTGGAACAGGTCTGAAGGGCACAAAGATGCTCCAGCCCTTTGGTCACCTCTCCTGTGAAGGCTGAGAGAATTGAGACTCCTCAGCCTGGAGAAGACAAGGCGTCAAGGAGACCTTATAGCAGCCTTGCAGTAATCAAAGAGGTCTTTTAAAAAAGAAGAGTGACTTTTAATATGGGCGGCTAGTTATAGGACAAAAGGCAATGGTTTATAACTGAGAGAGGGCAGATTTAAATTAGAAGTTAGAAAGAAATTCTTTATTGTGAGAGTGGTGAGACACT
>JANRGV010000001.1:84280245-84339934 GCA_024734035.1 Alethe castanea | reverse complement strand
TAGAAAGAAATTCTTTATTGTGAGAGTGGTGAGACACTGAAACAGGGTGCCCAGAGAAGCTGTAGATGTCCCATCGCTAGAAGTGTTTAAGGCCAGTTGTTGAAGGCCCCCATGGCAGGGGGTTGGAAGTAGATGACTTTTAAGGTTCCTTCCAACTGCCTCTATTCTATGATTCTGTGATTCCTCCACTAAAGTCTTTGGGCATCAAAAAGTACAGAAATGCATCTATAATTTTCAATTAGTTATGTTCTCTGAACAGAACTGGTTTCAACAATGCTCTTTTCATATAAAGAAACATTCTAAATATTGAAGTTTGTATTAAAACCACTTAAAAGCATTAGCTATTAATTAATCCTGATAATTTAATCAGGATTAAGCTGAAATGGGAGAATAGAATAATATTTAAAAGAAAATTTGTTCCTTCATGCTGAAAATCCTTAGTATGTACATCAGAACTCAAACTGAGGGTTAAAAAAAAAAAAAAAAGATAAAGTGTTTATACATTAAATTAAGGTACTTAAGAGGTATTTATATTTAACAGGTAGAAAATAACACAACTTCTGCACTCAAGTTATTAAGTATTATTCCTCCCCTGCTCAAAACAAAAAACCTTATCCCACTTGACATGGGACTTGTGAAGTCTTCCCAGGCCTCAAAAATATTGGCCTATAGTTAATACATCCTCTGACACTTAAGCCAAATGAATTCTCCAGAGATTTGAAGTCCCTAACGATGGAAAACTTTATCTGGACATCTGAACATACACACTTCTTTTATTTCCCACAATTTAAAAGCACAATGAGTTAGGAAGAAGGAAAAAAATATTGATGCAACTTGGAAACGGGAGAGTTTATTGCAGGAGAGCTATTTCTTTACACCTTTCAGCTCTTAAGAACAAAGTAAAATGCTGAATACAAAAATGACAGGAGACTCTGCAGAAATATCACTACATAACAAACCACACCTTCTCAGAAAGCAGCCCTAGCTACCTGCTGGGGACTTTGCAGAGTCAGTAACTTTGCTGAACACAATGCTTTCCATGGAGATTGTGAAAACTGAAAGAAAACACCCAAAGCATGACAGTTCTATACCATATAACACCATCTCAGATTCCTCTAACACCTGGCTTCTACTCCAAATATGCAACATATCTTTTAACATCTAAACCTAATGCTTGCATTTCAAAAGGGATATTAACAGGCAGCTGATGTGCACAGAAAACAAGCAGTACCCACTGTGTTTGTGAAATAACCCTCTTACTCTGTGACAGGTCTGACTGCCAGGCACAGCTCTGCAAACAGTGCCAGTAGTAAGAAACACAGAATATTCCCTGACTATCAGGGAATTCAAACTATCCCATACCAAAAAGTTAAACAAGCTTGCTATGTAAAAATGAAAAATAAAATATGAGAAAATAAAATAAATTACATCAAGCTAGGGGCTGAAAAAAAAAACTTACCCCAAAAATCTAAACTGCAGCAGGAGGGATGGAAATTAGAACCAGAACTTGCATTTGGCTTTTCTGACTATAATGAACCAAGCCAAAAGCCCATATCCAAACACACCTCTTCTCTAGGAGTTTAAAATCTGGACTCAAGTTTTGCAGCCTGGCTTCCTCTGTACTCACTGCTGAATGCATCACTGCTGCCAGAGAGCAACAGCACCTGACAAGGGACTACACTTTCATACAGGAACAATTAAGATACATGCACAGTACTATAGCTAATTTCCCACAGTAAGCTTGAACGAAAACAGATAACAACAATGTAACCACACATCGAATCTCAGAAGCTTATGTGCTCCAATTCCTCGATGGCTGCACTCTGGAGAAAAAAAAAATTACATGAAAATTCTTTTTATAAAACCTCAATCCGGGAAACTTATCAAATCTTGTCTTGCTGCACTGGTCTGTTTTGCCAAATATACTTCAGACCTAACAAGAACAATCTTCTCCAAGCTGTTCTTAATTTCACTCACATTTATAAAATCAGCTTAGACTTTGCATCATCTCTGTTCCTTCTCTAACACTTAACACGTATGCTTGCTCTACTGTTCTTCCTCAAGTCAATGGTAGTAGAGGAGCAACTGATCCTGCACAAGGCAGCCTAGAGATCATTCTCAATGAGAGGTATTTGTGGAATTCTGTAGGTTGGTTATACTCAATTCAAATTCTCAGAAATGCCATTTCATAACATATCCTGGGGGCAGGGGAAAATGTTTAGCTGTATTTAAAGCCTGAATCCTCCAAAAGTCACTGCAGAAATGACACAAGGCTTTGACTTTCTCCTCCTCCTTTTAAGGAAGATATCTATATTTCAAGGCTTCAACTATGATCTCTTGAATCAAGACCTAAAACAAGTTAAACATAATTAGACTGTTGAATCTGCTACAGAGAAGCTGAAAACAACTATGGCACAGGATTTTTTTAAACCAGCCTCCCATGGAATCTGTCATACTGTCACCATGGCATGAGCATTAGCTTGGCCACTGACACTCAGTGAAACATTCTGCTCTGTAGAATGCTGGAGAACATATTAACGCTATCCCAGACAATCAGCCTCCATGCATGCAACCTTAAAGCTCTTTGACACGCACATTATGACTTTCATCAGACTTTTCCTTGTGACAGCATTGTTTCAACCAGGGTTTTTAAGACATTGACACTGTGATAATGACAAATATGCAGCCAAGATCTGCAAGATGTGAAGTAATAAACTTTACATGCTATTAAAATATAGCAGTTAGCTGTCAGCCAACAATTCTTCAGATCCCATTCCCAATCCAGAATACAGTCTCTTTTGGATGCGCACAAAGGTTGTGACAAGAAAGATAACTGAACATTCTTCAAAGCACCACCCAACCATCTGACTTCACTGTCAAATGCTATACTTCTCTGTGATGTTTAACATGCTTTAAGGGTAGTGTAGCTAATAAAACCTAATTTCAGCATGCAACAAACAAAGTAATAAAATCAATTTATTGGCCATTATCATCAATTTGGAACACAGCCAAGTCTAATTCATACTCCCCAGATTTGCTTCTTGGAAACTGATTCTGTTTATTTGATCTCTTTCAGACACATGGAACTTAACTTACCAATGCAGGCATGGACTCTCACTGACAGCTGGGTCCTCAGAATTATGCTGTGCTTCTTGCCCCTCCTAAAAAGAGATCAAAAGTATGTAAAGGTATACTAAGGAAGAAGAGGAACTGGAAATAAAAAAAGTCAAATCGAGACTAGAAAAAAAAGGGTGGTAGGGAAGACATTAGAAATTTTGACTTTGCTTCTAATAATCCACTTTTATTTTAATTTGCAATAAATTAATTTTCCTCATTGATACTGTTTTATCTATGATACAATGCTTAAGTGATCTCTCTATCTTTATCTCAAACAATAAATTTATTTTACCTCATTTCCCCTGGCTTCTGCTGAGGACAGGAAGCAAGAGAGCATCTATGTGGGAATCTGGACACTCATCAAGCACAGCCCACCACAATGAAAACTGTATTAGAGAATTATCTAGTGATGACTGCACATTTCAGTTTTCATATAAATACTTTAACACTAGGTACAATTAAGCATTAAAAGAAAATCCAAGGTTAAAGAAGAGGTTGTTGACACTTTCACAGATCTGCCTGCATATGTAGCCTAATGGGTTTTTAAAGCACAAAAGTAGCTGTATTTTTCATGCAGAGGCAAAACGGAGGTCCTTCTTCACTCTCTCAGCTCCATATTTGGCTTAAATGGAATTAATATTTTAATTAGCTGCTAAATACCTCATTTGGTTTTCAGTGAAATTACCATTAGTTGCATTTCTTCAACCTGGACAAGAGCACAGTACTTGATATCTAGGTGCTACACCTGCAAACTGGCATGAGGTCACTGACACCACCTTGTCTCTGCACCCAAACCTGCCCACCTGATGGAAGGTGGGAGGGTAAGAAAAGCCAAATACAGCAGCATATTCTCTCTCTTTTCTCTAAAAGTAAAAACTGAATTCCTGGACAAGTGGCTCTAGGTAGCTCAGACGACCTCCAGAGGTCCCTTCCTACCTCAGCCATTCTGTGATTTTAGTGAATTTACTGTGAGAAAACAGTCATGAAGGAAGGTACACTCTTTTTAGAACCCAGTCAGATGCACCTTAGTTTGTGTCATGTGAACTATATACCCACCTCTACATACAAGTTAGAGCACAAACCAGCACAACCTTTCTCAGTTACATACTTTGCAACTCTGCTGAGAGGCTTCAGGGTCAAACTCTTTACACAGACACCCAGCAGAATCTTCTACTGGCTGTACCTTAAAACAGTTTTCCAGTAAAAAAAAAAAGTTTTTCCCTACCTTATTGTTATCCTGCCTACAGTTATTTTGCAGAACAAAATTATTTTTAAGATTTTCATGGAAAAAAAAAAAGCTATATTATTATTTCTCTGAGAGACCTGTAGGGGAAGAAAGGTAAGGGAAGTAATGACAAGTATTTTCAGAAAAATATTGCCCCTAGGAAAACATAGGAAAACATATGCCGCTAGGAAAACAAAGAAAAGTAAGGACCTGCAAAAAAGTGGTTAATGTGGACCTGTGTACCTGCAAATAAGGGACTTAGTTCCAGTTTCAGAATGGCAACATTTCTCAATACATTAAAAAAAAAAAAAACCCCAAACAACTTAAACACAGATTTAAAAAAAAAAAAAAAGCAAAACAAAAAATCTTTAATTGAAATTACTCTTTAATTGGTCTTCTTGGACATTATTAGGACAAAGTCGGGAAAGTGTGAACCTTCTCTTAAAAACTTTTGAAGCACCAAGCAGCAAATGCTATTTCCCTCACAGAAACAGGCTGCAGTTTGGACTGTGGAATTTCCGGGAGCAGTTCCAGTTTTAGGACTGACTCTCTGTCCACCTAAACTTCTCCTGTTGTTCTGGTCAGACACAGTCTTTGCCTGTGTTCATAACCTGCAGATTTTTAACAGTTGCCCCTACCCACAGGAGCGCCAAGAATCCTCTGGAATATTTAATTTGTCAAGCTAGTGAAGAATTTTTGACCAAACCTCTTGCCCTTTGCAACATCTGATTCTGTCCAGAAACTGCTTCTCTTGATTCCCGTCCTTGATGGACTTCTGGATGTACCTGACATACACAAATCCTCCAAGATAAACTCAGAAAATGGAAGAACTGTGTAAAGATCTTTTATTTCAGAACTGTAATAGGATAGCCCAGAGTTAGCAAAGAAAAAGCAAATCTGTATCATCAGACATATTATTCTTCCTATTCCGAAAAACTTATCAACCAAAAGAAATTGCTAATTTAAAAAATAATGGACACTACTATCATGGCACTCTCTAGTGTTTTAGCAGTCTGTAGGGTACAATGACTTCACCAGCTCTGCTGAAATCTACAGCTCTGTGGTGATTTGCTGAAAGAACAGACAGCAGATAGTGCCCAGTCATTAGAGAGTGAACAAACACAAGGACCTGAGAAATCAGCACCATTTTCAGGCCTGTAGAGATTCAGGTCCGCTACAATTTAATACAAATTTTCCCTCTTTTTTAAAAAATCTAATGCATGATGTTTCTCAATATAAACAAGGCCTTTTTTGGGGTAGTTCTCCAAGCTTCAGCAGTAGTGCTACTTCACCCTCTACCTCACTTCCTTACAAAGACCCCTGAAAACTTAAAGCAAAACCTAGAGCAAGCTCTCATCTACAGGCTCTGTTCTACACTATTGTTGCAATTGTAATACCTCCCAGGACAGAAAATTCTCACATACACAAACTTTAATTTTTATCTCTCACTGGTTGCATTGGCAATTTTTCCAGCCTACCAAAATCAACATGATTCAAGCCCCAGAAATTACAAAGATGAAGACTCATTTATGATGGTGCATTCCCCCCCTTTCCCCACAGGCCAGACCATGATCATCACGATCATGAGGCATTGATCACCTCATCATGAGGCATTTCGTGGGGTTTAGGCATACTAGATTTACCATACAGCAGCTAATTATAATAAAACCAGTCACATGTAAAGTATTAGAAATTACACAATTTCCTGATGAATAGTTTGACTGTCATGCAATATGAATAACACTTCCTCAAAATGAAGATCACCTCTGAGAATTACTACATCCATGATTCTACACATACCAATTTCCTGGAAAGCATATCGCAATAATAAATGCCAAAAAAAAGGGTAACTTGAAATCCATCCATGATTTCACAGACTCATGAACTACTGGCCAAATAGCACTAAAAAGCATGCCTGTAGGCAACCTTGTCTTGATAGCAGGTCAGGAAGGGGAGCTGCTAAGGGAGAGACAGGCCATTTGCTTTAAAAACAAAATAGGTTCAAAAATCACAGCAGAAAAGACTAATTTCAAAGAACAAGATTCCTTTATCAAAAACAAAACCTAGACATGTAACAAAGTTTGTAATCAATTCTTTAATGAAGCTTATATTTTTATTGATATGACATTTTTAAAAAAAATATTCCAGTGAGCGCAACTGGCTACTATTCATTTAAAAAAAAAATCCAAGAAGTATTTAACAGAGTTAATTTAATAGCTGAAATTTCGCAGTAGAAGAATAGGTAAATTTTAACATATTGTGCTGACATGGCATTCTGTTGATCTGTGTTGAGATCAGAATCATTATTGCTGTAAGATTAACTTCTAGTCTTTGGAGTTACCAAGACACAAAGCTTTTTCTGTATTCAATTTATCTAATAAATTAAAGTAAATAAGCACATGCCAACAGCTCACTGAATGCCTACCCTATGGAATATAAATGCTTTATTTTGTCATAGTTTATGTACCACAATAATTTTATTAAATTATACATTTTCAAGTCTTGATTTAAATGACATTTTGAAAATAGTACCTCAATTAACTGTCTTAAACAGTTACTCATTTTGAAGTAAAGCCTTTGTATAAACCAAGCAATCCCTTGACCAGAAAGAAAATACCGAGAATGTTGTCGGGGTACAGAGGGGAAAAAGTATTAATAAACAAAATAATAATAAGTTAACCCCAAAACCACACACATAAATTAACTCCAAAACCATCACACCATTTTCCTCTTAATGCTTCAAAGAACCTTTGAAAGGAAATTTTAAGAGAATCTATATTATTAAGACATGACATCCTTCTCCTCAGACCTATACTAAAGACCTGCTGGTATCAAAAATGGGATTTTTATGTAAATATCCAGTTAAGATTCATTGGCGTCATTAGCAAGACAGACCACAATCATTTCCTTGACAAAGGTCATCTTTGTAAAATAGGAGAATGCATCAATTAACATACATTTTCTATTTCAATGTTTTCTTTCTTTCAGGACAGCAACTATTCAGACTTCCTAATATTCTTCTAAAGGCCTAGATATTTCAATTCAATAAATTTAGCCTCTTCTAAAACAGTCTCCCACTTCTGAAAACACATTATCATTTAAAACCAAAGTAGAAAATCACTTTACTAACTTTCTTAGTGATTGTTTAATAACTCAATAAAGAAAATTCATTAGATTAAAGGTGTTTATTCTACAAAAGGCCATGCTATATCCTTCTGGGGTCCTCCTGTTCTACTTTTTATGCAATATATGACAATCATGGAAAAAGCTACAGTTTTATAGCACAGCAGCAGACAAATTGCAACAGTTTTAATAACACTCTATAGTCATACAGACAAGCAAACTTACTATTCTTCATTGCATTTGCTCAAAAAATAAAATCTATCGCAGACATCTAAACCATCAAAAGGCCATCATAAGCAGAAGCAGAGTCCAATGCTGTTAGATGCCATGATTTCAGCTAACAAACAATTTGGATCTTTTCAGATAATGTAGATAACAGAATACACTCTTCTATTTCTGAAATAATTAAAGCACACAAAAACTTGGATTTGAATCTTTCATGTAGCACTATACACATTCATACGGCAACACAGTAACTAAGTGATGCATCTTGTTAGGGTGACTCTGTTTTTTTGGGTTTTCTTAAATAAATAAACAGATTATAATAGGCAATCATATCCTACCCTCAGAGCAGTTTTTAAGTAGCACATTCCCATGACTCTCATTTTACTCTGTTCTAAGCAAGGATTTCATCCATTAAGATTAGTGTTATCATTCAGTTGTAGACGGATAATTCTTGAGGATAACTTGAAGAGAAAAATAATTTGCTGTGCTAGAAAGGACAATTATGTAAAACCTTTGAAAACTACAAAGTAGTTTGTTTGTGCATGTAGAATTTTCGATATTTAAACGAATGTGTATCCTTTCCCGAAGATCCCAGCCAAGATGCTGGAAAGATAGCCTAGATGTGGTGGAAAATGAATACTATTCAATTCAAACTGGCAACAGCAGTAAAGGGGTTGTAAAAATGGGGTCCAGGGGATGAACCCTACCTTTCCCCTTGCACTGGGCTAACAGCACAGCTGATGCTCTTCCTTATCCTGCTTTAGAGGAGCGCTGTAAAGAGCAAGAGCTCCTCAGCTGCAGCCTGCTTTTAACTTGTGAAACTACATAAAAACCTATAGGTTGTGTAAGGTTTACCCTCTTTTAAGTTTCACCAAATCAAGGAAAAGAAAGGAAAATAAAATTGTATACTGGCACACAGTATAGGTACCTTGTATTTTCATTATTCAGTTGTTATTAGATGAGAAGGTTTGCTGCTCCCCCAGGCTCCGGCTCCCCCCATATTCAGTTTTTCACACTGCTATGAAGTGCAGCATCAGTCAATCCCTCACAGCAAGGCCAGCTCTGAACCAGTGGGAATTGGATGAGCCAGGCATACCTGACACCAAGACTCTCTTGAAATAACCAGATTTTTTTTTTTCATAATCCTTCAGAAATGTTACCAAAGCAAACACAATGGGTTACCGAACCCAGCTAAGCTAACACCATGAGCTGTTGACTGTTTATCCCAAAAAGGGCAGAGGTTGGATGAAAACTAACCTCAAACTGATAACACTGAAACTGTTTCCAGACTTGAACAGCATTTAACATCAGCCTAACCTGACAATTTACCCTATAATAATTCTGCAGTGAATTCTGCTTGATGCAACAATCTAACCATTATGAAAACCTCTCTACCATAGACACTGCTTTCAAAATACACAAGGACAATACATGCTTCACATTTTGTTACAGCTTCTCATAGCACTCAGGTTTCTTTGTGGGCCATTAACCATTTCCAATAATCACATCCATGTTTTCCAACAAAAATAGCTTAATGAGAACAGCACCCAGCAACTTCCAAGCTCAAGAAAGGATCATGGACTCCCACAAAAGAAATCCAGACTACAGTATGCCACCAGAAGCAAACACATGGCAACAGACCTGCTCTACAGTGCAATACTTTTACAAATAGCTTTTGCTTTTTTATTGCAGAACCCATCAATTTCAATCTTCGCTTGCCCACATCTCTTAGGGAGCGGAAAATACTTCTGCAATGGGGTATTGCCTCACAGTTGCTTCATAGTTTAAAGCACTCCACATGGCAAACAAACTCTTCCTTATTGAATGCGTAAAGGATGAAATTTTTGCCAGACTTCAAGAACTTGAGTCTATCAGGTTTTCCCTGAAAAAGATCTGCAAACCAGCACACACATAATAAGGAAAGTGTTTTTTAACCTGCTATTACTCAGATGGCATAAATCCTAGGCTTTGATTTCAAGGCTGTTAAGATACTGTTTGACTGCCATTTCACTATGATATGCTTCTCCATTCAAGATTCAAGAGATTGAAAGAAAATTCTGACACTTCTAAAAACAGTTGTATAAAAGCCAAGTCTTTTGAAAGTGAGAGAGCGCACATGTGAACGGAGAGTGGAATTAAGGATCTCCCTGAAACTCATCTGGAAATCTTATCCAAATAAGTAACCTTTTTTAATTTCTTAGGTGATTATTATCTAAAGATCCAATTGTCATGTCAAGGATCCAAGCTCATGTTATTGGGATTGAATAATGAAAGCAGAGGAGTTCAGAAAATAACATAAATAATTAATAAGAAGTCTTTTACATGCTAATATTCTTCAAATGGATGACAGCACTAGCAACCTGTTCTGGTACATGACAGACTGTTCAAGGCAAATACAACACTCATCCTCATAGGAAGTCAGTGAGCTTTTCATTCTTACCTCATTTTTTCCATCTAAAAAGTTAGTGTGAAGTCAGAACGTGTCTGCATCCTGTTCTTGCAATACACTTGTAAGTCATCTAATTATTAGAGTAGTTCTATTCAGAGCATTCCTGGATCATGACACATTTGCCAAAGTAACAATCATTTGACAAGAGTGGACAAAAATAAGTAAACAGATAGCTTCACTCTGTTCATTCTGCATTAAAAAAAAAAAAAAAAAAAACCATAAAAATAATTAAAACTTTACTAATTCAAGTAAAAATAATCCCAGCATATTCCCTAAGCAAAAACTGGGCAGCCAAAATCTTGCCAATTATTAGAGCAAGCAACGGTATACAAAAGAACAAAGTATGCTTAGATTTTTACATTTGTTTCTCTGCAGATTATTCCAATATTGCATTGTGTTTGTCAACATGATTTTAAGAAATGACTGCCTCATTCCCACTAAAAACCTATAAAGCACCCAGAAAAGTTACATCTGAATACCAGTGAGTGGAAGAGCATCCTGGCTGACACACCATTGTCTGTACAACTGTTCAAATAAGGACTACCTATGGACTGTCACTACCGAGGTGCTGGGTTTTTATGCCCCCCTAACTCTTCACAAGTACATTTGCTAGGCAGGGCTGTCATTTTTTCTTTTTTTAACTTTTTTTCCTCTCCTCTTTTTAAATGGAAACAAAATGGGATAGAAGGAAGAAGAAAATGAGAAACTCAAAGGTGTCAAGTGAAACAATCAACGGATTCACCAAGTATGCATTATAAGCCACATGAATTTATTTATTTTAATTATAAAATTATTTATTACTAATGTATTCTGAGTAGAGGTTGGTATAAGGTGCAGTCTTTTGCATATCTCACCACAAGGCAATGGCTTTTGCCAAAAGATAATGAATCACTTTTACACTCTCTAAAATGAAATGAGTTCAAAACAGGGGAAACATTTGTTCCATTTGTCCTTTTTAGCAGTTTATGTGCAAGCAAACTTCAGAAGCAGTTATGTGAGAATCCCTTCCTCACTTCCTCCCTGTACTTTCTGAATCATCATGCTGACTCTCTCAGTTGTTAATGGCTCAATTTCCACACATTAAAACAAAAATCTTCCAACAGCACCTCAAATATTTGAGGGATGACTTCTGCCTTCACAGTCAGAAAACGACCATTTTTCAAGAGCTGTCATTCATGAACAAAACTATGTCCCTTCCCAACCCAAAAGCTCAATCCATATATAATTCTTTTTAGCAGGATGTTTACCCTGTCATTCTTTGAAACATTGGTAGCATGATCAATTAGATCTCCATTTTATATTTTTGCATTACAAAAACATGTGAGTTGGAAAATGGTGAAGATAATTACATTAGAAGAGTTATTTTACAATAATATAGTTTTTGGGTAAAACACAAAACCAAAAGGTGTTGTTTCCACACTTCTTGTCAACCTCGCATCATGTTCTTTTTCAAAGATGACACATCACTTGACCACTGCTTTCCAGTTCTTAGGTTATGTATTTCCCACTGCTGTCAGTAACTGTCAAGCTCTGCACATTCCTCCCAGGAATCTTTATACCAGGTAATTTCTGGTCATATGATTTTGCTATTACTTGTACTTTGAAGTTCACATAACATGAGGATTTTAATTTAAAACCTCTTCACACTTTGAGAAACAGATGCCTCGAAATATCCAGATTTTTTGGGGAAAAAATGTTAGAAAAACTGGAAACCTACAGGACAAGGGCAAGGAGGAAAGTAAAATAAATTAACTTCCAACGGCTGAATCACTTGATGTTTCCACATCTTAAAGGGCCCCTCCAGTGCTCCTAGCCACACTGTGGGACCTACAATTTTGGTTCCAGATCACTGTGGATCATCTGGGTGCATTAGGAAAAGCACTGCCAGCAGGTGGAGGGAGGTGATCCTGCCCCTCTACTCAGCCCTGGTGAGGGCACATCTGGAGTGCTGTGTCCAGCTCTGGGCTCCTCAGCACAAGAGAAACACAGAGCTCCTGGAGCACACAGAACAGAGGACTACAAAGTCCCTTAAAGGACCAGAGCATCTCTCTTACGGTGAAAGGCTGAGGGTGCTGGGCCTATTCAGACTCATGATGAGAGCATCTCATCAGTATCTGGAAATATCTGAAGGAAAGGTGTCAAGAGGGTGGATCCAGGCTCTGCTCAATAGTGCCAAGCAAGAGCCAATGGGCAGAACTCGTCGCACAGGAAGATCCACCTGGACATAAGAAACAACTTCTTTACTGCACAGGTGGACCAAGTATTAGAACAGGTTGCCCAAAAAGGTTGTGGAGTCTGCTTCCTTGAAGATATTCAAGAACCACCTGGACACAATCCTGGGCCACGTGCTTTGAGATGACCCTGCTTGAGCAGGGAGAATTCATTCTCTACTACCTTAAAGGGAAAAGTCTAACAATTTATGTTTTTCTAATTTTATTGATGATACTAAAAAGAAAACAAAGTGAAGAAGATATTATCCAAAGCAGTGCAGCACATTTCAAAGCAATGCGCTACTCACTTAATTGGTCATTTATGCTTTATTAGAATGCGACCATTTTAACTAGACTCAGCAAGAACTATTTTAAAGCTGCCCTTCCTTGCAGTAGAACATGCATATGTGTATATAAGTACATAAAAATAAAGTCTACTTTGCACAATCAACATACTACTTTGTCTCTTTCTGCTTTTGGAAGTCTTCCATTAACATCATATTTGGCAAGGGCTTTTTCCTAACCTGACATACAAATTCTTAAATATAAAACACTGTTTTCAGGTCACTTGTTTCTCCATATTAATTCCACTTCGGAAATGGGCTTTATATTTATTGCTGGACCATCAATGCTTTTGTTAGTGAGCACAATTACTGAGCAGTAAATGTGAAATAAACTACTGTTTTGCTGTACTGCTGTGATCTCAACCCTGGCAGTATTCACTAATTTTCATGGCTTCATTAACGGAGATCCTGGCTAGTCACAGATTTGCAGCGGTTTAAGCTGTTAGCTCACAACTGGAGGTTAAATTGGAGACATTTATTTTTATCAGAAACAGATTACCACCTTAGTTTAGTCAGGGGTAAACCAAACAAACACACACCACACACACAGACAAATGGATTCCCATGGGATAAAAGCGAGTGTGAGCTTGCTTACACAAACTTCTGCGTTTACTGCCCGGTAGAAGCACACACAGGAACAGTTGCCATGGAATAGGAAGTGTAGCTAATTCACAGCTTTTATTAATTAGCCAGCACAAACTCCCTCATCTGCCCACATGCTCTGGGCAATACTAACATTGGTTTGCCCCAGTAGACGGTGAGTGCCCAAAGTGCTGGTGTTGTTCCAGGTTTGGATTCCGAAATCAGTGGTTCTACTCACAACACGAGCTGAGTTCAGAGCAGCCCTGCAGCACTTTCTGGCAGCCCTACCTGAAGTCCCACAGATGATCTGTTTATGGAGAGAGGAAGGGATTTCCTCCTCACAAATTGAAGGGAAACACATTTCCAAGCCTCGAGAGCCACTCACTCAACTTACAGCCTCGTCATCGAGGAGGAGGGCAGAGTGCAAACACAGCTATTAAGCAGCTTCAATGTTAATAAAATTAAATGGTTTTAAATAGAACATCTGGCATCAGCTGTTTCCATAAGCTGTTTTTATTTAAGTTTCCACCATAAAACACTGGACTGCTCAGCTATTTTCACATGTAAACCTGAATGCCAAATTAGGCTATCTTTAAAAAAAGTTGTCCTAGCAAAAACTGTAAGAATTATTCACACGCTTTTTGGTTTGGCACTTTATTCGGTATGCAACAGGCTGGGAGAGAGCTAAGCACAACAGTATTTTTGCAACACATTTTGCAGTGGAAATTATTTTTTGAATAAAAGTACTCTTATTGCATTCATTTGCCAGCAGTAATCACTAAATTCAAAAAAAGCAAATCTTCAAACGTTTCCAGAGGTTCCTTGGTAGAGATGTAGATTTTTCCCTTTTCAACTGAGTTAACTCTGGGGCAAAGTGAGAGAGAAAGAGACACAGCTGCTGCAGTATTGACAAACAAAAGCTGTAAAATCATGGGTCAAGCTCTTAAAAAACCCCAACATTTAAATACCCTCACCAAAAAAAAAAAAATCCACCAAAAAACCCCCATAGGACAAAACTAGACCACAGAACACTTCAGAACTTGGTATTTGCAGTGCCGTTTTACACCCCAAAAGCCACCTGAGCTTTTTACACTACTCTCAGGCACATGGATTTAGAGCACTGTGCCCCTTAACATAACGTGAGTGTCAACTCCAAGAGCTGTCCGTGACCTGCCTCAATCAAGTTTACCAATTCCAGGCTCCTGTCCACCCCAAACCAAAATCACACAGAGGGTAAAGAGCTCATGAAGCCTCCTTGCCCCAGCCAGGGAAGTCACTGCTATGGATACTGGCTCTTTCTCAATTGGAAGGAGTGCAGTAGTTTCCAAGACTAGGGTACTTGGAGAAGAGCAAAACCAACTCAGTTACCCTTCAAAGGACATGTTAAGCACACAAGTGAAATGCAGAATTGCAACTCTTTTTTTTGTAGGCTATTTGCCTGAAGGTTCTTCATCTAGACTGGAATGAAGCTGTAAGGTGCACAGACTGCACCCCCATTTGACATGCCCAGACTTCTACTACACCCAGTCAATTGTGATCCCTGTAATTTCTGTGCTTACTGTCACACTCCAGACCCCTCACAGACTGCACACACAGAGACACAGCATCACAGGTGCTTTTCAAAAACTCACACAGACCTTGCATTTTGTGTCTTTTGGTGTGAGGAAAGTGGCTTGCAGTCTCTGACCTCAATATATGCAGAGGAGATTTACTTCTATACCATCAAGTCAGCTTTAATGCTGAAACTGTCTAAGAAAACAAAGCTTGGCCTGCAGTAAAATTTATTCAAGTTAGTTATTATTTTGAAGATGTTTGTTTTCTAAATACATTTTACATTCACAAATCAGTATTCATTTTTTAACTACAAAAGTAGTAGCATTTTACTATTAGTAGGAACTTTAATTTGTCAATCATTTCTCCAGAAGATACTGAGAAGGATTTCTTGTCAGTGGATCTCCTTATCTCATAACTGGTGAATACTTTTCATGGCAGAACTTTCAACTGTTAATTGCCTCCACCCTGCTTCCAGAGCACATCCCTCAAAGTCACATGTCTTATTTGTCAGGCCTAAAAATATATATGCAGATTTGTGTAATTATTTTGATTACACGCTCTGAAACAAGAATGCTCAGAGATGCCTTGCCAATTGTTCTGTACAGGGAAACCATATGGGACCAGAAATTTTATTTCATTTTGCTATTCAATGGTTATTGCAAGATAACTATGAAAATGAATTACTACAGTTCCACATAAAATATTTTACCTAATTATTTTTTAATAAATAAAATTGTATCAGGATTAAGAAGCTAAAAAGCTGCATAAAGTCTTGAAAATATAGGTAGTAATAGTTTTTGCCTTCAATCTTTGTGAAGTAATTAAGAACAGTATCAACTTACTCATCTATAAAAACCAATGTATTTCTTTAGACATGTGGAACTTGAATCTGTATCACCATTTATTCTGCAACAGTAACATTTTAGATAAACATCCACTTCAAAATGCGGCTACACATATCAATCTGATACAGTTTAGACTGGAATACTGCTACTTTGTAGAAATTCTTACACATCCCAATAATTACCATAACCTGTCAGCCCAGGTTTTTTAGTTTGATGTTTCTAGGGAGCTGTTTATCTCGTGTTTTTTCTTGCTTTTTTTGCATATTTTTATTGTAACAATCAATTGCATTTTTCAGATTCAGCATTTCATCAAACCTAATAGCTAAATATTACAGATAAAAATATTTTGGTGGACCAATATATTCTTCACAACATGAGCAAATAATGTCAATAAGAAGTCAGAGTCTCCTGTTTGTAGCAACACAATGACTATCTTTCCCTGGTACCTCATTTATTTTTCATCAAGACAAATCATGGAGAGAAAACTACCAAAAGTTGAGAGCATTTTCCACCTATGAATAAACATAAATACATTCTGTTTGAACTAATACAAAATCAGCAATAGAATCTGCTAGATTTCAGTACTGCTTCAAGAATTAAGCCATACCTTTTTGTAAGACAAAAACTAAATTAACTTTCAAATGCATCTCCAACTTCCTTATGTAAACAAGCGACAAAAAGTTTTCATTCTCACAATTGTGCTATTTTCAAAGTCTAAGTGGGGAAAAAAATACAGTACATAAGCAGGAAAAGAATGTTAGAGATCTTTGCCAGACTCCATCGCCTCCAACAGATTCTGAATCAAGCCCAGAATGAATAGCACCATCAAGAGGGAAAAGGTCTGTCATGGGGCTCACGCAGCCAAAATGGCTTGAGATAGGGTCTAGAAGGAATGTAAAAACATTAGCACTTAAGCCATTTATCAGAAGTACTTTAAAAGAATCCCTGCTGAACAGAAGTCTTGAAAACATATTCCCTTAAGAAATTTTCATTGCTCATAGCATACTGCCTGAAGAAACTCATGTCCTGCATTTCAGGACTGTGTTACCTTGTGGGCTGCCAAGAGGGCCTGTTAAGACATATCCACAAAGAGAGCCTGAGCAATTATACAGTAATTTAAACACATCACCTTCTTGATGATTCTTGCTTTCTCTGTAAAACCTCAAGCAATCCAAGGAAAGGAGCTTTACCTGTCACCAACATCTTAAAGCAGCCAGCCCACCTAAACAACCTCCACTGTGTACTACCCTACACAATTAACTCAACAATTAACTCCACAAAGTAACTTTTCTTGGAAACAAGAGAAAAAGCCAAACAGCTAAGCAACCCAACAAGCAAGTGAGCCATGAACATAACCCAGACTTGAAAAGAAAGGTTGTTTTCCTACATGCTTCTACTGACCCTTTTGCTGGTTGCAACACCTTTTGCAGGGCCAGCCCCATTACTTGGCCAGATGTTCATCCTGGCTCTTCCAACACCAGCCCCCATATAAAAACAAACGATCTGATTCTCCCGAATCCCACAGCTATTCTCAAGGGTGCAAATGGCAGCAGGTAAAGTTGTGGAGATTGAAAAGCAGTCCAATACCCGTCCGTGTTTTCGTTAGCCCTCCAGGGTACAAAGGCACACGTATTGGCTCTTCCCCTTCACTATATAGATGTTTCATTGTGTTGGAGTGGACAGCAATTACCAAAAGCCTCTTTTCACTATATCTAGTAACAGAACAGCATTCATTTGAAATTGCATGAGTGCATATGTTTCTTATCCAGGTTATTTACAGATACACATTATAAACTTCCAGCAACTGCCACTATTCTCTTCTTTTCTTCTGAAGAAAAATCCTTCATGTTTTCCACTATGCTCACCCAACCCCTCCCAGAGAAAACAAATACCTACAGCCTCTCAAACCAACCAAAATTTTTGAGACTTGGCTTCTACTTGTTTTATTTACAAGCCTCCTTTCAACAGCATTTTTCAAAAAAGCCTTCATCATTTTTTCCCTGGATGAAGAGGAACTTTCGGCAAAAAAATGCTGAAAACAGCCAGATTACAGGACATTCTGGTCACTTTGAATAGAAGTTCACACAGCTAAGGTTCTAAAACTTTTAAAATGTCATGAATATCCAGCTACTAAAGCCTTCATTCAGAGTTCAGCAAGCTTCAGTGACCCTGATGAGCACAGCAGCTTTGGCATGGCAGAAAGGCAGGTCCTGAGGTAGTCTAATCTCAGAAAATTAAAAGCTTTGAAGATTAAGAGCAGGACCTTGAAATGACCCAGACAGAAAAAGAGAGAGACTAAATGGTTTCTGCAGGCAGTCCCTCCCAGACAGCAAGCTGCTGTTAAGCTCCCAAGGTCTGCAGCCAGAAGCTCCAGTTCAGGAGCACTCCAGCTCAGTGTTTTGGTCTCAGAACTGAAAGGCCCAAAAATGGAGTTTAATTTGCTAGAAATATAGGACAGAGGAAGACATTACTGGCTGCATTTGCTTCCTTATGTCTAGAATATTACATTTTTCTGAATAACATCACATAAACTGCATTTACTGTGAAGTAACAATGTTAAGTCCTACAGAGAAGCTTATCCCACATACTTCCAAAGCTCTGGTGGTTCTTGTTTATCTTTTCTTCCCTCACAAAACATGGACAAAAATGAAATGCAGAAATCCATCTGAAGCCTCTCCAGTACAAAACTTCAAGCAGCAGTTCCATGTTTTTTGTTTTGGTGGGTTTTTATATTTTTGCTCTGGATAGCCAACACAGAGAAAATTAAAATAGTGTTTCAGGAGTAATTAATATAGTTGATATTACATGCCCAAAAGAAGCATAAAAATAAAACAAGGTGGACAGTGGCTTGCTATTTCAAGAGGGAAGTCTGGAAGGAAGAGGACCAAATGGTCTCTCATTTGCCAGATTGCTTAGCAGTGCCAAATTGCTACTCTGGGGTGTTAAAAGTAGTGAAGTTAAAATTGCCAGAATTATTACAGACATACCAATGGAAGAGAAAAAAATGTAACAAATTCAAAATGTATTGCTACCAAAAAAAAAACCCAAAAGCAAACCTTTATATTACTTGCTTTCAACTCATTATAAAGTTAGTTGGAACTTGCTGTTCTTCCCAGTGATTTTTATCACCAATGCACAAAACTGAAGATTATATCAACTTCTACACTCATAGGAAAGGAGGCTCAGTTTAGCTTGTATTGGCTACTCTGTCTATCCACTGACTCTATTCTAACTGGTTTCTAACACAACAGTTTTTATCTTGTAATGGTTATAAAATATGCCCCAAATTGGTGTGTGTGAATAAGATGTACACAAATGCACACATGTAAATATATGGAAAATATTATTTAAAATTCTTGTCTACATAAAATAATCTTCAGAGGCACAGTTCAAATTTATAAGGCATATTCATCAAAGGCAAGACAGCTATCAGAAGAAATGGAGAAGGGGTATAAGCATAAGGGCTGCATCTCCTACTGTTAACAAACTCTGATCAATTCAAAATTCAGTTAAACATATCCATAAAATAATCACAACTATCCAGTCCAATATAGTAACCAGAAAGACAAAAGTAGATCTAGACTTCCTATTCATTTTACATCTTAAGATAATCACCTGAAAGGTCCAGAAGAAGAAAATTTTTCAAAAAAGCAAATCTCCTATTTGTTTTTACACAAATACACACTGATGCTAAATTTTGCTTTCACTTTAGTTCTCAAAGAAATGATTATGGAAAGCTGTGTCACAGCAATTCACATGTGCCAGCAATAGCTAAATAAGAAAAAAAACCAAGAGAGAATACTCAAAAAACAATATGCACCCCCATCCCTTGGACTTGTTCAATCAATTCCAGGAGTAAAAAAAGAAATCAATTACAGATCTTTTATCCAAAAATAAAAATGGAGGATTTAACTAACAAGGCAAAATAAATTGAGTTTATAACTTCAGGAACACCACCCCAATATAATCCTCTACATGACTAATATAAGAAAGATCTCAGTTCTCCAAACAAACCATCCTCATTTATCAAGTTTCAAAGAACTGTAAAATCTTATTAGAGTAATCATTGATACTCATGGATTTCTCTACAGTATGTCATATTTTTGAGAAACTGTAAGAGTGAACATAGAGAGAGGTTATAAAATTCTTAATCATACAAAGGGACAGACATACAGGCATACAAGGGAAAGACTTATCTTTTCTGCTCTTATGCTGACCTGAATATATGAAGTTTACCACATGCTTATTTATAAAAATTTAGTACACCTTTACTTACCCAGCATCCTCCTGGAAACCTTCTAATTCATCTCTTTGCTCTGCTAGGGTGGATTCTAGATCCAGATAGGTACCGTTATGAGACAATTGCAGGGTGCAGTCATCAAGCTGTAGAGAAAAATTCCAACCATTAGATTAAAGCAGTCTTTTTAATATACCTCACATTGCCTTTCCATTTGCCAGGTCCCCAGACAAAACTCTCATAAGCAAACAATAGGTTGGGAGAAGGTAAGAAAAAGTTTTTAGCAACTTACACAATCTCAAACCCATGTTCGCTAGACCATGCTTGCTCACCACAATATCAACACAACTAACAAATACAGTGAAATTTATTAGAACATACAGAAGAAGATTAGGGGGCTTTAGCACAATGTCTTTAAAATGTAATACAGAAAGAGACATTAATTTCAATGTCTATCTAGGGCATAAATTACCATTCTCTGTTCTTACAACACAGTTGTAAGCAGAGTTTCTGAGCCTCTGGATGAAGACAGAAGGAAGAAAGAGCTGTTTTGTGAGCTACTGAATGGCCCTTAAGAGGACAGATATAGCCAAGGGCCAGTGCAAAATGTGGCAGCCAAGAGTTGGGGTCCTGCAGTGAGGGCGAGTACAGTCAACCAAGTCAGAGCATTCTGCTTTTAGGGCCAGGCACTAATCAGTCTCAGAGGGTGCATGAACAACATTCCTAGGCACTGGGTAGAGGGAGGACTGGAAACCTGTGCCAGCTTCCTACAAAGGTACTGAGGTAATCAAGGACCAGACCTGAATGCAGAAATCTACCCACAATTATGCTTTAAGAGGGAGGGAGAAATTAATAAATTTGTTTTATTTCTTTTCTGTTTTCCCTCATTTTCAAGTTTTCCATTAATTTTTCCAGCTGTTGTTAAAAAGAGTTAGATTTGACCAAAATTAGAAAATAAATTTTCTGGGGTTTTATTTGCAGGGTACTCATCACAAAAGAAGATGTGGGATGAATCATCCCAAAACTCTAGCTAACTCATTGACCAGGAATACAAAATTACTACTGATTGAGAGGGAAAACTAAAGAAGATAGGAGGAGAGCTAGAAAGGAACATGAGCTCCTCTCTCACCATGACATAACTCAGTTTCAAATAACAAACAATGAGGAAAAAAGCCTTCCCAGGGCAGGAGTACAAGACAACATTTACCAAGGGGCAAGTGAACATACAGGGCTGTCCTGTCTCACCACTAGGGAGGTGAGTGACAATCGGCTCAGAGTCAGTCCAGAAGCATAAAAATGGACATCAGTGGGTCCAGTTGGGACTGGGACCTTCATGTGCAGCACTGCACTGGGGGTCCTTTTGTAATTGCTTCCAAGCTCACAAATATCCTAAGCTCCAGACAAGTTGTGCTACTAACTACAAAATCCAGTCTGACAGCCAGACAGAACAGAGAACCACTAATGTTGGAGAAGGTCTCTAAGATCATCGAGTCTCACTGTTAACACAGCACCACCGTGTTAACCACCAAAGCATGTTCCTCCATGCCACATCCACGTGTCTTTTGAGCACTGCAGGGATGGCAATTCTACTACTTCCTGCAGAGCCTGTTCCAACACCTGGCCACTCTTTCAGGGAAGAATTTTTTTTCTGATATCCAATCTAAACCTTTGCAGGTGCAACTTGAGGCCATTTCCTCTTGTCACAGATTCACTGAATGCTTTGGGTTGAAAGGGACCTTACACATCACCAACTTCCAAGCCCCTATGTCAGAGTTTTCCTGCTGCACAATGGGTTCCAGTTCCTCCTGTTTGCTGCCCATGCTGCATGCATATGTGTAGATGCACTTCATTTGGTGTTCAATTCGACTGCCTTTTCAGGGGAAGAAGTTCCAATTCCTGCATGAGCATTCCCAGGTGCTTCTGCAGTTTCTAGCAAATCAATAACCCTTGCTGCTGCACAGATCTCCCCCCTCTACCACTAACAAGACCGCAGACCAAGGGACCTCATTAGCACACTGTCTCTCAAACAGTGCCATGCTGCCTCCAGTGATCGTGACTTTATCCCCTCACCCCTCCAGATCTTGTTTAAAGCTCTCCCACTGAATGAGACCAGCTAACTCCTGTGCAAAGACCCTTTTCCCCTTTGAGACACAACTACCCTGTCTCCTGCCAGCAGGCCCAGTGTCATGATCAGAGAACCCCAAATGATGATGTTTCATTCCTCTGGATTTAGCAAAAACAAAATGACAGATTCTTTGCATGCCTCCATCTACCAAAAGGCAACCATGGCAATGGTGGTGTAACCATACATCCCTGCTACAAAGGCCACTTTGAGAAGAGTCAAATATTTAACATCATACTTCAAGCCCATCTTCTGCCACAGGTGGCAGCCAATGACTCTCTGAAGAGATAAGCAAGGGTCTGAAACAGCCAGTGACTCAAGGAAAGAAAATTTACCACCCATAATCATTTACATGGCTTTTTCTTTCTGCTCTTTTTAATATTTAGAAAGAAAATCAATTAAAATCTATCCTTGATGAATTACCTCTTAATTTCCCACCAAGTTTTGTTTCTCAGTACCTGTTAAGGAAAAGTGTAAAAGGTAGCCACTCATCTTATCTGGTAGTCAATACCTAAACTCAGTCACTCAGTTTCCTGCCATTGATTTATATACAAGAAAGGAAGACAAACAGTGTATTCTGATAGTGTATTAGTGATAGAGTGCAACTTTTGCAATTTGAAATAAAAGTTCAACCTCTGGAGAAAGGGTAGAAAGAGGAGCTAAGTTGTATTTCAACCTTATTTCTTTTGCCTTTTTTTTTTTGCCTTTTTTTTGGATTTTTCCCTGATGAAAGAGTAAGCCATTAAATAATGTGACAACATTTACTCTGATTCCTAGGGATTAAAGAAAGCAAAGAACCTGCAAGCACAACCCTCTGATATTAAAAATTCTACAGTACTGCTACTCTGTCTCTCTCCAGTTACAAAGGATATTAGTAACCTACACTAATTCAAATACATTCGTCAGAGAAGAAAGACTAAATACTACTCTGGGATACTTTTTCCAAGTAGTTCAGGGTATGTAATGAAATGCTAATTTATTCAAAGTAATGCCAAAAGGCAAACTACTAATTAGATAAATGTTGTGCTGTCTCTATGGAGATTAGGAGATTTGCCCACAATTTCCATTTATACGGCATAATTAGAGAAAAGAAGTTGTGCTTTACTAATATCTTGTGACTTTAGTATACAAAAAGCACATGGGAACAGGAAGTCCTTCATGGACAAAATAAACAAGAATAGTATATTGTACCTATGTTCATCTCATTTTCATAGTTTCAGCTGAACATGGTATTCATTCAGGCTTTAAGGCACTGTACATTGCATGCTGTATTTGTTAATAGACGTTATGGTAATGGGAAAAATGACAATATCTTTTATTTCCATTACTTAATGCTGAGTCTTGCCAAAAGGTTGGGGTTCTTTTTCTCTCTTTCATGTGTATGCACAAAGATGGAAGTGATCAAAACAACACTTAGAACTTAAAATAATTATTAAGGAAATGAACTCTTAAAATCTTCCTTACATAAGATCACTTTGCTACTTTGCCTCCAGCTTCACTTGTATACGTATATTACAGGCAGAACACAAAAAGAGAAGCCACTTCACAAATTATTTTTAATTAGTAAATTGCCTGCATTTTTCAACACAAAGGACAGCTGATGTTCTCTCATTAGTGCTTATTAGTAACAACTCAGGATGTTGGTCCCTCCCTTCTGCTCAACGTTAATCCCAAGTTTATCTGTTATACATCACTTCTATATCTGGAGACTGTCACAAATAGCCCCATCTAGTTCATTCATTACATGCTTCTCCCACTGATCACAATTCACACTGAAATTCCTATTAAAAAACATCTTGTCTTAGGAAAATCAAAAGGCAGAATTCATATGAACAACCTTTTAAAGAATATTTAACTGAACTGTTTTACATCATCATGAATGAGACTTCTATTCAGCTTTTTCGAAATTATTTTATTTAACCTTTTTCTTCATAATTTTCTTTAACTGTTCAATATTCCTGACTAGTCTCAAAAATCTGCATTTTGTTATTAAACTGCATAACTCATTTATACTACTCCCAAAAGGTGAGATTCTCCATGATCTTTTCGAAATCTTACAAAACTGTTTGTTCTAAAAATGTCTAACCTATCCCTTCAAATGGTTTATCACTTTTTGCATCACACTTCACTGTATTGCCAAGAAGACCTAAAAGGTTGACAGAAGCCATTTAAACAGAACTCATCCTGTAGGATTTTCCATACTTTGCTATAATCATATTAGAAGAATACTACCAGCATTGTGGAACCATACACAGAAATAAGCACCATCAAATGGGACAAAAATAATGCTGCTTCTCTGAGTCAAACACAGGGTTACTCCATCATCAATCTTCTGCAAGATTTCAAGGTTTTTAATTTTAGTATAAGCATTAAATGGTATCATAAAGCTATAAAAAAAAACAACTATATGTTCATTTCAAATACATTCTTATCTTTGCAAAAGAACAGTATCTTTGGTAAACATCCATGGTATAGTTTTGAATCCCTACGGAAATTTTTGAAATCTCTTGTCTCTACAAAGAGTAGGACTACCTACGAGTGGTCTCATTCACAAAAGTAAAGAGATTCATGTAACAGTCAACAAAATAAGTTCTTTAGTCAGAATTGCCAGCTGTGGCTAGTCAAACCTGTCCACTGGGTTCACAGGAAGGAAGCAAAGACATTAAGACTGTCCTTATGCAGGTCTTCCTCATTAAAAATGTAACTGATGTGCTAATTATCATCTTCAGTTTCATACTGAAATGGTAAGATCTGTACTCTGCCACGACAAGATCAGTATCAAGAAATAATTGCTTAGGTGCTTACTCATCGATTTATAGCTGTCTTTTTGGACAAGAGGAGAACCTAGAAAAGGCTTCGTAAGCAGCACTGACCTCACTAGCTACTCACTGATTTTCCATAACTGACCAGAAGCATAGAAATAGTGAGACAACCAGATTATTGTGTACAACAGCCTGAAATGCAAGTAGAGCTACTGAATTAAATTACTCTTTCTGTAGTAAAAGTTCTAGAAGAAGAACAAGAGAGATGCTTGAACTTTTTCAGAATGTAGCTGGTGTCCACACAGTGGTAACTGATCCACAGCATCCCCATACTACAGTACCTACACTGCAACCAAAACTGGCACAAAAGGAAAACCATGAAAGCACCATGCACACAAACCTAAACACCACCATCCAAACAATAACATGGATATGGCATATGGATACCCATATATATGGATATAAATTATGCATGCATTTTAGATATTGTCCCTGCAATTTTATAAAAGGTAACAATTGCCTAAATTTGACAGACACATCCAGACATATCCAAAACAGCTGAAGAGAAAGTACATAAAAAGATCATAAGATTACAAACAATATTTAGATTGTTACATATTTATACCTACATTGGTTAAAGTTTCACTTCGAGAAGTTGAGCACAATTCATTATGCAAAAGAAAACAAACATTTGATTAAAAAAAATAATACATGAGAACAATTTAAAGCAGAGCTTCCTACTCCATCTTTTTCCATCTCCCCCACTACAGAGTGAAATTGTACCACACAAAAGGATAGGGGTATCTTGGCTTAAATTATTACCAGGAACAAGCATAACAAGGTCAGAGCTGAAGAGCTTGATCCTGGCCCTGATCTAAGGGTCACCCTTACTCCACCAGCACATGGAGAGCCTCAGCAGCAGCACACGCATTTGCAAAGTTAACATATACGGGTTGGAGAAAGCTAAGCAACCCACTCATGCAAGTGTTCCTTATAGGTTACCAATAAATCAAGAATATAGGGCAGAAACTCAGTTTGTCATTTTCTGTCTCAGATAACCATATCTGGCTAGTAGTGGCTAGTTCCTCATCCTGTGGGGCCAAAGTAGCTCATATTACAAGACCATGAAGCTTAAGAAGACTCAAAATAGACCAATAGTAGTACATCAGTGATGATTTTTTTTTCCTCATTTCAAGCACTGACCCACAGAAAGAGGTAACACCCATTTTTCTTCATAAGGAAGTCCTTATTGCCATGCAACTGGAAAGCTCATCTTTTTTTTTTAATTTCACAGTTGAATTACATCACCAAAAGGAGCAAAGAACCTCAGGGGAAAAAAAGCAGCAAGAAAGAGTGTTGATCAGCCAGTTAGCTGGTGCTGCTAAAGGATTGCTGCCATTTTCAGAACCTAGTTGAAGTAACCAATAACAGTAAATAAATAAAAAAGCTCATTCAATCATTGTCTTCATCGACTGGCTTTAGCTTCTAACAAGCCAAGTGAAATACCAATACACCAAGCACGAGGGGTGTGAGAAGAGAAGAACAGAGCAATCCCTATGTCCACACACAGACTGAGGACTGCCACATGCTCCTCCTCACGCACCTTTGCGAGGCTCCACGCTCACACTAGTCTTCGCACTCAAGAAGCCCACTGGGCTCATAGTTCAATGCAAAGCCAACCCATTTTACTGTGCCAAAAGAAACTCCCACAAATATGTTTTCCCTTCCCCCAGAAGGCTTTGATGCACAAGTACACATCCAAAGTGGATGTTCTTTGGGTTTAATGTCTGTCCCATGGCAGCAGCAGGTTGGCAGAGGCACCCTCCTGTCTTTTCAAAAAGGCACAGCAGATCCATAAGCCATTCTCCTTCTCCCTGTTTATTCAAAGACCACAGAGTTGTACTTTTTCAACCATCATGAGAAATGCTCTTTTTTCACGTCCAACTCCCTGCCCTGAGAATCCATTCAGAAGGATGTATGTTGAACAAATCTCTCTAAATGGTGTGACAGTAGATTGGATGAGGTGATTCTCCACCTGTGCCTATCTGAGACCCAAGCTAGAGTACTGCATCCAGGTCTGTGGCACTCAGACTAAGAAAGATGTGGACCTATTGGAAGATTCCAGAGGAAGGCCATGAAGATGGTCAGAGGGCTGGAGTATCTCTCCTGTGAAGACAGGCTGAGATGGCTGGAGTTGTTCAGCCTGGAGAAGGCTTCATGGAGACCTCATTGAGGCCGCCCAATACTTAAAGAGTGTTTAAAATAAAAGGGAAAGCAGCTTTTTTAATGGGTAGATAGTAAAACGACAAGGAGGAACAGATTTAAACATGAGGAAAGATTTAAATTAGATATTAGAAAGAAGTTCTTTACTCAGCGTCATATAGTACTCTAACAAATGTTCAAACCCAGGTTGGATGGCCTTAAGCAACCTAGTCTAGTGGGTGGCATAGCTACCTATGGCAAGGGGGTGGAACTAAATGATCTTTAGGATATCTTCTAATCCCAACAAATCTATGATAAATGCGAACAAAGTGTTACCAAGTTGGCAGCCAAGTGTGTGCCAAGATATAGCCAAGTATCCTCTTTATATTACCTTCTATTTAAACAAAAGCAGGCATTAAAAATGCAGTTTATTGTGCAATGCAAAAATTGCAGTGATAAAGGTTTCCATTCATAGGACAAAGGGCTCTACACGTGAGATGAGAGGAAGTTACTCCTGTTTACTGGTGGTAGTACAAATCCCTCAAACCACTCCGCAGTCACTCGCTGGAACCACAGCCAGCTCTCACCAGATTTCCAGTAATTTGAGCTAGACCCACTGGATAGACTACTTTGTTCACTTAGTTGTTTCCAAAATTACAGAGAAAGGAAATAAGAGAGGAAGAGATTAGAGCAATCCAGTATCAAACTGCAGAAATAAAAATCCCTCTTCAATGCTAGCCTTTGGCACAGCCTCTGAAAATTATCTTACTCAAATGTCTTAACTCATCTTTCATTTAAACATGATTGGGTTACAACTGTTCTTATTAGTGGTGGTGCGCTCCTTATTCACCTACAACATGCTCTGTAGAGCAGGATTCATGAAAAGCAAAGTTTCTTTACGCTCAGTTTTCCCTTTCTAAATCCAAAGCCTTGTTTGGCTTTACACATCACGAGTCTGACACATTCACACACTCGAGCTATGCAGTTCTTAAACACTCTCCCTTCTGGTTCAGCTGTTTTCAGCACAATGGGAATCCTGTTACCAGGGCAAACAAGTCTCAGTTTTCCCTTAGCATTCATTCCCATATTGTCCCTTCTTTAATAAAACCAACTACTCCTCAGGAAAAAGCAGAAAAAGTAGTTCCTCCTACTCACCAGCCCAAAAGTATTCCATATTTCTAAGCAAAGTACTACAAACTGGTTGGCAGAAATGAATATTTAATACTGTGTCATCCAAGGCTAAGCTGCACATGAGAATGATCACACTGTTTTCAGAATGCACCATATTTTAATGCTTTTTCAAATTTTATTGCAGATCAGCAGATTGATATTTTCTGTATCTGCATACAGCCAGTGGTCCTTTGGTAGCACTTTAAAATGTAACACAGTTGCTGTCACAGACTAATAAAAAATAGGAATGGAGTTGCATTCCACAGATCACAGCAAATCCAAAAATTATTTATCTGGCTTCAGTTACAACCAACTGCTCTCTTGACTCTCCCTTCTCATGTGAGTAGATGCTACCTGGTCTGTTTCATGCCATCACCACTTGGGGCAATGGGATGGAGAAAGAACAAAGCACCTAGGCTAAGACCGATGCCACACAACCCATCTTGGGTAAAAAGCTTGACATTCATGAGAGAAAAGGAAAGCAAATAATCTGTATGTAAGCCACATGTTAGTGCCCAAAATTAACAGTGGACACTAAAAACTACTCTCATTTTCAAGTATGATAGCAACCTCACACACCATCACTATCTTGATCTAAAAGCCCTGTATGCCTAGTAGCTCCCCTGCCGTTACTTGAAACAAAGATATATTCCTTCCCCTCTACCTTTCTCCTTTTTAAAGCTAATTTTGTAACTCAAAGTATTTTCTAACAAAACCCCAAAAAGCTATCCTTTAAAATTCCACCTAAACCAATACTTCTGCGAGTCAGGCACAGGGGCTATACAGAAGGTCATTTTTGGTGATGGCAACTGTCCCACGTTCAGTCATCCATGCTCACAAGTCAGTAGGTTGTTGAACTCTAGCAAACTCACTCCTCCATACTCATTTAGGGGTTGATGGAAATACCCCTAATAACTTCCTTGATCTTAAACTTTACATTTTAAGAAGTAATCCAGCATGTACAACAGTATTCCTGATTTTTTCAGCCCTTTAGGAATGATTAGCATATCTTGCAGGAGTAGTTGCTAATGGACATGTGATTTATTTTTAGCACAGTAATTGCCATTGTCAAAATACTTCATAAACTACACTCACTTTGCAGAGCTTATGTGCAGTCACACTGACCAAGCCATGCCTCCACACAAAGGATAATCCGAGGGTTTGCACAACTGGACGTAGGGATACAGGAGCACAATCACTTTAAAAGGAACTCTAATATGGAAATGGTGGTATTTTGAACATAGCCTGCACTCCTAGTCTGAAACAGCAGCTTTTATCTCTGGTCTGGTAGACGCCACAAAATACTCCTGGGGTCAGGTAATACAGGGCATGAAGTGAAACATAAATGCCACATTAGATCCTCAAGAGCCAATGGAAAAATACACTGCCAATAAAAATATTCTGCTGAAATAACAAAGACATTGAAAACAAACACAGAAAGCTGTTATATTAATATTATGGGTTTGACTTAAGAATAACAAAAGGAAGTTCAGGGTTCAAAATTCTGAAACTGCTATTTCAGGAGTCTCAAATACAGACAACACCACAGCAAACACGTAATGCGTGGATGCCTACCTGGTGCTAATCTTGGGGAGCTTTGTCACCAACTCTCAGACCTTTTGCTTTGCAATTCCCTTTAAGACAGTGCTCCCCAGGGAGCAATTTAGAATTTATTACAGTATCTGCATCCAAGTGTGACACCGAGGCTTCCAACAGCAGCCACATAGGCATTGTTAGAAAGCATATGATTGCCCAAAATGTCGATAGCCATGGAACAACATAGCCAAATTCATTTAGTGTTACTGCAACATTTAATATTAACTTAAAAAAAAAAAAAGCTAACTGAAAAAAAAAAAAAAAATTGCATTTCCGCATTAAAAAAGCCCTGAAAATAGCATGTGGGATGGGGAACTAACACACCTAATTCTAAAATTTTAAGTTATTTAAATTTGAGATGACACACAAACCAAGCAGGCAAAGTCAAATTTAAACCAAAGAGCTCCATCTCTTCAACTCAAAAAACCACACTTTTCTCACAGTAAGCATAACAAACCTATAGCATGTGAATAACCTAACCTCTGCATCCATTCAAACTTTTTGGCATCTAGATTTTTTAAATCCCTTTCCCCATCTGTGTTCAGCTTTTCGTAATTAAGAAGACAAAGAGCTAGCTCTCCTCACCTTCATGATAAAGGACATCTTCAGCTGAACAAAGGAGAGGCTATAAAAACAGGATTCTTTATTTGAATGTATATACAGCTTTTTGGCCAATACACAGGGAATGCCTACAGTTGACAAGCTCTCATTAACATTTGGCTGGAATTACTGTGAAGGTATCCAAGGAAATGGAAATAATCTCAAAGAAGAAGATAGGTCAAGAAAAGTGAGAGGAGGAGAGAAAGGATTAGGTTCAATGAAGTTTATCATCTGAAAAATCTTTTGTTCAGAGTGTGTGTATCCATGTGTAGGAGAAAACTGAGTTAAAATCTCAGAAAACAATATTTTAAAGGTAAGTAGTAGCCCAGGAAGGCAAAAATTAACTACTTCATGACAATTCCATCTTTTTTTACATCTCTTATTAAACTGAAAACTGAACTATTTAATATTTGAAGAAGGATTTTTGAAGTCATGTAGGAGAATCAATGTCTAAATTTCAGCTTTTTATTCTTAACACATAACCCTGAGAAAAAGTTGTCTATTGATATCCTCCACCTTGCACACAAGGATTATATCATTGCTATTCTAACTGCACTGGGGACAACACAGGTTGCTCACTATTCTATCACAAAACTAAAACACTGGACTACTTCAGAACCACCCACACAATTTACAGATATGCAGGAACACACACAGTAAGCGATTACCCATCTTTGACTGTGGTGCTTTCATTGCCATAAGCGGCTGAACACCTACTAGATAGTATACCACAAAAAAAAAAAAAGACACCAAGCAATAACACAGTGTGCAGATGGCATTTCCGTCTGTATGACCCACACTGGCTTTCTTAAAAACGGTGCAGCTGAAATGTCAGGTTTGCAATGAGATATACTTAAAATCAGTATTTGATAAAAGATGTTATTTGCATCCATGAGCACTTCTCTATGAAAAATCAAAACCAAGGAAAAACGAGAAAGTAGGGACAAGATACCACACCATTCGAAAACCTGGAGCAGGAAGGTCCTGGGGGAAAGAAGACAGCTTCAGAAAAAGAGGAGTAGGGAATGGCTCTGGGACAACAGCAGTTCTAGTAAAATTCACAAACCTTTGAGGGCCAAAAGAGATGGGGAGTTAATGACAGTCAAAGACCAAACCAGTAAAAGATATAAGAAGCCCAAGATAAAGTGTCTTGTTATAATCAAACTCTGACTCAGAAGCTTCTGATGAGGTGTCTGAAAGCTAAAAAACCCAACAATAACAACAAAAACTAAAAAACTAGCACAAACCTGTAGGTTTAGATAGAAGAAAATACACTCAACATACTCACACAAAGGGTTTGCGTGAAATACAAAAGAAAATAAAGTATGGCAGCACTATCAAAGAGAACGTCATACATTTGTCAACAGTATAATTTTTCAGACACAGTCCAAAACTTGGAGGTTTAAAGAAAGATCTGCTCTACTAACAATATTATAATGAGTACAGTCATCAACTCTTCCCAATACTTAAGACTGCCTCTTAAAGGCTTTGTGGTTTCTAAACCAAACATCAATTGGGCTGTCACTAAAAGAGCAAGATTAAAGTTTATGAGAATGAAACGCAATATAAGAACATGGGGAAAATACATGTACCCTGCAGACTCTATTCTTAACTTCAAGATTTTATAAAAGCACAAAGGATCTCAAGTCACATTTTCTACCCTTAAGCAGAATTTATTTGGCATTTGTGATGCCTTTTTTTTTTTTAATCAGTCATTTCTTCCTTGTTTGATTAGTTGCCAAGAAGTTTCAATCCTCAGCTTTAAAACAGTCGTCTGGACTAGAACAGGCAAATGAAAAAAAACCCTCTGAATTCATTAGGATAACATCTGAATAACGCTAAAACAAAAAACCACACTCTTCAATGCAGTAACAAGTAAAATAGAAAGTTTGTGGGGAAAGAATGAATGCAGCACTATCAGCCATATCTCAACAATACTCATTGCTTGCTTACACTGTGATCACCCTGTTTCAAAGTTCATCAAGAAAATAAATAGAAACAAATGTCTTTAATAATAAATTTCTGATCTATTTTCCTTTATAGTGGAGAGACTCTAAAAGATACAATGGAGGACTAGCTGATGCCCAAAGAGGAGAAAAAAAAAAAGACTGGAATAGTTTGGGGAAACAGCAGGTGAGGATCATGGAAATCAAGAACACCAACAAAAAGAAAGCTAATTATGCTTTTAGCCTTGAAGAAATGGAAAACTGTTTAACAGTGAACATTCAAAACAGTACATAACGGGCTAATAAAGCTCATAATTAGAGCAAAGTTTAGAGATCAAATCTAATTAAATACTTTTAGGAATAGGAAGATTAATTTTCTGTACTTTAAAGCAAATAAAACAGGTATGTTTCAAGACATCAGCCATCCAATATCTATTATTTATATTAGTTTATTAGGATGGTGTCACAGCTAAGTCGAGACAGATAGGGCTGGCAACACCCTCAGCCTTTCATTGGCATAACTGACCAGTCTTCATTCACAAACTCTACACATTTTCATCTACAGTTCTTATTCACATATAACTCTAGACTCTACACATTTTCCTCTTCAGACCTTATGCTCATACAACGCTGTCTCCTTTTTCTCATAAGCCTCTCTGTTACTTCTGTACAACTCTGACTCCTTTTCTTATGGACCTCTCTGTTAATTCTGACTCCATTCTCTTATTAGCAGCTTGTACTGATTCCTTTTCTTATGGGCAGTTTCACACATCTTTGATTCCTTCTTTCAATCTGTATGGCTGGCTGAGCTCAAGCCATGCCTTTCCCAGCCACCTGACCCTGGACTGTCCCTCATACAATACATCTTTACCTTATCTGGCCCTTACACAGCCGTATGTCCCTTGGCTCCTCACAGCACAACCAGCAGCCTTTTGATCTGTCTGCATCTCCACCTGCAAGTGCCTCTAATCAATGGAAAGCTGGCCTACTCCTTTATATTCTGTAAACTGATTGGCCAGGCACAGATGTTTCTTCCTTGGTAATCAGTACAGCTGCAAGTTACCAGGGAAGATTCCCTCCTGCACTACCCTAGCTCTCCACGGGATGGTACTCAATATAGGTTATAGACTCATAGGATGGTTTTGCATTGAAAAGGACCCCAAACGTCAAGGAGTCCTACCATAGGCAGGAACACCTTCCACGGCACAAGGCTGCCCAAATCCCCATCCAACCTGGCCTTAAACACTTCCAGGGATAGCATATCCACAATTTCTCTGGGCAACCTATCCAACTGCCTCACTAACTTCACTGTAAAGAATCTCTTCCTAATATCCAATCTAAACTTACTCTCAGTTTAAAGCCATTCTCCCTTGTCCTATCACTACAGGAACTTGGAGAAAGTCCCTGTCCAGGACTCTTGCACCCCGTATAGGTACTGGAACATGCTATAGTGAATCCCTGCAGGCCTCTCTTCCTCAGCCTGAACAACCCCAACTCTCATAGCCTGTCTACTAAGGAGAGGTGTTCCAGCCCTCTAAGCATCTTTGTGGCCCTCCTTTGGACTGTCTTCAACACATCCATGTCTTTCTTATGCTTGGGGGCCCAGAGCTGGATGCAGTATTCCAGGTAGGGTCTCATGGGAGCAGGGTCCCTCTGGATGGCATCCCTACTCTCCACATGACACAGCTGGGTGTCATCCACGAGCTTGCTGTGGGTGCACTCAATCCCACTGTCCATGTCACCAACAAAGATGTTGAACAGTGATGGTGCCATTACTGACATTTGAGGAACATCACTCATCACTGGTCTACACTTGGGCACTGAACCATTGACTGTAACTCCGAGCAAAACCACCCCATCAATTTCTTATCCACTAAGTGGCCTGTCCATCAAATCCATGTCTCTCCAGTTTAGAGAATAAGACTTTCTATGTGACTTGTTGAATGTTTTGCACAAGCATGGGTAGATGACATCAGCTGCTCTTGCCTCACCCACCAACACTAGAACCCCACGGCATAAGGATACCAAATTTGTCAGGCACAATTTGCTCTAAGTGAAGGCACGTTGGCTATCACTAATGCCCTCAGGATTTTCCACAAGGTTCTGCTTAGTTTCCAGGAGGATGTGCTCCATGATCTTGCTGGGCACCAAGCTAAGAGTGATGGATACGTAGTTCCCTGGGTTATGTTTCCCATTTTTCAAACAGTGAACCTTCATCAGAACACCACAGCTTCTCAGATATAATGGATAGTTGTTTAGCAACATCATCGCCAGTTCCATCAGGATCCATGAATGTATCTTGTCATGTCCCATGGATTTGTGCACTTTCTGGTCCTTTACATGGTCTCAAACCTGATCTCCTACAATAGGCAGCTCTTTATTCTCTCATACCTATGTTTGCCTTCTGTATTCTGGGTGGCTGGAGCACTTGCCATTTAAGGCCACAGTAAAAAAGTCATTGAGTATCTCAGTCTTTTTCATATCTTGGTTCTCCAGGTCTCTTGTTTCCTTCTGCAGAAGGCCAGTATTTTCCCCAATCTTCCTTTCATCACTGATGTGCCTGCTGAAGCTTTTGCTGTCCCTGACATTCCTGGCCAGACTTAATTCTGTCAGGGTTTTAGTTTTCGTAATCCAATTCCTGGCTGCTTGGACGATTTCCTTCTATTCTTCCCACCTTCTGTATGCTTCTTTCCTGAGTTTCAATTTGTCCGGATGCTTCTTGTTCATCCATGAAGACCTCCTGGTGTTTTTGCTTGATGTCCACTTTTTGGGGACACATCGCTCCTGAGCTTGAAGAAGGCGAACCTTCAATATTAACCAGCTTCTCTGGCTCCTCTTTACTCCAAGGCTTCATTACATGGTAGTCTACTAAGCAGCTCATTGAAGAGGCCAGACTGTTCTTCTGAAGTCTAGGGCACAGAGCTTGCTGTGCAATCCCCTGGCTGCCCCAAGGATCTTGAATTCCACCAGTTCCCACCCACTGCAACTGAGGCTGCCCTTGAGCTTCACATTCCCCACCAGCCCCTCCTTGTAGGTGAGAATGAAGTGTATTATAGCACTTCTCCTCAATGGCTCCTCCATCACTTGGAGAAAGCAGTTATCATCAACACATTCTATGAACCTCCTGGAGTGCTTCTGCCCCACTGTGTTGCCCCTCCAAGAGACAATGGGATGATTGAACTCCCCTTTGAGGATCAGGGACTGTGAACATGAGGCTTCTCCTGTCTATAGAGGGCCTCACTTACTAGGTCTTCCTGCAGCAGACCCCCACTACAATGTCCTCCTTTAATCCTGACCCATGAACTGTGTTGCGTCTTCATCTAGACAGAACTCCATGCACTCCAGCTGATCATTGACTAAAGGGCAAGACCCCCTCTTTGCATACCCTGCCTGTCCTTCATAAGGAGCCTGTATCCATCCATTCTAGTCATAGGATCCATCCCACTTTGTCTTGTGCAAGTGACCAGTTCCTGGCAGGTCTTGGCACTTCCCTGGGATTTCCCCATCTCAGGAAACCTCCCCTGTATGCTGTGATCTCCCACTTTGCTGTGGAACATACCTGCATCACCTCAGTAATCCCTCTAAACCACCTGGCATTAGCTACTGTAGATCACTGACATCAGTTATCATTTTCTTCTATGCACAAAAGAACTACCAAGTACCTGTATTTTGCCATAAGCATAAAATTTCCTATAAACCAACCCACTTGGGGCCTTTGTTTTCAGTGCTTGCTGCCAACATTAAAAAAAAAACAAAAACCAAACCAACAAAAAACAACCAAATCTGAATGACCAAAATAAAGCATAAAGAGCAGCCCTGATAGGCAAAATGGGTCAAACCCACTAAGACTGTACATGGCTTGCTGCAGTACTTGACTGGACTTACAGAAGTCTATCTAACTGATTTGAAGTGTATTTTCCCACAAAAAAAGATACTGGAAATGGTCACAGACATCTACAAGACCTACGTACATACATGGCACTTTCACGTAACTGTGTGTTATCATCTGGCAAACTGGAACTTTGTCAGCTTCAGAGCTAACAGTCTCATGTGTGTACCCCAGCCCCTGCCCAGCAGTTGCAACTTGTAACATGAACCATTTTGACAATCTACCTCACAACAAATGGTTGAGTTTCCTTGCAATGCAACTGGGCATCAAGCCGTCAAAATAGCCCAGGATCAGCTGTTTGGAAGTGTCTGATGCAGACTTGCCACAGAACCCATGTAACATGGAAGAACTCTCCTTTAGATAGCTGAGAACAAGCAAGGAAGTGGAAGATGCTATTTTGAAGATTAAGTCATCAAAATTATTTTACAAACATTCAAGGCTATTGTATAAATCTGGTTCTTAGGGGCGTGCCCATACAAGCTGGCCTAGACCACACACAGTTCTCCATTTCCAAATTAATTGATGTAATATTTTGTACCACAGATAAGCCTTCATACCCATGTGGTTGAGTTCAGATGCTCCCTGCTGCTGCCTGTAACAAAGTAACTTGGAACACTCTATTACTTACAGAATATGCCCTGAGGCTGTATGGATTATTTGGTCTAATATTTCCCAGAAGGTGCAGGAGCAGCATACTTGCACCTTACAAAACTAGGGACTTCCCAACTTTGTGGGGCAGGATTCCCTTTAAACGAAAAAAAAAAAAAAAAAGGGAAGGAAAAAAGAGAGAGAAATTTAAAAAAATCTTCAATAAGTACACTGATTACACTGATTTATGATTTTGAGTTAAATGGGAATGTGGATGTAGTTTATGAAGGGAACACAGCTGCATGTAGACACCTTTAATACTAAAAGCTGAAAAGAGTTTTAATGTTTTCACATGGAAAACATGCCCAATACTTGAAGTTTGGAACAAAGCTAGGAGCAAATTTAAAACAGTGGGAAGAATCACACTTCCCACAGCAGAGGCAACCCTAAGATGGTTAACCCACAGTCACACAGCAAGCTTCTGGCACATTCAGAAAGAGCAAATGTTCTCCCAAGCCTTAGATCAAGGCATTCATCACAAGCTCATCCCCTCTTTCCAAACATGGCCTTTTGGTACTTGTTTTGAGACCCAAAAGTCTCAAAACAAAAGTATATGCTTTCTTCTGACACAATAATTAATTATATACAACCTTACACTAAAAAAGCATCATGTTAACTAGTAATGATGAAAAAAATAGGTTTCCCTTCCACAAAGCCGCTTTAACCTCATTACAACGTACCTGGCTCAAGTAAAATGGCAAACTCTCCCCTCTGATAAAAACAGCACTTACTTTGAGCAGCTAGTATGAAGACATACCTGTCTCTCACTTCATACATTCCCTCTATAATCACCACACCCTTAACTGACTTAAAAAAGCCAGTAGCACAGTGATAAAACACAAAAACAAGAAAACAACACATTCAACAAAAAAAAAAACAAAAACAAAAACAAAAAAAAAAAACAAATAAACAAAAAAACACAAAACCAGCCATTAGTCTCTCCCTTTAGAATTGATTTTACTAAAAATTACAAGAACTAATTTATTTTCAGAGTGAGCTTAACCACTATTATACCATAATAACAGAACTTTACCTTAGAGCTGTTGCTGTTCATCCTTCCAGTTTAATTCACTACAGGCAAATGTCTCACATAGCTCACACTCTCTAGTGGGAGCAGGCTACAATCAAAAACTCTGAAATACGAAACACAAAGGTCTGTTTTATTCATGGAGCTTTTGTTTGCCAATTAATTTGAAAGCAATTTTTACAGTGGGAAGAGAAGCATGGCTTGGTTAAGCTGCCCTCTTAGACTACACATTAAAAGGACAGATGTATAACCCCTATATAATTTTTTAAATTAACATATAAACAACCACAGTTTGCAAAGCATCAAAGCTGTTGGTGCCATTCTACACTCACAATGTACACACTGGTGTAACTTAATCAGCTCTCCAGGGATGATGTCATCTTCTCCAAGAGCTTGTAAGCGAAATAAGAAACTGGTTCTTTTAACAAGCAAGAAGACCCAATCCTTTGGTTTGGCTTTCATAGAATCATAAAATCATTTAGGTTGGAACAGAGCTTTAAGACAAACCAAAGTCTAACCATTAACTGCAGCACTGCCAAGTGAACCCCTAAACTATGTCCCCAAGTGCCACATTTACACATCCTTTAAATACCTCCAGGAATCATGACTCTACCACTTCCCTGGGCAGACTATTCCAGTGTGACCACCCTTTCCACAAAGATTTTTTTTCCTAATATCCAATTGAAACCTCCCTGATGCAACTTGTGGCCATTTCCTCTTGTCCTGTTACCTGGGAGGACAGACTGATTCCAGCCTCACTACAGCCTCCTTTTAGGCACGTATTGAGAGTGATTAGGTCTCCCCTGAGCCTCCTTTTCTCCAGGCTAAGCAACCCCTATTCCCTCAGCTGCTCCTCATAAGACTTGTGCTCCAGATCCTTCACCAGCTTCATTGCCCTTTTCTAGACTCACTCCAGCACCTCAATGTCTTTTTTGCAGTGAGGGGCCCAGAACTGGACACAGGTCAGTGTGTCTTTACCAGAGCCAAGTACCGGGGGACAATCACTGCCCTGGTCCTGCTGGCCACCCTGTTACTGATACAAGCCAGGTGCCATTGGCACCCTTTGCCACCTGGCTCATATTCAGCTGCTGTCAACCAGCACCCACAGGTCCTTGTCCACTGGACAGTTTTCCAGCCACTCCGTCCCCAGTCCATAATGCTGCCTGGATTGTTGTGACTCAAGGGCAGGACCCAGCCCTTGGCCTTGTTGAACCTCATGCAGCTGGCCTTGGCTCCTTGATTCAGCCAGTTTAGATCCCTCTACAGAGCCCTCCGACCCTCCAGCAGGTCAACAGTTCTGCCCAACCTGGTGCTGTCTTCAAACTTACTTAGGGTACACACGACCACTCATCCAGATCATCAATAAAGACATTAAGCAGGACTGGCCCAAATAATCAACCCTGGGGAACTCCACTTGCAACTGGCTGCCAGCTGGTTTGTAACTTCATTCACCACCACCCTCTGGACTCAACCACCCACACAGTTTACCCATTATTTTTTCAGTGCACGCACAGTCCCCTCATGAAACACTAGTCCTTCTCTATTTATAAGGGGCAAAACAAGGACTGAATATTTGGGATGCATTCAAAAGGCAGTCCCTGAAAGAGGAGAGTTTTGAAATTCTCCACAGGTGATTTGCTGTTGTGGTTGGTTGGTACATGGCCATGGAAACCCTGGGCACCCAGGAGCACTCCTGTGGCCATGGATACTCACTCTTCTCCCGCCTGCAGTCACTCTGGATTATTTTTCAGTTCCAGAGCAAAACATAAACTAAAAAAGGAAAAAAAAAAAAGGCAAGAAGCAACATTCAAGCCCATCCTGGCAGTAGTCCAAAGGAAAAAAACCCAAACAAAACACAAGCCAACAAACAAGGATACACAGATTGGAAAAATGCTGACAACCTAAGTAGCAGGAAATTTTTGATGATCCAAAAGCCATTGTGAAGATCAATTAAAAAGAAAACAACAGCTACGGTTGCTCAGCTTGGCCAGGCAAGGAATAGCTGACTCAATCATCCTAAAACAGTAGAGGAATGAACATTTTTGTCATGCATGAAGATTCAAAATAATAAATTTAAAATACAGGTTTTTCCCTCCATAAAAAGCAAACAAACAGGAAAAAAAAATTAGAAAACATTTTCACTGTGTACGCTCAGTGCAGAAAGCAACTGAGAATGCAAGACATTCCTACTCTTCCTTTATTTGGAAAATGATACTTTAATTTCTGCAGCAGAAGCATTTCAGGTTGGGCTTTTTGTGTCCTTTTTTTCTGAAGCATTTCATTGCTCTTCGCTGGTAGAGCAAACATCCTGCTAGTTATTATGTTTAAATACATGCTTCAAACAGTTTTCAGGTTATTTGGTTTTAGACAGAGAAATAAGCCCCAGATGTTTCACTGAGAAGGTTTTCCACCAGGAAATTCATGGCCCTTCCAGATGTCTCAGATATCTAAAAGTCAAAACTTATTTTTTCTTCGTGACAGGCATGAATATGTTCTTTCCAACAAGTTGCTTATGAGATTATTGTAAATGTATCCATAGGCTATAGGTGCAGACTGCACCAGATGGATTTGGGATTATTTGAAAGAGTGAGCAGCAATGAAATCTTCCTAGTCCTTGCCTCTTAGAAGTGTTCTGCATAGCTGTATCCTTGTTTGGCATACTATGGCAAGTAAAATTTGACAGGAAGAGTCTAATTAAAAAATACATCATCTCTATTTATAATTACAGGAAGGAGGTTGAAATAAGGGCTGGTTTCATTTTTGTAAACCTTGGACCGTCTTGTAGTTTTAATAATGTGCAGACCTATCCTTTAGGTAGTAAGATGCAGAACCTTTCATGATCATGTTATTTCAGGAGCCAAAATCCATGTCTCTCTCTGCTTTCCTCATTGATAGGCAACTTTTGGACGTCTTGCAGGCAGCGATTGCTGCCATTTCTCTCTACCTTTGATAACATTGTCTCTTTACCCCAGTTATCAGCCATCTTCCCTCTCAAACTGTTTGTCAGGTTAACATGATCCAGTTAAGCTGTCACAGAGTGCTCTGACATTCTGGCCTCAGAGTTCCTACTTCTATTTCAGACCTGAGGAAGGGCTCACCACCTAAGAAAAGAACCCCACTTCTCTTTGCAGCTTCGTTTTTCCTGAGACAGCGGCACAAGAATTCTAAACAAGCAATGCTGGAAAGAAAAATTAATACCGCATGCTTTTTTTTAAACAGGAAATATGTCAGCTGTCATCTTGGGAAGCACTATACAACACCAGGTTTGCAGGTTTATTTAATGCACTCTTGATGGATTTTTCTGGCAGCAGCACCTCCTACTCCTCATAGATACACAGGCACAATTCCCAGAGAAGATACTGGGACTCTACATGGCCACCTGTAGGAACAGACAGATTTTGCACACAGATTTCTTAGATGGCCACAAAAATAAATTGAGAAATATCAATCAGAAAGAGATTAAAGTCCTGATTTTTTGGAAGCAAACAAAAAATTGTTCTCCTCAGTGGAACAGGAGTGGGGTCTCACACTCACGGTTATACACCAACTTCTCATCCAATCTGTAAGTGCAGCTCTTCCATGCATCTCCACGGAATCAGCTTCAATACCTCCTGACTCTCAGAGCAAAGCAGAAAGCTCTGGAAAGTTTACAAGGATTTGCTTAGAGTATCTTCAGAGCTAGAGCTCTGAAGGAAGTCTTTTCTTGTTTCAATTAGCTGTTTTTCCTGGACACACAGAGAAGAGATCATATTTAACTGATTTATACTTTTCATAAGGCCAAACATACAAAGTTACATCTTGAGCTGCACTGGCAAAAAATTTTAAATCTTGATTTTACATTCATTTGGGTACAAAACACTACTAGTGAGAGAATTGAAGCTGAGATTTCTCTTTCTCTCTCCTTTTCCAATTAGGCATAGTGTTTCTGTTTATGAAATTGCGCTACGTTTGTAACAAGAAATTGCACTGATGGGTAATTGCAAGCCCTATGAACCAACAGAAAAGTGAATAGACACAATTCATTTGTCCTGACTGCCCTTCCAGAACCATATGAAAATATTGATTACTAGTGAATAAATAGTCCTTCTTTAGAAGCCACTTATTAAATAATTGAGGTGGGAGGTTGTAAACAGCGTAGGGTATAGATCTGCAGTCAATTTCTACTATACTTTGCAATTACTATGTAAGTGGTAACTTTGTCCTTATGCTGGAGGGGAGCTACAACTCAAAGTCCATCACTGAAAACAAAAGCCAAGAATGCTGCAAATACACGATAGACAGAAATCCTCCAAATGAAGCTTTGCAATTTAAGCTTATGCTGGATCTCTCAATCCCTCAATCTCTCAATGAGGCTCCCCTCATTAGCTTTGACAAAGAGAGGATTAAAGATTTCATCTGTTGGGCATATGCAGTAACTTTTGCAACAGTACTTTTTCAGTACTAAGATGGTCTAAATTGCAAAGATACTTGTATACCTTAATAGCCCTGTGAGCTGTGGGGGTAATAGGGTTCTCTGCTAAGCAAAGGCAACCATTCAAGCACAGCTGACAGAAACAGCTCTCAGTCACCAAACCAGAAAACTGATTCCACAGAACAACAACAAGGCTTTCACAGCACAGAGGGTCCCACTGCAGAAATGCATATATGAGAATCTATAAATGAATAACATGCAAAAGGCTAATCCACGTATCCATACTTCTCTCTCACAACAGCCTTGGTTGGAATTTAGCTTCAGGTGACACAAGTCAACTTGAGAACAGTGGTACATTTAGCATAAAACATTCAAAAGATTCTTTTCCCTGGTCATAGACCTTTTAGGTACACTATGATCATCTTTCAAAGAGTGCAATCAAGTCATTCAGCAATTTCTACTCCAGAAAGATGTGATTGCTAAACAATGGTGTCATGATGACAGGCTGACCCTGCTTTGGCCTGAATAGACATAGTGGTTGCTGAAATCTCAACAGGATGTGAAGAGAAAGGAATCCATATTCATCATTAGCTATGGTTGATTTTCTGCTGGGAGGGTTTTTGGTTGACAAACCACTCTGCTGAGTTACCCTTAAACATGTCCAGCTTCACATACTTCTGTATTCTTTGATAGTATTTCATTTGTTTGCAAACCTCAAAAACTATAAAAAATTCAACAGATTTCATATAAAGTCTATAGCAGCTGTTAGATGACTCATATTATAAGCCTAAATGATGGCTTGCGACAAAACAATAATTGCAATACCAAATAAGGGTATTTACTTCTTCCAGGAAAATGAACTGTCAGGTTCAATAGACAAGTAGAAACCAGAAGCTGCTTACTTTTATATTATGAATACTGAATAATTTGACAGCATTATGAAAAACCACTAACAAAGGGGTAACAGACAATAGAAGTACATAATCACAAGAAAAAGCAGAATAAAGCATGCGTACAGGCACTAAATGCTTATTCACTAGCCAAATAACATCTACAATATATTTGAAAAAAGTACCTTGGCTTTGGATAGTAAAACAATTACTGTAATTTACACAAGGATAGTGCACAGAAACTTACTGTTTAAACCATTATTTCACTATAAAGAGCTCTTGGAAAAATATCATTTGAGAATCCAGCTGAGCTGCATATTACTCATAGCCCATTACTCCACCACATCCACTTCATGATGATTCAAACTTGCAAGAAAAATGTCTCCTCTGACCCATATCTAGAAAACCTCAGTGGAGATAGCTAAGCAAGTAGGAAAATGGCTTTCAAGCACCAGTCATTCACCACTGCGCTATGGAAACACACAGTACTTATTTTAAGATCTGGAGTCAAAGTTCTAGCCAGCACTGTGTCACCGAGAGCATGGAGAAAGTGTCCTAGCCTTTGATAACTGTCCTACTACAGCCTTTTAAATAAGATTAAAAATAATTAAAATATAGTTGTGCAGAGAGCACCTTACATATCTAGAGAGTCTTTCACCACATATGCCAACATGGTGTGTTCCTTCAAACAGCAAGTAGTTTGCAAAAAACTATCTTCCCATCATTAATTTTCTATGTGTCTCCTAAAAGTGAAGGTAGCTAAAAACTCTTGCTCTCAATGAAATCAAAAGTTTAATTTAGTATGATATTTTTATTTAGGTTCCCAATTATATGTTCCTTCTTTACTTTCTTCAGTTTAAATGACTTGAATGGAATAGCAAAAATATCTTCTACTTTTTAAACAGAGTTCTTATTCATTAATATAATTTCAAATATCAATAACATTCTCATGAGAAACACGGCAGTTAGAAGACAATCTCAAGTCCATTAAAAGAAGTGTATCCAAAAGGGAAGTCTCATTAACACCTTTCCTGTATGAATGATAGGATTCAACATGCCAAAACTAGGGTGATTGCAGATTGCAGCATGGGTCATATTGTCAAACATCATCACTGTCTTGTAAGATGGATTTCTATTTTTAATACAAATGTGGAATGGTCCTCATTTAACAGTGACAGCCCTCTCCTTAGAGATGAGAAATGGATATAGATCCCTTTGGGCAAAGAAAACTGAATGTTGGTAAGAGCCCTGTTCAAAAATAAACTGCTTAAGCAGGTGCTGTCATGACTGTCCTGACAAATTCTGTAAAACTTTTCATCCAAAAAACTTTTTCCAACAAGCATTCAACTAACTACTTTTAAACACATGAGGTTTACACTTGAGACAAAATAGTCCATCTAGATACAGTTTTATTGCACTAACTGGGCATTTTTAGTACATTGAACTAGCATATTAAAACCATGGCCTAAACATGTTTCACCCAATATACAGTAAAAAGACAGTTTTCCTAACAGTAGTTCTAGACTTGCTGCTCAGACACTGATGAGACCATGATGTAAATATAATTATTCCTCCAGACAAATAAAACAGCTGGATACCAACTCACAAGTGAAATGAGTTGTGAAAGTTTTCTCAGGGGCTGGCTGAAGTATAACAGTTAGTTCAGGGAAGTTGGGTACACTTTGTATCTTTTTCCCTGGCAACAGACATATTTTTTAAGCTTATTTTCACTTTTAAAAGTTTGAAGAATTTAAAGATAACAAAATAATTCCCCTGCCTCCAAATCATAAAACAATAGATTACGTACAAATCTTTTTGCTACTGAACCAGAACAAAACAAGGTGCCAATAAAAGACTGCTCATCAGCTTAGTACGTTGTTTGTACTTTAGGAGACTATGCTAAGGTTATAATACAACACTCAAAGGAAAACTGCATAAACAAAACATTAACTCTACAACCTGCAGCAGCAATGTTGTTATTTAAACATCATGCCAATTTTGCCATTAGAAGACATTCAGCTGAAATGCTTCTCCTGGAATCCCAGGCACTGCTCTCCTCTACCAACCCATTCACGCCTGCACCCAGAGACAATGCTCCGTGCTTCGAAACCTTTTGTGTCTCTGGGAAGATGAAATGGCTATTTTCCAAGACTTGGTGCTTGGAAAGAAAATTTGGTTTGCATTCTTCATCATACCACAAACATACATGCGCATCCAGGGGTGAGGTAGACTTTCTCTGTATTTCAAGGCTTTTGTTTGGTTCTTCCTTTTGGTCTAGCATAGCACCTCTACCAGTTCTGCCCTTCTATACTGATGTGCCTCAAAGCTTCAACTCTTCTCTACTTCAAACAGAAGCTCTTCACTGAGTGGCCTCAAAAAATTAATAAATCATCTTTATGTGACCCGCTGCAAGCATGTCTGCAACTAACAGTAACCATTTCCCATATGTAACTCGGGAATACAGGCAGGAGTACAACAAGGCTTTCAATATAAGGTTGTACTGCACAGTTCAAATGTAATTTCCTTACTTGTTTATCATTTTGTTAGCACTGGAGGTTACAGCCACACCCCTTTCATAGATGGCCCTCCAGAAATGACTTCTGATAATCAAGCAATTACAACGCTCTTTCTGGCTTTTAAATAACCCTTTTCTTTAAAAAGAACAGACTTTCCTTCCTCTCTTACCTGTACTGCAAGGAAGGAGCAAGCCCTGGTTACTCAAGACAGTTGTCCCATGAACCAAATGCCCATCACCATGGCGTCACCCATACAGAGTAACAATGTAGTTACCATCAATCCCAAAATCTGTCTCCTGGAGGAGGCTGACTCACAGCAACCTGCAAACCCACATCAGCTTTAAGCTGAGCTTGTGCCTTCTGACATAGCACAGGCTGCAATACTGAAAAGCAGAAAGGGGATGGGTAGGAAGAATGAGACATGGCAGAAATCACATAGCCCGATTTGCTACACAGGCCTTTGTAATTGCCCGAACACCTCCACGTGTTTGTATAAAGTCTGTGGTTGGGGATTTGCACTCAACTCCCTTCTCCACAAGACAAACAAACTAAACACAGTAATTAACTTCAATACCATCTGATTAAGTAAATAGGGTTTTCCGTTTCCATTAGTAGCTCATAAAGGCAGACACTAATATGAGCACCACTCAGATCATTGCCCAGCGGTGCCACCTTCACAGTCAAGCCAAAACAGGTTTCACTGCAACAGCAAACATGAGTCAAATTCCCGGGTAGGAAAGGCACAAGTTCACACAACTATGCTGTTACAGGCTATGGTAAGAACATTCAAACCAAAGCTCTCAGGCTTGCCCAATTATCTAATTAGAACTTTTCACAACAAATCTCATCAATATTTAAGAGATACCAAAAAAAAATCCCAAGAGGTTTGGTTTGCTAGAATAGATTCTCCTACAAAATAACTTGACATAACACCTATTCAAGCTACAAGTGACAAAGTGCAGTCCACTAGAGATACAGAATTTGGCTAGCAACAATGGTATTCTTGTTTCTGGTCCAGGAAAGCTTTATAGACTTTCTTTTCTTTCTTATCATGTACCCTCACCCTACTCCATCAGTCACTGGTTGTCTCAAAAATCTGCCTTCAGAAATAATTTGAGCCATACAACTTATTAGTAGCCACATGGAAATATAGCATGAAATCAGTCACTTTATTTAAACTGTCAAACATCCAGCTGGTTAAAAAGTACCACAGGGACACGGCTTCAATAATAACCTCCTATGACTCACCTACAGCACACACTTCGGCCTTGACTTATTTTGAAGAAATGGATAAATAATCAACTTGAGAAAACACAAGTAGGATTAATATTACTTTGATTACATCTACATATACACATGAATGTCCAAGAAAGTAATTTTTTAACAGTAATTATTTGTAGCTTACTTTCCCTTCCCTGATTTTAACAATTTAAACACAAAGACTGAGTACCTGTCAGGCTTCATCCCATGGTAGGTCCTTCAGAGGAATTCACTGAGGAAAAGGTTTTTTCCCTTTTAAGTACTTATTCAAACCATATTTTATGAATTGCTGCTTAATTATCTCAGACATTTAGATTACTGTTTTTATTTCAAGAAATCCAATTTGGTGGATGAAGAACATGAAAGCATAATTTTAATCAATCTCCTTGAAACTTCTTAAAATAACACTAGCTGATGACTACTCACAAGATAGTAAGCTATTTCCCTCTTCTCAGCTACATATATCTTTCTGAAATATTTGTTGGAATATCAGTGACAAACCGTAATAACATGAAGGAAGTAAATATAGCTCAATTTACACTGCACTGAAAAATATTTCTAATCGCCTTTTTGTCACTCAAATCACACCTAGCTGTAATGATTTCCAAATGCTATGGTCTATTACCAGTGGCTTTCCCACAGAAGCAACATCAATCTAAAGAATAGATTTAAGGCAAGGATATTCTTTCAACAGCCCACCAGAACTATCGAAGAATAGTATAGTAGGTCATTCATTTAAGCTGTAACCATGTGAGCCAAATTCATCAAGTTAAGAAATTACCTTCTTCAAGCATTAAATCCTAGAAATCATGGGACAGCATTCTGCCTATGGCCAACTTTTAATTATGTCATGTTACCAACAGACTGCCAAAGCAGAGTGCAACTGATAGCAAATGGCATGTCTGAGTACAGCCTATTTTTAGCCTGCAATTCAATCATCACTCTTACAATGGCAAGGATTAAAGTCCAAGACAGCCACATTGCTGTATATAGGCCAACGCAATTACATGTTGAAACATGTCGAGAGAATGTGGTGGCAAACTGGAGTCAATGTTGGGAGGAGCAGCACCAGGCAGGCAGCTGCTCTGTGGTAGCCGACGTCTTTCCTGGCAGAGCACACACTCCCATCTCACCCATCTTTGTTAACAGACCACAAAGGAAAACATTAAAACAAATGACAGTCTTACCGCAATTCCTTTCAATATGATTTACCCCTTATGAAAGACAGACAACATTTTGGCAATCTTGAAAATCAATATCCTTCCACCTTCACTGGCAGGTGTTCAGATGCCTTTACCTTCGCCAAGTCTGAGCAACCCCCTTCAGTTCTGCCTGAGAATGCTGCCAATGAAGAGACAACTCTGTCCTCAATCTGGCTCTCCTGAACTCTTGTGCTGAGGGAGGATTACAACATTTTCAAGGATGCTTTTAAATACCTGTCTTTCGTAACACCAAAAAAAAAAACAAACGATTTTTAAGCCAATATATTTTTACACATTCAAGAGCTAACCCTTAATTAAAAATGTTACACTCTTGCTGTGTTTTTAATCTTCAGGAGTCACATTTTCAGGCTTTTCCCATCCAACTATACAGACATTTCTTAAAAAAATTTTTTTAAAAGAACCTTGCTGTGTAACAGACAGGAACAGACTTAGGACCTACAGGACTTAATGCTTTGAGACTATCAAAACAAGAACAGGTGACACCACAATGCAATCACTTATTCTCTAGGATACAGTTAAATCAAACACTAAAGACTTTCATACACTAAAACTATGGCTGAATACAGTCAGTGACGTGAGGAAGCTTACAGCTGTGTTCCATTACCAGTTTCTGGGGACCATTAACCTTTTTTGATACAGCCTCTGAGAAGTAGCCTAAACAGCATCCTCTTCCTCTTCATCTTTATACAAATGACCATTAGGAAACACTTCCTTCAAACCCCTTGATGAAAGAAAGAAAAAGACTAAAAGGCATACGTATTCAGACATACGTATTCAGACATAGATATTCTGAGGACTTTCAAGCTAAACACATATATAAATTATGGGCACATCTAATTAGCAAAGCAAGAATTCTGTATCTTGAGATAATTCACTCCATTATAACAAACTCCCAGATTTCAAACTTTCTACAAGTGGTCGTTTCTCTAAAGGGCACATTTTTGAGTGCTGATCAGTTCTCTTTAGCAAGATGAAATGAAGGCACCAAAAATACCAGATTTGGAGTCTCTGAATAACAAATTCAGAAACTTAAAGATATGGGCACATCCTAGGCTTAACATAAATCCACATTGATAGCTGGTGGTTTTTTCATCCACATTTCAAAACTAAGCAAAAAAAAACATTAAGACAGAAAACGTAACAGCATAATTCAGCAGCATCTGAGCTGACACATTCATCTTAAGTCTCAAAAACTATACTTCTTTAACTTCTAAAAAATGAGGATTTTCTTCCATCACTTTCCCCTGCATCTCTCAGCTTTGTCACAAAAATGACTAATTTTTCTTCCCAGACAAAGCTCAGTCTAGAAGAAGCATAACTTCTGTAATGCACACATGAGACAGAAGAACATCCAGTAATCCTACCATACAGTAGTTGAAACAATACTGCAGACAAATTGACTTTTTAATTAGGCTAAAATAGCAACAATTGAAATCAGCACCTAAACAAGAACACTGTCTATAAGGCAAGTATAATAAATCTAAGTGCATTACTTGGAGTTATTCAAGCTCACTTCTGTGCAAAAATAAAGGGGACATAACCAAGTAAAATAATGAGCAATACTGTAGTACAAAGTGAAGGCTGTATGTAAGGCACAACAGGAATGCTCAGGTCACAGGCAAACACAACTGTGGACACTAAACCCAGAAGAGCCGCATTTATTTCTGCCTTGTGTAATCACAGACAAAAACGCCTCATGTATTATAATCAAACCAGAACAAAAAAATTCACAGTAAGATGAGAGTCCTTCAGCTGTGACCAGCAATGATCATTGCAATACATTAATCATTTAGAATGCTCATACAGGATAAATCAGTCATGTGTGTCTGAAATAAAATACACTGCTTTTCTGCTTGTGAATGAAGCCTGCCTGCCTTACTCACAATCACTGGGGTTACAGACCGCTTGCATTTATAACTGAAGCTCGAATCAAGTAGTAGCATGGTAGAGGTACTTGAAAAAGAATGATGGAAACACTACAATAACACATGTAGAGACTGAAAAGCACAAACAGTGTAATTTAGCAGCACCTTTTCTCCCTCAGTAACACAGTTCTGTTTTTTTTTTAAACATCTATTTTCAAATCACATTACAATTTCCTATAAAGGTGCCTAAAGGAGTGTGATGAAATGTGCCTCATGAGGGGGACCTCTGAAATACAGAAAACCTTAGGAACAGCACAGTTACATAATGTGTGTGAATCTGCATCTCCTTGGCACTCACCACTATAAAGCTTCTCAGACCTTGCACCTTTTTGAAGGTGACCAGGTTTAACAAAAATAAGTAAACCCAAACCAAAACACAAAGAAAATCCTGCAAATTCACTTACTTTTTATAGACAATAGTGAGACAATTAGGTCTTTCCTGTGAGGCAGGGGAGCACAGAAAAATCTTACAATTTCAGGAATCTGAACTAGGTATCCTTAATTCTCTGCCTGGCAAACCTGGAAGTGTCTTCTATGATAGAGACACCAAGACCTCCTATAAAGAGGGCAGAGGACTCAAGATTTTCACAAGCCAAGTCCCTCACAATGCTAGAGCTGAAGGGGAAAATAACAACCCTTTGTGTGTGGAGTCAAAGGTCATGCTCCAGGGCCAGCTGCTGCAGTATGGTAATAAACAGAGCATAGATATGTGGCTTTTTTCAATTTCTTCACAACCCGTAAAATGCCAAGTCTTTCCAAATACTAGAAGTCTATTAATGTCTACCCCATAGCTAGAATGGGTTCATCACTGGCACTTGGAGAAAAGTCAGAACTTTTATTCCACACTGAGAAAAAACAGGCACAAGTCCCCATTTGGCATTTCATTACCACAGATAAGATTCCTCTTGGTTTCCTGTTTGCACTCTCCACTATTACGTTCCTTCCCTGCAAGCCTTGCAGTAATGAAGTAAGAAAGCAGACATAATGTGCTTTTCCAACTATCTTTACCTGGCATGTGACACTCAGATGAGCAACCTGGCTGGCACAGCTATGAGAGCTACAATTGCCTTCTTTGCTAGCCCCCAAATCATGCCAAATGGTTCACACTGAACATGCAGAGAAACCCCACCAGACAGACTCCAGGGGCTTCATCTTCTCCTCGTCGACAGCAAAGCCATAAAAAAAAAATTCACAGGCATCTCACCAGCAGCTGGAGCTTTACCTCTGATGCTGCTACTTGTGGCTGTAATAGTATATTTAAAATTCAAAAGAATATACTTATATTCTCAATTTCACTTACAAAGGTTGAAGAGCTCATTAGTAAATCTGAAGTAACTAACTTCAAGGATCAGCACTGAAACGTCCCTCATTTTTATTTTTTAACCAATATCAAAGTTACTTCAGCTACAAAATTATCTTTTAAACTGGCATAATCTGTAGCTTCTAGAAGAGAAGACAACACATAAACCAAGATGAAAGTAAGCTTACTTTCTTTCCTAAATAGGGAAATGCAAGCTATCTGTAAGTGCATTTTATTCCAATATAATCATGCATGCTGTGTACAAGTGGAAAAGTGTATTGCTTTATCTGTATCACTAGAGTTAAAGCAACACAACTGCACAAGATACAGCTTACTACTTTTGTGGCTGATGAACGTGAATGTTCAAGCCATACACAACTCTCCATTACTGCATGCAATCACACATACCTGACTTTACTTTATATTGCAGCTTGTTTATTTATGCAGCTTCTTCTTATCATCAGGATATTAAGAGTTTAAATGTTAGTAAACACAAGAGTTTAATTTAGTAAGCATAAGACAACACTGTCTGTTTCATTTTTCCAAGTATATATACTTTGTCATAAAAATCCCTCTAGAACTACAACTAAAAGAAGACAAAGCTGCTTTTCCAGTCAGCTCATCCTTTCAGCCTAACAATCACTACCGTGTAAAATGTTGACCAATATGACCAAAAGATTAATAATAATAATACACTGCCCATATTTAATGATACCAATTAGGCAACAGGACCAAAACTGGCAATTTTCCAGGATTTTGTGGAATAAAATAAATATCCTCCTCACAAAATAGATACAGGGTCAGTTGAGAAGTATGACTAATAAATAAATATCCTCCTCGCAAAATAGATAGAGGATCAGTTGAGAAGTATAACTACTAAGGTCAAGTAATCATACTGAAAGTAAAGGAAAAAGTCTAAGCCTTTTTTTTTTTTTTTTAAAGCATTCTTAAAATGCTGCGAATGACAGAATTACTTCTTTTTAACTGTTTGGAATTGGAAACTGCAATGCATTTTTGTGGTATATATGTATTAAGCTGATGATGTGGACAGTGAACTTCCAAGTCTTCAATAGTTTCATATGCCAGATAGTTGCAGATGTTTCTAGGTAGCTCGGCCTACTGGAGAGCTCACTGCTACTATTGTCCCAACTTGTTCCATTGCTAAAAATATGTAACAACATTCCTTGCTGTCTTATTAATAACTGTAATACAATATAAAGTTAATATTAATATAACGCAATCCAGGTTGTGTGGAAAGTGATGACAGAGGTGTAAGTAGCTGGCTCTCTTTCTTCTGAGCTGGTAATGAAGTGTTATCTTAGCACATGGGTACAGCCTACTGAAGCAGCATTTACCAAAGCAGCTGTATAGCCCCAGCCCAGACCACTTGGGGTCACTCAAAAAAACAAAACACGTTTTGAAAGAGTAGAGGTACCAACCTGTCCTGGCTGAATTCCAGCCAGAGAAATGGACTGTAAAACCAAGTAGGGTTGTCATCAGTGATAATGTGATGGATGGGTGAGTTACAGCCCGGCTGCATTGCATACATTTGCACAAAGGTTGTAATGCTCATCATCACAACCCAGCGAGTGAGATCAGACAGAAAGAAAAGGGATTCTCATTTAGACCCTAATTACTGGCAAGGTAGGATGGCTGAGGATGCACTAGGAACTGAAAACTCTTGTAAAACATTGAGAGAATTTCTGTTCTTATTTAGAACAACACAGGAAGAAGAAGAGGAGATTGCAACATGCCAATTCCCACATCTCTGACTATTCCTTTACCAACATAGATGTGAACTTCAGTTGTCTTAGTTTCTTGCTCAGTTAATCCACTAGTAATCTTCACACAAGAAGAATTTGGGTGAAATGAGGTATCTACAAACTGGTTTTGAGAGAAAGCATCAAAATTTGGAACTGCAAGTATGAGATTTGTGGTAGGATAACAGCAAGGTCAGACTTCTTCCTATTAATCTCCTTTCTTTGCCTAAGAACCTCCAGGAAACACAGGGTGATACGAGTTTCCAGAGGCTGCATCTGTCCAATCTGTGATCTAAAAATTCAGTGGAATCCTGAGAGCTACCAGTACACTCTCTCCTATCATTCTTAACACGGAGATCTATGAAGGCTCTTGAGCTATGATCAGTCCAACTCAGTGACTTGCAAGAGAGGTGTCAAAGGCAGGAATTGAAACTCTGGGATAGATCTGTGCCCCTGCTTTTACAACACAGCTTTTAAGCCTAGATCAAACAACTGAACAGAACCACAACTTGTCCAAATCATAACTTGTCAGAGGAACTTTGCAAGAACTTCAAAGTCATCTTACCTTAAACTGCCAGAGGTAAAGCCAGGCATTTGACAATTACTTTGTATCTGTTCTACGAGTACTTCTTCTCCTTTGAAGGCCCACGCTGCAGAAGACAGTAAGCTGGTGAAGACTGAGAAGCTTTTCACAGTTGTCCTTTAGGGTGGGTGTTTATACTCCCACAGAAAAGTGTGCTTCACTCAGGCCTCTGATGCAGCTTGTGCTGTCAAGTCAGGAGACAGAGCAGTATCCTACCCTGCTCTGCCCTCATAAATAATTCCCTGTAATATTCAAGCACATGCGACTGCTACAGGGTAAATCTCTTGAAACACAGGAATTTGTCAGCTCCAGAAATACTTGACTAGAGTCAGGATACTTTGGAAACGACCTTTTTGTTAAATCCCGTCTTCTTTCAAAGGATGTAAAAAGGCTGATTGATGTCCACCTGCCTCAGGGAGAATATGAAAGACCTATGTGTCTTGACAGCCTCCTCATCTAAAATATTTCCCAGTCCTCAACAGTGACACTCACAGAAGATATCAGCCAGTTTTCTTTAAGTGTGGGTTCATTTTCTCTGGGAAAATGACAATATTCCAGTTTCCATCTTCTATTCTTCAGCTCCCATTAACAGATAATGACTAACCCAAAAATGCTCTCTTCAGAGCTGCTCTATTTACCAGTACCTCCATCAGGATCAGAATCCAAACCATACTTTCTTCCTTTTCTGCCTAGCCTCTATGGGCCAACACATTATTACTTAATGCCAAGGAAACCCAAGGAAGAACAGCCCTCTGGAAGGTTTACTGCTCTCAGAAAACCTGAGGCTGCTGCCAGGACATAGCCTGGCACAGAGTTCAATGCCAGAGCTGAGCTCCATGCCAGGACACAACCAGTGCAACTACTCCTGCTATCAGTTTACATCACACCATGCCTCAGAGTGAGCCCTGGCTTTAATGTAGGGCTAAATCACAGCAGCTGAAGACGGAAATGTGGATGGCTTCTTTATGAATGAAACTCCCAAATCCCTCTAGCACTCACTGGATTTATTTGCTTATACCACTGTTTTCTGAATGACACTGTTCCTAATTACAAATTCTTGGAAGGAATTTAAACACACAAGTTGTCTCCAGTTTTCTCAGAGGGAACAGGAGGTCAAAACAATTATCCTTATGGCACTATAACTCTCCTATACACCATCACCACCAGTACACCATACGTATGGAAAGATTTTTTTTTTGTTTGTTTTCCATTGTTATAGAAAGTATTTCAATTATGTTTTCTTTATAAATTAGGCAGCATGATGTCCTATATTATTGTAAAGATATATTTCTTACAGAGCTGCCCTAACACTGAATGCTACTGTGGCATGTGAAACCAGATCATGGCAACATACTCAGTATGCTGTAATTTGTAATTATGTGAAAACATTATAATGAAGAATATCTCTAAAAAAAGCACAACACTTGACATTGGCCATGTATATATAGCTACTCTCCTGAGCGACCCTGTGTCAGCAAGTTGTAAGTATCAAGTAACTCAAAGCAATTTAAAACCAACAAACCCAATGTACCAAATTAGATTCAAAGAGCATTATTGGCACAGGGCCTGAGCCACAAATTTAGACCCAGTTTTGAATTTTCCCAAGGTTCACAGAACTGGGCAAAAGGGACATCTGAAGTCGGAGTCCAAACTACATCCAGTTCTTTTTCATACAACAGACAGTAAGAGTGACTTAAAATCCTCATAAACAATAAAAGCCAAATTCAAAATGGCACCTTAGGTAGCCAAATCAATATAGGCAAACCACAAAAACTCTGCAACGTGGCGTAGTTCCTCAGCCAGAATTTGTAGATGTGGCTAAAAATACTGTAACAGAATTTGTGGTATACTTCATTGCATCATCAACTAGGATAGTGTGTTATCATCTAGGACCAAATCACTCACAACCACGGGGGACAGCTGAAACAAGAATTCCTGATGGCAGTGCCCTGCCCCACGAGGCTCAGTGCCAGACAGAACTGAGCACAACCCAATGAACAGCAAGCTGTTGTGTCCAGAGATATGGATGTAGAGAAAAGTATGTGCACAGAGAGAAGCAGGGGAAAAAAGAGGGAAGAGGATATAATTAGCCACCCAAATCCAAGTGAAAGAAAGATTGCAGAGACTCTTCTTATCAGTTTTCTTTATCAACCAACTTAGGTGCTCCACATTATTCAGGGTAGTAAAGACCATCCGAGACATGATTATCAGAACTCAGTTTCTTAACTTCCCAGTGAACCTGCATAAGTATCTGAATACATTGCAGCTCAGAAGACAGTGTGTAGATCTAGACTTGCATCCAAACTCAAGTGAAATTGTAAGTTTAAAGAAAAGAAAGTAAAGTAAAGTAAAGTAAAATCAACACGTGAAATTGACTTATACTTTCAAAGCACTGAAGTGAAGAAATCCTGCCCTTTGGAGTCAAGCTAGAACATCTGTTGGTTACAAAAAAGCTACTAATGACATACCATGACAGGTCTGAATGTCAATGCATTTTTCATTTACTTTTTAAGTAGTTTTCTTAATAATTGTTTATAATGTTTAACTTACAATGACTTGCAATATACAAGTTGCTTTACTAACTACAAAAACACCACCGTCACTACATTGTTGTCATTACTAATTTCAAGACAGCAATGGCGAAATCTGACCCCACTGAAGTAAGCTGGATTCGTGGTACTGACTTCATCCTATCAAGTACATCCCACAGCAGTACGTCATCTACAAGATGCACAGATCATTCAGGGGCGTGAAGGCAACAAGTTGGCAGCTCTGTTCAGAAAGTAAGTGAATGCCCACCTAAGTCAAGAGATGGCAACTTAAAACTCGCTGGAAAAAAGCCTAGCAATGATAATTCAAACCTGCTGGCAAAAAGGCCACTAGTTTACAAAACTTCAGAAATTATTTAGACACTGGTGTCATCATCATCATAGAAAGGCTTGGGTTTAATTCTTGGGTTCCAACTCTCCTGTCATGGGCAGGGACACCATTTGAGCAAGAAATTCCTAGGTCTGTTTCAAGATATTTTGCTCTACCCTGATGATACTAAATGGACCATCAACCCATTAGCTCACTAATTTCCAAAGCAATTAATCAATCAAACTTCAGATGTGTCAATGTGAACCGACACCTGAATTTCAACCGATGTTCTGCTTTGACAGCTGCATTCCTCTGGGATCAGAATTTGCCCTGATCTCTAGGTGAAATGGAGCAAAATTCTCCTTTGTCAAATAATGTGGTGATCTTCTGTTGACCAGTGAATATGGTCTTGAGGAAAAGCTGCAGAAAGAATATGCCCACCTCTCAAAAAGAAAACAGAAGAAAGCAACACAAATCAGTTTATTCCACAGAATTACAGGCACAAAGATGTAATGCCAAACACAGAAATGCTACCCTAACTGCAAGTGCAAACACGGAACTATGTTTTCATTGTAATGACCAAAGGTAAACAAGTCTAATCAACCAACATTTTTTTTTTTTTTTTTTTACCTTGTAGAAGCCAAGAGATAGCCAAGAGACATAATGAAGGCACTCTAGAAACAGGCAGCGGCTCCACAAACACAAAGGTAAATGTAACCATGTAAGCAGATTTCAATGAGCCTGCCTACACCCTCACAACAGAAACAAAGTACTTGGAAGAGCCAGAACCTCAGATTAACAAATCACTGGGCCAGGACTTGCAGCTAGCAGAGCAGCTATCTTTCAATCCTTTCAGGGCTTCACAGCACCTCTGGGGACATAGGCCATCTCTCACCCAAAGTCTGCAAATTCATTTCCAAACATTCCATAAACTTGAGAAATGCTGCACGCAGAAAGACTGGGCAGGAGTTAAGCATATTCAAGTGGCCATGGATTTTGGCTGGCTCCTAAGACACTAAACCAAGGTGGTGGTGGTGATGTTAGTATAAAAATTACAAAAAATTGCCAAGAAAGTATTCAAACCAAAGCAAAACATAACACAGTGAAGTACCCCTGAAAATGAGGTTGAACTAACTCTAAATCCAGACTTTAAACTATCTCTTTATTTACTTCATTAGGTGCCAGAATCCATCCTGCCTTTTAATTAGCTCTAACTCCAAAAGAAAAAAAAAAGCCTCCCATGAAAACAATGGGACCACTCTCTGAATTGGGGATGACTGAGCACATGAAAACAGAATTGACCCAGCGCACCAAGAGCTTCCAAAGTTTTTGTGCTTTAGGCAGAGCTCTGTTCACTGGATGCTGTATCCTTGGCAACTATTATGCGAGGAAACCGTTCTACAAATGCAAAACTTCTGTCTGCTCCATGAGCTTTTCTCTGAAATACTTTTATGGGGTTTTGGATATCCTTAAATCTAAGGAGACACACAGCCCTTTGTCATCTTTCCGCAGGCTCCCATGAGCATAATACAACAAGTGATGTTAAGAGAGTATTTTCCTCCCACTTCATCACAGAGCAAATAAAAGTTTTACAACTTTCACTTTGTTGGGAAAAAAAAGAAAAAAGTGGGCATTTTTTCCTTTCTTCTTCAGTGCACTCTGCAGAACTAATGTGCAGATACAAAGTAATAATGAAAGGACATTATTATTATGTCAATCAATGGCACTGCTTTGAAAACTAAAAAATTCAAGGATAATGCTCGGGTGCCTGATTTCAAGGGCAGAGCTACAGATGCCAGCACATGTATTAGAAGAAGCACGCAAGAAGAGATAGGTAAGACTTGACAAGGGCCATGCTGCAGTTCTTCGCAAGAGGGACTAGCAGCACCGATTGTTTCAAGGGCAGCAGACGCTGCTATTTTTACCAAAGCCCCAGCTGGAACTGCCTGGCTCATTAAACCTCGCCACGGCAAAGCCCGGGTGCTGCCCGGCCGGCCCGACACGCCACCTTATCCCGCAGTATCCCCAGACACTCAGGCAACGCCAGCGAAGGACAGGCACCGAGTACCTGATACCCAGCTTGGGCTTCGGTTTGAAGAGGTTTTCCTTCTCCTGGGAAAAGCGTGAGGCAGCTACGGCTAAATCGGAGGCGGCAGCTGCCCTGGAGGGCGTTCGGGAACGCAGGAGAGCAGCAGAGGGAAGCCCTCCGCCGTCCCCGGGGCCTCTCCCCAGGACTTAGGGAGATGCCGCTAGCGCCGGAGCCCCGGCTGCCGCCCGCAGGGGCCGGGGGCCTCTGTTCCCTGCGCCGGGCTCTTGCGGAGAGGCCCCTGCTCTCAGCCCGGTGCCCCCCACTCACATCCCCCTGCCCTCAGCCCGGTGCCCCCACTCACATGCCCCTGCTCTCAGCCCGGTGCCCCCACTCACATCCCCCTGCCCTCAGCCCGGTGCCCCCACTCACATCCCCCTGCCCTCAGCCCGGTGCCCCCACTCACATCCCCCTGCCCTGCCCCGGTACCTTCTGCGGGGCGCGCAGGAGGCGGTGCACCCCGGCCAGCTGGGTGGCGAGCGGGATGTCCTCCCGGAAGGTGTACAGCGGCGGCCGGGTGGGCTCGGGGAAGTTGGTGCTGTTGAAGGGGTCGGTGTCATCCAGCAGCTGCACCCGGCACACCAGCGTGGCCATGGCGCATCCATGCACCGCCGCGGCCAGGCGCGGGCGGGGAGCGGCACCCCCAAGTCACCGGCACCGAGCTGCTGCGAGCGGCGCTCCCCTCCCCGGCGCAGCCTGGCCGGCAGCCGGCAGCCTCTCCCCCCGGCTCCCCGAGCGAGCGCCGGCCGCCTCACAGCCGCCGCGCCTCGGGGAGGCGGCCCATGGCCCCTTCCCCGCCGGGATCCGCGAGTGCGAGCGCGCTTCAGGCCGAGCGGGGAGGAGGCGGCGCCGGAGCCGCGGGGCGCGGGCAGAGCGGCAGCGGCGGCAGCAGCTCCCCCATTCCCGGCCGCTGCGCGCCGAGCGGGCAGAACACTCCTTTGCCTCCCTCCCGCTTCAGCTTGGGAATATCTGGCAGTGCAAACAACTTCTGAACACTTAACTG
>JANRGV010000001.1:84249478-84280236 GCA_024734035.1 Alethe castanea | reverse complement strand
GCCTCCCCCGACCCGAGGAGACCTCCCCGAGCCCGGGCGGGAAGGGAGAGCGCCCGGGATATCCCCGCCTCCGCCGGCCGGGGTCGGAGGCACCGGAGAGAGACTCACGGGGAGGGAGGCGCACCGAGAGACGCTCCGAGAGCGAGAGGGGCGAGCGGGCCCGCCAGCTGCGCCCGCCGCATCACCCTTGTCTCTCGGCAAACGGGTGCGTGCGCTGAGCTCGGTCTGTGCTGTCACAAACATCCCAGATGCCCTACATCTTCTGTGCAATATCTACCCCATTCCAAATAGAAGCTTTTAAAAGAAACCCGCTTAAAAAAAAAAAAAAAAAAAGTTTTATAAAGTGATCTGAAACGTGGGTATTCGGCACAAGGTCGTTTTTATACTTGTACAAAACCCCTTCTGCCATTAGGATTGTGCATACCCGAGGTTAGTTTGGCTTCCCAGAGCATAGGGCTCAGGCAGACTTCCCATCCTGGACAGAGGACTGCCTGTCTTTGCATCTCGCCTCTCTCTTCCCCCAGGCCTGCTCTTTATTTCTTTCTTTCAGGGAAAATGGGGACAAAGTACCAAACCCCTGGGTGGGCACAGGGCAGAGCACCCCGCTCTTCGAGGTCAACCTGTGCTCTGTTACCCTCTCTGCAACCTCATCGCTCGGGATTCAGGATGCACACCCTGATCTTCACTCTTGGGGTGCAGGAAAAGAACGATGACAAAAGTCACAGGTGAAATACAGAGAAGGAAGGGTCTCACCTGTGGGAGTGGCTGCCTTTGCACAGGCTGAGTGTCTGCTCAAGGGGTGCACCGTACTTTAAAGCCGTGGTTTACAACATTTCATCCTTCACAGACAGGGCTCTGGGGCAGGACCTGTAGCACTGCGAGAACTGGGGGATTTACCACAGAAATGTGTCTTAGGCAAGAAAGTATGACCTCTAGATCATAGTGTTTGCATGAAGCAACAGCTCCCTCCCAAAATGATTACTGTCTTGGGAGTATTTGTCAGAACTGAGACAAAAGGGGATTTCTGTCCACACATGGTCCGTCCTTCTGTTTCTGTTATTCTTGGGACTAACTTGTCATGGTTCAACTTTGCTAGCAGTTATGCATATTTTCAGAAAAGAGAAGTTATATGTGGTTACGATTTTTGCATCTAATTAATTTTAAATTCCTATTTTGCAAAGAAATCTGTTTTCACATCTCCTTTAGTAACAGGAAGTAAGTTTCCAGGGAAAAGATTACTGCTGTATATCTGTCTGCTTATTTATGTTATATATTTTTGTCACCATGTGATGTGAAAGTTAAACAGGGTATTTTGATTTTCTAAATAATAATTTGCTACATTGTCATTCAACTTCCATTTCTGTAAGGCAAATTTATGCATTTGCTGCTAATCAATGTTTAATATGAGATGGCATAAGATTGCCATCCTTGCTATTTATTGGATTAACCCTGATTTTTTGTAAATTAATGTATGGCACTTGCCTCAGTAATACTTGGAGGGCAGTTTTAAATAAATCACAGAAGCCAAGATTTTTAATAGAACCTATGTGACAGCTCCAGCTTCTCTTTTGTCCAGTACTGGAAAATGAAAACAAAGGATAGCTGCAACCCTTGGAGCTACAGAGATAGGATAACTCTGAGGCTCAGCATCTAGTCACAGGCTCTAAATCCCATGAGGAAGAATTTGACCTTGTATGTTGCAGTCTTCAACTGGATTTCCGAATACAAGGTGACCAGTGGAAATACATTTTATTACCAGGAAGGAAGGAAAATAGAGCATTACAACCATGAAAGCATCCTGAGTTAGCCAAAGCTTTTTTACAATTATTCCTTAATTGTAAACACCCCCAAAGCCCTATGAATTTCAAAATCTGGGTTTTACTTGAATTTTAATTCAATTTATACAGGTAGAAAGAGAAAACAGATCTGCTGGATAAAACAGAGTAACATTACAAGGTTATAAAGTGTGAGTGTAGAAGGAGAGATACATACCTAAATTCTACATTTGAATGTAGAATTTTCCCACCTTTCTATATATTCTTCACCCACCTTCCTACATATTCTGCAGAGGCCTTCTGAATCTGAAGTCTGTTTTCATCAGCCTGAACAAGGGCTGTGTACATAGTTTGCTCCCTCCTCTTCCAGTCAACTGTTTATGCTTCTGCTGCAAAGCTCTACCTTTGAAAAGTCCTTTCCTCACACACTGTCTGCTTTTTGCAACAAAGTGTTCTCTCTTCTTTCTCTCCTCTCTCCTCTCTCCTCTCTCCTCTCTCCTCTCTCCTCTCTCTTCTCTCCTCTCTCCTCTCTCCTCTCTATGGGTTTTATTTATTCAATTCAGCAGCTAAACCAAGGCAAGCAGCCTGACCTCCCTTCTCACTGTTCCACTAGAGCAGAATGTGAGATGCTTTTAAAAGACTTTAACACAAAGTCAAATGCAAAAAAACAGTCAGATCCTGCCTGTTAGAAGTGTGTGGCATGAGGCACTGTGGGCATTGTATCTGGACAGACACAGACATGACAAGAACAGCACAAGTGGCTGCTTCAACCTATTCCCCATCATGGAAGGGGTCATCCCCATCTCTCTCAGAGAGAGAAAGACAGCATTTACTTCAGTCATGCTGGAGAAAATCAGTGCTCAGGAGATCCAAGGAATTGTCAGCAAAGTTCAGGCTGTGTTCCTTGTGCCTTCAGGGCGTCATGGGCTACTCAGTCCCATTCCTGGAGGAGGCAGCTGAGATGGGCTGTGTCATTTGCTGACCTTGGGGTCCCCAAGGGGCGTATTGCACACACTTTCCATGAAAACAAAGCTTGAACGCTACCATGGGAAGTTCATTATCAAGCTCCCAAGCTTTTTTGTTTCGTTTTGTTGTTTTGTTGTTTTTTGTTTTTTGGTTTTTGGTTTTTGGTTTTTGGTTTTTGTTTTTTTTTTTCACAAAATCATAAGGGGAAAGTCCTTCATGTGCACATGTTTCTCAGGAATAAAGTATAACTTAGGAGTTTTCATTTAGGGCTGATTTATTCATCTCAACTCATCCCATTATTGGCATTTCTTAGAAATACATTGTTGAATGAGTTAAGATGGTGCGTCAAGCTTAAATTTGAAATTCATTATTGTTGAACCTCAATGTTAAAATAACATAGGTTTTTTGTGTTTAATTTCCTCTTTTTTATTAAAAATAAAAAATATGTATTTGAGGGGAAGTTATTGAAAGCATTTTTTTTACCCAAAGACCACCCAGACACAATGTAAATGTATATTTAGGCAGTTTTTTAAAATTATACTAGTATCAGAGCAATTGGAAGAGCTCCACAGTAGTATTATTTTTTCTGGTGTATCATCATGTCAATACAGATGTAGATGCATGACGATGATATTTAATTCTAAGTATGTGAAGTGGCCAGTCCTTTGACTATCTCTTTCTTTTGGACAAATTGAATTGCTTTCCAAATTTCATTGTTTGAACTTCAAGCCAATTTTAGTTATAGGAGAACAAATGCTATTTTAACTTCCATGATTTATTCACTTAACATTAATAAAGCTGAAATATAGCAGTCTACTTGGTAACGGTAATCAAAATGGGCTTGCAAACCACTGGAATTAAAGTATGGTAATGGAAGTGCTGACAGATCCTCTACCGTAGTGATGGGAACAGTATTTCTGCCTTATCCACACTATAATCTGTAAATAACACTTTGTTCTCTCTGTGAAGTGTTGAGAGTGATTTATTGTCATTGTTAGTATGGACAGGCAAATAACTAACACACTATTCAAAATAATGGTGTGTAAGCGAAATCCAGTCTGTCACAAGACCAAAAAAAACACTGTGAATTTTGGCATTCATCATCTGAGGATCTCAAAGTGCTCAGCTACCATAAAATGGTGCCTGCTTATTGCCACCCTGAAGATGGGGAAACTGGGAAGCTGACAGATCAAGGATACAATACTAATATGACTGTTGGTTTTTTTTAAATTATTGCAATGGAATCTGAACTGGGTGTCATATGACTGGATCACAGAAAACATCCACAGAAAATTCCATGGTAACAAAAACTTTTTCTTTGGTAGCTAAGGACTTGTAATAGTCCCAAAGTCTTTCAGTGGTCTTCATCAAGCTTGAATTGCAGAATCACACATTCCAATTCTGTTGAGTTGTACTGAAAATTATTTTTCTGCGGTGGCTGGCTAATACTTTATATGAAGTAATACTGTATGCTATTAACACTGGCAAATATTGCAGTCTTGTGATGAAGCTCAAGGTTCACAATTCCAAAGTCACTCAATATTCAAAGATAATGCACAGATCTGTAAAAACCAAGCCCTGGATCCATGGATCACACTATCCCACTAAATAATTTGTTAGATGTTCTGGTGGTGATCCTAATGATCACCTTGTGTGCAAGGTCTTCACCTAAGGCAGCCGGGTCTTAGAAGATGTAACCACTGCTGAAAGGGCTGACAAGTGAGGTTTCTGTGATGTGCACGCTTCTCAGTGCCATTTAATACAGTCTTTGGTTACACAAGCACACTTGTGGTCTCCTAAAGGACTCCTGCCTTTTTCAGCACAACGACCAGGGGGCTTAATTCATGCATGGAGGTATTTTACTTCACCTTCACTGTTTGATGCTCAAGGCTTCCTGCCATATCCATTGCACGCTACTTAAACCCTGTTCTGATGATAGAACCAATTTCCTCAAGAGATTTGCTCCAGTGCTTAGCACTAAAATAGACGATTGCTTTGCAACTATTTATTAATTTACTTTCGTGGTACTCCTCTGCAGAGAGAAGGTCATTTTGCCCCCTTTTGATGGTTGGAGTGTTACCAGACAAAATGAAGTCAAATGTAACCACTGCTGTTGGATCTTCAGTTCTGGGCTGCCTACAAATCAGATTTCAAAACTTCTAGAAACATTATGTTTTGGAAGTGCAGCTGAGAGTGACTAGGCTGCACAGAGGAAGAGGAAACAAATACAGTGAGACTCTGAAAAAGTTACTGGGAGTGATTTTAACTATGCACTGGAATTTTACCATGGCAGCATTTATGGGGCTTGATCATTACATACCTTACCTGAGTCCAAGCCTCTGGACTCATTCACCTTAAGTGCCCCAACAAGTGAGGTGGTGAGCTTGCAGAAACCAATCTTCTCTGCCACTCAGCCATGATTCTTTCTTAGAAAGAAAACGTGCATCATATGAAGTTGTAAAGTAAAATTTATTCTGGAAATACTTTATTCTGTGCCTGTGTAAGCCTGTATATCCATGTGCAGAAACTTTTTTCAGATTCCAGAGAAAATACTCACTACTGTTTACTCTTAATAACTATACACCAAACCTCCAGCCAAGGACTATCCATGCTTTATCAAATTCCAGACAACCGTAATTGTTCAAACTCTCTAGCCCCATGGATATAAGTGTGGTCACAAACATGCCTAAGGTGTATAAGGACATTAAGTGTAAAACAATGGGAAAAAGCAAGCATCACTTAAGAGCTACTTCTGCTTGTGGTGTCTTTTACCATTTGTAATGTTGCAGACCTGTAACCACACATGATTTTTGAAACGTGTGACTGATTCTCCAGAGCTGATCATCAAAATCAAAAACACAGTCTTCAGATTAAAGCACTCATTTTGTCACCTGGTTATGTCTTTTATAGATTTTCTGACCATTTTTCATTATCCTTTAAAAAATCAGAGGCCGTGCAGATTCTTCCAGGAGACATTAATGTTGCTCCTTTCTTGGAATTGGCTAATTAGGATGAAGGGGAGGAAGTTGCACAGCTTCAAGGGTATGGCAAGGTGGAGAGTGAGGGTCCCAGGAGAGACCTCAGAGCCTGTAGATCATGCTCAGATGAAGAGGTTGTTGAGTTGGGCCACAGAAGAACTGGAAAGAAAACCTGCTAGGAAGCCAAGGGGAAGCCGTAGAGTTTGCTGCTGCTTAAAAAGTTAGTGAAATGACCGAAAAGAAAACTGAAGTTCTGATTTAATCCTGCCAACACATTGCAAGAGGAATTGGCTACAAGCATTTTCTGTTTCTGCTCTGGGTTCCTCACTTTGAGTTTACTGGAAATATACTAGCCTATATTCTAACACAGTCTGGCTTTTGAATGGAAAAGCCATTTGATCCATTTTGGAAAGTTCACTTTGGGGAAGGGGGTAGACAGAGCTTGCCTCACTTCATCTCTCTCCTCATTCTGTGATCAATGCTGTACACTAAAGCAGAGTGGTGACAAGGGTGTCTGAGCTTTGCCTTCAGAGAGGATATGAGGCAAAGGCTATTTCCAGAAGCAAGGTGAGACTATGACGGACCAGTTGTCCATCCTAGTACAGCAAATTCTGTAAGGACCCCCAGGACTTTCAGTAATTTCCTTCCCAGCAGTTAGTTGGAAACTTCTTTTGTTTGTTTTTTTGGGTTTTTTTTGGGTTTTTTTTGGTTTTTTAATTTGTTTGTTTGTTTTGTTTTGGGTTTTTTTGGCTCAGCGATGGATCTTGATTATTTCTTTTTAGCGGGATAAAGAATAAATCACAGTCCTTTTTCTCCATTATAAAAGAGCACCTGAACTGAAAAAATAACCACATGCAGCAGTGAGAATGGTTAAGGTTCTTCCTATTCTTTGATACATTAATTCTAAACTAAGCTGACGTTGTTTTTATCAATTATAATAATAATATATAATATGTAATAGCATTATTATATATAAACATCATATATATAATTTTATCTGATATAATATATTACAATATTATTATCTTGCTAGTATAAGATCTTGCCATAAAATTCAATTAATCAGCCTTTCTTGGAAAATGGGAAGACACTGCCATAGATTATATTACTTAACAGACGAATTATATTTTTGCATGTAATTTGTGCTATTGCTTTTTTATTTCTTTTTTCCCAAAGCAGAAAAGATCATGTTTCACACACATTTGTACAGAAAGCCTCTATCATTACAGGACTAGGAGAAGAAGAAGCAGGGATAAAGTAGCCTGCTTACAGACATGCTGTAGCTGTGGTGGCCATTTTTGCATTTTTCAGCTCAATAGAAACATGTACCAGACAAAAGCAGTGAAGACATTTAACAGACAGCAGGCAGGAATGTGGTGGCCATTTGCTGGCACATGACCATAACTGACCACTACTGAAAAACTATCAAGACCCAGTCCATTTCTAGATAAATTTGCTTCTACTTGTCTGTTACCCTCAGCATTAACCCAGTGATTAATGTTATCACATTACTTTTATCTTATAAAGTAATGCTGTTTTGCCTTAGTAGCTTGTATAAACTAAACTTTGGACATTTTACATTTTGGGTTTCCACTTTGTATTGTGGATGTTCATTTGATGCAAATTTATCTAGAAACTAGGAAGGCTAAAATAAACAGATTTTACAGGGAAAAGTGTTTATGGGAAAAAAACCGCAAATACTTGGTGTGACAAGTAACTTGACAGTTTATCGGTCCTTTTGTCAACACGCAGCTTTAAAACTTGTCTTTATAGTCGGACATTTGCACCTTAGGTTAGTTAGCTGCTAATTGAGATACTACTTAAAATGTATTTTCTCCAGTCTATGTATACACACATACAACAAGTGTATTCCAGGATTGGACCAAGAATAAATATTTGTGGTTTGATGAAAACACAGGGGAGTGTTCATATCAACTTTTATAAACAAGTGAAGTGACTGTAGATAATCCAGCATTATTTATTTTGACGTAAAGAGTCCTATGTTGATATAAACATCCTCAATGCAAAATTACTTGTAACTGGTTTTGTAAACAAAAAATTATAAACAAATTTCTGGGGACAGCTAAAACAGGAGAATATTAGTCTTAGTGACCAATATCACCTCCCCCAGGATGAAGAGCAGGAGACTTCACATTAAGAAATTGCAAGAAAATTTGTACATACTTTTTAATGATAAACACTGTTTGGCAGATGATTTTGTATATTCCACAAGAGTTTCGCTTTCAAATATTCTTCTTTCATACACATTTCTAGGTTCATACATTCCCATAAATAGGAGCAATCCCTCCTTTCTTGAGTGCAGGCATATATTTGACCTTGTTGCACTTTCACATTAAGAAGTTCCACAGGCTAAATATGGATTTTTAAAATTCTTCCTCTACATAATTTTAGAATTCCCCTAGCTTCAATTTTCTTAAGAGCTTACATTATTAGACAACTGCATAGATAGCAGTACGTTTCCTTTTACAGCATTCATTGTTTAAAAGAGTTTTTTCACATTTTTTTAAATTCAATTCCTTTGTAAAATAAAGCTGTCTAATATTTTCTTCCTATTCAAACGAAAATTTTACATTCCTCTCTATTCTTTAATATGTCTCTGAGCATGCTGTATGTTTGGCTTGTATTTTGGGGAGTGGAAAATTGAAAATTGGTCAGAAAATTGTAAGGGTAAAAAGAACTATCTTCATAAAGCCATTGTAATGTTTTCTGTATTAGTTTGTATCACTTCCTTTATGCATCCAAATAGTTTTATGTATTAAACTTTTAGCTTTCCAGCCCCTGGTGTATGTAGACCAGGAATTTCATCTATCTTTTCAGAGTAAAGCAATGCTATTTTCCTGGAATGGGCACAGTTACTATAGAACCTAGTACGACTGTACCAGATACATACTGCTTCTTCCAATGTATAGCAGAAACACATTGCATATTTTAAGTTTTCTGAATAATTTGTTGTAATGACTCATCTTACCTCATCTCTCTTGTGTACATCAATCTGCTTGTAAATTTGATTATAAATATTTGTATGCATAGGCAAACAGAGAACTCCTCCATATCCCATACTTATAGGATCAATTAAACATCCTTCTTGAGTTGCAGGTGGCGATTTTGAACACAGGCTTTTTGAAGACTTGCAAATTAATTCCCTACTAGGACTCTTATTTAGAATCTCCTGCCTGAGGGCTGAATGGCACAAGAATCCTGATGCCTCTGGGCCAGTGAGCTGTTTCCTATTTTGCTACTCTGAAATGTCTTCTGCTTTGGCTGTAGCCTGTGGTTGTGCCTTGCAACTCAGTAAATGTCCATTTTCCTTTCCCTGAGGAAACATGAAGGGATCCCTATGTATTCTGGTTGGATAGAAACCTGTTCTGCTGGTTAAAGCTTGCAGGCCTAACCTCTGGACCTGTGCCACTTGACACCAGCCAGCTAAGGAGTTTGCCTTTTTGGATATTACTTTCCAAATCAGTCCTTTGGACTTCTGCTAAGGAGCAGTCCAACAAACATCAGAGAGATTGCTTGTCTGTCTCCTTGAATGGTATTTGGTTAAGAGGGAAAATACTTACACCTCTCTAACCATTTCCTTGGAGGCACTGCCAGTGCCAGGTAGTCACAACCACCAGGCTCCTCTCCAGCAGACTCTTCACTCCTCGGTCTGCCTGTTGGGCACATGGCTTGGGCAGGGACTAGGTGTTAGACAGCTCTTGATGTGCTCTGAGCCCAAAACTTGGAACTATTCTAGTCATGTGAGAAGTTTTTTATCCCGGTGGACTACTTAGGCTGAGTAAAACACAGAGGCAAAGTTTGTAGGATCAGACAAATGTTTGTAGGATGCCAGAATTCATCCCCTGAAAAGAAAGAGTGATAGCAAAATCACCCGTGAGCACTTCATATACACAAAGGTTTTACTTTTTGAAAACATCATTTGTTTTTTATCAGTATTTTTAATCAAGAGAAAGGAACTTCTTGAAGGAGCTTTTTGTATTGTTTATCACTTGAACTGTTAAATCAGAAGGCATTACAGCCTATATTTTAATGTGACATCCTTTCCCCTTTTCCATCTTCAGAAAGCACCCCCAAGCCAAACCCACGTGTAATTCTGTATAATTCACCCATATCAGCCATCTGCCAGCATTTGAGGCAAGGAGCAGAAATTACACAATTATTTAGGAGTACAGACAGCATTTTCTTATTTTATCATTAAGCATTAATTTTACAAAATATTTTATTACAGGTATTGAAAATGTCCTCTTGAAACTCATTTGCATCAGTATGTCGCCCTCTCCTCTTGTTATTCTTTCTACTGTAGAAAGAAAGGTACTTCTCAATGTTATCTGTATGAAAAGCTTTGAGATTTACTTTCTTTAGTTTGTGGGATTTTTTTCCCCTGAACTACTGAATAGTGCAAATAACCTGTAGATCTCTGCTGAGATAAGGAGTAGTGAATGGAATTTTTGCTCAAGGCCACTGTGCTCAAGAACAGCAGCCTGGGCACCTCCTACAAACCCCTGTAACCCAGATTCAAAAGATGACCTTGCCCTACCTCTGCCTTCAAGCCCCTGAGTGGGTGCATGTGAGACTGTGTATACTGAAAGTTAGTGAGGTTGCAGCTAGAAAACTTCACCTGTAAGATTGTGGATGAAGCACAGATGGCTGAGGAGCATCACAGACAGCTTTCCTGTTGGAGAGAAGGCTAGGGAGGCTGCAAGGAATTTCAGCCAGGACTTCAGGAAAGGTAGTTAGAGTCCTGATTCCCAGTGGGATACAGGAATTAGGTTGATGGGCTCAGTGTGTCAGCCAGCATGAAGCAGCTCATTTTCAGCACTGCATTAGCCATAACCACTACCCCAACCTCTGCACTCCCAGTGTCTAACACTGCTGCAGTTGTGCATCCTCAGATATACCCAGATGAAGAAGCACATGCACAGTGCACAGATTCAATATAAATTTATTATGAATGTTGCATTGGAGGCAAATATTGGGTCAGCCAAGTGACTGATCATGGACACAGGAATTAAAGACAGTAATGTCCTTTTTTGCTCTTGGCACTGAATCTTGGTATTTGCTTAATACTGATTTTCTTTGATTAAAATTTTGTTGAGGTATCACAGACATCCTTCCAGTCTTTCTGTTCTCATCTTAACTTTAACTGGCTATGTATCAAAAATTAAAAGAACAGTCAAAACCCATGAAGAACAGTACTGCAAAAGATCTGAAGGGTAAAACGTTATAAACCCCTAATAATACACAGTTTGTTTCCTTCTTGATTGTGAGACTGACTTTCATATCTACAACAAGAACCACTGGGGTTTTTTTGTGTGGTATTCAATTTAATAGGTAGTCCGTATTTGGGGTTTTAATAGTCAAAACCAGTTTGGAATACTTTTCCTTGATGTGGTCACATTTCTTCCAAAAAAAAAAAAAACAAAAATAAACAAACTGAACTTGAATATGATTTTGTAGTGTTGAAAAGGTAATAGATTTGTCTTCCTTTCTTAGGGTGTAATCTCTTCTACATGTTCCGAGGAGATCTGCAGTCAGATTCTGTGACAGCAGAGTTCAGTGCCCACCAAAAAAATATGACCCTCCAAACTTCTGCTGAGAGTTACCTTGTTATAAAGCACAAGCAAAGCAAAGAACAAAAGCTTAAATATTCATGTAAAAGTGATGCAATATCAAGAATAATAACAGCATATGGATATAATTTCTTCCTCTGAAACTGGAAATTATGATTTATAATTGATAACTTTTTTAACTTGCCCTATCTGCTGTTTCTAAAAGTAAAGCAAGGTTAAATGCAGCTGATAACTCTGAAAGCCAAGAGCCAATCTGTCACCTGAATTTAGAAGGATGACAAAGCAGAGGCATCATATTAAAACAATTAGAAGATTCACGGCAATTAATTATAAAGAATGTCCTTACAGCTGAGCTCAAGAACGGAGAGTATTGTTGTAGTATTGTACAGCCATACAGCAAGCAATATATCCTAATTGGTTTTGTAGCTAATGAAGAATGACACAGAATGCAAATCTCTTATTAATCTGGATTAAGCAGAGAAAACAAACTTGTTTTAAACCTAGCCTTATAAACAGACGGTCTAATCCTGAGCCTGCTTATATAGGGGTGTTAAACTAAATACAGTAGGAATGGTGTGTTTGCTCAGTGGTGGAGAACAAAGCAGGAGGCAGCCTTACACATTGCCTCTGAGGGGGTTACTCTTTGCAGTGAAATATGAGTCACGGGATCACACACACAATTAATAAGCCAAAATCAACACAGGCAGGAACATTAGGCTCATTTGTGTAATTATTCACTACAGCCAGAGTCTGTTGCTCATTTGATTTCAGAATCTGGGCAGCACCCTTTTGCACTGGATCAGTCCCCATTCAGATCTGCCTCTAGACCAAACAAGGAAGTTTCTGATCCAAGCAATGGCCACATCTAAGACCTTTGGATAAAGTAGTATTTAACTTTTGTCTAGGAGTTACGAACTGTCTGCAAGGTATAATGGCTTAAATTGACACATGCCAAAAGATCACTAAACTTTCAACAGCTGCATTATGTATCAAGAAACATTTCTTTATATAACATTCACAAGAAAAACAATATCAGATTAAAATCGGATTCATTCAAACACAAGAATTCCATGAGAATCTTGATTATTGTTTTTTGAAGAATATTTATGTCATTAAATACACCATTTTGGCTACAAGGAAATATTTCATGCAGAAGTGTCAGTGATAACAGCAGTTTAAATGGAGTATTTTATCATATCAATAGGAAGGTTTTGAAAAGATAAAGCTTAGTGGTTTTTATCATCAGAATTTGTGTGGCTGGAGACAATTTTATTCTGTGACATTGTTCCAAAGACTTGTGTTCAGCTTACTGTGAGCAGAAAGATGCTCACACCCCATAATTCATCAGGAGACTGAGAAGTGATCTGTAAGCCATCCCTACAGGGCAGTAATTATTTTGCACAAAGGGATACTAAGGTATCATTTATCTTTTGACCATTAAACACTGTCTGATAAGAAACTAACATTGAATTTTACTATTCATTTATTTTCTAAAGGAAAGGCGAAATAAGCTAGTGTCATTTGGGTATTAACAGTATGATCTGACCACCAAATTAACTCAATGTTTGTGCGAGAGAACGGATGGCAAACGTCAGGCATCAGCTTTTCTGCAACAATGAAGAAAATAATGATTACCTAGATAAAACTGTTACTAGCTCAATATATACGCTAAGCTGAGTTAAAAGGAAGCACTCTGCACTGTGCTCCTGTGAACATATTCAGGCACTTAAGTGCATGTCTGGATGTTCAGGAGTCCTGACCTCTCTCAGCTGGTCTGTGGATTTCAGTGTTTAAGTAGCTGAGCAGGAGCTTGCAGGCTCAGCACTTCTGTGCATCAGGCCACCTGTTGAAGTGCCTAAATATAGCCCTCTGAGCTTAACCTCAGGCTTGACAACCTTGGCTATTACAAACTGCTATTGCACCTCTAGCAGTTATTCAAAAAGCAGTTTAAGGGTCCTGTGGGTCAGGAAATTAGCAGGAAGAGAACCGCAGCTCTCTCCTTGCAGAGAGAATGGCAAAGCTGAATGAATTAGCAAATAATATAATGAGATTTGGCAAATAGCTGAAGCCTGAGGAACCACCGTGTTACCACTTTACACTAAAGCTGATGCCTGGCTGAAGCTTGCCACTGAAGAGCTAACCCAAAATGAGCTGAACACACTTCTTTTAGTAGCTGTATCATGTTCAGGCTACCAAAGTATAAAAATCTAACTGCAGTATACAACTCAAAAGTGGAAATTCATAGAATTTCTATGTTACTGGATGTATCTCTTTGCCTCTCCTGATTTGGTTAGGGAGCTGAAGAAGTGGCTGGAGAACAGATTTTCATTATTAAGATAGATCAGGTTGTCTCTAAGTTCTAAAGACGGAATTATTATGCACAGGAATGCTTTCATGTGACCACTTGGTTTTTAAACAAGATAATTGCAGCAGCATAAATAGATAGATCTGTGTATACAGCTGCAGTGTTATTGAGGAGACTCGCACCTGCCTAGTTATTCCACTTCTGCCAAAATGACCACTGGCAATCCTGAAAAAAAAAAATCCTTTTGTAGTGCTAGGTCTGCAGAGATGTTACATTTGTGTACATTTCTGTGTATATTATGTAAACAGTGCCACTACCCATAAAGTGAACACAGCCCCTGGATTAGCAATTTTCACAAGATCATCAGGCAGACCTTGTCCATAGGATTAGCTCACCTCATTTTCAGAGTAAGAGAGAAAACAAGAAACTGGTGTCTCAGCACATTTGGTAAGCACAAACAAAAATACCACTGCAGTACCGTCACTTCTCAGTTGAAAAATAATATTGTTTATCTGTCCTGAATGCCAGAGGACCCACTGAAAACATGTGACAAACACCAGAGAGGCATACAGCGTTACAAAAGGAAAAGCCACTGCAGTTACGGTAATGGATGTGCTGCTCTGTGGGGGTCCTGCTCGCTCTGGAGAACACTTTCAGCTGGTCTTAATTAAACAAAGACTGGCAGTACAAGTACTGAGATCTATTTCCAGTGAGATCTTTGAACCTTGTTTATGGCTAGCTGCTCCCAACAGCAGCCACTGACAGCAGGCAATGTTTCTCCCGTGTCTGCTCCCATACCATGCAGCCAGGGAAGCACAGCATCCAGCCAGGACACCAAACATCACTGCCAGCATCAAGCACTATATCCCATCCCATGTGCTCCCACACAGCTGTGCCCCATGTATATCTCCACCACGCTCCTCTTTCATACCCTGAAGTTCATTATAGCTGCATAAAGTTGCTCCTCAAAGATACTTTGCACTCACAGATGGCTGCTGGAGTGACAGGCAAATAACTCCTTAGCTACCAATTCTCATATGCAAATATTTCTCAATAAACCTTACACTTAAATTGAAATGATGAAGATCACACAGCGTCAGGCTGCAGGACTTGTCAGGTGGATTGCAATATCCTCAGAATAGAGATTTTGGTCCTATTTTACCTCCAGTTAATTGATTACTAATTAACTTGAGTTAACCGAATTCAACAGTAAGTGCTGGTCTAGACATGCCACAAATGTTTGTTCCAGAACATTCAGAAGAAAAGCCACAAATATTTGAATCCTGAAAGAAAAAATGTGTGGAATACCCAGACTAGCATTTGCAATTGTGCTATTAGGTCAAGTTAGCATTGCAGTTAATTACTGTGGGGTAGAGGGTACTAAAAATGCTGGCACTAACACTACCTAATAAATTTGGTGTTCCAGATTGCCACTGACAGAAAATTAATTTGTTCACGTCATTTGTAGCTGGTCAGTAGACATGTGAGAGAATTCACTGATCTCAGAGTATAAGGCTGTAATAAATATGTAAATGTTTTGAGTAAAATAAATTTAGCTAAAAAAACCTTAGCAACTTTCTTGTTTGTAATTTCTATGTGTTACCTAAAGTTCTAACAATGTATTTACATTACATCTTTGCTTAGGTATGTTAATTAACTTAAGCTTAACAGTCATAAACCACCAGGAATGCAATGAAGAAAACTAGTATTTGCTTTACTACCTTTTTCCATACTTTAAAATATTGATGTAAGCTCAGTTTTTACATTCTTATGCTTTTCTCATCATTTAAGTCATCCCCCTCCCCCCCACCCTTTGTCTTCTTAAATCTTTGTTCTTCATGGGTGGGAGCAAGTAGCTCCACATCTCAACCTTTTCCAATTAAAGTAATATTAAAATAACCATTGTAATATTTTCTTTGACTGACATCTTCCAGAAATAAGTGTTATGATCAAATGATAAGCCAGTTCCTGCCCCATGCACTGCATATTTATGTTCTTAGCTGCAGCCTCCCACAGCCCAGCTGCCAGCCAAGTGGGATATCTCATGGTATTTGCAGTTTGCACCTAACATTTTATCCCCTGCCTTTCCACGGGCAAACCTCCTAGTTTCCTTGTGTTATGTGAAAAAGCAGTGGCAGATGTCTGGCTCTTCCACAGTCGTGTAAATCCCAGAGTCTCACAGAGGAGGAGTAATTAGCATTATGCTGCTCTCTGGGGGGGTGAGCCTTTCAGAAAGTCCCCTAGAGCACAGGTCTGGAGGAATCCCCTCAGCACTCACAGTGAAGGGGCACAGTGCACATCCCACACAGTGCTTGTAGGATGGGAGCTGACCACTCAGAGTACATGGTCTCAGGAGTCTGGGGGAAGAGGCTATCAGAGAACTTGCCTCACATCTAGGCTGACCTGCCACGGACTAACTCATGCATGGAAGATCCCACCCCCAATGCCAGCTTCCATAATTCCTTTCTGTCCTGTACATGAGGCAAACTCTCACAGAAAATCCCTGTACCCACAATCCCACATGTGAGTCAGATGGTGAAAAAAGGCATGACAGCAACCTTCCAGTACTTAAAGAGGACTTGTAAAAAGGGAGAGGGACTTTTTACACAGGCACATAGTGATAGAACAAGGGAGAAAGGTTTTAAACTAAAAGAGGTAAGGTTTCAGTTAGCTGTTAGGAATAAATTCTTTATTCAGATGGCTGTGAGCCACAAGCACACGTTGCCCAGAGAAATTCTGGATTCCTCATCCCTGGAAGTGTTCAAGGCCAGTGTGTATGGGGCTTGGAGCAACCTGGTCCAGTGGAATGTATCCCTTCTCATGACAGGTGGTTTGGGACTAGGTGATCTTTAAGGTTCCTTCCGACCCAGACTATTCTGGGATACTCTAATATAAAATGAGATGCATCAACCAGCAGTAAGAGCAAGGGGCACTCCACAAGGAAGAACAAGCTGGGAGATGAGGATGACCACAACACAGACCAGAGTCTCATGCACAAAATACGGCCCTTGAGCAGGGGCAGTCAGAGAACAGGGGAGTTACAGGCTCCACCAGGACACCACTGAGCACTAGGAGGTAGAATAAAATGTCATGTCCATCACCAGCTCAGGAAAAACAGCAGCAATTTGGAAGGACCAGGAGTTGAAAAAAGGCTTGCTGTAAAAGGAGATACCAGTCAAATCTTCAGCCCTGCTGGCTGCTGAGGCAACAGAGCCTCTGCTGAAATAAGTTAAAGTAAAAAACCCTCTTGCATTTAATACTCTGGCTGCTTATACCTAAAGTTTTGAGGTATGTTATCTGGGCTGGTGATGGAAAAAGTCTGGGTGATATGGCTTTAGCAAGGAAACCTGGAAAAACTAGATAGATTTGTGAGGTCTGGGTGCTCAAAGAAATTTGTTACTGGATTCATGTGATCAGCAGTGGGAAAAGACACCATATAAAATGGCCTGTTTTGGCAGGTGTGTTTTCTAGAAAGCTAAACCTGACTACATTTGATAGCAAATGTCTAGAAATGTGTCCCTGCTGGCCCTCACAAATTCTTCTGGTATTATTTATGAGGAGTATGAGCCTGGTGAAATTGGGCAAGCAGGCTACAGGAATGTGTGAAGGGGTTGGAATATTTTGGCGGTAGAAACTGAAATGAACAAAGATTGGAGCTTATGGTGTGGCTATGTGGATATTACTGTCATAGGCAAAATTCTGGCTGTTGAGCGGAGATAACCCAGCCATCTTGGAGAAAGCTCATGTTATGTAGAGATTACAGGAGTGCTACAGGATTTCATTCACTCTCTTTGTGAGAGAAGCAGGAATGGGGTAGAAATCAGCCTGCCTGACTGCTGGTTTCCCAGACCCACAGAATAGCTGAGATTGAAAGAGACCTTTGGCAATCATCTCATCACACCCTCTTGCTCAGCAGCATAGGTCTGTGTCCAGGTGGCTTTTCAACACCTTCAAGGGAGAGCACAGTTTGGAGATGGTGAAATGAGGACAGGGGAGTTCACACTGGGAGAAGATCCATGAGTTTCTTCCAACATCTGCCTTTGTCTTGAGCCTTACCAATCCTTAATGATAGGGTAATTATTGCTTATTAGGACCTTTGGGACACTAGTAAGATTCTAGACTTCCCCAGAGTAGAATAATGGTTACAAAGGAAAGATAAATTATGCTGATACCTTTTTTTTCTGAAAATCAGATGAAAAAGTGTTACCTGATGCTATTCTTGAAAGCTGTCATGCAGAGACTGTTTAATCTGGGAAGTTCTTCCACACTGACCCTTTTGAGCCCATTGTTCTTTCTGTAAATTCAGGGAGATCAGCTTCCTTGCATTTTTTTTGTACTGTCCAAATCATGTTGCCAGTTTGATAATGTTTTTTATCAAAACAAATTAGTAGCTGCAAAAGCCTTCATGTTCTTTCCCTTGAACATATTCACTGTTAGGCATTATTAGTTGTATAACTTTTTTCATTAAAATGTCCCTCTTTCAGAAAGGGAAAAGGGACTTAATGCCTTTGAGTGTAGCTGATAAATTTCATAATTCCTAATCAATGTTCTTATTCAGCATCTGTGTTTGTGTCATCAGGTAGCTGTGCTTCCTGTAGGCCTTGTATCCATATAAATACACTTACTGCTTATTTTCTATGTAACCTTTTCAGATCCAGCTGTATTCTGAATAAGAGGTTATATGAATGACATCTCTTTTACCTTGATTTTGATTTTCTCAGATTTTCTTTTACCTATGGAATTTCCTTTTACCTGTAGAGCTTCAGATGGACTCCATTATGAATCAAACACTAATCTTTGAGAATAGCAAAAAAGCAAATCTGTGGAAACATCTTCCTTCCCAGTTTTGTTGTTATTGATAAGCTTGTCATGGTTGGTTTCATAATAATCCCAAGATGTCAGTGGGAGGTGGGGTTTCCAGTGATGTAAGGCTCTTTCCAGATATGTATGAGAGTGTCTCCAATTAAGTGATTAGAATCTAAAAGCTAAAATAGATACAAAATGGGAAAAAAAAAAAAAAAGGAAGCATATGCTCTTTCTGGAGCTCAGCAAACATGGGAGCACATGGCAAAGGGGGCACTGGAAGCTGTTGCACCCTCAGGTATCAGTTGTAAGATGTAATTGTCTGTGCACACGACCTCCCAAGCAGCCTCATTCAAACTGCTTGTGCCTCTGCCTTCCAAACATAGGGAAGAATATATTAAAGAACTGGATTTATGTGAAGATTTAGGTGCCTTCAAAGCTTCAGGTGTTAAGTATGGAAGCTACAGCATTCTTAACCTGGAGAAAAGAGGTGTACAACAGCGGGAGCTGATTTTTATACGTTACTTCAGATCAGTAAAATGCACAGAGTAGCGGTGCATGCAAGATGGTTGTGATGAAAACTTCTTTTTAGATAAGGATCGTTATTTTCTACTTAATGGATCAAACACAAGCTTTATGCAGCTACTGTGCTTGGAAGAAAGGGAACCAATGAGGTCTTACTAGGTTGGAGGTGACTGATTTCTTTACTAGGCGTAGAGTGCCACCTGCAGCACCAAGTTTGAAGCTGAAAATGAGGTAAAAAAAGCCATAGCCATAACTGAAGTGACTGTAATATTATTATTTACCTAGTGTAAGGGAAAAATTCACAGGGCTGAAATTTAAGAAAATTAAAAAAAAACAAAAAAACAAACAACATATCAAGGTGACTCTTATTTTTCTTTAAAATATCATAGGGAAATAAATTAATAATCAAAATGAGTAAGTGAATATATAAAGTCAATGCATCATTTAGTAAGAATATATGCTGCTATTTCTTAAGTGGGATATATCCAGAAATGTATGTGAAAAGACATAATGAATGTCAAATGTATATTGCAATTGCATTTACTTCAAGGAGTCCTTAGTAGTCTTTTAAGATTCCTTAAGACTTGGAAACTTGCACTTTGATTACTGTTAATTCAAAAAGTGTATTTGAAAAGATACTGTTAGTATTCATCACTGAAATAATGGAAACTCCTTAATTCCTAAGTAGCTAGATGGAGTCCAAGCTTTTAAACAGATTTCATGGTTGTTTGTATCTATATGTGGACAAACTGCCATCCCATATTTCCACACACTTGAAATCGGAAGAAATTGAAACCTGTTACAGATCCAAGCTTTAAAGCTTGCTTTAAAAATATTCATAAATTAATTTGGAAACATGTCAAACATATTTACACTTTAGCAGAGTAGTGCATGCAGTCATTAAGTAATCTGCAGATGGAAGATGATCTTTAAAGAACTCAGGAGTACAAGAAATCTGCAAAGGAAAAGGAGAAAGCCAGATGGTGGTGGCAGCTCTTCACTGATGCTTTGTAACTATCATATCTCTGGCTTTGAATGTGAAAAAGAAAGCAAGAAAAGGCACTTGTGTAGTAAATATGCACTGGGCTGGAGCCATGGCTTCCAAATGCTGACAGTGTATTGCTGAGGATTTACACAGAACTGTACAAGGAAACTACCATGCTAACTCTGAAAAACCTTGGAGGTCTTGGGAATTCCTCTAAGAATTTTGTTTTAGTTACCACGAACCTGAGTTTGAGATAATGTAATTTAAAGGCCAGTGGTAATTTTATTGTCAAGGTACAGGGACAAAGGAATTGGCATGTATTTTTAGGGCTGAATGGAATCAGATACTGGTTCTTTAACAAAACAACATCTTTGCTGCTGTAGTCAAAGGAAAAAAATAAATTGGAAAGCAGGGTACAATACAAAAACACTCTGAGGCACTCAATTTCAGAGACAAATTGCAGCTTTGAGATTCAATGATGTTTGTAAAAATACTTGTAATCTACTAGTCTGAGAGACACCTTGTATAAGTTTCCATTTTTATGCAGGATTTTAAAAGAAAATAATTCTTCCCTTCCCTGTCAATATTTCTGCTGGCTTCTGGCTAAACAAAAAAGACCCCCCAAAATCTAAGCTGAGAAATACACCGTCATTAAAATCACCTTGGGAACTAGGTGGTGTGAATAACTCAAGAGAACACTGAAGACATCAGTGTTCTTTTGATTAGGGATTTACTATTTCAAATTGATCAAAAAAAAAGCTGAAAACTCTAATGGAAAACTAAAATGGAAGTATAATCAATGTCTGACACGTGGATTATTTCTAAAAATGTCATTTATTTCTTAACTTTATTAGGAACAGCCAGTTTTATCAAAATAAGCCAGTCATGGTTAACATGGCAATCAAGAGTGGAAACACATTTAACAAGTTCAATTACTTAAAGGACAGAATGAAATGTTTTAGGTTCTCAATAAAGAATCTGAATAAGTGATGTCTTATTTCTCAAAGAAAAGAGTAGGAAAACTCTATCACTCATTCTGAAAAAAGCTTTGAAACCATAAGAGTGGATTTTCCGTGAATACAAAATATTCAGCAAATAAAAACTGTAACAGCTTGCATTTTTGTCCCCTTATTAGTGGTTTTCAAATGTGAAAATTCCCACTTTGTGGTAAAGGTAGAATTGCAGTGGAAGATTGAAACATTTGCTGATTTTCTCTTCCTGTACTTTCAATTTTAGCATAATGCAGATTTTCTGTATATATATCTTCTTTCATTATGTTGGGTAATATTCAAGGAACCTGAAACTGTGAAGGGTAAAAGTCTAGGATAAAATATTCAAATCTAAATAGCTTGTAGTAGCATTATAGCTCTCTTACACTGCTGGTGGAAAAGAAGGGGGGATCTTTTAATTTAATGGGACCTTAGGGAGAAAAGCCTAAATTTGTGATAAGGATATTTCACTTATATCTGAGTGATATGGTGGAAAAGCAGTGAGTGTGAGGTAGGCTGTAATCCCAGCTGACTTTTCTGTTTCTTTTATTTGAAGATACACATTTTAAAGCCTTGCAAGGCAGGCTTGGGTAGCTTAAGCCACTTAGGTCCATGCACCACAGATGGGGAATAATTGACCTTCATGCCACGTGGCCTTCCCAAACCCACAACTCATCAGCAGTGGTGTCCCCATCTCTTCCCTTTTACATTACCTGAGGTGCGAGGTGTTCCCTGGAGAGTGGGAGAGAAGGCCAGGCAGAGCTGCTGCAGGTAATTTTGAATGGGCCTCTTGGGAAAAAAGACCCATCCCTGTGAGAGCAGGTTTTGACTAAGCCTTAAAATAAGAAAATCTAGTATTAGAATCTCCACAAGAGGGCATTATTAAATATTAAAAGAGCATTAGTTTGCAGAGCCTGTGTGTGGAAGTGCTGGTGGCAATATGATTCATGAGACGCAATTTATTTTAACTCAGTTTTTCATGAGGCTATCCAAGTTCTGAGATTAAAAACTCCTAAGACTGAGATAAAGGCAATAAGAAGCAGAAAATATCAGCCCTCCATGTTATCTGTAGCACAGATTATACATGTACTATTTTCGACTCCCATCATCCTGGTGGGATGGAAAAAAGATTTTGAAATGAGATCCAGGGGGTCAATGTTCAGCAAAAAATAACCCCTGCCTAGTCAATAATACAAGGCTGTGCTTAATACTAGTTACCCTGTTAGAAGATAATGGATTTACTTGGAGATATAGGTATATAGTTACTTCACTCGTTGGACTCACACTCAATTGGGCGACAGCAGGGGAATTTGATCTTGTGGTAGGAAAAGCTGGAAAAACCTAGGTAAAGGGAAGGAATAATTAGGAAAAATGGGTTGTGATGTCTGGGAGGGAATTGTGCCAAATCCTGAACAAACAATAAAAACACTGAAGAAAGGTTAAGAGAAAGATACAATGAAAATAGGTGTCCTTGGTGTTTTAGTTTTTGTCAGGTACAGAGAAGTGCCCGTGTCCTCGACTGTGCTTGCTCCAGGTGGTGTTCAGTGATGGGCACAGCCATCTAGTCATTCTAGATCCAGTCACAGCCTTGTACCCTTCCCTCCCACACAGCCCTGTTTATTTGTGTATGTGATTTCTAGCCCTGATAGCTCAGCCATGTCTAAGGGTGTGAATTCAAAATTATAAGGAGAAGAAATAAACGGAAATTATTATAACAAAGAAAAAGAGCTCCAAGGGGCTTGTGTTTATAAAGACTTTACGATTCAACCATATGGTGCATTCTGCTTGTACCAAATGATTTTTTTCCATGCAATATATGTTGCCTATAACCACCAAAATTCAGCCTGAAATTTGCCACAAGAGTTTTCTAAATTGCAATATCTTTTTCTCTTGAAAGAATTCATCCAGAAAAAGCAAAGACTTGAAGCCAAATTATTTTCCCTTTCCAAAGAATATGTATACACAGAGCAGCATTGTGCTGTATATCTTGTTGATCTGATGTTTTCTTCTTCAGAGTACAGTTAAAGCCACTAACGCTCACAGAACCTGAGGAAAATGTTCCCCAGGTCCCATATTACAATATCATTATATTCAATTGTGCAGAAACAGCTCCCTACCACACTTTGCTATTGGGTCTTTGTTAAAATACTTCCATTTTTATTGCTCCCTCTTCCAACTGATTTATTTGTATATATATTATTTTGTTAACTTGGAGGATTTAACAGCTTCTGGTGAATATATAGGACTGGCTGAACTTGAAGTAATTATTTTTCAAATGAGTTTTCATGCTTGAATGATTCCCTCTTGTGAGGAACTTCCTTTGGCTCTGAACTTTTTTTTACATAAGCAATGTTTGAAAAACAACTTGCAAGAAATGTTCACACCCTTCAACATTGCTCTTCTAATAATGCTTCTAGCAAATTTGCTGCGAGGAAAATTGTTAATATTCTTCTGATAGAATTAAAATGTATAAACTAAACTGACCTGTTTTTTAATGGGAGGGAAAGGATCACACTTAGAAACCTTGTGTCCTAAAGGACTGAGGGTGGGAGGGGAGATATTTTCAGTACCTGTAGGGAAAAGATGAGGCTGGATCCAGCCAGATCATCACCTTGGTTGTAAGCAACCAAGATTGGATCAGAAAAATATTAAATCAAATCATCTTAATTATAGAAGAGTAACAGAAGGAAGAAGCACATGGGCTTTCACCCTCCATATAAACTTGAAGTATCTGGTGAGCTTTGACCACAGCTTGTGCTTGCCTGAAGAACCCACTGGGCTGACATGAGAAAGGGATTACATCCCTGCTCACCACTGGTATCCTTCCCCAGGGATACTTGAAAATACCTTTAAAAGTCAAATGTATTCTGTTTGCTTTTGCTGTTTCTGCACAATTTCTGATGGTAAACATAGCACCTCCATCTCCACAGAGTCTAAAGCATACAAAATTTAAAAAGAGAATAAAATTAAATTTTCCTCTTTTTCTTTTCAAAATATGCATATTCTCTCAGCTTGTCTTTTTTATATCAAATGCTGAAACTTTTCATTTGTGTATGAGAGGGATCTTTCTACTTGTAAAATGTTGCAAAGATTAAAACAATTCTGCAACACTTCTAGTGTTGTGGCAAGGAATGTCTTTGAGAAGGAAGATTCTAGCTTAGTGCTGGGATTTGTTACTTGTTTCTTCTTTTTGTGGCAGCATTCATATTAAACTCACTTTTAATATAGAAATACTTCCATTTTTATCAAAATTTATTTGTGGTTATTTTTGCCATCTCTAAGCACCATTCCATGTGGTATTACCCAGGCACCAAAAGTAACTGAAGAAAGCAAGAAATGGTTCCACATAGCAACAGCTATAGCGTAGCAGACACATAGCAAAAATAACATTTTTCCCTTCAATTTGGAATTACTCAGGTATAAATTTAAGTTAATGCACAAATATTTTCCAGCAAAAACCTATAATAATAATAATAATAATAAAAATAATAATGATAGTAATAATGTAAAATAAACTTTATATATATATATATATATATATATATTTTCCATATGACTCCTAAGGCTCACCACAATCCTCCTTCATATGGTAAGTGCTCATTTTCCTATGAGTTGGCACAAGATCAGTGCTCTGCATGAGTCCCACTTAAGCTCCATCATAATTTCTTCAAACAGTTCATAGCTATATAAACCCCTATGTTGAGGGATTAACAAAGATCTAAGTGATGTATAGATTTTGTGCTGGCCTTTCTCATAGCAGTGAATTTCATCTTCTATCAAGTCCCACTCCCAGCTTTAAACTTTCTTCGTACTACTTCTTAACGCTTTCATCAGCTTCCCAAATCCTATGTGTCAAGTAGCAGTTGAATCCTCGTACAAATCTCCCTTTAAACCTATCTCTTTCAAAAAATCACCCTTGCTTCCAATGTCTAAATACATAATGCTTTTGGGACTTGAAAAGTGCTCAGTCTAAAAGAGCCTTCCATGGAAACAAGAAAGTGTTGCTAAACTTTGTATGTGTCCCAAAGTAAACTTTGGTTTTGGTGTTCAAACAGTGAATTAATGATACAAGATCCTTTTAGCTTACTATTTTCACTATGGTCTTTCAAAACAGACCTTGAAAGCTTGCAAATGAATTTGAGAAGTCCAATCAACCTTAATTTGTGAAAGGTCTTTTGAAAACTTGATGTGTGCAATCTGAATACTTTTATTAGGCATTTCTGTATGTACAGAAATGCTGTTTCTTAATTTAGAAGCATTTCTGGAATTAACAGTTTGAGGTTTATATTATATTGTCTTAGATTTATTATATTCAAAAAAGTGTTTATAAATTATTATATCATTCATTATTCTCACATGGAAACTAATTTGGAAAATATCCTGCATGTAACAGCCTACAGTAATAAATGTTAAAAGGAACACCTCATCTGCATCTAGACAGATCTAAAACCTTACAAAACAGAGCTCTTTTTAAAAAGTTACTTGGAATTTTCTGACCACATAGGTAGTAATAAATAGTCACAGTAATGACTTAAATTACAACAACCCCTTAGACATTGATAAATAGTGTATTACAAATAGGAAATACATACATACATATAACATTAGCTTAATTTGTGCCTTGGTATAAATATACAAGCAGAGGGTATTAGGTGCATAGAATCCAAAGATAGACTCACCTAATCGATAAGTGGGCATTGTTTGTGCTTGTGATTATTCTTGCTAATGAATTTTTTGTAAATGAATAGCCTAAACCACAGTTACTTTTTGTAGTCCATGTTGCTGTAGGAGCACACAAAGGCATAATGGCATTCTATTTCCAGCCAAGGATAGAAGTTACCTTGGATTTATCAGACATAATTTCTATCAATGCTATTTCAGATTACATTTTAATTCATTCCTCTAATCCATCTACAAAAGAATTTTAGTCACAACTAATTTACTAATACAGCTCTATTATAAGAAGTGCTTTCTAAAGTAACTCTGATTTTAATTAATCTCTATTGTGTGTTCAGTCCAGATTTTGGAGTGACAGATACATAAATAGAAAAAGACAATGAAATATACAAATACAAATCCTCTTCCTTTCATGTTCATATTTTAATATGACAAAACAAAGAATTTTGTTTCTTACATACTAACACCTCTGTAATTCTTTTTTCTTCATGGTTTCATACTTTTGCAAGAAATATTTAATTTCTTCCTACCTTAGATTAATCTTTCACAGCAGAGATTTGTGGCAAGGGCTATGGAATTTAAGATACAGTTGTAATTTAAGGACAAAATTCAGCTTTGTTCTAAATCTGTAATTGTGGTGCAGCTGGAAATCAAGGACATCATGGGCCTGGCACTTAGTCATTAATTCCTGGATGGCTCAACACCTTGCCCAGTCTCTTAAGAGAGATAATGGGCTGATTGGAGAAAACAGACCAACTTAAGAGGCAACCGCTTGACTGCCTTCCCACCTTCACAAAAAAGGGCTACACTAATTGTTTCAAGAGCTATCCAGGTGGGACTCTCAGCCCTGGAAATTCCTGCAGGCAGCTCCTGCTGTGCCAGACCAACTGACAGACACTACTTGTACACTTCAAAGTGCTGATTTGCATCCTGGGTGGATAACCTGGCAGGACCAGAGACCGCTCAGCAGTTCCTGAGGCAGAACTGATGAAACTAGACATAAATAATACACTTGTAAATAGTCAGTAGAAATTGTCTCTGCAGATGAAGAAATGCTTATGCAGAAACACATTCCTTTGTACATAATTAAGACAATAAATAGATGTTTTATACCTAATTGCTAATAATTGGTGGCAATGGCTCCTTCACAAGTATTGGTCACATAGGACCACAGGCCAGCTAATTCTAAAAATTCAGCAGCACATTGAGGAGCCTCATATGAACAAGCTGAAGCCACCATTCCAGAGCCCTTGCCCATTGCCACTTGGAATAGGTCTGCTTATATTGAGGAATTTGATTCTTCATGGAAACGTATCTGTGCATGTGTGTCTACATGTGCATGTGTGTCCATAGGTGTGTCTGTGCATCCACATGTGTGTGTGATGAACGATCTGCGCTCAGTAAAAGCTTTGTTATACTTGGAAGACAAATTAGTGCAAAACTGAACAAATTTCTTCATTCACCCCTATTTTTGCTTTAAAGAATTTGAGAGCACATGTAACAGATTTTTTTCTTTTATGTTTTTGGAAACCAGCACACCTAATACCTGGAAAAAAAGTAGAGATTACTTGTTAAACAATTCAAAGTGTATTTAAACATAGCTGTCTTTCCTGATTTATCACAAGCTGAATCATTATACAAAGTATATAAATGGCAGCTAAGACTTCCCTTCAACACAGTCATTCCCACAGCATCTGTAGAAACCAGCTTGATTTCCTTCTTCAAATTCTCTGAGTTCATAAGTTCATTAGAAAGATTCTTTGATTTAAACTTCAGGTGCAGAAGCTTACTGCAAAAGGTGGCAAAATCTGCTACTAGTATCAAGCACAAATCTGTCAATAGCAGTTATTGCCAAACCCATTTAGACCTACTTTTTAAAATTTATTGAATTCAATTTTTTTCATCCTGAGGAAAACATATAGATAATTTCCCAGCACTTCCATTTTTTCAATGTGTTGTTATATTTTAGAAATATATTTTGGAAAACACAGAGTCAAATATAATACATTCACCATTGAGATTAAATCCTAAAGGTGAAAAGATTAATTTCTTCCATATGTCAAACTATGGCGACCAGCAGTAATTGATTTTTTGGAAAAAAAAAAACAGTAAGGACACAAAAGCATATGGAGGACCAACCTGCAAAGAAAGTCACACTGTGTATTTATTTTCCTGACAGTTGTTTGTATTGTTTAACAATATATTTTTGTTTTTTGTAAAAAGTACTTTACAACAACATTTTGTAGCTTTTTTTAAATATAAATTGTGACCTACAACATTTCCATTTTCATCTTGAAAAACCATGTTCTATTTTTTTTCAGTGAAAGTATTTCATGGAGAGAAAAAAGGTGTGATGTTTTCCAACTAGCAACAGTTGTCAGACATTAAGATCCCTCCAGATTTTTCTTCTCTTTAATGATAACGAGAATAGAAAAAACCAAAAACTTAATTAACTTAAGTTTTTAATTATAGGTATACTTTAATGAACAGACAACTCTGCATGCATGATGAATAAAGCGTTATCTTTTCCCCTTTCAGACTTTATCTTAGTTTTGTTTTGGGGCTTTGTTCTGCTCATTTTTTTGGGTTTTCTTCTGCATGGTCCACAGTCTGAGCAAAAAAGTATATGGGGGGATAAATTAATATCTGCTTAACAACATAAATAGCTTTGTAAAGTAATGTTCTGGATGTATCTTGGTCTGGGATAGGAGAAAACAAGCATATCTTTTCAGGCAGTTTTATCTGAGGGTTACTTTTATCAATTACACAATATTAGGTTAGGCAACATGGAAAAAAAATACCAGAGAATTTGCCAAGTTCTCTTTTTATATCTAGACAGCTTCCTCTTCAAACAGCTGCACTGGAGATTAACATTTAAGAAAATAATCACAGATAAATGAAGTCAGACTAGAGTCGCATCAGACCAATTTGTTGTTTGTTCATTCTTACAGTGCCTCCATTTAAATTAATGTTCATTTGGCTACTTTTCAACATCCAACTTCCAAACACCTTTAGAGGAATTATTTTTATAATGGGCAATAGCAATTCTACCTACAAGTATTCATTCTTTATTTGCAATATCTGTTTTCTGTTCTAAATACAGGTATGCCTGGTGCAAGATCTATTGAAAAGTCTCTTTCAGAAATAAATAGAAATTATTTGGAAAGTAAATATTTTAATCAAATTTGACTACAATTCCAGGGGAAAGTATCAAATTTTAGGGATATTTCCACAAAGTACTTTGCTTTTCATTGATACAGCCTAACTTGGCAAATACAATTTTAATAGCTTTTATACTTATCTGAAATAATAATAGTATTTTGTGTAAAATATATATCTAACCCTGTTTATTCGTATGTGACCTTTCACCCTTTAAAGATGAATTTCCATTTACTGAATTGTACTGAATTCTACTCTGACATCATTATGATGTCAATATGTATCATCTATTTGAGACTAAGCTTTTGAAGTTTAAATAAGCAAAATAATAAAACTGCACATTTAGAAATTATGTTTAAATACCAAACTTGAAATATTTAAGAATATGTGTCTTCAGAAAATATCATATTAGGAGAGATGCAAAAAAAAAAAAAAGAAGTTAACTCACTAGTGCTTTGAGAATCAGGAAGCTCTCTGTGCCCGTACTAGAATAGGGGAAAGACTTGGAAGATTAATTAACTAATGCTTCAAAACTAATGTGTGTGAGTTAAAGTGCATTAACACTCGTGGACATTCATTCAGGACTAAAGTGGCTTTAATCTGCTGTAGCTTAATCCTTCTCAAAGGAGTTAGAACAAGCCACGGTGACTTCATAACATCCATACGGGAATTTAATGCTCTTTAACTTTTGCACAATAACTTCATAAATTTAGTAAGATTTCCTACGTGCTTACCTTTATTTACAAGCTTTCAGGTGCAAAAGAAACAGTATCACTGCTGACCACTGTGCGGGAGCTCTTCCAGCCCTCTTTGCTAATTGAAGATTAAATTGCACTATGTTCTACCATGTCTAGGAAGCAGTTATTGGGCTAGAAATGGAAGCAGACTGGACTTGCGGAGTCTCATAGAAAGCAAAAGAGAGTCAGGACATATGTATATGATTTTGCTTTGTTTCTGACCTGCAATGTGAGCTTCTTAATCAGGTTGCCATCTCTTTGCCTCTGATTCCCTAGCTATAAAATAGAACCACCTCTTACTTCCTATTCACTTGTTTCTGGTACAAATACTACTAATACAGGTTTCCCACACAATAAATTTTCTCATAGCTTATACATGTGCGCTGAATAGGGACTAGAAAAGATGAAATCCAGGCACAGGTGAAAGTCTGCAGTGCAGCTGTGATTTTCTACATATGTCTGATCAGCACAATTTAAACCTTTGGTTTACAAATGTAACATGTGATGGCAAGATTAGTTCACAATCCCTACAAATCAAAGTCACAAATTGGAACCAGATACCATGTGACACTAAGCTATTTCAATTACAGGTAAAAATCAATACATGTGGTCATTTGACTCCTCTGACAATATTGCTCACATTGCACACATGAGTCTAACAGCACTGTTCATATGAGAGTTGTCAAAAGATGACTCATTCATATAGTCAATGATTTTTAAAGGTGTTTTTTTCCCAGTCTTCTGGGGATAGTATTAGTGCTTTTATAAGGAAGGAATTCTACTCAAGCTGATCTTCCACAAAATTCTCAAAATAAACTAGATGGCATGAAAATTTACCTTATTTTATTTTCATTGCATACTTTAAACCCGGAAAACATGAAATGCACCATGTGCCCTGGTACTACCACAGGACGGCCATTATTACTCATTCCAGACTGCTCATACAGCCCCTATCTCTACCACTCCTCTGGGAAAAGTTTCTGAGAGCAGCTTAGCTATTCCAGGAGAGCTCTGATTCCAGCAAGCTTAGAGCCCTCTCCCTTGCTTAGATTGGTCATCAAACAAGAAAAAAATTAGCAAACTTATTTTTTGATCTATTATTTTGCTTTACATTGATTCAATTCATTATATTTTTATCATTGCTTTTTCAACTTTTCATCAGATTCAGCCTGCTTCAGACATCTTCCCTCTCCACAAATTCTTTATTCCAGACTACACCATTCCAAATGAGAAAGGACTGTAAATATTCAAACAAAAATGAGTTTGAC
>JANRGV010000001.1:84214558-84249378 GCA_024734035.1 Alethe castanea | reverse complement strand
AGCCTTCTTGTTAGGTCTTCTAAGGAAGTTGGTTTTTGGGAGTGCAATGATGTACAGTTTTACTGAGAGTGGCTGTATATGGGCCCATTTGGTGCCCTTGGATATTTTCTCGACCTACCCTAAAAGTCATGATCTGAATATAAAATGTATGAATATGTACAAGGATATTAAAAAAAAATTGGATTGTAAAAGGAAACTGTTATTTTTTTCACTGTGCAAGCTAGAATTTGGAAAGAACAGGAGTCACCAAATGAAAATGAAGAGTAGTCAAAATTGCAGGATGTGGACTGAGAAATGAGCTTTCTGTCTTGTTTATTGTAGCCAAGAAAGCCAGTAGCAAAATTATATGTTTTTTCTGAAGATGTATCTTCAGCAGAAGATGAGAGCTGGGATTAGTTCTAACAGTTTTTGGTTGAGGAAGAAGGGAAAGGTTCGGTTTTGACCAAATATTTGATGGACTGTAAAAGGCTTATTTAAAAATTGAGAAAACATAGCAGTGACAATAGGTGGCAGTGTCATCTCAGAAAAACCCATTTCTTATATTTTTGCTTTGATTTGCTCTTTAAAGGGGAAGGGAGGGAATAATAACCCTCTTTTGCTGTGGAGAGCATCAGGAGTCAGGAGTCAAGATTATTACTAGCTTTCATCTGAGGTTAATTTTCTTCCCGGCTTTTTTTTTTTTTGTCATCATCTTGAAGATTTGTGTGAAGATCTCCTATTTGGAATTGACCTTGAATCCTACAGTTACAAATGCAGACCAAAAGGTAGTTTTTAATACTTGGTCTGTATTCTGGGATTTGAAAGCCTGCAAGGCTCAATCAGCTGGAAAGCAATTCAATTGATTAAGGGATGAGCTGAAGTTGTTTAGGATGCTCTGCCTGCCTGTCAGCTCTTCTCGTGATTCCTTGAGGTTTCATATTTCCTGGCTTTGCAGCAGCAGTCTCCTCTCCCCTGCTGCAGTGTGAGACCTTGCATGCAGCAGCAGTGGGAAATGTCACTAGGCAGACAAACAAAAAGTATTCACAAAGTCGGTAAGACCTGAGAAACAACCTGCCTTCCAGGCTCACAGAAGTAAAGCTTTCCCTGTGCTTTTAGTTACAGGCTAAAGGAAAGTGATGGACTGGAGCTTTTAACAGGGTTCAGGGCATCTCAGCTCCTCATGCTATCACAGATGTTTTTTTCTGCGACCTCTGGCAACTTGCCTAATCTGCCCCTCTGCTGCTTAGCCTGTACAATGGAGATAGCACTTTAATTTGCCTGACATCAGGGTAATGCTTGTCTCTCACTCTGCTGTCCTCTGCTAGAGGAGTTCTGATACTGAGTTAGAGTTTCAGTTGTGTAATATGAATAAAATTAGCTGTATCTGTTTAAGGGTTTCCAGGATCGAGGCGAACAATAGAAGCAAAGGTAGCACATGGGTGAAATCACCTAATATGAAGTGCTCCAGTCGACCAGGACCAGACTGGAAACCAGCAGCTAGACCACTGACCTAGAATACAGAAAGATCTAGATTAAATTTTCTCCTTTGCCAGAAAATGTTCGAAGTTTCCAAATTACCTGAAAGAGCATTGATTTGCAGGAAGTGGGATATTTATGGGAAAATAGGGCTTGGTATCTTCTCGTGTTAATTTTGTGCACAAAAGAGTGAAAATCGTCATTTACTTACATACTTAGATCACTCAGATGAGTAATAAGGATTATAGCACAGGTCTTACCTGCTCAGGCTGATATAAGAAGTGCTGCTTGTGGATAGGTAGTAAAAGCACCTAGATATGATTGAAACTGCCATTTGTTATCTCTCCTGAGGCAAAGAACTCAGCCTTGGTTGCCTTCCCCTGCTAGTTTACTGCAGAAGGCTATGTTGGGTAAACCCCCTTTTTCCTTTCCCAAATAATTTGAGCATTCAAATTCTGCACAGATTTTTTTTTTTTCCTCATTATTGCCACTGCAATCTTTTTTCTGGGCACCTCCTGGGTTTGGGCTAGAGTCAAGGTGCAGTCTTCAGCATTGAATGCAGAGGTTCTTATATGAAGAGAGGCAGTGGGCTACCTGTTCTCTTTTCACTTCCTGGTACTGGATCTGTAGAGGATGCAGAAAGCCCAAGTATCAATGCTGCTGTGATGGCTGATGTTTAGCTGCAAACACTGAACACATTTGGGCTCTGAATCTGAATTTAGGTAAAAGAGGTCTTGCTCCACTGACTGACCTGAAAGCTGTAAACTGCTCCTGTTGTGAGGAACTACTGATCCGTGTGGCTAAAAATTAGGCTTCTCATATGTTTCCCTGTCAGAGTCTTGAAGCTGCTTGGTGTGCAGTGGGAATTAACTCTCACTGTTGGCATAATCATTTTGAAATATCACCCTGTGGAACATATTTGCTATGCAGTTAGATGAATTGTAGAAAATAATTGAGCTCTTCTCTGGCTGTAGGTATGTACACTGGCTACTGCTGTGATTACAACCTTGGAAGTGCTTGGCACAGGGAACCTGGTGTGCATTGGTGGAGAGAGCTGACACTGGTATCACCCACATGTTCCATCCTTTGGGATCCTTTGTCATCAGTTGTGCTCTGCTCTGTAGAAAAGAACTGTATATGAAGGTAAATGCCTTTATGACTCTATGAAAATGCCTTTATGAACTCTTCAGTATGTCACTGCTGAAAAGAGAGAATTTCTGTATGCTAGGACCCTGCCAGATGAATTAGGACAATGAACCCATAATAAATATGGAGAACAGAGTTATTCTAGGCACTCTGAACAGCAGTGAAATGTGCGATGCTCTTGGGAGAAAATAATCACTTCTTAGCTTATAGATTTTGGGCAGCTGTGGTAATTTAGATATAATACGATTATTTTCCAGACTAACAATCTTTTGCCATGCTTGATGCTTATGGAAAATGTATCTCCTACTGGAAGGACTCTTGAATATTTGCTTTCTTTATATCTGCTCTCCCTGAAATCTGTAGGGATTCACTGGATAATAACTGTTTTCAAGAGACCCTGAAATACAAAAATACTTAAATCCCACACCACTTTCAAGAAGAATTAAGTACCTAAACATATGTGGGTATCTGGGTTCTCAGAATAGTGTTTTTAATTAAAAATCCCAGATATAAATATTCAGTTTTGAATTAATATGAAACTAAGAGGAAATATATGGTTATTATCTGAATTATTATAATATATAGCACATAATATATTAATCTATATGCTATAATTCATGCTTTATTATAATTGCATATGAATTATGAATATGGTATTGTATGAATTAATATGAAATCTATGGTTAAATTCGCACCAACCTCCACTAAGTTAGGTAGCTGTAGAAAGAGATGTTTTTGCCTTATTCCAAGCAGGAATGAAATAGCAGAAGATGAACCATGAAAACTGGTACTCTCTGGTTCTTATTTCCTCATCCACTGCTATTTAGTTTGTGTTGCTGCATTTTTCGCCATGAAGTGGCTATTTGCAGAGGATGAGCTGTTTTCCTGAACTGTTTTCCTTTAAAGCATTGCCCAAAGTAAATGATGATGAGGAAGGCTCTCCCATGTGGGGCTTTCTACAAAAATACTCTCAGCTGTTGATATGAGTCAGATACTTGAACCAGCTATGGGAACTTGGATGTGTACTACAAGTTCCTGCTGCAAAGCAGTTATGAACAATTTTGTAGGGTATTTTTGCAGCAGAAGAACAGGAGGAAGACAGTAAAAAGATGAACTTGCTAAAAACTCCCACCTCACATCCTTCAAAAATATTACTCCAAATAATTAAAATTATCTGATAGTCAGCATTAAACAAATTAATCATTCCTTCAGTGCTCATGTCAGTCCACTGTGTCTGCATTCTTTTGCATTATTTCTTTCAGAATATATTATTGTGCTTTCCGTTTTCGTATGAAGTCAGAAATTGTGTTTACCATATCTGTAAGAGCTGGCCTGGAGCACTTCCAGTCCTGTCTAAAATCTTGATATATAAAGGAGAATGTAACTTTATTATACTTTTCTCAGGAGAGACAAACAGTATTATTGGTTTTCTTCTATGTTCCTTTTTTTTTCTTTATCTGGGGAGTGGGAAAAAAAGAAAACCAAACTTTTAGTAACAGACTACATTATAATGTGTATTAAAGCCATATCATTCGTGTGTTGATATCTGTTTTATTACTAAAATCAAGTCTTCCAAGAGCTAAATAAAGTATTCATAATATTTCCTTGTCCTAATACTTAGAAATATTGGTAAATGATAGAACTATTCCCTTGTGTAGATCATACTGCTAGCTGCTAAAGCCTGAAAATCTCCTAAATCTTTACTCTTAAGAAAAGTAGTATTGTACTTAAAGCAGTAAGCCTTTAACTGTAATCTTCCCTCACTTATCCCTCCCATCGCCTCACATCCCTGTGGCCCCAAGTTATACCATGACAACTTCCTGTATTTGGGAAAAGTTAAATAAATAAGTTCAGTATACTTCTGTCTATGTGCAATTATGATATTGAGGCAATTGTCAGCAAAAGTACCAACAGATGGTAAATCTTCAACTGATCTATCTATGAGTAAAACTTGTGGCAGATTTGGTAAAATATATTTACAGGTGCCTGTATTTGAAGAAGTTAAGAGAAAAAAGAGAAATATTATTATAAGCTAAGTGAGTTTTTCTGAATTTGACTTTTAAAGTTTTATCTTAGGTCCAAGCAAAAACACAACTAAATATTTGGTTTGAACTAGCCTGCCTCCAGTGCAAATACTGGTTCTTTCATTTATCTCCACATGTCTGGTTGTTCCTGATCTAATGTGCAATCACATTCCCTGCCAAATTACTTTCTGCATATCATCTGATTACCAATGGTCCTTTCTGTAGCAAATGTGTTGCTGATCAGAGGTATAGGTTGGCTAAATTCTGTAGAAATCTGCCTAGGAAACCTTGCTGTGAGCATTCAGGTGGGAAGCCTGAGTGCTGGAATAGCTATTTCTTTCATTAATATTTAAGTACTGTCTTAGAGGCTGTTAGAGCTATACAAAGTCAGTAGCTAAAGCTGTAATTTCAAGTCTAAAATACATCCAAATACAGTTTCAGGAGATACTGCTATCAAACCTGAAGTGTGTGTACAGGCCAGATTATGTTGCTTGTCTTCTTCAAATGCAACATTTTTCCTTTCCTTGCTGTTTCCAGTCCCTATTTCTCCTGTTTGCTGATGACTTGGGGGTGTAATTTCAATAGAGTAAGCATTTCCTATAAAATAATCTTCAGCATTCTGTAGAAGCAGAGGTGGTGACACTGGAACTGAGCTAGCCTGACTCTAAAAGATAAAGTTTAAATGAAAGAAATACTGTCTTCTAGTAATTGCCAGGTCAGGCCAGAAGTACCAGGAAGTTGTTTCAATTGTTAAATGCTGTATTTATAAGTACAGATGGGGAAGATTGGTTTTTTGTTGCTTTGGACAGCTGTAACAAGCTACCTATTTTCCTGCATCCCAGACCCCAGACCTCTTTGGAATGCTTTTGAAGAAGTACAAGACTGCTGCTTTCATGTTTCATTTCCCCCTCCTGCTCTGTGTTGGCTGAGAAGAAAAATAGATTTCCTAATGGGCTAAAGTAATAAGGAAAAGGGAAAATTTCAGGAACCAGTCTTGCTGTCTGTCAAACTTAGTAAAATCATTTAAAGTAGCCTCATGTATGGATTCATGAAGATACCAAATTACTGTTTTGCTCAGTGCTTGCTTTTTGGGTCACCAGGTTTGGAACACTGTAGACTTTATCCTTGAAACAGTCTCTAAGCCAAATGCAGAAGTTGTGTACTAAGTGTAACGGAGTTGGTAATTATACTGTAGCACATGCAGAGTTATTTAAGTTCCACATGTGACCACGAGGTGAGGTACTGAAAAGAAGCATTTTATTTTGCAGGATTATTTTAATTACTTTCCTTGTTGTAAATACAGCCCTGCATCTATCAAGAAAGATGCTCACAGTAGGGTTTTTCCATGTTTTCAAAGTCTGCTCTCTCCCACTGTTTCCTAAACAGCTATTCTTTGAGGTCTTTCTTGAGCACCTGTGCAAGAAAAAGGAAAAGCTGATTTGAGATTTATTTTCCTGTTCAGAGGGGAATGGGAATGACAGGATGGGAGGGGAGAGGAGGGATTAGTCCTTCTCACTGTGGCACTAATGAAAGTATGCTTCTCCATGAAAGAAATTTGTTCTGCTTTGAAGTCAGTGGAAGGACTAATGATATGGAGGAGTTGACTAGTGATGTGTAACACAACGCAAATGTCTGTATTTTAATCTTTATATTGAAAGCTATTAGTGCCTTCTGTCTTGTCTTCCAAGGAGGCATTTTTCTGCCACCTGCAGAAAAACCTGAATACTGTTCCCAACATATCCCAAATACACATAGTACTTCATCCTAACATAAAGACCTCTGGTGTTAGCATGGTCCCTGCAGGCATAAATTCCAGTATTTCCAACTTTTTCCTACAGAAGAGGGTGTGGACAGGACTAACAATGTTCTGAAGGAAGCACATTTCCAAAGGAGTGAATTTTCAGAGTCTTTTAAGTGTTTATTTTCTTTTTTATGGAGATAGCTTAGGCCAGTCAGATAGTTTAAAGTTTTCTGGGACCACTAGACCCAGGAAAGAAACTCTTTCATACCAGTTTTGAGGAAAATAATCTGAAGTAAAAGGCAAAAAGAGGCACTAAAATGCAAAGTGTTCTAGTGGTGCTTCTGGCACACTGTGCTGCTTTAGCCAAATAAATGGATGCCTACTGATTTTCACTTGTTTAGTGGCAATCCCTCTGTTCCCTCCACCTCTTCTTTCCCCATTGGAATAACTGTGGAAGTACTCCTTAATTTTAATTTTGGTTTTTAATAAAGGTATCAGTTCACTCTGAACCTTTTTAAAAACAATTCTACTGCATATCTGTGTCTAGGGGGGATAGAAAGTGATTTTACCCATGTATAGATACATTACTTTTGATTTTCTTAAAAAGTGAACTTCTACAGTGAAGAAAGCTTCCTCTAAAAACCTTTTCTCCTTTTTTCTAGTACAAATTCCAAGTAATTTTATATTGAATTTAAAGTCTCAACTGAGCCTAAGTTCAAACAGGTTTATGAGACTGTCTTTGTCATGTAAAAAGCTTTAGGCAAGATTTTACAGTGTTTAAACTTCCCCCACAATGGAGAAGGAAGAAGGAATTCAGAAAATCTAATTTCCTTAGCAAAAACTGAGCAGTGAAGGAACACTTTGGAGTTAAAGTAATAAAAGAAAGATGACCTTTTTTTAAAAAACCAGAGACCTTGCGCTGATGGGAGATATTGAGAAGTTTCATATTGTTTTTCTGGGTTTTCTGCTTAGACTAGATTTCAGCCATCTTCTTCCTTTTCCTGCCTTTTCTGTAGTGGACACATTATTCAACTGTTCTTGATAATTATTTTTTGAAATATTACTTTCTCATGCATTTCAATATATGTTTTAAATACATACTACATTTGTAGTATGTATTTACTACATACTACATAGTTTGTAGCATACTACTTCGTAGTATTTCAACTACAAAGTTTTTAGGGAGTGTTAGTGCCAATTTGCACATGGAAAACGTGCTCATTCATTTTTCTTATAACCTGTAAATATTTCCACTTGATATATTACTGGGAGTAGTTTGCCAGTCTTCAGACATTATGTACATTTGTCTAGGACTCCTTCTAGCAAGCTCTGTGTCAGAGAAATCGCTCATTCATGGAAGCTTTGAGCAGCCTCAAAGGGACAGGGAGCAGATTTCACATATTTAAGGTCAAGAAAGCAAGATCAGGAAGGGAACAAACAAACTTTAACTTAGTTTCCAATTGCTACTCATGTGAACATAGTGTGGTGCTGAGTAAGGTAGTATACTTATAGAAGAGGCATTTTGCAGGTATCTGTCAGCTCACTGCTCCTGCCTGCAGTGCCCAGCTCACTGGAATACAGAAATGGAGCTATCCTTCCCAGGACAACAGAGAAACACATGAGTTGCTCTTAAAAATGTCAGCAGGGGTGTTGCACTTGAGGGTGCACCCAGCAGCACCCATGTTTGGATGGCAAGGAAGACAAGAAACTGCCTAAAGCCCTTCCTACAACCCAGACACTGGGAAGGCTCGCTGGGCAGCAGCTGGGAGTCAGCTCATCTGCATCCCCACTGGGCCATGTGCTGGTTTTGTTGTCTTCAGCTCCTGAGAGAATAATGACTTCAGCCTCTTGCTGCCCCTGACAAATCACTGCTGTAGGTTATTCTCACTGAACTTGGCTTGCTGGCCACCTTCTGCACAAAGGGCAGGGAGCATCGACACCACGCACAGTTTTGGTTATGCCATGTTTCCCTTCAGGTTCTGTACCACTTTCCCACTGAAATTTTACTCCAGGCTGCGAAAGTTACCAGCTGTACCAGCACTCTTGTGTTATGTGCTCTAAGCTCTCTGTCTGGTCATCTTGTAGGAGCTCCTCCAGGCCTGGATCCAGGTATGTGTACTCAGCAGTGGGCATGTGGCCACCCCGCTGTGCTGCAGGAGCTTGCATTAGCTAGGAGCAGTGCTGTGCTGCTGGCTGGTACACACACAGTCCAGACAGGGAGATTATAACTTTTCTGCCTCTGGGACTCTTCAATTAGTAGAAGTGATGCAGAGATGATGCAATCAGTTTTCCCAATTAAAGCTATTTTGAAGCCATTATAACAACCTCTGCAAAAAATTCCTGATTGTTCTTCAGGATCTAAATAAGTGACCTGTTTCCCAGGAAGGTCACTAAATTGGTACCATTAATCTAAAGTCTCTTTGTCTTTCTGACCATTGATTTAATAACTCCTTTCCCCTCTGAGCATCATCTATGGATACAAGTTTCATACTGCTCCCTTGGAGATGTTTGCCACCTGTTTTTCAAATCAGACAGCAGAGAGATTGTGGTTTTGCCTTACAGAACTTGAGCTAAACATTCAAGCTGCTGCCAGAGGTGTAGTGAAACATTTTGTTGTGCGTGGGTATACCCTTTTGTTGTAGCTGAAACCAAGACACCCTTCTATCAATCACACAACCTATCTTCCCACAACTCACCTGCATTGTTGGCACCCCTGCACTAACAATGGCTTTTGAGAGGAGGTGTCACTTATAGGGTCCCCCACGCGGTGTCTGTTCCCCCATCACCCCAGTTCTCTGTAGCTCTGCCTGTTTCCATGTATAGCAGGCTGAACTCATTTGCTTTGCCATGAATTCTTAGCCCCAGGGACAGACACACGTGGTGATGGATGGTGCACACCTTAGGTTATATGCAGAAATGTAAACTCCTGCTGCTGTCATGATTCCTCAGATTAAATGTTCAGCAATCCAATTAAAGCATATGTCCACACAGCTTGCAATTTCAAGATTACAAACTGTTCACAGACAGAGAAACCTAATGCAAAATACCATCCACTCCTGTAAATGCTAAACATCTGAAAATGTTTGTGTAGCTTTCTAACAGAATTGTAAATCTGCTGAACTTCCCACATTTCACTCTAACTGCCAATAGGTAATTTATTGTGAATGTGAGACTGAATTCAGATCCTGCTTATGACTGATGCGAAGGCAAAGGTGATAAAAGGGGAGATTCCACAGTTTTCTTTTGAAGAGTGGATGCTGCTAGGAGCAGTCATAAATGTGAACATTTCAAAAAGCAAACCTTGCTGTACAGTGCATACCTGCCAAGCACCACTGAAGTAACAGAGCTGTCCATCCACAGGCTGGTTCTTTTGCACCCTCCTGGTTGCTAGATGTGACAGTCTTGTATCTCTTCCATTCCCAAACTTTATGATAAAGGCACTGCAGTAGCTTTTGTGGACTGTAAGGTGCCAAATGGGAGCTAGAATGCAAATTTTATCAAGGCTCACTATAGGTCATCACTCTCAGGTGCTGAAATGTCTGAATATGTTGTTTCCTGCTCTTATTAGAAACAGCATGGCAAAACAAATGTAAACAAAAAATTTCATTTGAGCTTGATAAGAACCCAAATTTAGCAAATCCATTGGTCCAAATTCTTCACCACTTTTATATCTTTTCAGGGATATTATCTACATAAATACCTTGCTAGTTCCTTGTTGTTGTATTTAGCCTGCTGCAGCCTCATGGATCTGCCACCACACTGTCTGTGGGTGCTGGATTTCTGACACAGCAGCCTCACAGACCCACTGGCTGGAGTACTGACTTGATTGCCTGACTTCCCTCTAATGAGAAAGTTTATAGCCTACTGCCTATTTGTATCATGGCAATTTAGAAATGCCAGAGACTGGAAATTGGACCGAATGTGCCATTCACAGAGTTACAAATGGGAACCATTTAACACTAAAAACATCTCCTGCTTTTACTCCGCTCTCTCTTTTCTAAAGGTCAAGGTATTTGTATAGAAACATAAAGCCAGCTGTAGAGAGGTGGAAAGACCATTCCAGCTACACTGTGATGTGATTTTTATCTCCCACCCTAACATGGAATGCCAGTCATAATTAGTGTTGCACATAAATTTCTCACTGGGATTCAGGTTTCACATGATTAGGAGCTAAACTATGTAGAGTGCTTCTCGTCTGAGTCTGTAGTTTCAATTAACAGATTCAGCGATGAAAAACCAAAGTGAGAAATAATGGCTGAGGTCAGAGAGGTTATCTTTTTTTATAGCAATTGTCATCTTAAATTAGAAAACACAAATGAAAGAGAATCTCATTTAACCTGACTAAGGAAATAGCTGCTGCAGATAGTATGTCGGCAGGAAAAGCGTGATCAGGACAAAATCCTTCCCATGGCCTTGGTCACAGCTATAATCATCCGAATCCCCAGTGGGTATGGTGGTGATGTGCAGTACAAGGCTGCTGCAGCCTAGCTCTGTTCCATTGATGAAGCACATAAGCAGATTATTACTGGTCTGATCAGTGTTCGTGCTGATCAAGAAACTCTCGTTACTTTAGAGCAAAGCATAAGAAAGCCAGAAGATGAAATAAATACAGCACAGAGACAGAAATCCATCAGTTTAGTCCAGGAAAGTGACACTGGATTACTTTCTTTTCTTTCCAGGGGTCTTAGAACTCTGGAATCCCATCCTAAGAAATAGTTGAGGGATAGAGTATTTAAAGGAGTGAAAAAAAAAATAAGATTATAGAGCTGGCATGAGCATTGGAAAAGTAGGTCTGCCTGGGGCAGGAGACTATCAGCAGTGGCAAGGCACACAGGCATGCTCTCTGCTTGCTCTATGAAGATTTTGGGGAACTGTGTGGGGTGACTGCCATAAAGAGATATTATTATGAAACTGACTCACTGCTGGAAATAGTGATTGCCAAGAAAGAGAAAACATCCAAAGAAAGATCACTTAACCTGCAACCTGGGCATAAAGATATAGACTTGACCGTAGCACCAAAATCTATCTAGAAAGGCCTTATCTTACAGAGGAACAAACGTGTTCTGCTTCTCATGGCTGCTTTCACAGTATGGCTTTCTTCTATGGGTCAGGAACACTTGCCTGCCATTTCTGCTTCTCTCTTTTCCTTCAGGAGACCAGGAGTGTGCTGACTGGGGGGAAGGGATATTCATATCTTCCAGGAGCTGCTTGATAAAGTACATGAGTTAAAAGGCTATACAAGTATGTCATACAGATGCTGTCTGTGTGCTATTTGTGAAGTCTTAGACCAGCAGGGAAAAGTTGGGAGTAGTTTCTTGTTCAATAGACTCCTCACTACACAAGAAGGCTGTGGATATATCTACATTGAAAAATCATATGTAGCTTGAATGTTAGAATGAGGAGGGGTAAAAGAGTAATAAACAATCCCATTTTTCATCATCATTTTAGTCACTGATACACAGTGATCTTCGTCAATGTCACCTAGTACTGGCACAGAGTGACATTTGTGTATGCAGATAGCTCAGAACTTTGGCTGTTTACATCTTTCAGTATTAAAGCTCATTTGCATCTATAACTGTTCACCTTGATAATTGCTCTCTGTCACATGTTTGGAGTGGTCTGCAGTTCCTAGTCTGCATCACCTGGCTCCTCTGGCTGATGTTCAGGCTATCTCCAAGCAGAATGCTGATGAAAGAAGGTTATAAAATGAAAGATCTCTCTGCTTTCAACATGGATATGCAACTGTTTTGTCCAAAACACAGATGGGTTTTGATTTCACTTTTGATTTTTAATGACAACAAATAACTGAGTAAGAAAAATTATTTTTTAAAACTGTAATTGATTACAATTTAAGGAAGAGACTGAACTGTTCTCTTCCAGCTTGTCTCCGGTTGTACTGGTCCTTCCTGGATGATTTAACCTGGTTACCAGCTGTTCTTGAAAGGCTGTCAGCTCTCAAAGCAGATCTCTAGCACTTCTTCCCCTTAATTCAGTGGGAATTACCAGATATCTCTGGGGATAGTGAGAGCTGAATGGATTTTCTACCTAAATCTGAGCTATTTTTGTGGTAATGCAGGGAGATTGGATAGTGTTAGAACAAACTTACTTAATCACAGTCTTCCTGACTGTTATGAAGGGTCAACCATAATATGGGGGAGCAGATCTGAAGTTACAGGTAGAGAGCTGCTTTCATTCGAAAGTAGCATCATTAAAAGAAAAAGAGAGAAGAAAAAAAAAGAGAAAAAGCATTTAACACCTGAAATACATTTTAGAAAGATAGAAGTAAATGTGAGTTCTAGTACTTTTGCAAGGAGTTGTATCAAACAAATGCTTTCAAGCAGACAGCATAATGGCCTATTACAGAAACACAATGTCACTTGTAGGTGGCTAGAAGTACAAAGTAGGAAGCTGATAGCGTCACTAAATGCTTTTTCCAAATTGCAAGGATGGGTGTTCACTGAAATGTTTTCTGGCTGAGTAAAGATACAAGTGCAGATAGATGGGGGCAGGAGGAGACAAGCAGTCTTGTTTTCCCCAGGAGGCTGTCTTCTGTCCCTTAATCTTTATTCTGACTCAAGCATCCAAAATTTGTGGGTTCTTTGCTGAGGCTTTAATGTCATTCAGCTATGACTAGATACCCAGTGACCATAGAGAAGTATCCATGTTTGTTTTTCTCTCCCTTTAAATCATTGTCCACAATGCTATAATATTACTGTCATCTTGGGAGAGAAAAAAAATAAGCAAAAAATTATTTTTCTGGAGTATGGGGGAATTTTTTAGATGTTTTATTTTGGTGGCACTATAGAAAATTAGGGATACCTCTAAGGTGTACTGCAAAATGCAGTGTAGGCTAGGGATGACTATGCTAATTTTAAAGGACTCAGCTTGGAAAATCAGGAGTTATCTAGCTGTCACTGTACAGTGCTCTGCACTGACTCATATTGTCATGTTATTCAGGTAAACTACTTGTCAAGAGTTAACTCGGTAAGTGCATCGCCTTAGCAACCAGAATATTAACACACTTCAGCAGCAAAGTATAGCCAGTTTACACTTTGGTTTCAGGCACAGGAGTTTGAGGTGGTGATATATGTGCTGTAGTGCTGTGCAGGATTGCGATAAAAAGTAATGGTAAAGCTAAAGAAGCACCAAATGTAATATTTATTGTGTATCTAATGCTTAAGCATTTCTGGTTACTGGAGTGTTTTCAAAGCTAAATAAATAAATAAATAAATAAGTCAAAATAATGTATGAGCCAGAATATATGGGCAGATTACTCCATATTCTCTTTCCACTTCTTTGCCTAACCTTTGTTAATATAATATTTTATTCCTTCATGAGGCAAAACCAATCATGAACTTTTCATTGTCCCTTATTTTTTTCCTGTCATTCACACATTTCATCCAATATGTAAAACATATTGCTAAATGGAAAGTACTTTTAAAGTAGCAAAAATGCAGCAAGCAGCAGATACCTAGCAAAGCATCATCTAAGAGAATAAACTGAGCACTTAATACGACTGAAAGACAGGATCTAGTTTAATTTTTAGATGACTCGGTATTTTTCTACCTATGGATCTGAAATAGTGAGAAAACCACTATGAAATGCAACATTTATTATTATCCATCCAGGACAGACCTGATTCACCTTGGTTTTTTTGCTTGCTGCAACTGTAGGTACACTTTACATTACTTCCTGAATCCCAATATGCCCCAAATGTACTTTAAATAAGGTACTGTCTGAACTCAGAACAAGCAACAGTGTTCCATCTCTGGACAGGCTGTTACTTCCCATGCACGTGACCCATTATTACCATCTCCAGCCTTGGCCCAGGGATGTGAATGTGACTGCCTTCCACTCATGTCAGATGCAGAGAACTATTTCTACTTCAACTATTATCTCTAATTTTGAATTCAAATGCAAATCAAAATGGGCATAAGCAAACTAGAGTACCCTAATGGGTGCTCTAAAGCGATACAGAATAGCTTTATAGAACTCCTCTGATGATCAGCCTTGCCACAGCTTTATGTTTGAACTCTGTTTTGCCCAGGTCTTCAAGTCATGTCGTAAAAACTTCGCCCCAAGATTATATCATCACAACAAAAGTCTTCCTTTGCCTCTGTGAAGCAGCTCTTTGTTTATACAGACATTGTACTTCCGAAGCCTGAGATCATACCTGTAATTTCATTTAAAGAAAAATTAAAATGTGATTTTAATTTTCTTTCTTACATTGTTTTTCATTCACTCCAATCCTAGATGCAAAAGGGAAGTCTTGAATTCTGTTGTTTGAAGTCTGAGTTGGTCTATGCAATAGGGACCTAAACAAAAGCCTGCTTAAAAATTATCTTGTATGCTTTTTTATGTCATATATTTAATGCTCTTTTGACAGCCTCTTTAATATTGTGTTCTGGTGATACCTCCAGAACTCCAGGCAGTTTGTCAAACCTGTATAAGATTGTCAGTGAGGTGCAGATTTGCACACATGGAAGCAGATGGTAAACCAACTAGCAGTTCAGGGAGACAGGCATCAGGAAATTACAGCAGTGGCAGAAATTAAACACTTAGTGCCATTGGCCCAGTTTCTTAAGTGATGTGAATTTCTATAAGTGATGGACACTGTATTATGAAAAGGAGAAATGGGACTAGGGACTAGATATGGCATGTTATAGTTGTTCTTTAGGTCCCTAGGCACTAAATTTCCTACAATAAAGTCTCACAGTGGTTAAAATGAAAAAAAAGACAAGAACAAAACAGAAAACCAACCAAAAAAGCCCAAGAAACTCAAACAAACCAAACCAAGTCTAAATTTTGAATTTTTTTTCCTTAAAAAATTTTGTCCCCTGACACATTCTTTAACTTTTCCACAAATATGACTTGCCATTTTGCTCGTGTGGGAAATGTTGAATGTGTGATGCAGAAGGACTCACTTCTGGGAGGCTGAAGTTAGAATAAGGAAATCCTCATAGTGGGTTAGAGAAGCAGTTTGATGGATAAACAAATTACTGCCCCTACCAGCATAAAATGTATGTAGATGCATGCAGCTAAGAGTAAAAAATTGTTTCATACCGGTTTTCCAGGTCACCTGATTTTACGGCTCACAGGCAGCTGTTACAGCAAACAATGCATTCTAAAAGTAACATAGGCAGATCCTGAAAGAAACAGTTGACTTCTTCTGTTTTACTTTCTGTTTTGCTCTTTTCAGAAAGGAGGAGAGGGTAAGTAAACTCTTCTCATGGCTCTCTAAGTGGGCAAGACCCCATCTTTAATTATTTTCTCTCTCAAAATATATTCTTTGCCTCATTTCTGAATCTTCAGAAAGAAAAGGAGGTCACACTACTGTCTCAGTCAATTCCTGCAAGTGCACATGGCGTACATGTCCTTTTTCTGTGTAGGGCAAAGTAGTATTTGGCAGGTGTTGATGCTCAGCATCTGCTGCCTTCTATGGCTCCTGTCAGGTATACTCTGGAGGAAAACTCTCCTGTTTTCATTCAAGTGAAAATAAACGCTGGGGAGAAAAGATTAGGGATGGGGAGAAATGAGTGGGAGGAGGGTATAGAGGACTAAATTGCAATTGCTTGATTGTCAGGGCAGGGGGAAGGAATAGAAATTTGAAGGAGTGGTGCTTCAGGTTTCAAGCTGTCTTTCTGATCTATAACTGGAAGCCGTATGAACCTTCAACTAGCTTGGATGCTTTGTCTAATGACATTCAGACCACAAATTCAATGGAAATTCTGTTTTATACTAATCCTGTAAAAATCTGGCTAGCACTAATTGAACTTTTTATTTTAGGTTCAACAGAAAGCAAATACCTAGACATTTTGGATTTTGCACAAATCTGAACAATGCTGCACCATTGAATAAACACAATAGTTCCTTCAAACATGATAGTGTTAAATGCTTGGTTGGTTGGTGGATTTTTTAAAGAAAATAATTTCATCGACGTTAACAGCTTATTTTTTTCTATTTTCTCATCCAGTGCTCATTGGGTGGCTACAGAAGAACTGTTCTTTATGGAAAAAGATAGAAATCTTAATTCTGGGGTTCTAAACAGCGGTTCTGCCCATGGACTGGAAACAAGGCTCAGATTATGGACCAGAATAACTGTGATTTTATTGTTTTCAGTTTTACAGAAGTATTAAAATTGAATGCTTTGTAGACCATCTACTTAAAATGAGTGCTAGATTTGCTGAAATTACTGCCTGTTTCTGTTCCCTTTTACGACTTCCACAACTTGATATACGACATCTCTTCCTAATATGTATGTCTGGCTTGCAATGAACCCTGAAGACTTGGGTTCCATACATTAACTCACATTCTGAGACCAATAGCTCTTCCTGAAAGATCTCAAAGCCAATCACATGGCTAATTAGTAACAAAGAACTACTTTTACTCGTGTCTCTTAGATCCTTTGACAAAGACATGTGATAGCTGTCAGAAACTCCCTAGAAAGTAGTATCAATTTAGTAAAACAATGCTGTTGGTTATTTGAAAAAAATTCAGTATTAAAAAGCCTGGGTAATTCCCTCCCACTCACAGATCCAGCATATACTTTTTCATGTGATTAGTTTGCTTTACAAAGAAATTGCATGAAGAAGCATTTAATGCTAATTCTTTTTGAAATAAGTGCATCCTGACAATTATTATCCCGGTGCTTCTTGATTGTGGAGAAAAAGAAATGATGATCAAGTTAACTCTGCTGCTGCTAACTGTCTATAAGTTCTGAAAGATTATTGGGGGGAAAAGCCATAGAAAGGTGCAGAAACTCCCTGTCATTTTAGGGTCTTATTCTTTTCCTTAGGAAGAAATGAGGAACATAATTTGTGTACAAATAAGCATTAAATACTTCTTAATCAAAACCAAGAAGTGCTTATAGTTGAAAAAAAACACCCCAGTAGACCAGCTGAGTTGCATAGAAAAATTGATTATGGGTTAATTGGAATTAACAGGACATTTTGACTGCGCCTCCTAGGTTGTTGATTTTTTTCAGGAATAGACCTGCTCTGGAACTGTAGGTGTATATGATAAAACTTTGTTTTAAAAGCATACCCCACTGAAATTAATAGCTCTAAGCTGAATCATTGATTTCTGATTACCAGTGGCATGGATTTATGAATTCATTATCGTCATTTAATCAAATAGAAAAAAGCCTCTTAATCTGTGTGGTTCACAACTTCTGTTTTTCATCACAAGCTAAGACTGATATCAAGAGCACAAAGCTAAAATTCTTGAAATAATAATCTTTTGACGGTTTGCCAATGACAATGGTTTCCTCTCAGATTAACAGCTTTGCCAAACATGCTAATATGTTAGCTTAGTATTGAATAAGAAGACAATGCTTCTGTGCATGTTCATTTATTGGAAAATTAGTTGCTTTGAAACATGATTTTGCTTGCTACCTGTTCTTTTTGCAACATTTCCCCTAGTTTTATTTAAAAATGTCAAGATACTCCATCTAATCGGGTGGCTGTTTCTAGCTGTGTTTTTGGAAAAATAGTGTTTTCACATCTATTTCTTCTTTTATCTCTGAAAGCATGCAGTTGTTGTCTAAAGTTCTCATGCATGCTACATGGAATCTGTGTATCTAAAAGCTGTATTTATTATTCCCAGTAGGGTACATTTGGAACCAAATAACCTTCAGAATTTCCTGAGCAAAAATTATGTGATTTACATACACCTTTTATGTTTGCCATTGCTCTGATTCTCTTTTTCTTTTCTATAGCATTAGGGAGATGTCTGTAGTTCCTCACTGCATGGAAGAACAGAAACACTTGATCTTTTCTACAGTCCATCTGTGTAGCGTTAGATATCTGCCTAGGCTGTGGGGACCTCTGCACAGCATAGCAGAGAGCCAGCCTGAGCTACAGCAAAGATTTGTTTGGTCCAGCAGTGCTAAAATACCAGAGAACCAGAGCAGTACCAACTCAGCCTTGGAGGGTTTTACAAGCAGCAGCACTGAATACAGCAGGGTGATCACATCTTTTGACTGCCTGGTCATGCTGTGTTTGATGCAGCCCAGGCTAGGGTTTGGTCTTTGAGCTGTCAGGGCACACACACTGCTCACTCAAACTGCTGCTGGTCCTTTCTGGGCCCCAGGATTTAAGAAGGATGTGAAAGTCCATGAATGCATCCAGAGCAGGGCAAAAAAGGTGGTGAAGGGGCTGGAAGAAATGTCTTATGTGGAGCACCTGAGACCTTTGGTTTTCTTTGGTTTGGCGAAAGGAATCTGATGGGCAACCTCACTGCTCTCTGCAGCAATCTGAGGAGGGGAAGTGGAGAGGGACATGCTGAACTCTTCTGCCTGGATTCCAGCGGAGGATGTATGGGAACAATTAGACCGGACATTGTAGGACATTTCTCTATCAGCCAGGACATCTCACAGTGGAAAAGGCTTCCTAGAAAGGTGATTGATATCCCAAGCCTGTCAGTGTTTAAGAGACATTCAGACAATGCTCAATATGCTTTGACATCTGGTCAGCCCTCAGTTGGTTAGGCAGTTGGATTGGATGATCAGTGTAGATCCCTTCCAAGTGAAACACTCTATTCTAATCTAGTCTAGTGCAGTAATTTTAGCATAGGGGTTCTATGCATTTATATTGTCTAAGTGGATTTACCCATGAACTTACTCAGTCATTTTCTCACATTTGGTGTAAAATTTTAATTTATCACATACCCTGGTATGTTCTATATCTTCACTACCTGCTATATGAAGAATCAGGCCTTTCTGAATAGCTTAAATTATGCAACTTATAACTTTATTGAAGGCCTGCAGCCCTCCTTCCCATTGGCTGGAGAAGGGAACAATCAATTCCTGTCTATCTACTCCTATGATTATACACAGATTTTACAGACATCTTCCATATCCTAATTTGTTTGAGTTTCTTTGTTTGTTTGTGTATTTCTTTTAGAAGCCACTGCATATTTTAAAGCCTTCTCTGAACCCCCTCTGGAGGGAAAAGGAAGGCCAGTGTTGCTATGGTGTTCAGCCACAATCCCGCACAATTTGAGAATGATAGCATCCATTTTGCTATTTAGTTCTTTCTTAGTAATTCATATCATTGATTGGCTTTTCTGACCACTACTGAGCAGTAAGTTGATAGTAAGCCCAAGAGCACATTCTGGTGTTTGGAAACCCATTGTTCCATATGTGAGTATAAGACTGTTTCCCCTATGTTGCTTTAACTGTCATAAAGATACTTTATTTTTCAGCAACTTCATGAGAAATCTCAGATGTGCTTCCTTTTGTTCTAAGGGCTGAAAGTCAACTGTAGGAGAAAATCAGAGAGGAATCCTTAAGGGCACAAGAACTGAGTTTAAGCTGGTTTTATATTCTGTAACCTCCAAGGGCCATCATATTATAAAGTCTGTACTTTACATTTAGTTTTTCCCCTCTCAAAACTCTAAACTGTTATGCATCCATGACATTAAATGGTGCCTATGGGCAGCTGTCAATCTTTGCTGCATGTTTGTGCATTAAATTTTATGTACTGTTAGAGGTGAAATGGTGCCATTAATAGTAAGCAGTCTTCCTTTCTAGTATAATGGATAGAAAACTCTGAAAAACAAAGAAAGAAAATTAATATTTGAAAGAGACACAGGATTTAGGCTGTGTTAGCAAAACCTCTGCTGAACATTCATCAATGTCCATCTACATCTCTGTCTTTTTTAATGGCTAGGCCTTCTGAAATTTGGTCTATTTTGCACGGAGCCTTGCTCTGTAGTACCACTCTTGTGTAAATGGTGGATTTTGTACCTGAAATATCAACATATGTGGAAAATAAGCTATCTTTTTGAGGAAGACAGACGCCCCAAGTTGCCAGGTATGTTACTGGGACTATTCCTACACATAAAAGTTTGGCTGCTTTATCAAAGTGGCATCCACCCATCCATGTTACAGGAGTGCACTTTTAAAGTGGGGGAAAGAAGGGGAAAAGATAAAACGAGACAAAATGTTTTATTGGCTTCTGGAAGCAGGCAGATTTTTGTAAAATCTCATAAATAGCTCTGTTCCCAGTGTATGGACTTACAGAAAGAATTTTTTTTTCTATTTCTGCTTACAGACATCTGTTCACATTTTCTGGTGGGAATTCTGGGATTTAAACAGCCATCTGCTTCCTACTGTAGCAGCTCAACAACAAAGGGCATTTTCTCAGCTAACAAAGAAGAATCTTTGACTAATATAAAGGCACAGTTAGGAACATATGTTACTTTTTCCTTTTAACCTTAGTCAATACATTTTTCAGTCTATTTAGATTACACCAATTTACCAAAACAAACTGAATAAAGCATTCAACATTTCACGCAGGGAGTCAAAACTTTAAATAAAGCTGCAGGTGTGCAGCTATTGTGTGCCTCTGCATGAGCCTGCTGCTGAATTCTGCAGTTTCGTAAAGATGGAGAAATTCAGTGGGGTTGCACTAAAAGCTTCTTTGTTTCAACAAGATGAGGAAAATGGCTACATGGCTTGTAGACTAGAAAGCAACCAGACCACACATGCCTAGGAAGCAGAAGGCACCTGGGAGCTGTGTAGCTGTCTGTGTCCTGTTTCCCTGAAGTCTAACTGGTACCATGCTGTATGAGGCTTGTAGGGCTAGACAGTTTCTGACATGTGAGCTTGTCTCTGCAATAATCAGACTAGACAACCTTTATCATAGGTTTATGGGCAATATGTTGTGTATTAACTTCCTATAAGTGGTACATATTAATTATAATACTCAAAAGGTCAGCCTTCCCTCCTTCTCCCTCCCCCTGTGAGGGCATTCCAAGTATTATTGACAGTGCTTTGTATTATGTGAATAATCATATCACACTTCCAAGATACAATCTATCCCTGAGCCATAAAGAAGACCTTCAAGGATTAATTCTGGGACAGATTTCCATTCAAAGTATGTAACATGTGCACTTATATATAGTTAATGAATTGAAATGAAGCTGTAAGTTACTGTCAATACAGAGGAGATTAAAACAGAGAAGAGCTAAAATGACCCAGAAGAACTTTCAGTGATAAAAAGGGAATATAACACAAGGTCATGAACAAGAATTTCTGCCATACAGTAGGCATTTATTAAATAGAAGCTATGTCTGTACTCATTAAATCATTCTGATTCTGGGATGCAATTTTAAGTTGTACCCAGACATATTTTTCCACTGTCACATCCAGGACATCTGTAGCCCTTGTGATGTAGTGTATGTTGATTTTGTTACTGCCCTTAGGAAAGATATATTCCAAACAAACCAGAGAAGAGATAAAAGGCTAGTCAGAAGAGTGGACACTCTTACTTACAGTCAAGACTTAAAATTATATTATCACTGGCTAGCAGGACGTTAAGAAGGCATGAGCATACTCTCAATACATTCAACGGGTAACAAGCAGTGGAAAGAGTAAACTGTGAAATAGTCAGGAAGGTGATGTTGGCATGAGAGCAATAGGTGTAAATTAGCTATGAAAGCAATTTTTAAAGAATATTTCGTTCTGGAACAATTTTTAGTGAGAGTGGTAGAAACAAGGAACAGCAACCTTCAGACAGACTTCAATCTCTTTGTTTATGAATGGGATTAAAAAATATATTTTATTACAATGACCCACAATGGTTCCCCATCAGAATTTGGGGAAGGTGTCACTCCTGCTTTACTGTGATCTGGAGAAAGACTGAGAAATGATTTTTGATGCACTTGCCTTCAGAATGTCAACATACACATGTTGTCTGTTGGGAAGTTCTCTACCATAGTTTTCAACCTTTCTCCCTTGACATTTTCTTGCCCTTCTTTAACTTTTTTTCTTTTTTCTTTTTTTTTTCTTTTTCTACACCCTTTTCTAGGCTCCATTTGCAGTTACACCTCTTCTCTCCAACAAACATTGCAAGTCTTTTTTTGAATGTATCTCCTCTCCTCCCTGTACCTGTTCTTTTTATCCAACACTGCAAAACTAGATTTCTACCACATTAGGTCTTATACTTGTGTTGCTTACTTACTTGTGGGTAAGTTTCTGTGACACAGATCCATACTTTGACTGTACTTAGTGCGTGTTCAAAAAAACAAAATGAAACCCATCTTAGAATACCAAATTTTAGAATGTATAAATTTGTGACATTACTGAGGACAAAATCTCCATAGTCCACCCATTTTTTGGACTTGACCTTGGCAAACGAAATTCAATACAGAATCTTGAAATGCAGTAAAAGCTCTCTAAATGAAGGGCTTTTTAATTTCAAATTTCAGTAAGTCTGCTTTTATGGACTGCTGGTGGGGAATAAAGATTAAAGAGCCATGGCCAGCCTTATATGAAAGGTCAATGGAAAAAAAATTATTTTCTTTGGTCTCAAACTACCCATAGGAAGGTCATAGAATTAAGCTTTGTATTTGCATTCCAAAGTATCTCATTGCTGGAAATTTCTACATTTTTCCAGATTGACTTCAATTATGAGCGACATCAGTTCTACCACAACTAGAGGACCACCTAAGAGAAGATATGTGCCTATTCTGCTTGGGAATGGGCACATAGCCTGGCGTTCCTGAAGCGCCTCTTGGCTTCTGAGGAGTTAGCTGGGATTTTATAAAAGCACTGAGCCCTTCAAAAACCTGCTGTTTTCTTACCAAGACCACCTAGAAATAATAATTAATTTTAACTCTGGGCCTCTGTTATTCAAAAATTATCTTTCTCTCTGTCCACTAAAAACCTTATGAAGGTACTGTACTATGGCAAGTGGAACAGCTTGTCAGTCAGAAGACTATTCCCTCTGGAGTCACTTAAAATCAGTGGATGTTGGCTGGAGGATTTTGAGACCCCCCATCCCACTGGTATCAGAAATAGAAGATTAGGTACATCTCCTGTCTAGGTACATCTCTTTGGTGCTGAGCCCGGGGACAGGAAATGAGAAAAGCGACCTTTTTACTGAACTTACAATAAACAAAGATATTTAGGAGGGAAATTATATGCATCTGTTTCAATAAGCAAAACAAGACAATTAAAAAGAAAAAAAAAAAGCCTGAAAGAATTAAAAGTACTATCAGATGAGATTAGTCCAAGATGCTGCTGGGATCCATGTACATGCACAGAGACCCTTACACTGAATTCTGAGAGGTTACTTGAGATTAATTGTCATTTCAAAACCAATAAAGTTGTCCATGCAAATCCACATTTAATATCCTACTGAGATGCATTTAAAAACCATTAGCAAGATAATATTCATATGCCTCATAGAAAGGACATGGAAAGAGTAGATTTTAAAAGAGATGAATCTTCACCAGTTTTACTGGGAGCTTGCCTAAGGAAGGACAGAAGAATCATTTTGCCATCTCTGTCAGTGCTGGCAAATGGAGCCAAGGGGCCAATCTGTTTTGGCAACCAGGTCTTGGCAAAGAGGCAAGCCTTTGATTTCCTTCCTCTTAAAGAATTCCTCTCAAGCTGCTGCCCCTACCCAGTTTAACAGGCTTTTTTCAGCAGAAGCCCATTTACTCAGCTTTCCAGTGCTGGAGCAGAGTTATCAAGGTCTGTCTTAGGAACAGTTCAGAGTATGAGGTCACACTTCTTCATTTGGTTGTGTGTGAATGCTTCCTAATACATCCTGCTGAAATATTTCAGGCCTGATCCCTTGCTGGTGATCAGAATCTTTTCATTAGTCTAAGCAAGGGAAGTTTGACTCTCCTATTGGTTTCTCTTTGATGCATCAAATCAATAGAAGAGGAAGAGTCTCTTACACTTTAACCAGTTTTTTTGGTATCACAAGAAGGTTTACTTATCTCCCTAAACCCAAAGACTGTATGTTTTTCACTATATCACTTGTTATCCTCTGTTTCTAACTACAGCAGTCAAATTCTATGTGGAACAGGTTTTTGTACCTGATTTCCTCATTATGTTCTTATGTTACTTCAGTATTTTTAATTGTGGCACTCTCTCTATGTTATGGTCTCATTAGCTTTATATAGCTGCATTCTTGCTCCACCACCGTTTTATCACTTCTCTGAGAAAGACTTATTTTATCTGTTTGGATGCCTTTTTTCCAATTGTTCTTGCTCTTGTGAGTTTTTGACATGTGAAGTAAACCAACTTTCCTGGACTAAAATCGACTTCAGAAAAAGTCTTAATTAAAGTGCAAAGAGAAAATTTAGTGTTATAACTTTAGACTGCAAAATACAGCTGGGTTTCTTACAGGAAGGAAAAACATGCCCTCTACACCAGAGCTGTAGAACCACAAAAAATTGTTTGTATGGTTGTTTTTCTCTTTGACCATTCAATTCAAACCCAAAAATGGAATCCTACAAGACAAAATTGAAATTGTGTTTAGAAATGTACCATTCCAATCCTGAGAGCTGAAAGGAAAGTGAGAGAAACAGAGCTAATTCCTTGAAATCTGGAGTGAGGAGGAAGTTCTCTCTCCACTTTTTCCTGTAACTCAGAACTGCAGGAATTGTGCAGAGGGACAAACACCATTGCTGTGGGTGAGATAGTCTTTATTTCAGGAGTTTCACTTAATTTAATGCCAATTAAATAAATTCATTTTACTTATTTGGGTACTGAAAAAAACCCAAGAAGATAAACAATTAAACATTTACTGAAATATCTTTCTTCTCACTTCCCCAGGCTCTGTTTCAGTCCAGTACCTCTCCTCCTCCCTTTCTAGTCTCAATTCCTCTTGTTTTTACTGTGAATTATGTTCAGTTCCCTCTCAATTCCCTCTGAGAGGCAACAAGTGGTGCTGGAGGCTGGAATCAGTGCATAAAGGTTTCTATCAGCTGCTTCTTGCTCCTTACTCTATTTTGCCTCCACTACTCTGTGCTCCTTACTTAAAAAACACTGAATCTCTGAGGTCACAACAGTTTGAATAAATATCCTTTACAAACTCCACCTTTTATTTCTACACATTAGACTACATAATAATACAGATTTGCATTACAGACCCATGGCCTTCTCTGTGCAACACTCCCAGTCAAGAACACTACAGCAGTTCCATTACACATGCATTACAAATTTCCACACGTTGTTGCTGTAAGGGGATATCTCCTTTGCAGGAGCAAGAGAACTCAGCCATCACTGATGACAAGGTCATCTTGCTTCTGCAGGTCAGCTTTTACAAGGGGAATAGCCCCCAAGTTTTGCAGATCAATGCTTTCTTCAAAACATCATCTCTAGGCCAGCAGCCTCGCTTTGGTTGTGTCCAGGGGGAATGTAGATCTCTTATCCCAATAAAAAGCAATAGGACAAGAAGAAAATGCCTCAAGTTGTGCCAAGAAAGGTTTAGACTGAATATTAAGGAAAGAGGACTGCCCTAGGCCCATTGTGTGTGGGCTGTGGCCTCTCAGGGCTGCCCTGGCCCCAGCTCATGGTCCTTGTCTCCCCATGCTCCTGTCCATGTGCCTTAGCTGGCCCCTCTGACGGGTGGAGGTTCTGAAGTGGGTTTGATCAGCCAAAGAGCCATCTGCAGCTGACTGCAAGAGGCACAAGGCAGCACACAGCCCCTCCTGCCCAGGGGTACCCCACTGGGAGAGCCAAACTCAAATGTCTGCAGAGTATTCTGTGGTCCATGGAACAGGGTGTTCTGTAGCAGGGCTCTGGATACGGGCAGTGCTCTACTGGCAGCAAACATTGGAACATCCTTCACAGGAAGGATGGTGAGCCCAGTGGGGTATCCTTGGTCACAACAGCTGGAGAAGTCTCTTCCATTGTCCAGAGAACATTCCTGCAATATGACAGAAACTGAGGAAATGACAAGGGAAGCAGTGGGAGCCCTTGGTCAGCAGTGGTGCAGTCGGAGACACAGAAGGTAAAGCACTGTTGTAATTCAACACAAGGAAGCAAAAGGAATGTATGACCCATCCCTAGAAACCTGTGTCCCTATCCCATTGGCAGAGAGCCAGAGGGCTCCTTCCTGTCCTTTCCTAGAAAAGACCCTTATCTGAAAATCCTCTTCCTCTTTTGCCCTGGGACCACCATGACTAAACCTCAAACTTAAGCAAGCAAAGAGCCTCTTTTGAGTCCTTGTTCAGTTCATGCTATTGCCTGGCTCCTTCTTGAGGAGCTTTTAGCAAAGCACAATGTAGAGAACAGTGCGTGCAGTCATTTCAGTTCAGAGGTCTGGTGGAATGAAAAGGAAATAGCCAGCAATAAAAGGATTGGGGGAACACGAATTTTTTCCTCAAATCTATACCTGTGTTCCTGCAGTTTCATGCATTTATTTTTGTTATAGTTTTTAGATGTCAAGATACTTTTTCTCACTAGACCTATTTGTTGTTGGCAGCTCCTGAGTGATTCCCAAGCTGAGTGCTCCTTGCAGACCGCAACACAGGCTGCAGGGTAGTCCTGTGCAATTTCATTCCCTGCCCTGACTCTTTGGGAGGCAATGACAAACTGTTGTCTTGACTTGGCTGTCAACAAAATTGGATCCTTACTTACCAAGAGTGATGTAGTTTTTTAAGCTGCTCTCTTATTGATCCTATTAGCTTTCTTAGCAATTCATGAATATTTATGGCAACATACCAGCTGCACAGTTTACTGGTTCCCTTAGAGAGAAAGTTGTATTAAATTGGAAAAAGTTCAGTGACTTAAAGGCATCAAATATTCTCCAAGTTCCTGAGCCATGCATCCCAAGAAAGAGGAAGTCAGGCAAAAATGCCAGGAGGAACAAGGAGCTCTTGAAGCAGCTCCATCTCTAAAAGGAAGCCTACAAGGGCTGCCTACACAGAAATTGGCTGAGCAGCCAGGGATCAGGTCAGTCAAGCTAAAGCATTAATAGAATTATATCTGGTCAGGGACACCAAGGGCAACAAGAAAAGCTTTTATAGTGATACAATGAAGACTAGGGAAAACATTGGCCATCTCTGGAAGTTGCCCAGGACATGGAGAAGGCTGCAGTACTCCATGACTTTTTAAACTCAGTCTTCACTGGCAGGTGCTCCAGTCACACTTTCCTCCTGCTTTCGAAAGGCAAAGGCAAGGACAGGGAGAATGTACCAGTTGATGTAGGAAAAAATTGGGTTTGAGACCATCTAAGGAACGTGAAGGTGCACAAGGCACACACTGAAATTAATGGATCCTGAGGAAAGTGGTGAAAAAGTGACTAAGCAACTATGCACCATATTCGAGAAGTCATGGCAGTTCGGCGAAGTTCCTAATGACTAGGAAAGGAGAAACAACCCTCAATTTATAAAAGGGAGCTACAGGCCGGTTAGTTTCACCTTGGGGCCTGGCAAGATCATGGAGCAGATCCTCCTGGAAACTGTGCTGAGGCACATGGAAAATCAGGGGGTCATTGGTGACAGCAAGCATGGCTTCACTAAGCTGATGGTGTCTGACAAATTTGGTGACCTTCTGTGATGGGGTTACAGAGAAGTTGTTGCTGCCCCGTCCCTCAAAGTGTTCAAGGCCAGGGACACTGTGCAACCTGGTCTAGTGCAAAAGGTGTTGCTCTAAGGTCCCTTCCAACCTAAACCACCCTTTGATTATGATTCTGTGTTTTTAAACTCATGTATTTATGCTGAATTAGTCTCCAAGTTAATATATAAGTTGCATGCTTTAGCATCTTCCTCTTTCTTTTTTCAGTTGAGTAGGCTGTCTAGAAGTGGACTTGCTGTGATCTCAACCTTAAAATTCTGATTGCTTAGCGAAAAGAAATTAAGCTGTTCTATAAGGACTCTCCAAGGATTGGAAGAGCAATGGATTTTAGGCCTGCTGCAGGTTTTTGCTTCTGTTGATACAGATCTTTAATCCTGTTATCTTTTTTCCTGAGAAGTTCAGTTGTTTCAGGTCTCATGGCAAGAAGCAAAGTGGGGACTATATCCTTAAACAGATGAGGAAATGTCACATGTAGCTGACTGAGGGCAAGGGTTGTGAATGCAACTCAAAACCATTCCTGCACACTCCTCATCCTTGTGCCTTTTAGAGTTTGAATCATCATCACTAAACAGAAGGGCTCCCCATGTATGCAGCACTTGGATTAATGTGCCCTTCTCAATAGCTTGCTTGATTTTCATGCAGCTTTAGAAAATAATATAACTTCTGATACATGAAAGCTGCAGGCTGAAGCTAGAAAAGGTGTCAGACTTCAAGCTGTACTACAGATGTCCTTTCTGGTACTGAAGATACCACTCCACGCACATACTTCAGAGGTAGCAACAGCAGTTCCCAGTATCTGAACTGTAGTGGCTTTCTGAGTTAGACATACCCTTGTGGCTACCTGAACACCCACTCCCATCAGTAATTTTTGCTGGGGTGTCTCTTGTAGACAAGTTTCTGCCACAGATGGTGCTAAGGCATTGCTTTTTGAATCTTACTTTGGAGATTTTTTGTTTGCTGTCAGAATCTTCTGGATAACTACTGGGCCTGAGCTGAAATGATTAAAACTGAGCAATTAAAAAGAAGGGATAGCAGGGAATGCAGCCCACAGAAGCCAGCCTGCAGTTGTTTCACAGCTGACTGCGTAAGTGGATATCTGACACAACAAATGTTGCTTTGAGCTCTGTTCTCTGCTGAGCCATGGCAGTGATTCCATGGAGGCTTTCTTGTGGGTTATTGTTATTAAAGACTTCTGATTAGAAAAATTAAACCAGCGATGTTCTGACTACTCAGAATATGTCTTTGCAGAAAGGAAGGAAAAAAGGAAGTGAAGACCAACAGGGAGAGGTAAAATTCTTGGGACTGCTGTTATAATAGTTTCTGAGCAAGCTCATGAAATCTATCATTCTCCTGCCCCATAAGAGGGCTGAAATCCTAAAAGGGATAAAATTTTAAGAGTGTTTGTTAAGTCAATATTTCACAGATTAAAAGTGGAAAAAAGAAAAGGAGGGAAAAACAGAACAAAAATTAGAAGAAAAAGACACATCACTTTCTGGGAAACCAAACTCGGAACCTCTGGCAGGTAAATATGCCAAAGTCTGTCAATTAAAATGAAATTTTACAAAATTCCCGTATAGCTATACAAAAGGTTTAGGAGAGACGCAGGCTAACAGAAGGGAATTCAGCACAGAGGCTGCAGAAAATATTAGTCAGGGAAGATGAGAGCTAAAGGTGATGGTGTATGTTAGTGCTCTGAAAAAACATTTAAAAAGCTGGCAGCGCCAATAAGTTCAAAATTGAAGAGAAAATAATCAAAAATCAATGTATTTTATTTGTTTATTTTATTTTACTTAATTTTACTTCAGAGTTATGAGAAATACATTCTAATTTCACCTTCTGGAGGTCAGAGTGTATTATTGGTCTTGAGAATATGGGCCCAGGCACAGAAAGGTTTATGCTTATCCTATGTTAACAGATATTATGGGATGACTTTTCTGTGGACTGTTACAGACTGTAGTGTTGCCAGTCACAATCTCCTACTGTATCACCATAGATAAAAACCTCAGAATACTTTCTAACCCTAATATGTAGCATCTTACATGCATTATTGTATGAGATATTGCATCACTGTTTTGATATTAAGATGAAATAATGAGAAATAATGGAGATCAAAACCTGAGAAAAGACTTTTTGTCAGCCTAGAGCAGGAAAGCACATTATAGACAGAACAAAAGCTGACATTTTACAGGTGAAACAACCCAATATTATTTTTATTTCTTTTGTAGTGAAGTAGGCGATGATAATCAGTTTGCCCTGTTTTAAGTCATTACTGCCTTTGCACCTACTCTTAATTATGTGTTTGGAACCTCTGAATCTATCTGAAACTGTAACTTCATTAGTGGTGGCTAGAACTTGGACCTCTTCCACACTAAGCCTACTTCAATATTAATTCAAAAAGGATTTTACGCTTTTAGCAGGGGAGATATGGATGAATTTGTCTGAAGGCAGAACTTTAGTAGTTTAGAGTGTCTGTCTTGTCAGATGGTGGCTTTCTCCTAACCTGAGTATAGTACAGCGAGTACTTGAAAGCATAATGTAGTCGTGTCTTCTGTCACACACATATAATTCACAAAAGGACATACGGGCAAAATGGTGTGAGGAGAAACTTTAGAAAGCGGTTTTAAAGTAATATCACAGACAATCCATCAGTTGCTAGAGTTATTTAAGGAAGTGGTGACATAAATGCTGCATTTGGCCTCTGATCTCTTAATGCAAGCTATTTTAGACAGACTTTAACCTTCCTTTTCAGTGTGTGTATTTATGTGTGTTTTGGTCTTCTTCTACAGTGACTTAGAGAGTTTTTTCCCTCACAGGAATGGCAGTCACTACTTCATTCCAAAAAGCCTAAAGGGAAGATCTATTGCCATGAATTTTTGGACCCAAATACATGACAGCAGAAACATAAGATTGCAGGATGGGAGAAAGCGCTCAGAGCTAATTACCTTTCTTAAGAAGGTATCTTCCAGGGATTTTTAAACTAGATGTGCAAAATGATCCTTTTTATGAAAAAGTAGGCTTAATTTGGGAGACTTCCCCAGATGAAGCATAGGGAGAGTGAAGTCCCTCTCTTCCTGTATTTGGAAATAGACTGAAGCAGCAGAGAGGAGCTCTTTGCCTATACAAAGAGACCTGTGGCCCTGGACTTAAGGCAGCTTTTTTCTTTTAATATTCCTGACAAAACCAAGGGAGAAGAGTCCTGAGGAATTAAATCATGGAGAATGATGGAAATTATCACAAGCTCAGACTGCCTTAGTGACCTGCAGACCTTGGTTGTGCCACCCTCTGTGAAACAGGAAGGATGAGATGGGCCTCTTGACAAAGTTTCAAGTCTGTCCTATTTGATTCTGAGTTTTATTTGGAAGAAACTGGAATGCCAGATAATGTTCTCTATTTTAAAAGTAGACTTGTGAATGTCAGTGCCTGACATTTTTCCTTTCAGGGTTTATATTCTCTTAAATCTTCTATCATTTTCAGACTGTTTTGGTTATGCAGTCTGGATGGGGATTCTCTTGCTGACTGAAGCAGCCCAGAGACTTGAGTCTGACCAAAAGACTTTCAAAGGGCAAGCAGTTATGTGGGTCTTTGAGGGGATTTGAGGTCCTTTAGCTTCTCTTGGGAGGATTTAGCATATCCTGTCAATTGTAGTAGAAGCCACAGTTGTCCTAGCAAAGGCTGTCCTTGATGGCATAACAAGGTGGTGGATATCCTTGTCAATTCAGCATTTCCTTAGGGCTCTCTCTTTGCGTGAGAACACAGCCTGTTGAAAAACAATTAGCCAATACAGCTCATCCAAATAGCATGCTATGTGTGGACAAAACCATAATCTAGTGGAGATTTGAGTTGTGCTCTTGGGGAGCATATTGGGGAAGGGTAAACTATTCTCTCCTAAGGTCGTTTATACTTTCACCTGACTACTACTGGGGATAATTAAGATAATGGTGGATTGCACCTTAGTGGCAGCCATGTATCTGTCATGAAGCATTCCCCTCAGACACCTTTAGTGTATTTCGTAATGCCTTCTTTTTTCTCCTTTTGAAACAATTTATTATACCTTTCACAACACAACCATCTCATCATGGAGTTTAGTCATTACTGTATAACTTGAGCTATTACCAGGCTGACATAATTAATGTGTAGTTTCTTCACTGTTTTGTTAACATAAACCTTGGGAAATGTGGATTTTCTTTTAAGGCCATCACATTGTTTATTTTTCCCAGGTTTAGAGTGTTATAATGCTTTTAAGCACTTCAGAATTCACAGATGATGGTAGCAGCAAGGCTCGGTAGGTAACTGATAAAGATTAGCTTTTTCCTTGTGACCCTCCTTTCCTCCATCGCTTCCCTCACAGCAGCCTTTACTATACAGAGTTTGTGTATATCTTTATATGCATCTTCTGTTCTAGGGAAGTACTTTTTCAATAAATACAAGCTAGAGTAACAATATTTTTAGGCAGCAATCTTTGGCTAATGAATGGAGCTCTAGACTGAAATTCAAGAAAAGGAAAGTGGTTTAAAGTGAAACTTTACAATGGAAGTGGTAAAAAAATATTATGCTTTCCTTATTTATTGTGTTTGATTTTAGACAAAGCATGCTTAGTTTTAAAACAGAGAGAAAGGAGATGTGTGAACAGTCATCCCAAGTACTCCCTTTGGGACCCAGGGATTGAACTGGTACATTAATTTATGAACCATTACCAACACCAGAAATTTCCACTGGCAAAGTTATATAGTATACTGTATCTTCCCCCTATATGGCCCTGATTATACAAATGGAAAACCGAACCTGTGTGGTATAGGTGGCTTTATCCATGATGTCTATTTATTCTCTGTACTATTCTTTCACATTTTAAAGAATTAGCTGCCTATAGCCTGAGGCAAAGAGAGAGATCAAAGAGGATGCACACTATATTCCTGAACTGGGACTTCTGATTACTTAAGGGGCTGCTGCAGGTACTTATCAGGTTTAAATTACTGCTGAAAGGCTATCTTGAAAGCCTCTGGGGAGTTGTTAAAATGTGCTAATGGCTTGTGGTTTTCATTGTGGGGCACCAAGGTGGATGACTTCAGTTCCCACGACCTACATTATGTCCTGTGCAGGTGCAGAGGAAACAGAAGAAAGTTTTATTTTAATATAATCTTTTTGAGCTAGAGCTTAAGCTAAGGTCTGAAAAATACCTCAGTGGCATCTATCTGTAAAAGATGCCCTGTGAAGGGCAGCTGTTAACTGTTCACACATGGGAAGGCCTGGCAGGCTGGAATAACCTGTTTTCAAATTGTGCCCTGTTACACCTGTGACCAATACTGTGTATCTGCACTGATGAACTTAATTGTCTTCAGTGGGACTGGGGCTTATGGAGAGTAGTTTGGCTTAGCAGGTGAAACCAAGGAATGTGCTGATGTGTCAGACTTTATATATTCAAACACGAAGCCATACTTCTCTTACCTATGGCTATATTGGCTTTGTAGTGTATTTGGGAGTAGGAAACTCTTCAATGAGTCAATTCAGCAAAAAAGACTCTGAATGTTTGTGGAACGTGAGTCTACACAGTGAGCAGGTACCATCTTCACACAACGTAATTGTCTTTTGTGGAGACTGAAGGGTGGGTTTGCTGAAGGAGAAGGTACAGTTAAATTGTCAGACTGCTTCAGTGTTTGTACTTGTGCTGTGTTTTGTAGATGCAGGCATGGGAATAAGCAGCCTGCTGGTTCTTTGAGAGGGTGAGAGCTTGTATCTGTTTAAGACTAAGTTCTCTCAGTCTTGCACATGTGAGATTAGATTAGTTCAGAATAAAAGCGTACGAGTGGTGTTGGCTGTTGTGACTGCAGAAGTGCAGGTAATGTATTTTTGCTGAATTTGTTGAAATAGAGGTCCTTTTGGATGGAGCTCTGAGGTGAGTTTAGAATGAAGTCTGGCTGGAAGGGCTGCCTGTGAGCTCACTTAGGAGAAGGCAGGAGGGTGATATTTTTAATTGTTTTCATGAGGAAGACATTGATAAATGAAGGTTAAAAGATGGCTTGATGTAGAAAACTGACTTCTTGCTGTTACGAGGTCTCTGAACTACCATATCTGGAAATGTATGTGGAACCAAGTAATTGTTGGGGTTTTATATGTTTACTAATAAAGGAATTTCATTTAAGAATGTCCTTTTTTTGATCTCTTTTGAAAGTCCTATCAGATGGCTTGATGCAGAATCCATTTTACTGTAACTTTCTGTGTTGCCATTTTTTGAAAGCTATCTTTGTAGCAGGAAAGACTGTTCTCTGCTAGAGATGATATAATGCTTGATGGCTGTAGAGATGAAAGGATGTGGTCTGCTAACAGTGATTTCTACAGTATACTCAGTGGTATTTTGAGAGAAAATTAAAACAGGGACAAAGAGTTCCTTACCTTTCTTTTTTAAAATAAAGTTATTTCACAAATACTCTGTTTGTGAATATACACTTCATTTTGTGAATATGCTCTTCATTCAAAAACACTCTGGAAACATTAAAACTGAAATAATGATTCCTTTTTTCCTTTCCTCAGTTAAATAATAAACCTTAGACTGAGAAACCCCTATGGGAGCAGGGTAATGGGGTTTATCAGATAGATCTGATACCAGGAATAATAAGCACTTTGTGAATGGATCTAGTGGATGAAAGAAGAAATTATAGAAACCTTTTCCTATCAAAACCAAAGTATGTCTGGATAGGAAGGTATTCCTCCTGCTGTATAGAGTGTCCTGGCTAGTTGGAACTGGAAAAGAAGGGTCATAATGGTTTGGGATGCATAGCTCTTCAAGATGCTGATGTTAATTTGGTAGCCTAAGAGTTGGGGCATTCTCTTGGAAGAAGAAAAATGAGTGCCTGGTTTAAAAGCTTGAGAAATTGCCTTGTTCAAATGTCACAGATCAGAGCAGATCAGCTCTTTAGAGCTTATTGACACTTCCTGGCCTGATCACTAACTGTACTATTTCTTGTATTAGAGAAACACAGATATGGCTAATTCTACAGCATGTGCTGAGGAAATCTGATTTGCTGTGGTTAAGCTTTAGATTTGCTGTTATTGAGTCACGAGTCTGTTAACTAGATCATGTTTTTGTTAAACTACATCTGATAATTTCTGTATATTTTCAAATAATTGGTCTGTAACT
>JANRGV010000001.1:84199271-84214458 GCA_024734035.1 Alethe castanea | reverse complement strand
CTTTGAGGTACCCATTGGAATAATGTAAGTTCAGTGGGAGCCTGTGATATTCCTCCATTGGGGGCCTGAGATCAGGGCACGTGCTTTTCACAGCAGAGTGCTCAGGCAAGCACAGAGCAATTCACTCAGTATGTTGCCAAAATACCTGTATAGTTTACAGCTCTTGCTGCACAAAGAGCTGTATCTTCAAGGCCTACCTGACCCAAACTTCATATTCTGGTCAAAGAATGTTTTCAGGTATCGTAGGAAGAGAACAGAAACTCTGGAAAGGCTGGGAGGAATGGTCTGAAAACTAAGGCTCAGATTCTAACTTAAATGGTAATTTGTCTTGCCGAGTGAATACGCCTCATGTTGGTTAATTCAGAGTCCTGTTGCATGTCTGGAATGTGAAGTTCAGTGTAGATGAATAATAAATGAATGTAAGAATGTTAAATTCAGAAGTTAATTTTAACAGCATCACATGCATTAGTGACAGCCAAAAAAATGCATGTGAGTTTATACTCTGCAAAGATGTGACAGTTATTTTATGAGACTCCTCAGCACTTGCAAGTGTTTAACTTAGATGGTGCTCTTGCATGCTATACTCCCTTTAATTCTGATGTTCTGAGCCTCAGTCAAAAGGAGTTTTACATGGGGTTATTCTAACTCTAATACTATAGATGTGTGATGTACATGTGTGATAGCTTGTTCATTCCCTTGAAATATTTTGTGATGTATTGCAGTTTACATGTGTCCGGTTAAGTGGAGTTAAACACTATATGATCTACTTTTAGCTAAACTAACCCTCAAAAAATAGACAAGTCTATCTTAAAAAGATCCCTGGAAAGAAACATGTTGATCAAATATAAGACTAATAATGTGAGAACAAGTGAACAAGAAGAAAAGGGCAGAGCTGACACTTCTCCTAGTCATAGTAGAAACTGTCAACTCCATTATGAGGTGAAAACAATGATGTCCTTACCAGATTGGGTAAGAACTTGGAAAAAAAAGTTTAATTATCATTATAGAAACAAACTGAACTTTGAACCAGACTTTTGAATTGCTGTATCACAAAGTGTTGAACCAAACTGACCAAAAAAAGAGACCATATTTGATCACATACTTCTCCCTAAAATTATTGAAACAATTATTTTTATTTTTGCGGGAAAGCAATAAGGGTGTTTTTATGCTGTTAATAAGTAAAAATATAATTGAAATACTGACTTAATCCTTATTTTAATTTACATTTTAAAATTTGTGTTTTTGAATGTACATAATATTTTAAAAGAGTAGTATATGTACATAATTTTTAAAGAAAAAACTATGCATGTATTGGGAGTACATGCTCAAATTTATTTTCCAATAGGCATATATGAGAGAAAGAATTGGAATCTGCTGAACTAGACAATTGACACTTGAAAGGTAAATAAAAATTAGGTTATTTGCCTTCACTCATTTAGTGTCTTATAACACTCTAGATTGCTGGTGCTGTGGGGGAATGGAAATTTTCCTGTGGTTTACCTCAGTTTGCTTCACATGGGATGTCTCAGAGGTGAATCTGTTGTGTCATGTACAGAGTGCAGTGTCCTGTGATGCAGCTGTTACTCTGAGATGTGTTGTGCAGTGCCTGAGTAATGAATTCAGCTAAAGACTCTATGTATTAACTGCTGGTATTTTACTGAGTTCATTAGCATTCTTTTTTAGGTTTTAGTTTTTTAAAGTGAGTGGCTTTGACTGGAGTGATTAGCACTAACCTTGGTGCCGGTGGGAAGGTTAAAATGACATAAAATATTTTGGAACACAAACTTTGTCATGGTCCTCATTATGTGAAATACTGCTGTATAAGTTGGCCAAGGACGCCTTGATTAGTCTGTAACACCCTTTGATTAATGCTTTCTTTTTTCCCCCCAATGACAGATATTTATTAATACAAGCTATATAATGAAGATGTATTTCTTCTACAGAACTATATACATGTTCTTGTATTTCTGATTATATAGCAATTTTTGAATTAATGGTAAAAGACTAATGACCTGAGGAAAAATCCGTGGAGATGGAAAACTTTGCCAACTCTGACTGTATAACATGGTGCTTTTTATGTTGGTTCTACATGAATGAATATATAATCATGTATTTAATGTGAATATTGGACATTACTCTGTGGTAATGAATTAGCACATTATATTGCACAGGAATTGCACAGGGAAATGCAATCAATGACATTTCATATTCATTTCAGCTACTATCACTATTTTTATCGTCTCATTTCAGTCTTCTCTTTCACTTTAAAAGTCTAGTGCTATTTTTGTTTAAATGTTTTTTCTAGTGGTTTTTAGTCATACTTGGTATATTCTCTTCAGAGGAAGAGATAACTTGGGCATAACTCAAATCCATAGACAACCAATCAATTACTTGGAGTTTCATCTTTCTTTGGTGTTCCTGCATGTTTTACATCCGATTTGCTGTAAAGACAGTCCCTTTCTACTGAGTTAGTTATAAACCTGGGATATCTTCCCTATATCCCCTTTATCTGCACCTGTTCACAATTTTTCCATGCTCAGGCAAATACTTTGTTCTGCAAAGCAAACTAAGGGTCAAACAGACCAAGCCTTTCCTCTGCATCCCCCACCCCCTGCACAAATGAAAAATGTTGTGCTGGTGCTAAGCACCAAAAAGGACTTTTAGAATGGGCTATTTCTGCCATGCAGGTGATCTGTCTAGAGCTATTCTCCAATGATAGAGGGTGGATGGTGTGTGTGTGTGTCTAGAAAATGTTGCGTTTCTGGACTTGCTCAGCTTGTCCAGAAAAAAGGTCATGTATTCTTTTCAGAAAGCAGGAGGAAATCAAAGGACTAATTGTTACTGCAGTTTGCTCACATATTGTCTTGGTAACTGGTGGGCCACCACTGATTCTGTTTTCTAGAAAATGTACTGCCAAAATAATCACTAAGGTCTGCTGGGGAGTGGAAGATGAGCAGGAATGAATCTTAGAGGATACAGTTCAACAGAAACCCGGAAGGTTATTTATTTGCCACTCAATATTAGGAAGTTTTTCTACCTTCTTGTTTCAAAACCCAGAGCTTCCAGTTTTTTAAAAATAGTTGTGTACTTTCCAAAGCTCCAGTATAGTTTAACTGCCCCCCCACCCATTGTTTATGGAAGACATTGGATCCATTCTTTATTTTGAGATTCATTTGGACTTACAATGACTTAGCTTCATTAAGAAGGATTGGCTCTGCTTACCTGTAAGGTAACTTTCCACCAAGTTTTTTGCACTTGTATGTTTTCTTCTATTTTGCTTCAGTTCCAGAACCCACTCTACTTGAAGTTTTATTTCAATTCTGAGATGTGTTCTTCCTACTTCAGTTGTGTTAAATATTTATATCAAATAAAGAGAAATAGTGGAAGAAATAGACAGAGTTGAGATGAAGTTATTTTTATCAAATAGTACCCTGGAGATGCAATGAATAAGTCAGGTGTTTAATATGAAAGAGTGATCAGTTTAATTTCTACATCCTTCTCATCTCTGTGTAATCATGCAATTTATCAGTACTTAGCACAAAATGTCACTGGTGACAATGTTATAAACAGATTTAAATTTACAGATAAATGTTACAATACTGAATATTACAGAAGGAAATTGAACTCCTTTTTCCATCTGCTTATATGAATTCCCACACATGTTAGGAGTGCTGCAGCATGGACAAATGCATTTATTATTTAAGTAACATGTAGTGCTCAGCTTTTAAGAGAGCTTATCTGGTTCTCATTTTCAGTTTAATGTTCAGTTTTTAAAAGCATGAAGACTTAACTTTGGGGTTTAAAGTATAACAAATCTAGGGTCTGTCCTGTATTTTGTCTTAATCTTGCGAGCTCTTATTTTTGTTCAGAATAAAACACTAGTGAACTATAATACCAAGTCCTTCACTCTTGGGTTTCTCTCAGCCTTAATTTCTCCCAGCCTTAATTTCTCCCATTCTTTCCTGTGTTCTATAGTAACTCTGAGTGGCTTTTTATTTATTTTCAAGCTGAAGAAGTAGAATAAGTGCAGATTATCATTGTTTCCTTCGGCTCTTCTTTGCTGTTGTGATTCTTGAACTGGGATAATATGAACACTTCAATGAGAGCAGAACTGTGAACAGAATAAAGTCTGGTTTTATATAGATTTTCGCTTCATGAAACATGGCTTTGACAGCAATGGCAAAATAGCATAAAAATGGGCAGGAAACGATCTTGACACAGATTTTTGGAGTTCTGGTTTTAGTAAGTCCCATCTTCCACTGCATTTCTGTCTTGCCTAGTCAAAGAAGAAGAGGTTCTCTCTCAATATTAATATTGCAATTTACATTGATTTCTGCACCCTGAAAATCTCCTCAGCAGTTGAGGTTCCATGGTGCTTCTCAATAAGGTTCTTGATTAAGATTTTTCTGAAGAACTAGTTAAATATTACATATAAATAAAAGAATACCTGAATTGGACAAAAAAGTCTGATTTTGTGGGTAGCTGTGGATACTCCCATGTACCAAGATTTTCAACTGACCTTGATTAGATGTGAAGGAAAAAATCTCCTGCAAGCTTCATGCCAAATTTCTGCCTCTGGGACATTCCTCCTGCTCTGATGACAGTTTGAGCATTGTTGTAACTGAGTGGCTGTAAACAATGTCTTTGCCATGGTTCTTCACTTTTTCCTTGTCATACAGAAAAAGTCTCAATTTTTGCAATTTCAGGTTGGGTTTTTCTAATGTTCTAACACATCTAAATGTAGACTGTCAGTAATCTAGACCATGTCCTTTGAAAATGGCCTTACAGAGTGGTAAGAGTGTCTTTTTGGACTGTCATGGTTCATAAATTTTATGTGGCTGATGAATTACACAGTAGATATCCACCTCATACTTTGTATTTCCTGCTGTGGATAGAGAAACTTCCTGAGATCTCTGTGGTAGAGAGGGACAAATAATTTATTGGCTTTTCTCACTTCTGAGTTTTGTAGGCAAAAAACTAAAAATACTTCTTGCTGTATGACAGGAAACCTAGACTTTTTCCTAAGTCTATGTTATTAAACCATCTGGGAAATGTTTGTTCTACCACAGAAAAAAGAAATGCTATTTCATTTCACTGCAGTTGAGCAAACTTGAAGGTCAGGTTTTAATGTATAAATGTCATTATAAGAAGCATCTCTCCTGTAGTGCAAGCTAGCTTCTAACATCTAAGTGTTGTGACTGGGAAGTATCCTTGTCCTTCACGCCTTCCAAAGGAACTTGCCATAATTAAAATTGTGGGATACCATAGATTTACTAATCTTGGCCACAGCCAAGAGTATCTGGCAGCAGGATGTTCTTGGAACAGCTGGGTGCCTGAGGCACTGCCCCTGCATCCATGCTCCCTGTGCTGCTCTGTCAGAGGACACTACTCAGGCTCAGGGGGTTGTCTCCAGGTCCTCTTCCCACATCCCATGGGACAGCTCCTTATGAAGCTGGGTTCCTCTCCTGCTGCCCCCATGCCCTCTGCATCTTCCTGTTGAAACTGCTCTTTGCCCCTGTGGTCTTCTAACACACCTTGGAACACCTGGCTTTTGCTTTAGACTTCCCACTTCTCCAAGGCTGAGAAACTCACAGGTTATTGAAATTCTAAACATGAAAGTGTTGGAATAGACTTGGTGGGAATGAGTTTTAAAGGATGCTTTGGAAGTAAACAGTAAAATAAGGATATTTTTGAAGTCATTAAATTTCTTTATGGTGAGTGCTTGCATTTGGTTACAGGAGTCTGAAGAGATGCACAGAAATGAGCTTTTGGGGCTGACTGATTTTTGTCTGTATTTTGGAATGGATATGCAAAAAACCCAGTGTTCTTAAGCTGTTTGAGGTAGCAGTGAAGTGAAGATAGAATTGAAAAAAAAGTAGAACATAAACCTAGTTGTTCATGTACATTTTAACTTCTCATATATATGAAAAGCATAGCTTCCTAAACAGTAATTTTCTTTAAAATGGTATATTTTTGCAGTCTGAGTTAGATGGAGTATGCCTATATCTGTATAGTTTGTATCTCTATCTGTTTATATATATTGCCTCAAGAGCAATAGTTCAAGAATAGTTGGGAGGCTCATAGCAATGACAGGAATGATAAACCCCAGGGCAGTGTTTTCAGGCTGAGCAGAAACAGGAGAGAGCTCAGAACCGTAGATATTGCCAGCAGCCCTGCTTGACTGGGTGGCTAGGAATGATGGACAGATTTATCACAGGTGAGTTCATAAAGGTCTCTATAATTCTGACAGCAGTGCAAATTTATTTGTTGTAGGTGCAGTATTTTAGAGGCATAAAGTCAAAGAAAGGTTATGTTCCCAGAAGGGATTAGAGAGCAATAATATCGTATGTCCAGAGTGACTGTCATTGGCAAACAAGCTAGGCATGTGTCTTACTAATAGACTTAGACTGAGGAAAACACTACTGCAGACCACATATGAACCACAGCTGATCATGTTATCAGTTTCAGTGATCATTAGAGCTGAAGGAAAACCAGAAAGTTCCAGGTATATGTTTGGAGAAGTGGTGTCCAAGTTTAATTCCATTAATTTGAGATAAAGTGAGCAGGAACTTTTGGAATACTGTCTTAGAGAAAAGCCTTTCTCAGGCACTTGTTTGATGGATTACTTGGGAATATAAACTGTGCTCTTAAAGCAGTAGAGACCAGTGCTTTTTAAACTGTGAATTGCAGTGCCAGTATTTATTTTAAAAATATCAGATTTTACTGGCTAGTATATTTACTATCCAAGAGCTGATGCTCATATGTAGAAGTTTAATTATTAGCCATTACAAAGGTATGAATTATTTGAACTGGCCAATTACAGGGAAATAAGATTTTTTCCCGTGCCAAGAGCCCTGAAAAATTACACCACAGGAGCATATGTCAGTCAAACCAAGCCATTCTGCGTTCTTACCCTGTCTGTGATAAATGGCTGAGAAGTATGAACAAGCTAAGAATAAAATAATGTGACAAGTGTCTACAACACATATTCCTGATTCTTGGCCAATTTTTACTGATCACTTCCAAGGAGTTTCAGAGCCACTTGTGATTTCTCCACAGTTAGGTCACCTTTAATGGATTGGTTTTTTTGGTGATTATGTCCACTCTCTTCTTGGACTTGTGTAAGTTTTTAATATAATTATATCCTTGTCAAGGAATTCTATGATCTGTCTCCAACTTAAGAAGTAGCTGGCTGGGGCTGTGAAGACGGATGCTTAGTAGAAGTGTCCATTTTACTGAAAGTTTGGAAACCACACAAGTTCAATGGAAAAACATTTACTTTGTCTTCTGCATGTTGTTGACATACATTTTATGTCCAATATTGTGCCTACATTACACATTTAAGCATATTGATTTACAGCTCTGACTGAGAGTGGAAAGAAAAGAAAATACATGGGATATATTGATTAATCCTGCTGAAATTTGGAGTATGTCAGCCTATTCAAATCAGGGTGATGGCTGTGGCTGTCAGGAATCACACCTTTGAACGGGTGTGTTGAGACTTGTGAGCCAGCAGCTTTCAGGAGTTTGTTGCAGGAGCTGAGAGAGTAAATTGGTGACACGGACAGGAGGCTGAAAGGAACTGAACAGCCCCTTGAATATTTTATCTGGGATGGACTCCACTTACTCCATCCCTGAATGGGGGATAGGATGGATCTGGAATGTGCAGGAATAGGACATGCTAAGCACTGAACCCCTTCCCTTTGTAGACAATACTTGCCTCATCCTTGCCTTCCTAAGTGAAGTGTCTTGTGTTGTGCTGATGCAGACTGAAAGAATAGAGATTTATGACTCTCTATGAAAATGTTTAGATAAAATGCAAAATGAGAGAGATAAATTTCTACAAACTATCTTCCAGTTTACAGAAACATTCACAAGTTTTTGTTGACTTTTTACAAAAATATTAATAAAATTTGGTTGTCGCCTTACAGAAATGTTCAGAGGGGATCAAAAGGAAAGGGCAAAATTGGAAACTTTGCTCTACATAGAAAGTGGTCTTGTCCGACAGCTGCACTTTGTGTTCTGTATGGCTGCAGAGGGGAGAAAAAATTCTGAGGGAAGTGTTGGATGCTGGTATAGGAATGAGATGTTGGCTTAGGGAACATTTATGTTGTTATTGCACCATGATTAAATTATTTTAAGCATCAAAATGATGAAGACTCTATTTGGGGCTTGGCCAGTGAGGAAACCTGGTCAGATTATGTGAGGATGGGGTGTGTAACTGCAAAGGGGCCTTGTTTCCAGCTCAGATGGTGTGGATCCTAGATGGTTGGAAAGGGAAGTGTCATTAAAAACTATATAATAAAACACACAAGGTCTGATACATGGTCTGGTGTCTTTGTGCAACCTGAATATCACTTGTCACCTTGATGGGTTATGACACTGCTCTCTGCTTTGTAGAAACAGCTGATTTTGTTGTTCACCATTTTCCCTAATGAAGATAATTCATGTCACCAACTTAAGGCTGATCTGGATTGATTTTTGAGAATGAAGGGTGGGTCTGAACACATCTTAAATGCACTTCTTGCGGCATTACATAACCTACATTTCTTCTGGTGCTCAGAAATCTGTCAGAGTGTGAAGGACAAACAAGAATCCATATTTTTTATTTGTGTAGAAGTAAATTCAAGTAAGTCTCCAAGGTTTTTATCACCCTCACTCCATATTTTTAAATGAGGAAGAATGTCTCTGCTGGCAGGTTAATAATGATGAGGATTCCTACTCTACTTTAGATTTCTTTGCTTTGTGCAGCAATAGCATCATATTACACCATCAAAATCACGGCTGAAGCTATGATTATGGATAGTGCAGGCAGTTGTGCTTGACACAAGTCTAAACTAACTAGGAAAGCCTGCCTCTTCTACTGTCCTCTTATGATGAGAACATTCACCTTGAATTTTTTTAGCAGTCTCTAATTTGGTGAAACAGGTGGTATTTTATTGTGGTTATAAAATAATAATTTAAAGCTGAAATGTCCTGGAATGTATTTTTTTCCTTGTCCATAATGAACCATGACTATACCTGAAAATACACATAGATGTAAATGTCTGAAAGTACTCTCTGCAACAAAAGCAGACTGTTAATTCAAAATGGGGATGGACTGCTAAGTAGTACATGTCTAATAACATTTTAAAAACCTCTTTAAACAGTTCTGTGTCATTCAACAAGAGCATTTCTAGGGGAGTGTTATATTAGGAAAAATTGCTTGAAAACATGCTGAAATATGCAATGGAACTGAATCCTTAGTATACAGTAGGAATTCACATTCAACTCTACAACTCATTTTTCTGCAGACTTGAAGTAACTTTATGGTGTTCTCTTCTTTCCAGTGCATCTTTTGTGAATGCATGTGTGAGATGTCTTGTCTAACATATTAGAAATCTTGATTTTTTTTTTTTATGGGGTCTCTTCATAAAGAGTTAAGGAAGTGTTGTCATATTAATGTGAATGCCTTCAGGTGAGCCTAAGAGTCTAGTGGAGGATAATACGGACCCTCAGAAATTTCCAAGTTGTTTTTGTGTCCATACTAAGGCAGCAAATACTAAAAAATTAATATGATTTCCATTGGTATTTCAGCATGTTTCTCTTTAGATATCTCAAAGCACAGTACAAGACCTTGTGATACACTGGTTTAGATGATGTTTAAGGTACCTACCAACCCAAACTGTTGTATGTTTCTATGAGATATTTTTTTGTGAATAAATGAACAAAGCATATTCCCTTATAGACATAAGGAAACTTTTGTGGTGGATTTAGTGCTGGCCAAATTACCAGTACACCCACTAGAATTATTTATTCATTTCCAGCTGTGAGACAGGATTAGGAGGAAGGCAAAACAGGCTCAAACTTTAAATGGTATAAAGGAAAACTTTATTATCAAAACTAAAAGAAGAGTAGGAAATAGAATAAAACCTTCAGAACACTTCTCCTTTACCCCCACACCCTCTTTTCTTCTCCACTGGCAACATACAGAAACTAATCAGTCAGTTTATCATCTCTAGAATAGTCTCTCTTCACTTAGGGAGAGGAATCTATCTTGTCATGCTTTGGAGACTTCTCCACAAGAAAAGAGTTCTCTTGTGACTTTTAATTTCCATGAATAGCAGCTGCCTGGGAATCTGCAATCATGAAGTTCCTCCCATCTCTTGCAGCTGTGTTCATGGGTCATATCAATGTATGAGGTACTATTTTACAGATGAGCTGTTCAAAAGCAAAGGTTCTCTTCCTCTATCTCTGAGATCATCTTCATCTCTGGGAACAGAGGTCTTCTTCCCCGGGGGCAAAGGGTCTTCATCACTCTTCTCTCTCTGGTCAAATTTCTCATTGCAGCTGCTTCTAGATCTGCTTGTTCAGCATGGATGCCTTTTCTCACATCTAAAATGTTGAACACTCCACCCCCTATACTTTTTCCATGGTTTATAGGATATTCAATATACTATAGTCCATCACCATGGCTTACAAGAGAATTTCAGCCTAAGACTTAGGCATCTCCTCATTCTCCTCCCATCTGGGATCTGACTCCTTCTTTACAGACCTTGGTGTCTTCATGTTGTTTCTATACGTCTTCACTCTGTCCTCTTCTCCCACTCGAGAGAGGATTGAAGGTTTGCAAGTCTCATCTGTGCACTGAAAGACTTAGCATCTCACCCAAGGCCTCCAGACAGTGTGTGATCCCTGCTGGGTGGGGGCCGGAGCTGTTTACAGTGGAGAAATCTTCGATAGCTGTGCTGTGAGAGAGGCCAGGATCTCAGCAGCCAGACTAGAACACAGCGGCAGCATGCCATGGGTCAGTGGCTTCCCCTTCCCCTACGTGGTGATTTCTGGTGAAACTCAGCAGTGGCAGCATTTCAGACGAGCTATGGGATGGTCTGGCTGCACTAGGGGAAGGGGAATCCGGCTTGGGCAGTGCTGCATCAGAGCAGGGCCCGACTCTGCCAGGACAGGGCCCGGCACACACCCCGGGAAAGGGTCCAGCCTGGCCATGTGGGGAGCTGGTCCAGCCTCTGTTTTACCTATACTCACGCCAGAAGAAAAAGAAAAAATCCCAGGGTTAGTTAGTCTTAAAATGTGACTCTCACAGGGGCATGTTTAATTCTAATTGATTTATGGGTGCAAAACCGGCACAAATAGGAATGCTAAGGGGTTCAAAAGACTGCCACAACATGGCTCTCTCTGCCATCTTTCTGCTTGGAACCAGCCTCACCCCTAAGATGCTTTTATTAAAACCTAGGATTAGGGTTCAGAAAACCACAAAGCTCCAAGCACTGCAGTTTCAAAAGGCATGGCAAGGGGAGCACAAGACCGCCACAACATGGGTCCCTCTACATCTTTCTACTTAGTCTCAACCTGAGCCTAAGGCTGCTTTTACTGCGCAGCCTACTGCTAGGATTCTGCCTAGGCTTATGGTTCTGCCTATGGTTAGGGTTCAGTAAATCACAAAGCCCAGAGCTCCAACGACTGTGGAGCTACAAAGGGCAAGCCAAGTGGAAAAGGTGGCTGCCAGAACATGGCTCCCACCACATCTTTCTGCTTGGCACCAGCCTCACCCCCATGAGGCTTTTAATACTCTGCCTAGGGTTAGGATTCAGAAAACCACAGAGCCCAGAGCTCCAAGCACTCTGCAGTTACTAAAGGCATGCTGTGATATATGATATAATGTAATTCGTGTAAAGTTCTACAATAACGTAGAATAAGCAATGTTTGTATGAACAAATTAATAAAGCTCAGAAACCAAAAAAAGGACCACAGACAAAAAGGACACAGACTGCTTCATCACATTATTGTAACATCCAACAAAAGCAGGGCAGATTAACAACTAAATGGACCTAGCCAAAGGGGAGATGGCTCTGTCCAGGGAACACCCAAGCAATGAGAACCCGATAAGCACCCACGACTAAGATAACCAGAGCCATGGGGCAAAATACGTGTGAATGCCCTGTTTCCCGTAAACTAAGACCGGCAAGTTACATCTCAATACCATCTTCTCGAAAGCCAGGACATGCCTTCAGCAGAATTCATCGTCTTCCAGAATATGGTTTTGTCCAGCCCATCTTGGTGGAAGAAAGAAGACAAAGACCTTAGCTCCGGGCTAAAAACTGTATAAAACCTGGGCTGACCAAAGCGGTTTTGTGAACACTGGGGGATCTGGTGCGATAGAGATCAGATCAGAGTGTGCTCACCCGGTGCTGACCCCGGGCTCGGCTTTGTCCCTTACAATTGTGGCTGTCGTGGACCGTATCCCGGTCACAAAATAAATATCTCTTATTTTTGAGTCAACTTAATTTGGCTTAATCTCTTTATTATCTATAACACATGCCAAGGGGAACACAGGACTGTAGAAACATAGCTACGTCCACATCTTTCTGCTTGGCACCAGCCTGACCCCAAGGTTGCTTTTACTGCTCTGCCTACGATTAGAGTTCTGCCTAGGATTAGAAGTCAGAAAATCTTAGAGCCCAGAGCTCCAAACACACTGCTGCTACAAGAAGCCTGCCAAGGGGAAACACAGGACTGCCAAAGCATTCACTGTTACTAGTTGCTCTTTTCTCCTAAGCAAGTTAACAGCAGCCCTGTGCTTTGAATTTATTTTTCTTTAACAAGAATATCTGAATTTAATGAATTTTTATCTTGGGAAGGATGCAAATGGGACTAAAACCACTGAACTAATTTGTGACCTTTACTTACAGTGAGGAGTCTGTCTTGATAGTTTAGTTAACTGAGAGACACACAACCCTACTCCTTTTGAAGACCAAGGTTTTAGGCTCGCTTATTTTTCTCTTTTCTTTTAGTTTTCTCTGACCCTGTTGCTTCATATTTTCCCCCCAGTTGCTACCAAGTAACAGCCAGCAAATTGGCCTTGTCTTTAACAGGAGAATGTTTGGGTATTGTTTGGCTGAAGAAGTTTCTTCCTACTTGATTCCTTTGAAGACAGCAGTAATGTCTACTTATTTCTGCTGGAATTTCAGGTATTCTGGAACAACTTTTTGCTTCACTGTACAGGAGTTTTCTTTAATTAACCATTAACCTGGATTGCAATGAGCTTTTTCTTATCTCATCATGCAGTAGGGCATTCAGTTTCTGGAGACTGCCTTGAAGATTTCTTTTCTGCTTGTGGGTTTTTTATTTATTAAATTAGCTGTTCTTCCTCATTGATTGTTCACACTGACACAGACTGGGTTCTACTGCATCTACAACATTCAGTGTGGGTGTAGTTGTGTTGGGAGGTGATATAATGCTCTTTTAAATATTTGCTTTCTTTTTTATTCTATTTTTCCTGTGAGGGCCACAATCCCAGTGTTCCAAATCCCTAAAACATAAACATAAAAGATATCTTTTTCAGATATCTTAAGAGCAGAAAGCTATGTGTGCTGCCTTTACCTCTGAAAGAATGAGTGAACTCTACTGAACTGAGTGGTATCTTTGCGGCTGCTCTGAATGTTTTGACAGAAAGATCTATGTTTTGACTAAGCTTGACTGATCTTTCACTCTTGTATGAAAAATAATTCTTTCCTTATGTATCTTTTTGATACTTAGTTGTCTCAGACTATTTAAGCATGTGGCTCCATTGGTTGTGGATGGGATAAAGTTCATTTTCTTCAGAGCAGTTTGTATGGTGCTGTGTTTTGAATGTGCTTACACAGTCTTTTCTCTTTCTCAAACTGTCCCACCAGCAGTGGAGGAAGCTGGGAATGCAGAAGAAGAGGACACAATCAGGACAGCAGACCTCAAATGACCCATATTGTATAATGTTGTTACCAGAAGGCCCAAGGGGAAGAAGAAAGAGGGGGAAATTAAGAGGAGAGGGTGACCTTGGGAGTGATGGTGTTTGTATTCCCAAGCTGCTGTTAAATGTGATGGAGCCCTATTTTTGGGGGAATGGCTGAACAGCTGCCTGACCTTGTGAAGTGGTGAACAAATGGCTTGTTTTGCTTTGCCTACTGCTTACCTCTGCATTCGTTTTTGTACCTTTTAAACCATCTTTCTCTCAACCCATGTGTTCTTGCATTTTTATCTTTCTGATTCTCTCTGTCATCTCACAGTGAGAAAGTCAGCAAGGGATTAGGTGGTGTTTTGCTGCCTGCTGGAGTTAAACCGTGACATTGGCAAATTCTTTAAATGAGTGAGACTGATGTGCACTGCCAATGCTTTAAGTACTGTTTCCCATGGGCTTCTGTCCAGCAAAGGTGACTAGGACCTCAACATGAGCCAATGCATTTTTGAGAGTGTCACCTTCTTCTAATACGTAAGTTCCTTTTAAGAGAGCAAGTGATAAGGTCTAGCACAAGTATTTCTTTTTAATTCAGCCTTTATTCTAATACCGTGAATGTAGTATACCCCAGAAATACATGAAAATGGAGTAGAATTTGTGTGTGGACTTAACAGTGTCTATCCTAGAACATACATGCAATAATGTGCCTGTTTTCTTACTGCCCTTCATATCAGTTTCATAGGCAGATCAGCTCTATATTATCTGCTGACATTTTAATGGGAAGTTATATTGGATTACTATGGGAACTATGCTATGATGTTGTATTACCTTCTGAAAGCTTTTGGGAGCCTGAGAGTATTTCACCTGTGTGGGGAAAAACATCCCACAGAATCCCCATGCTTTAACCAGATTATTATGCAAGGATGTGAGCACCTTCTGGTTGGGTTCATTTTGAGTTGCAGAAGTAGCTTTTGATGTGTTTGATATTACCTGGGAAGGGAAAAAAGATGACAAACCTCACCCACTGTGAGTATAAAAAATTAAAGCCTAAGAATATGGCATACACATACCTGCATGTTCTTCAGATTCATGGCTGCCACCTGGAAAATTGTAAACCTGGTCATGACATTTACTTGAGAGATTGATCTGAGGTCTGTAGGAAGATTGTGATGACATTTCTTACCTTGTTTTTTTTTTTTTTGGCACAAGAGATAGAACTGAGTTTTGGCTCAGAACAACATGAGCATTGTACTCTCTCTCCCAAAGCACGTTGGTATGGGCTGAAATGAGGTGGTGATGTTGCTACTCCCCTGTGGATGATACAACTGTGCCTGAAAAGGGCCCCTGGGATCTCATACCCTGAGACAATGAAACTTTTCTTGAGAAATGTTCCCCCCCCTACTGAAACCCCTGTTATCATTTAGGATTTCTATTGGTCTTTAACTTTACTAGATGATTGGTCTTTTCTCACCTAGAATC
>JANRGV010000001.1:84169566-84193683 GCA_024734035.1 Alethe castanea | reverse complement strand
CTCTCCTCAAGGTAATAATTGACTGCAAGTATGGCACTGCTCCAACTACCCTTGTGACAGGCAGAGCAAATAAATTACGTCCCCTTGTCAGTGGCAGTAAGTGAACTCTTACAATTGTGAGAGAATTTGACAAAAGAAAGATTTCTCCTTTTTGTCTGTGGGATACAATTTTTCCAAACAGATGTGTTACCCATTGCTCTAAAGCAGGCCATAGTCCAGATTAGGATGAAGCTGGGAACCAAGAATAAAATTCATGTCAGAGCATTTACAGAGGGTTTAATTTGCTGTCCTAGCTCAACTGAGTCCCAGTGGCTCCCTCAGTGCCCTGCCCTATATGCAATAGGGCTGCAGGGCATCACTGCTATGCCAAAAAGTGCAGCCATAAACTCAGTTCAGAAAGAAGCTCTCACACCAGGATAATTCATGATTGTCCAGGAGAAACAAACAGAAATTCTGGGAGATTTTTTCATTTTGCACAGCACAAGAACAGGACTTGTTCTCTTTATGTCTTGCATTGAGCATTTTAAATTTAGCTGTCAAAGTAGAATGCTTTTCAGACTGCATTTTAAGTGACAAACTTTAAAGTGAAATGAGTGCCTGGCAAACACAGAAAATGCAGCCTTCTCTGAAGGTTTTCCTTGAAATTTTATGACATTTGCAGTAATGCATACTTGTTACGTAAAATTTAGAGACAGCAATTCATCCACCTTGCTCTTCTTTGGGTGTTGCGGTTTGTTTGGTTTGTTGTTTTTCTTCCAATGTTTTTATTTGTTGTTTTCTTCCTTCCTCAATAAAATTGTTTTGATGATGAAAAATTGTATACTCAGAATAGCTTGGGTTGGAAGGGACGTTAACAATCACTTAGTTCCAAGCCCTGTGTCATGGGCAGAGATGCCACCCACTAAAGCAAGTTACTCAGGGCCATTTCCAACTTGGCCTTGAACACTTCCAAGGATGGGGCATCCACAGCTTCTTTGGGCAACCTGTTCCAGTGCCATCACTGCCATTTGAGTGATGATTCTGAACTAAACAGCACTGCTCCTTGGGTAATAATAATTTTTATATTTTTGAATTATTAGCCTTGTGTTCATAAGTGCAACTTGTGTTCTCTAACTACTTGTATGATTTTTTTATTTCAAGTTCTCTTCTCAGTGCCACAGCTGCATCTACAAACCCTTTAAAGAGCATTCAAGGCAGTCTTGTAAGTAACTATAACTGACTGTATTTGATTATGTTTTTTTCCTGAGACATTCTTCTGAGGAGTGCAGAAATAGTTCTTCCAGGTAGCTCTCCTGAGGGCCAGTCTTGTGCCATGTTGATTTAGGCTGTTTGAGCAATGTTTTTTCTCTATTGCAGGTATTCTATGTATAGGCAAACAGAAAATACATGTGTACTCACTCTTTCAATTCACTATTTTACCTCTTAAGTTTTTAAACAAATCTAATGGAATTTTGCCATCTCAAAAAGAATGGAATAAGTTTTCTCTACTTGGTAATTCATTTTTTTGAATTTTGAGAGTTTCTTTCCCCTTTTGTAGTAGACCAGAATTATTTGTTGAAATGTGGTGTTTGTTTTAACCAACTTGTTTTGGAAGCCAGGCAAAGGCATGGTAAGAGGGGAAAACTAAACAAAGATGTGGATACCTAATATACAAATATACTGAACCCCACTATTTCTTAATTTCAGAGCACTATTTCAGAGCAATTACTGTGGTTATTACCAAAATGTCTCTGAAAATTTACAACTGTTCCACCAACAGTTGAGAAAATCTGGTTAGACGCTTCAGTTCATGGAACTCTTGAAAGCATAAGCATCAGCTTACACTTTGTAACTTGATGATATCTGGAGCCAAGAAAGCAAAGTCTGTCAACATTTCCCTTCCTTATGATTCTATAGTTTTCTAATCCCTGCATAAGATTGACTGTCCAATTTAGGCTCTTTGAGGTACTTCTGAAGAGAAGTGTCTCAATTTTCAAAAGATCTGATTGCCCAGATCTTAAATATTTAAAATCCTAATGCCTCTGGAAATGCAAGTCCTTTTGGAAAAAAGAAATGGATTATCAAGGAGTATTATTGACATGCTGCATTTATTTTTAGACAACATGATGTTTGCTTCCAGCAATGTGCAGGTATGGCTCAGCACTAATAAATCTTTCTTTTTATATACAAGGAAGGTTATTTGGTTTAGTGACAAACAGATTTCATCAGCTTCTTGCCTTTTGTTTTTGTCAGATCTGTGCTGTCCAAGGAGGAAGGCATTGGGGATGCACTTGCCAAAACATGACTGCAGATGCTTAGTAAATTAGGTTTTCCCAAAGTAATGTAACAGCATGAATCTGCTCATAAAATATTGCAGGAAAAAAAAGTAAACTTTATTCAAGTATGTGTACCAATAACATGTGCCATAAAAGATGACAATTTTGACTTTATATTAACATAAATCACTTACTGGCAAGCAGTACCTTTTTGTGAAAGTGGCATCATAAGAGTAAGCAATAACCAATTGGAAAGATCATATGATAAACCAATAACTTCAGGCATCTGTTTGTTATTGACATTCTTCTTTCCGCTCTCAAACAGAAAATAATTTTCTTTATGTAGCTCTCAAATCACCATATAAATAGCAAAGAGTAGCCAAATACCTTGGCTTCAGGACCTGTGGATATTCCTACCCTTTTTCTCTGCAGTTTCCAGGTCCTGTAAGGCAGATCATGTGCTTCCAGTTGGTGCACCCACACAATACAAGCACAGATTTTTGTACAAAGATTAAAACAGGGAAAAAACACTTTTGGGGACATCCCCAGAAAACATGACCAAATCTACTGGCTCCCCCTGATTCTTCTCTTTAGCTAATTTGGTTTAATGTGTGTTCATGGAACACACACTTGCATGTATTTTCACTTGGCTGATAGGACTGGCATTATTAATGGGGTTATTTGGGCACTGCTGATCTTTGAAGGATTGTCTCTCAAAAGATCTCCTACTTCCCCCTCAATTAACAACTGAATTTTGGGCATTCCTTGCACAGCTTCCACTTCAACCATCTGTGAAAGCCATCTATCTCTTAATGTGCTTTCAGAAGCCTGTAAGCAACTTGACATTACCCATTTATGGCCACCAATTTCTTATGTCACCTCAAGTAGTTTCCCCTATCAGGTAACTAAGTTACCTAACTTAGTTGGCTCAGTTAGGTAACACTTGATTAATATGAGATTAATATTCTGCAGCCAACCGTAGCAAGATTTTTTTCCTTTTTTTTTTGTGTCCACTTCTATATATGATACTAAAGGTTTTGACTTAATTCCAGGCAGTTGTTGAAGAACATCTCCCATGTGAGGCTATCTGATCTGCACTTCAATGTACCAAGTAAATACCATCTGCATAGTTTAGGAATCGCACCCCTAAATCCAGTGCTCCCACTGAGACCATCCCAAACCACACACTGTTCTCTCACACTACCTCACACTTGCATTCCCCTTCTCCTTCCCAGTGGGATAGACCTGAGAATTGGAGGCACAAAAGGTGAAGATTACAGGTTCAGAGAAGAGCACTTAAAACAGCAATTAAAGAAGGAAAGGAATAGTAACACCTACAAAATTAATAACAATAGTGTGCTAAAGAGAGGGAAATTCACACGCAAAAATGCTCACCATGGACCCTGAGACAATGAACCATGGTAGACAGCTTTGCCACTACCCTGCACTTCCAGGCATGAGGCATCCACAACTTCTCTCAGCAACCTGTTCCAGTGTCTCACCACTCTGTGTAGAGGATTTTGTCCCAATATCTAATCTAAAACTACTTCCTTCCAGTTTGAAACCAGTACCTCTTGTCCTGCCACTACGCCCGTGTAAACAGTCCCTCTTCATCTTTCTTGTAGGATCCCTTTAGGTACCAGAATGCTGCAATTAGGTCACCTTAAAGCCTTCTCCAGGCTCAGCCCAATTCTCTCACCCTTTCTTCGTAGGACAGGTGCTTCATCCCTCTAGACAATTTGGTGGCCTCCTCTGGACTCACTCCAGCAGGAGCCCTCAGAGCTGGATGCAGCACTTCAGGTGCAGTTTCAGCAGAGCAGAGGGAGAGAATCCCCTCCCTCCCCTGCTGGCCACACTGCTTTGGATGCAGCCCAGGACATGTTTGGCTTTCTGGACTGTGAGTGCACTTTGCTGGGTCATGTCCAGCCTCTCATCCCCCAGCATGCCCAGGTCCTTCTGGGCAGGGCTGCTCTGATCTGTTCATCCCCCAGCCTGTGCTGGTACTGGGCATTTCCCTGACCCAGGTGCAGCACCTTGAACTTGGTCTGGTTAAACCACATTGCCCATTTTTTGAGCTTGTCCAAATCCCTCTGGATGGTATGCCATCCTACAGGGGTGACAACCATACCCCTCAGCTTCCTGTCATCTGCAGATTTTCTGGGGTATACTCAACCCCTTTGTCTGTCATTAGTTAAGGTAGTAAGTAATATTGGTCTCCATACAGACCCCTGAGGGACACCATTTGTCACTGTATCCATTGGGACTCTGAGCCACAGACCACTATCCTCTGGACATGACTGTTCAACCACTTCCTTCTCCATCTAAAAGTTCATCCATTGAACCCATTTCTCTTTAGTTTAGGGAGAGGGATGTTGTGAGGAACCATGCCAAATGCTTTATAGAAGCTCAGATAAATGATACCTGTCACTCTTCCCTAGCCCATGGATCCTGTCATAGATATGACACTGACAGACTGTTGTAGAAAGCCACTGGGCTGGTCAGGCAGGACTTGCCCTTGGTGAAGCTGTGCTGGCTTTTGAATAACAGCATTGGAACAGATTCTCTGGATCACATTTCTTGGTATAGTTTTCAGTATTGTTACTTTAGGTTTACTTTATGGAGTCTAGATTTCAGGGGGATTATTATTTATTATGCTGAGAAATCCAGGTGATTCTAAACCAAGTGCCATTTAGGCCTTAATATTGTTCTGTTTCATTTATCATAAAGTTGGACTAAGCAGAACACAAACTAAGAAAAATTAGTATCAGAGGAAATCATGGAATGTTTGATACTTCTCTTTTGGTTGTTAAGGGAAGACTGAGGAAGGAGGATTGACAGAGAACAATTGGAGTAAATAGTCAAAAATCAGTATTTTGTTTAAAAATAGTACATAATTATGTATTTATTCTAAAAATATGAAAAATCTACATGATATTTAGTAAGCAAGCAAATTTCTTTCAACAGATGTGAGGATGCTCTTCATCTTAATTGTGTAGCATTGTATGATATTGCTTGGCATTCAGTATCTTCCTGTAATTATTATTGAGATTTGTACTTCCTTTCTTGTTTAGAGAAATTTTGTAGTTTATTTCTAAAGCTTATATTCTTGAGATCTTTTTAATGGCCTTACATATTTTTATGAAAGCTTTATGTACCATGACAGAAACTACTCCTGAAGATCCAGTTTCCTTTTTTTTTTACTTTTTTTTTCTTAAGTTTTTCTTTTATTTATAAACTCTGGATCTTGAAAACCCTCACTTAAGTATTCTTGGGTATATGAATATTGCACACCAGGAAAAAAAAAAAAGTAGATGTAGAATTTTTAGCCTGATGGAGAATACATCATTTCCTCAGATTTTATAAAGAGCCTTAATTTTTCAGTATAGCTATGAATTTCCACAGATATCTATTCAGGAGCAGGTGCTTTCTGTCTCTCATCTACTTTCTTAAACTCAAGTGTATGAAACTACCAGAGAGATAAAGAAAGATAATTCTCTTTCAAACATTTTTTCAACATCAAAGAGGAATGAGCCAAAACCTTTTCTGAGTAGGCTTTAATCTAGAGCTGCTTAACTACCCTTAGCTAGTTTCCATTGAGGCTGGAGGAGGAATAATTATGCAACTATTGCCAGTGAATTTAAGTTAGACTTGACTCAGTTTCTGGCACAAACAGCTCCTTCATGGGCCTTTCAAATTATTAATTTACAGGAAAACAACAGTCAGTATTTTTTTTTCACTCTTAATGAGGTAAAAAAAAAGTGTACACATTTTGTCACTAATTTATGTTTCTGGCACTTTAGTTTTCAACATTTTAATTGCTTCAGTTAAAATATACCATTTCTCTTAAGGCTTTACTTCCATTTTGTGATCTTTTTGAAATATTGTCGACTTGGGAATGTTTGGTACATGATCTAATACTGAAAGTTCTTTAAATATTAAGTAAGTATATATGGAAAAACTTCATATTCACTTCATGTAGCTTTGACCATCTACTTCTATGCAGTACAATTCAACATGAAACTGTAGATTCACAGAGGAATGTTTTCTTTTTTTTTAGTATGTAAATACAGGTTAGCTTTGACATTGATTAAATGGATCACCTAGAAATTCAAGACTTTTTTTTTTTTAAGATACTCCATATCTATGTGCTTATGTTACAGGAGGTTATGGAAGATCCAGAAATAAAGAACATATGTTTTAGAGAAATATGCCACTTTTCATAACATGAACAAGGCTTTATTTTTATAGGCTGGAGAAAATTTCTGCCACAAGAGGGGTAAATAATTAATTTAAATGGTTCTGAGACTATTTAGATGCAAAGATCCAGTACATAACCTCTAATCTCCATCAAGTCAATGCAAACTGACCACTAAAAAGTGCCAAGTTCCTATGGGACAGAGATGAAATGCTGAAATATGAACATGTTATTTCATTCAGTGGGAAAATTTCAATCTTCCTCATTCCAGAGGGACCACTCTACTTCTCAGTGGTCATGAATGTATAATACATAGGAATATTCATATTCATTATTTAGGAAAAGGATGTTCATTGCATTTGGGGAAATCTGAGTTACATCAATTTGTGGATAAAGATAGACATATTCTTTCTGATTTTTTTCAGGACATATATTTTTGAGAGAGCAACCCATTAAAGCAACCTTTCTGTAGTGCTGCATAACATAAGTGTATTTGTGGAAATATAGACATTAAAAAATTAAGATTTCCATTTACACTTTTAAGTAGGTGTGGTGGGTTGTCCCTGGTTGGATGCCAGGTGCTTACCAAAGCTGCTTTCTCTCTCCCTTCTCCACCTGAACTGGAGACAGAAAATATAATCAAAGACCCATGGGCTGAGACAAGGATCAGGAGAGATCAGAGACCTGTTACTGTCATGAGCAAAACAGACTTGACTTGGGCGGATTAGTATAATTTATTGCTAATCAAATTAGAGTAGGGTAAGGAGAAATAAAACATCTTCACCCCACTCCTTCCTTCTTCTGGGCTAAGCTTTACTCTTGATTTTCTCTACCTCCTCCCCCTCAGTGATGCAGAGGGGTGGGGAATGGGGCCTGCCTGTGGCCAGGTCATGATGAGTTGTCTCTGGGTGCTAGTGGACAAGAAGCTGTCCCCATAATGCTCCCTTGTAGCAAAGAAGCAGGTGGGGGAGGTGATCCTTCCCATCTCTTCAGCCTGAGAAGGCTCAAGGGGAATTTAATGTGTATGAATACCTGATGGGAGGGAAGGAAGATGGAGGCAGTCTCCATCAGATTTTCATCAATGCCAGTGAGGGGACAAGAGGCAATGGGCAAAAGTTCATATATACGATGTTTCATCTGTACACAAGAGAACATTGTTCTGCTGTGAGGGAAGCCAAGCAGAATAGCAGAGATGATGTGGAGTCTTCCTTTTGGACATACTCAGGAGTCAGTTGGACAAAGCTCTGGACAATGTACCCCAGCAGACATCCCTTAAGTAGGGGGTTAGCACTCCATAGAGAGGTAACTTTCTAATCTCAATGATTCAGTGATTTTGATATCTCTGCTCATAGCCATCACAATTATCTTAATTTTTTTTAACTTAGTACATCTTAAATTAGTTCAACTAACACACGCATTTAAGAGCTTTATTCTTTTTTTCCTTGATGAGAAAGATTTTATTATTGAGCAATTGAACTCCTCTGGAATGTGCAGACCAATTCACAAGAGAAATGCTTATTCTTTTTTTCTGTTACATAGAGAGTTTTGAAAATGTACATGACTTTTACAGTCTTTTCTTTGTAGACTTGAGTAGAGACATTTAATCTGCTAGAGTAAACTCTCTAGAAAGCTTAAGGTGCATTTGTTCTCTGAATTTGTTACATTATTTACATGTCAAAATGTAGATTTGGTACCTACATGCAAAATACATGCAGTATCTTGAAAGTTTTTCTGGTTTTCATGCTTTCTCACATGGAAAAAAAATATAAATTAGATGACGATACCTCATATTCCTTCTTAAGGAGAAACAACATTAAGCAAAAAATTTGCCAAGTACAAAGCACTTCTACAAAGATGGGGAGTTGATCTTATTTCTTCTCCATCCTGAAGTCATAGGTTTAATTTCTTTGGACAGATAGGATGGGCTAAACAAGTGGATTTAAGCCAGAATTTAGACATTTGGATTAATCATAGCTTTGTTGTTTATGTATTTAGCATTTCAAAAGATCCTGGAGACTTCCACTCATTGTGCAGATTTGTGTCAAAGAGATGATTCAAAGTTACTGGCACCAGCCACCTTGAAGGTAGATGTCATGAGTAACCCCTTTGGTTCTTTAAGATGTCATTCTCTTGCTATATGAGGCATTCAAAATCAACAGATATGGAACTTTGGAATATGTACTAGAGGAGCTGACAAAGCAGTGAATCTGCAGGTATAAGCTTTAGGAACAGCATCAGTCATTTATAGCCTCTAGATCTGTCACTGAGGAAGAGATAGAAGTTTTATTTTTCCTTTTTGAGTATAGAAACTCTTACACTTTCATATCCTTATTTCTAGCAACCCACAGCTCTGTGCAGGTGTTTTCTTGTAGGGTAGTGAGAAAATACCTTCCACTGGAGATTACTCAAAAAGCTGGACGCAAGTTTTCAAGGTGACAGATATTTTTTATGCTGAAGAGAGTTAATGTTCTTAGAGGAGAAACATAAATCACAGGAATACTATTGTTTTAAAAGGATTAAAAGAAACTAGAATATTTTCTAAGGAGTCTTTTGGTCAATAAGGACCTATTGGTCAAGCATCCATCTTATTTTCTAAGATTTAGCCTAGTTAAAATGGACATAAAGCAATTAAAACTATCTCTGTTGTGTTTTAGATCACTATATTCTAGGTATGTGAGTCATAAGCAGCATTTCTTGTACCAAATTACCAATTAATTGGCAATGAAAATAGCCACAGGGTGACAGAGAATTTCTGAGGGGACAGGAGGCTTTTCTGAAAAAATTAGCACCTAGTGAGAAACACATGAAGAATGTGGTACTTCATTACTGTTACTGCAGTTAATATTGTTGTTTTAATTGGCTGTATTAATAGCTAAACTGTATGGCGCTTATTTCAGGGTCTAATTTTACTTGCAGTTATAATGAATAAGAGAGTTCTTGAAAGTGGTTTTTAGCTGAAGGCTTCAAAGTAGACACCTTTATGCCATGTAAGTTGATCAACAGGACAATCACGACATAGAGTTTAGCATTAAGTCCCTTCTCTCCAGCTATGTGAAATGAATTATTATACAGTCGTGTTTGGCTGCTCTCTCTAAATGGAAATAGGTTTCTCAGTATTTGCATGGTTTAAACAAAATGATGAAAATAAATTTTGCATATAGCTCATGCCTTTCCAGAGATAAAAGCAAAAGAAAACAAAAGAAAAACAGGAGGGGATAGAAAAGCAAAGTCTCAGGGAAATAATATTTCGCTAGCAGATAATCTGCCTAAAATTTTCACAGACGTTTTCAAGGTAAAATGCCATTAACAAGGTGGTTTTTTTTGTACTGTACTGTATGGATAAAATAAGCCAAAATGCATTAGCTTTAATTGTTGTGTACTTCGTTTTTTTTGGTTGAAGTATGTAATGACTGTCTTACTATAGAGTTGTGAATAAATTACAGTATAAGTCTTGTCTAGCAAATGAATTTAAGATTACCTTAGTTGGTTGGGGCATGGTGCTAATAGCATCAAGGTTGTGAGTTTGATCCCTGTAAGGGCCATTCACTTAAGACCTGGCCTCGATGATCCTTGTGGTGAGACCCTTCCATCTCAGAAGGGGGTGTGAAAGTTGTTTTGCCATTATTGTTCTCTACATGTTTTATCTTTCAGGATAGCGTTTACATAATTGCAAAAAGCTTTATTGATGGTTGTATTTTTGCTTTCTTTTTTTGCGAAATGTCCTGGCCATCCAGATGCATGTGTGCATGTACATATTGTGCTTATGCCAAAATACTATTTTGTATGGTAAATATAGTATTTGTTGTTAGACCTTCAGAATTTCAGGCTTTTATATTTAAGCAGCCTGCTTTTCTTAAAAAGTCTTTGGTTTTCTGAATTAAGCTATACTTTGCTCAGAAGAGCACTAGCTACAAACCTGTTCTCAGAAAAAGCTTTAGAATTTGTGCAACCATGGCATTGGCTCGGATGACTTAAATGCTCCTTCCTTCTACTCTGACATGATACTAACTTTTCTTGTGATTTGCTGTTGTAAAGAAAACTATCTTGTCCTTTAAAATTACTGTGATGATGCAGAATTTCTAGAAGTGTGTTGTAATGGTTGCAATTTAACATCTTTAGCCTGGTTCACCTTTACTTCTGTAGTCCTGCCTGAAAAGGTGATATCAGTACTTGGCTGCATTTTATTTTATTTTTGAAACCTTAAAGGAAATGGGAATGAAAGGTCATTTTAATACATAGACCTTGAATTGGAGACATTGCAGTCATTAGAGACAAAGCTCCGTATTCTCTGTGTAATGTAGGTAAGAAGAGATAATAGTAAGAAGATATTTCTTCACAAAGCCATACTGGGAACTCACATTGCCTGTAAATCTTAATATTTCAAGAAAATATTTATTTTTTAAAAATTGGCTTTTAAATCAGAAGATGAATGAATGAGTTGTTAGCATATTGTTTATATTATGTGCCCAATGCTCTCAATGTTTGATCTCTTTGTGTGATTGTGGTGAAAGTGAGATAATTGCGGAGAAGTCAAAAAAAAACCCCTAATTTTTAAAACAAAAGATTTTTAATTGAAAAATTTTAAAAGAAGAAATTTCTGATGTAGCTGAGAAATTTAGTCAGTGCACCAGTACGGTTTTAATCTAACAGTGTAAAACTTGCAAATTGGACCCTAAAATGCAGAAATTGTTTGCCCTCTGCTTCTCCACAAGATTTTGTTTGAATTGAATTAATGTTGTTGCTGAATTTACTTTGTAGTTCTTACTCCATTTAGTAGTGAGAAGTGTTGTGTGCAATCTGAGCAGCATACATACTTTAGTGTCTTAGTTTAAGCCATAAAAGAGTAGAATCTCCTTAATCCCTTCCAAGGGGGTCTGCAACATGCAAATGGACCTAAGGACATAATATTGATTTATTCATAGAAGTAGGTTTTATAAATGTTGAGGCTGTGTAGAGTAGCTTCAGAAAGTTGACAGGAGCCATTAGAAATTAGCATTAGTTGTTGAGATGTTTTCTTGACCGAGAATATGGTGAAGCATTAAGTTAATTGGATTCAAACACTTTTGATTTTGTCTTGCAACCTCCAAGCATCCAGACATTCCTAACTGTGTTAACTCTGATCCAGCAATGCAGAATTTATTCTAATAACCAGGACACCTGAAAGTCAGATTTGGTATCGCTGTTTTCAAGACACGGTGTTTGCTCTTGTGTCTTCTCCTCCTGATAGTCTGTTTGCACGACAAGTGGCATGGTATGAAATGGTAGAAAGGTGAGGCGTGTGACTTGATCTTGATGAAGAGAGAGTGCTGGACTAAAAATACTGAATCTCAAAGTGCAATCTACAAGCAGACATCAGTGTAAAATCTGGAAATGTCATCTAGGGGATTTTTCTAGTTGCTTGCAGAAAACCTGTGAAGAGATAAGATAGGGGTATCATGGTTTGGTGTGAAATGACCTCTGAAGTTTAATGTAGCCTTTTAGAAGCGCACCAAAATACACATGCAAGCATCAGTGGTTTCCATATCTGTCTGTAACAGGATGTAGAATGATGAAAGCATGTAGGGCAGTCAATAGTTAGCATCAAGTTACACAAGAATGAAGGAAGAAGTTATTTTGGGTTCACAGTGTTTTAGCAGTGACTGAACAGGCACACGACCTTGAGTTAATGCTACAGAAGCCAGCCAGCCATTTCCATATTCCATAGGCATGCTGCTGTCTTCTGTACCACTCTCCCTTGTTAGCAAAGTAAGGCTAACACATTAAAAAGTCTGACATAGAAACAATATAATTTAAAAAGGAAAAATAAATTATTTATTTTTATTACATTGTTCAGTTTATTTTAATTTGTTGTAGCTTGAAAGCAAAATATCTCAAAACTGAAGGAAAGAATGGCATTTACATACCTGTGTCCTAGATTGAAATCACTTTTCAAGGAACAGAGAAGATTTAGGATTTACAACAGACAGGTATTAAAAGGGGATGTAGAGAGAGAAGTTATCAAGTCAGACCAGAAGAAATGCTGCAGAAGGGAACTTGGTGCGGGTGAGCAGTGAAGTTGCCTATTTACAGCCCCAAACTGGTTTTTATGAGTACCTCAGTCATACCTTTGGGGATAGGCAGCTATTTTTTCACTGCCTTGTGAAGCCTATTGGAAGGATAAAGAGTTATGCAGCTGGCTCTGGCTCTCCTTCTCTCTTTAGTGTGTGGAGCACTAGTTCAAGATGCAGGAGTCTAAGCTTTGGTTGGTTTTTTCCTTCTGCCCACATACAAAATGAATTGATAGTGTGTGCTCTTTAGCTCTTGGGCTTTAGTCTAAATAAAATGCTGGAAACATAAATTAGTTTGGGAAGATTCTGTGTTTCCTGTTAAAGCTGTGCTGGTTTTCAGCCATGACTTCAAAGTTTATGGACCAGAGTCAACATGAGATAACGAAATTTACTTTTACCCTACTCATGAGGACATCCAAATGCTAGAACAAAACTAAGGGTACCAACAGGGCCTCTGTGGTAGGTTTTTTTTTGTGGTAAATATAAGAACTTCCTGAAATATGACACCCATTTTTACTGTCTTGCTCCCTCTGTCACCCTCCTGCCCTGGACCTCAATATAATAAAACAACCCACATTCTGCCAGCTATTGGAATAAGAAGAAAAACCCCAGTATAATTTTGTGAAGTTGCTGGTAAATACCAGTATATTTTTCGATGCATTCCACACAGTTTGCATGTTATCAATAAGTCAAGTTATTCATATTCCTGTGGAAGGTATATGGAAGGTATATTGTAGCCTTAGACATGGATGTGAGAAACTGCTGAAACAGAGGACTATAGCTGCCTTTTTTGTTGAGGCAGCACCACACACAAGCCTAACTTAAACATAATATTAAGAATGTGCTGCCCTTGTGAAGGAGATGATTTCCTGAGCAATGAGTGTTTCTACTGATGACAAGTCATGTTGCTCAATTTAACTTTTTACTAACTCCAAATTTAGGTTTTTTTTTTATTTTTCAACTTCACTACCTCCTTGTAAACTGCGTTTCTAAGTAACAGTTCTAAAAAAAGTGAAGTTGCAAGTATTTAGAAAAGTAAGGAAGTCATATCTGTGTGGTGCTGTAGTACATAATTTAGGCTTCAAGTAAAGTACCAAGCTGAATTCCCAGTTTAAAACCAGTGTTACTGATGAATAACACTATCAAGCCTTGTTTCACCCCTGCGTATGAGAATGGCTCTTCAGAGCTGTTTCTCTTTTCTTGAGTTTTCAGTAATAATTTTTAAATGAACCTCTGACTACTCCATGTTTGAACTGAAAGCTTCTGAGAAACTCTGTGATGTATAGTATTACTTCTTTTACATTTTCCTTTCTCTTTCCTTCCATGCCTCTGTTCTTTCCTCCACCTCTTCCTCCCTTTTCCGTCCCTACCAACCTTTAAGTTGTGGACTAGTCACAAAAGAATTGTGTGATTAGGGCATCTCTTCTTATTAGCACTGTAGGGATTAATACCTGCCTGTTCTTCAAGAGTACACATCACATACACTGAGGCAATTTGGAGGCACAGGACTTCTTCCAGATGTTGAAGGTAATGGTAACATTTTACTTGTGTCTTACTGTGACTGCTACAGAGGGCTATAGTAAGCATTTTCTATTACAATATCATTCAATTCTTGCCCTTTTATTCTTTTAAAGTCTAGGATGTGTGTGGAGTTTTTCCCTAAGTAATTTAGATTTGTTTGGTTTTGAATTGCAAGTATTTCTATAAGTAATTTAGATTTGTTTGGTTCTGAATTGGGAGTTTTTCTATTGGGGACATTGGATGGCATTTATCTCTGTCTGTGTAACTTTTCCCCTTACACACATTGCATATTTCTTCTGTGCATTGCCTATACCTAACACTAATCAACTGATATTTAGAACAAAAAATATATGCAATAAATGTTGAAAGGTTAATATTGATTGGAGCATACTATTTTACTGATCTAAATCACAGCAATTAATTAAATTGAAACAATGAGCTTTCTTAAAGACAAGGTCGAAAAACAAAGCAGTAGATCAATAGAGATCCAAAATATCAAGTAATGTACTGAAACATCTAAATCCCAATTATTTCTACTGTGTGTGCTGAACAGATTGGCAGTGATTGCTGTTGATGAGTAAAATTCTGCCTCCAAAACATGATGAACATTTTGCCTCTGGCATCAAAAGTGGTTGAGATTTTACTGTTTTGTGGGTTTAGTAAACATGAAGGAGTTCATGACTTCTCTGTCCATGGAATAGAGAGTAAGAGACAACTATTCTCCATCCTCGTGTCTATCATAAAAATACTTTTCCTTAATGTTTGAAAATTCTGTCCTCTTCTTCTTGCATCTTGTGAAAAAGAGATATTGCAGTCTGAGAGCACTGCATAAAGGACTATTTTGTAATCTCCTCCTTTAAGACTGCTATGAAGAGATGTGTTGCATGAAGAGGAAAGGAGGACTATTTCTGAGCAGTTTTTCTGGGATGGAAGGGAGTGTAGAAAAAATTTAAAACTAACTGCTATACTAGCTTTCTTTGGCTGTTCAGCACAGATGTTGCAGCAGTGGTTTCCCAGAAACCTCTTAGGGCAATTTTTTTCCAGAGACATGAGGCAGCTGTAGGTGGGCCTATTTACTGACACTGAAATGTTCAAATGGAATCAAGTTGTTAATGTTTTTAGTTTCTTTAAAAAAGGTGGAAAAAAGAAATGACAGTGGGCAGCAGAAAATGGAAAAAAGCCATTGTGCATGTCTTGCTGTTCTTCAGACTGTTATATGATGCTAAGCAATACCTCCTGACAGAGTTTGAACAGAGGCTGAGATTGTTATTAATGATCAGTACAGGATATTTGAATGTTTAGAAATCAATGCTGAATATCAACTTTGTTCAAATTACACCAAGAATGCTTTTCTTCTTTTCATTCTCAAAATGAGTTGTACATCTTTTGTTAGCCTGGCTATAAATAATTTTGCTATAAATTGGGTTGTAATTTGACAGTTACTCTGATGTAATTTATTTACTTTTTAGGATGGCACCTTTCCTGGGGATGTAATTGAGTAATTTCTTTTGAATAAGTGAAATTTATTTTCAGCCATGTCTCAGTAGAATATATGTATTCACGGAGATAAACACCTCTAATATAAAGCTTGCCCTGTAAAAAAAATAAAATCATATTCTGTCTCTATGCTTCTGTAGAATTCTGCTTTCATAGTTCTGCAAGTATCTACAGTTCTGTAAGCTGCAAGATATTATCCAGTTCCGTATAAGCAAATGACATTAAATTACCTCCATTTAACAAAGGGAAGAAATACCATGCTAATCTTCCCTAATAAGTAGAAATTCAGACTTAACTCCCGGTTAAATAAATTCACAGCAATACATGTAGTACATAAAATGAATGTAGAAACATACAAAGAATGAGACAAAAAGAAAATCTAGAAATGCCACAGTGTGTGTCGCTTTAGTTACTGCAAATGTTGACCAACAAGGAGATACAGAAAACCTCACAGAGAGTTATCCATGAGATCTTTTAAACTGTTGTGGAACTGATTTAACAAATGCCTGTTCAACATTTGGCAAATGAAACATTTTTTGTCAGGTATGAGCAGATATGATTCTGTTAACATTATCACTGTGAGATAAATACATTTTATCCCTTCCTTAACTGCTTTTATTTGTAGCATCTCTTTAACTGAAAAGAAACTACAGATGGAGAACTTTATTATTTAGGCTAGGCAGGTACTATTTAGGGATAGTTGCTTAGACAGTCTGGAAATACAAACTTGTTTGTGTTCTAGATGTCCTAGTACTGAACTGCTTCATGATGGATACCTAACCTGAAAATGTCCCTCTTAATAATGCCTATTTATGAGGAGCTAGCATCTGGGGTATGTTCCTGGCGTCTGAACAGTCTTGAGCATAGGATCTGTCAGTATATAACTTCTATTTTTTTTTTTCTTGTTTACTTGTATAAATATAGTCAGGAATTACAGAGCAGGTACAACTAAAACCAGTTCTTTCCAGCTATCCTAATTTTCTAATCTCATGCTTCAGATCTGGTTGATTAATGCCTGTAGCTGTTGTCTAACTTTACTCTTTCACCTGAAACTAAGTCATAGCTACACATTCAGCTTTTGTAAACTATGTTAAGAACAGTCACGGTTTTCGTAGTGAATTAGGATGTGCTGAGCAATACATCTTTGGTGATTAAAGTGTGCTGGAAGCAAATTATCATCTCTCTGAAAGTCCTCTGTGGCAAAAAGGGAATCATGCTGACAATATGAACAGAGAGCCCCTCTCCCCGTCTCCCTCCAGCACAAGTGTGATTTGGCTTACTACCAGGATATTTCAGTGACTGGAGTGGAATTAATTTTCCTACTTTTCTTATTGGTAGGCAAGTGGGGAGGGCCTTCCTACAATGTAGTTGCTGCAAAACTACAGCAGCAGCTGTGTCTGGCTTTGAAAAACAAACTATCCGTTCTGAGGTAACAATGATAAATTATGATTGGTTCCATTCAAAATTGTTTAAAGCTTGTTTTTCCCTTTGGGGAAAATAGGAAAATATTTCATTATATTTTCACTTAAAAGATTGCACTACCTTGTTGTCTATATATTTGTACAGGTGTTTTAATAGAAGTACAGGGAAGTTGAAGTTTATGGTTTCAGAAGGAAGTATATCTTACTGTACTGGTTTGAGGAAGTAATGTTTTGGTATTGGGAGGTGGGAGCAGCAGGGATGGCCTCTGAAGGAAGATATCACAATCCTCTGTGCTGGACAGAGCTGATTCCAGCCCTCTCTGTAATGGACTCACTAGAGAACACAGTGAGCCCATCAGCCACTGTGAGCACCTCTGGGAAAACCTATGTAAGACAGGTCAAGAGCAAACAGAAGATCTGAGGGCGGAACTGTGATTAAAACTTAGCATTTATATACTGGCAGTTTGGGAGGGTAGAGGACTGTGAATGCCTGTTTGCCAAAAGATTTTAAATTAAATCTATTTACCAATTATCAAGAATACATCAGCTCTGCTCCTCTTAGATGATGTTGTATTTCTTTGGTGAGGACTTAACATAACTTCATATAGATTGTAAATAAAGCTAATTAGAGTGGTGGTTTGTTTATTTTTTTTTTTTTTAATGCTTACCTTTCTATCAAAAAGTATAAATTCATTTACTACAGTACAGGAAAGCATATGGATGTTTCACATTTTTTTTTCTCCTTCCACAATGTATTATCTTACCTTCATCAGTATTTTGAGTAACATTTCTGTGACACCTCTTCTTCAACACCTTCCACATAAACATAATAAACCAGTAAACAAAGTCACTATGAGACCACAGGGCAAGAAAACACCTTGGTGAGTACATATTTACTTTACAATTATGAGCTAACTATATGGAGCTACTGAAGTATTTCATGCTAATTTTACTAAATTATCATATGATTACACAGGTAAATTGACATTTGCAAAGTTGTCTGAATGCCAGGCAAGCCTAGTAGCAACATATTGCATAAATTCACATTTGAACAGCATGAAGCTCAGTCCCACAGGTCTGCTATTCACTTACTGTTCCCAATCAAGCTGTCAGTATTATTTGGTGTGATTCCGGTGCTTATATGTACTAACATTGCTATATTGTCTCATTCTGAAAGCAAAGAAGATTAGTATACACCTAAATATGTAAAATAGGATTATCAATTCAAGTAATTATATGCCAGTATACATCACCAATAAAACATTTAACTTAAATTCCCATCTTCATATTTACTCCCTTATTGACTTTTTATTTGTCCCTTCTAGTTCCATTACTTATCACGTTCCCTTTGTGAATTAAAGCTAAATAATTTTACATATATTGTCTTACATGTTATGAAAATTATGCATAACAGCTTTTATCTGTGAGATATTAAATCACAATATTTCGTATACAGAGAATTTGAGATATCAACAGTGACTTCTAACCTTTTTCCCCTCACCAAACCAGGGGAACAGAAGACTAAAATTAGAGTTAAAAATTATACTGATAGACATTGGTCCTGCCTGAGGGTCCATCAGCTGTGACTCTGTTCAGATGCACATGGAATTCCAAGGCACCTTCTGTGAGAGCAAGATGTAATACCATAAGATGAAGTAAACAGGCTTCCAGCAGGGATAAGGAAGGCAATCATATTCATTACTCAATATTGTCCCAGGAGGCCATAAACTCTTTATGCTTAGTCCTTATTTCTTTCAGTGAAGGCTGTCCTTGCCAGCTAAAGACTGTTGGCCTCAGTTCTTCAATTTACTGCTAAGGGGAGGCAGCCCACATACCTGAAGAGGGCCAGTAATTTGTTTAGTGTTAAGGGCTCAATTTAAATAAACTCTAGGCCTGCCCCATGAGTGGCCCTTTTTTGTGTGGGGTGTCAATCTGCTAGAGGGTGGGAAGGCTCTGCAGCAGGATCTGGACTGGCTGGAACAATGGGCAGAGGCTAATTGTATGAGGTTTGTACAAGTTGTATAAGGCAAAGTGTTGGGTCCTGCACTCGGGTCAGAACCAGCCCCGTGCAGTGCTCTAGACTCAGGTCAGAGTGGCTGGAGAGCAGATCAGCAGGAAAGGACCCTGGTGGTGCTGATTGACAGTAGGTGGAACATGAGCCAGCAGTGTGTGCAGGTGACCAAGAGGGCCAATGGCATCCTCGTTTGTATCAAAAATAGGGTGGCCAGCAGGAACAGGGAAATTATTATCCCCCTGTACAAGGCACTGCTGAGGCTGTACTTCAAGTCTTTTGTTTAGCTTTGTGCCCCCTACTACACAAAAAACATTGAGATTCTGGAATGTGTCCAGAGAAGGGCAATAAAGTTGATGAAAAACCCAAGTCTCATAAGAAGTGGCTGAAGAAGCTGGGCTTGTTTAGGCTGCAGCAAAGGGAAACCTTATTGCTCTATAAAACTACCTGACAGGAAGTGGTACTGAGGTGGATTCCAGCCTCTTCTGCTAGCTAATGAGAGATAGGTTGAGAGGAAGTGCTCTCAAGTTATGTCACGGAAGGTTTAGTTAGGCTACTAGGAAAAATTTCTGCATGTAAACAGTGATCAAGCATTAGAATAGGCTTCCCAGGGAAATGGTGGCATCACCATCCTGGAAGAGTTCAGAAAATGTGTGGATATGGCATCTGAGGACATGGTTTAGAGGTGAATGTGGTGGTGGTACTAGCTAAGGGTTGGTCTTGATCTTGGAGGTCTTTTCCAACCTTAATGACTTTGTGATTCTTTTGAAATACAGATGAGTGACAACTGCAAACTCTCTTCCTTCCCATGTGCATTGCCACGGGGAACGTAGGCTATTTCTTCTAACATCTAAATCAATCCCCTTTCATTATTGTGCTGGGAAGACTGGGAATCAGTTCAAGCACCAGCTCTCAGACAGGACGGACAGGTAGATGGTTTGTCTTTCTTGGGGAAAATGGCTGTGTTGGTGCTTCAGCGTTAACACATTCAGTAACTGCTTGTGCAGAAGCAGAGTGAGGAATAAAGCTCTGTTGGGATGAGTGATGTCTGAAATCACTGGCAAGTCTGTGAACAAAGGGCCTGCCAAATGCCATTCTGGCATCAAGTCTGATAGCCACTACTCTTTGTTGTTCCTTGTTTATGGTTCTTCTCTGTGTGATATAGTAACTTTGTGATTGCCAATTTGATGCATCTGGTGCTCACTCAGGATAAAATTCCCAGACCTGTTAGTTGGGAGAACATTTTACCTGTGCAGAATATCTCCTCTGCATGGCAATGCCTCAGATGATTTCAGTATTTATATCAGAGATCAAGCAGGCTAAGATAAGAAGGAAGCTTTGACCAGTGGAAGAATAGTGGTACTGTTTCTAGTGAATCCAGCCGAGAGCATCTGGTGCACCCAGCTGGATTACTGTGTTTGGCTCAGATAGAGTAGCTTAAACTTTGGCACAATGATCTGCAGTGTTTATTCAGTATGGTCTATCATCATAAAGCCATAGTTTTATAAAACCATAGGAAGGACCCTTAAAGATCATCCAGTTCCAACCCCTGTGCTGTGGACAAGGATACATTCCACTAGACTGTGTCATAGGAGACATCCACAACTTCTCCAGGCAATCTGCATGCTACTACTGACCTTGGTAAGCTGGAGAGTTTTCATACTGTACAGGCATGATGCATTCCTTTAGAGTTCCACCAGTCCTCAAGATCAATATATAAACCAATCAGAAATTTGCAAAAGAGGGAGAAAAGAGAAGTGAACCATATTCCTGAAAAGAAAGTGCAATTTTTGATGCAAGCTTCTGCACAGTTGAAAGGCAACCAGGTTTTTGTTTATTTTCATGATAATTTTGTGTTCTGTAATAAAGCACAGCAGGTAGGTTGCTTCTGCACAGATTTCAAAAGAAAATGTTCATCTGTACAATAGAGGATATTTTTAGGAAATGGTGCTTTGTATAATGTGATTACTTTCATAAATATAACTTCTAAATATCTATTTTGGAAGTCATTCAACTTTGAAAGAGATTGAACAAGGTATACTTATCAATTAATAGCACTTTTTCAGAAGAGGATAAATAGCAAGAGGGCATATGTGTAAATTCCCACAAGGTCTAAATAATAATATGTAAAGGAGCTTGTAAGATGAAATGAAACAACAGAAATCTGTGCACCAGTATTTGTGTCTGGAATTATTGTGGTCTATTTGTTATCTCTTCAGGATATTTGAATGATGTTTCATAGTTGTGGTAGGCAACTTGTTTGATTACGGTTTCAGACATTTTCTCACATGGGGGCTGAATGTCATCTGCAGTTCTAGTTCCTCTGGACCTTGTCCTGAAAATTGTCTTCAGAACACTGAATCTCTTGCTGTACTAAATTGGAAAGAGTTTGCATTTTTAGCACAAGGGAAAGAACGATTATTCCAGGGTATGCAAATTGTTGGGTTTTCCCTGCATATCAGTTAAATATCTTAGTACTTCACTGTTATCTTCAGCAAAGTATGCATGCAGTAATTTAAGAAGTAGTTTTAAGTTAATTGTAATTAGGGTGATCTGTGATGTATACTAAATGTGAAAGAAAGGGAAAGACTGGAAAGGAAGAATTACCTCAATGTGCAAGATTTTTCTTCTAGTTCTACAGTTCATAGCCATCACTTGAAAAAATGAAGACCAGCTTCTGTACAGAAATTTTGTCTCAAATTTTATGTATGTCATAAAATATTTATAAAACTTATTTCATCTACAATGTAGAAATTAAAGATGTATACAGCTCTAAGTCCTACTTACATAGCTATCTATTTCCACTTCTGCCTTGTTCTGCATTGCAACTGGCCCACTCTATCCCAGCTGTCTGCTTTTCCTGCTCTCATACCAAACACCTTCTCTGCTCCCAGTGGACCCTTGATTTCCTATCCTTCTATTTGTTTTGTCCTTACTGTAATCTCACCACTGACTTTTAAATTTTTGGGTGCAATTTTCTTCGCTAGGCATTGAATTGTGTCTGTACAGCAATTTTCACTGATCCTCTTGCCACTGTGGTTTTTTGCTGGTCCTCTAATCTACAGTTGAGCATTTTTGCCTTATGTTGTCCCATGTACTATGCTCTCTTTCTGTGATGGTTGCTTTTCTGACTTGATATTTGGAATACTCTTCTGCACAGATATCATCAGCTTTCATAGTTTCTCACGGTTCTTGTCTTCCATGTCTATTTGTCATTGCTTTTGTGATATTTAGTCATTAACAATGCTCCAGTGTCAATGTTGTTTGAAGGTGTGAGGTATGTCCCTAGGATACTGCAGCTCTGTGACATATCTTTGAATGCCTCATTAATTAAGTAAATTAAAGTAGCCCTGTAGAAGTGAGATGAGTTGTCTGAGAAGTCACTCCCTATTTCCCATTTTTCACTCAGAAGTGTTTCCTTTGGGAAAGATGTGAATTGCCTAACTTTTTTTCTTCTTTACCAGTTGAGCAGCAGTGTATAGAATTGAAAAAGTCAGTGTTGATTCTGGTGTCATTGTTTACAGCACACTGAACAGAAGTCATTGCTCTCATCACCTGCCACTGCAATGTGACATTACACGTTTTAAAAATTTATCTGTCCAGCCACAATAACCAATCTGTGGTTACTTGAAATCCATTTCTATTAGTCTGTGATTGCCATGAGTGTTTAACCACAGTTTTTGGTGTTTGGCTGAAGATTTATTTTTGTCTTGTTTCCATTTTTTTACTATTCTTTCCCTTTTCAAGTTTGTAAGTTCAGAAACTTCCTACTATAAAGCATAAAATGTTAACAGAAGAGCAAGCATAGCATTAAGAACTTGATGACCCCTTTGAATTGATCATCTGTAAATTGTACATTAAAAGTGTTGGGTGAGAGATAAACCAGCAAGATGCTTTGCTTTTCATCTGTGTTTTTTTCATGTACATGTGAACTTGCTTTTTGAAAGGGTGCAGGAGAGTAGAGCAAACGTTAGGAGGATGGAGAGGTTCTGCATACAGATACTAGCACCTTACAAATGGTGCTAGGGCTTAGTCAGTCTTGGTCAAATTCCCAGATGTTTTTGGTAATATAATACACATATAAAAGTAAAAAAAGTCATTCAATATTGTTAAATGCCATAAACCTAAGCAACATCTAGCTGCCACTTGCTTTCTCACTCATTGCATTTCATTGGTGAATGTGTGAGCACCTTTGCTAATAGTGATCTCACTCATGATGAATGCATAGTGAGTTTCAGAACTCTGAAAATGCAGCAACTGCTCAAGTCTCCATGCAGGGTAGACAGTGTCTTGCACCTGGAGTATTATCCTGCCATGAGTACAACCTCAGACAGCTCAAAGAGTGAATAATAGGAAATACTAGATCTGCTTTTAGGCAGCACAACTGTTAAATATTGCACCAGTTATTTCAAACAGTGTAAAAGGCCAGCTTGGTTTTATTGTTTCTTTTCAACAGAGCAAGTGCTATGTACCTAATTATTTCTTACCTCTTTGTTTAATTGTCTTTATTAAGAAAATGAGCAGGTTTCCTGCAAAAATAATAAGAATATAAATTAAGCTAATACAAATAGATTTAATTTGAGGAATTACAAAGCCAGTATTTAATCAAATGAGAGAACTGTAATATTGAGGTTTGCAACACTGGAGCTGAGCACATAGATTAACATGTTCCGCTCCTGACAGGAAAGATGTACGCTCAAAGTCTGGGGTAATATAGTGCCATTGAAATGTGACTCTTTGGGCTTTCTGGATTCTAGAGGCTCAAAGGACAGCTGAAGTGCAAAGTTACAGATAGGCCCCATTGGTGCTCCTGCTTTTTGGAAACATCTGAGGCTGCTGCTGGGCTGCAGTGGGATTTCACAGAGTGATACCCAAGGAATGTCCACCCCACGAAGTGTTCTAGCATACAAAGCCACATCACCCAGGTACATCTCTGTAGTTGTGTTGATCTAGTACCAAAGCCAAGCCAATCACTCTGAGGATATAGTTTGCTGAAGTGCAGTGTGGTAGAGGTAGAGCTATACTGCTCCTGCCTCTGCAGGTACTGTTTCTTTTCTCTCCATTTGTTCTGTCTTCACTGTAATCAATAAACTTTTCACCCTCTATTTTTTTCTTTTTTTTTTTTTTTTTTTTTATTTATGTGAAAATTTGGTAAGTTTTCTGGTAACAT
>JANRGV010000001.1:84140707-84164794 GCA_024734035.1 Alethe castanea | reverse complement strand
TGTGAAAACTATTTTTTCTTTAACTTTTTTTTTTTTTTTTTTTTTTGGTGGTGGGGGTTAATCAACAGGCTCCCTGCTTTATGTAAGAAAAAGATTGGGTATTGAGCTATTCTCTCCTTTCACCCTCTGTGCCTAAATGCATTTCTTTCAATATCTGAAGAATACCCAACACAAAAGCCTAGCATCCAAGGCCAAAAAGTAGAAGCAGCATGACAGGTAACAGATGTAGGTGGGAAGATTTGTTGTGTATTTCTTTCCTAGCAGTAACATCTGTCTTGACTAGTTTCCCCATAGTTATGTGGAAGACCAGTAATTTGTCATTGTTTTTGTTCATGGAAGTGAATACTACCTCTTACTCTTGTGAATTCTAGACTGTTGTTTTTCTTTTATATTGTCAAGTGGAGTGTAACTCACTTTAAAAACTGCTTTGTTATATTTGATGTAAATCTTTTGTTCCTATTACGAGATCAGAGTGTTCTAAAACTATTCACCTGTGGATATCTATAAAAATATGGTCTCCTGTTCAGAAATGTTGATTTACCGGAGGTTCTGAAAATGTAAAACAGTGTTTTAGTAGAGATGATTATTGATTTTGCCATCTGACTGTAGAAGAACGCACAGTTTTCTGAAAAGTGGGACAAGAGTCTATTGTTTCTCTTTTGCAGCAATATCATCATTTCAATACATCTTTGAAGAAAAAGAAAAAAAGGACTCTTATATCTCAGGAAACCTTTATCTAATGGTGACAAAAATATGGAATTCTATATTTTTCCTGTACCTTGTATGGGTGGTATTTTCAGAGGCAGTCTTGGGGCCTTCATACTTCAGAGTTTCACTTGCAGTTGACCAAGTAAACATAGGAAATGGATTCTTTTTTTTTTTATAGCAGAACTAATTCTCTGGAAACATAACGATGGGCCAAGTTAATGCTTTGAGAAGTGCTTTATGTTCATTGAATGTTGCACCAAACATTGTGCCAAAGTTCTTTGGTTTTCCTAAGTTGCCATTAAAATATTTTTTGTTGTTTTGACCTCTAGAATATCTTCTTGGCATTTCTCCCGTGTGTCTAACTCAGAGTAAATGAACAATAGTAGGCCCTTTTAAAAAAATCTCATTAACTGTTTGTTTTTGGGTTTTTTTTGAGGGGAGTCCTTACAACTAGAATTTAGAGAGTCCTGTTTTACAATTGTCTTTGTGGCTGGAAAATAGTGTGAGGACAAGAATAATTAAAAGTAGATTGCAGTGGAAGTGATTAAGAGGGGTTATAAGTCATGTCTATTCATGTGCTCTGGAGGGGGTGAGAATAAGCATAAAGATGAGAGCGCGTAGAGAAGGCACCCAGTCTGAAAGAATAATTATACCAGGTCTGTGTTTCATTAAGCACCTCTCGTGCTCTCTGGGTTTCCTTAAAAAGTATGATTTTAAGAGGTGAAAGTAGCTTGTTTCTGGTTTGTTCACACTCATAAAGTTTAAATTGTGTAGTATCGTGTAAAACTCACTAAAGAAGATGTTTTTTTCATGTAGCCTTCCGAGAACCCTTTACTCAGTTTCATTATGTTCTAACTTATAAAAGAGATAACTTTATTGTGTGCTGACTAATTCACAGTTGAGAGAGACTCCCTAAAATACAGTTTCCAGGATCATTAGATAATTTAAGGACTGTAATTTCCTTCATTGGAATCAGTGGGAAAAAACATGCTGTTCTACACAACATTATTAATCTCTTGGAACAGGCTTTTGTAACATAAAATAACTATGGTGTAAAACAACAGAGAAAATCTCCATTACATATTCAGCACACAAATTGTGCTCCTTTTCCTAGAAACTGATAATTATTAATAAATAAAGAAGAGTGAATGAGGAAAAAAGATAGTTTTTTAAAATGAGGAGAATAACTTGGTGACTTAGTAGTGTAAAGACATTTAATGATCTGCCATCAGTTCCTGATCTAAACACAGATAGCTTTTTATGCCTTTGTTTTACATGTATTGTGTTTGACTGGCAAACAAAGAACATGTTATTTTAAAAGAACGGTTATTTTTCTTCTTTGAAAGTATTTTACCTTTAGAGATAAAAAAACACTCCATAAAACTCCACTTGTTTTGTGTGTTGTGCTATACATATTTTTTTTTAAAAAAAAGGTCCTTCCATATGATAAAAATTAAACAAATATTCCATGAAAAGATATTTTTCTTTTAAAAAGCTTGTCACTTGTTATTTTATTAATAATTTGCAGGATCTTGGGCAACACCTTATACGGTTGCACACGAACTTTGCAGTTCTCTGAAGACAACCAAATTTATTTTGGCATTATTCACCAAAAGTAGGCAAATACTTAGCGATATGTACATCTTTCTCATGTTTTGTCATCTTAAATTTATTTTGTTTTAGGGCCCAGGTGGAGCCTTGTGTATAATTACCCTCATAAACATCTTGCTGAACAATGTTGACTTTTGTAAGAGCTAAACCTGCCGGTTTTCACTGAGTTACTCTTGCTTCATTCTAAAAGTGTAAGTCCTACAGAGTAACAACTGAATGCTACATGTTTTGTGTATTCAGTGTATTGGCGAAGTACTATTCCTCACAAAAGCCTGTCAACAAACTTTGTAGAAATAAAAAAAGTTTGCACAGACGTTTTGGACAAGGAAGCAGAGAGGGATAGGAGTGTGTAGAGCCTAAATTGCTACATGGAAAATGCTACATTATTGTTGGAGACTAATCCATCATCCTGATAGAGATGAGGATGCTCTGTATCCTTAGGTCCCAGCAAAAGCAAGGCTGAGAATGTGTTGCAGACACACAAGCTTAAGTAGGCACTACGTTACATGCATGTAATGCTCTTCACTTATATTTTAAAGTGTATTATCTGCCCTTAGACAGTGACCCCCCTAAACCAAAAGGTGCCCCAGAGAGCTGTCTCCTATTAGTTCATCTTGGGTTTCACGTCTGGGTTATGGGGCTGATGGCTCTCCTGGGACAGCCCTGGGGCAGGCTGGACACCCTGGAGAGGACATCCACTCGGTTCCTGACTGTGCTTGCTCTTCTCTGCATATCTGGACTTGTGTAGATGGACTGCTGATGGACCTGGGAGGAGCTGGGACAGGGCATTTACTATTCAGGTTGCTGCTTCTGCCGTTGTCTCTCTGTACTTCTCTTTCTTTGTATAGATGAGCTTTTTATCACATGACATAACACTAAGAGGCTCAGAAAATATATTTTTTCCACAGATCACCAATACTTGCCTAGAACATACTTAAAATAAGACTATTGATGATACTTAAGCTATGCAGCCCACTGCCAGATTATTTTCTGCTGTTACTATCATGCTGATATGAGCCTGTCTATTGTTAAGCTAAAAGCTGGACATTGGTGTTGGCAGTATGTTAACTAACAGAATAAAGAGAGCTGACCTTCAGCTCGTTTACTGGAAAGCCTACTTTTCCATAAGGGATATTACCCACAGGCTTTTGACATCGGTGGAAATTATCCTATTGATCTATTGCACAATTATTGTGTGTATAAGTACCTTTGAAACTTGATTTTTCAAACTGTCCCCTTGCTGGTCCTTGACTGATTGTTTAAATATGTGTTATCAACTTTTGTGGGTTTTGTGGGGTTTTTTGGGATTTTTTCTAATTTAAGGCGTGTGAATGAAAAGAAAGTGACAAAAATTTTCCTTAAAAAGCTGCTTGGAGGTACCATGACACTAAATAGATTATATGCTTCTCCATGAGTGTCTAACATAATTGCCATTCTCCTGCTAAAGTGGCCATAGGTATCCCTGGACCAGGTTAAATATTATTGATTAGCTGCTATGGCTGAGTCGGTGTCTCTGCCAGGTTCATCCATTCCTGAGAATGTTGGACAAATGTCTGGATGAACCTCCAGGATAAGCTGATAATGTACAGAAAAAGGAAATTTGTACTATGAATCTGACTTAGCTGCCATGAAATCAACAGTAGAAACATGACAATTTTAAGATGAGAAACTGTTTTAGCAACAGATAAATAGTTGCAGTTAATCCTTTAATGGACAATATCATGGGAAAACTACATAAAGTCTTTGTGTACGGTCTCTGTGCTAACCAAATTCTACATCTTGTGCTTTATAGCTATACCACATGTAACACTCCAGTGCTGTTGTTCATCTAAAATGTAGGGAGTCATTGGTGATTTATCCTTATTTCCAGCCTGACATTTAAATGTTGTTAGGTATTTTTTCAAGCTTTTTCTTGTTTCCAAATGCTCAAAACTGTTTATTTCATTATGGGTGTGCAACTATATAGTTGTATTTGTTGGTTCTGCTGACATTTTAGAAAATAGTATCTACTTTTTTTGGTGAATTTTTTTATTGCAGTCTTTTTCCTTACTGCTTTATACTAAAAGAGATTATTAATGCTTCATTAATCAACTGTTCAAAGTGTGATTGCTCCTGAATAGCTCTCAAAAGCTGGCTTTTTACCACTTACTTTCATTAGTGCTTAATTAACAGAGGAGATGAAAACTAAAATCTTCAGCCCACTCAAGAATGAGATATTGCTTTTCAGAAGAGGGATTCAGAAAAGGTCTGTTTTGAAAATGTGTTGCAAAAATGCTGCAAATTTAGACCAACATTTTCTGCACAGACTAGAAATATTCCTGGTTTGTACTAAGAGGAAAAGTGGCAATACTGAGCCATCACCTAAAACTGTAATGTCTAACTTTGCTGGATGCATAAGCCACTGCAAATGCCTGAGAAAACATTCCTAGATTTGGAAGCAAGAATTACCATTACTAGATTTGGAAGCAAGAATTAATATTTAAAATATCGAAATATTCCCTCTGCACCCAGTCTTCTCAGCTAATATAATACTGATCTACTTGGTCTGCCTAATACAATGATAGAAAAGGATGAAAATGCTTGTTGTGCAAAAGAAGCTTGGGAGTGAAAGAGCTTCCTGAGCATCTTGCTCTGTTGGTGCTGTTTGTTGGCAGGTAGCTCAAGAGAGCCCGGTTTGCATGACAAATGTAGCCTCAAATAACAAACATCATATTTATGGTTATCCTTATTTGTCCTCTCTTTCATTGCAACATTTTCATTTGACACCTCACCTGATTTCCTATAATAGAATTAAAGGAATTTAAGTCACAAGCAAGTATATAAGATGCATGTCCTAAGAAGGAATTGGCTGTCACACTCTTATAATGATTTAAAAGGATTAGGACTTGATTTCCTGCTTCAGGATTATTGATTATTTTAGAGCCTGATCCAAATTTGGTCAGTACCACTGACATGTGCTTATCCAACTAAGCAATGGGACATCTTGGTGTTAGTTGCATATAAAAGAATAGATGGTCTCTATGTTCCATGGCAACAAAAAATGTTATGGATTGAAGTGACATTATGTGACAGCCCAATGTAATAAGGAAAATTACAAGCAGTGTATTTTAAAATATTACCAGACATTAGAATATGCATGTGTTTAGGACTGACTTTCATGTTCTTGTTTCAGACATTCTGGTTAAAATATTCACTCAGGTTTCAAATATTTGAATCTTTTCTTGTGGGTGCAAACTAAGGAGCATGCTTAAATGTGACTCTTTACAGGATAAGAAGGTTTTTTGAGTTTTTCTACTCCTCTGTAGGTGCATATATAGATATGTTACTTTCCCCTTCCTATACTGTTCTAAAGTTTACTGTAGCAAGTTGTGTACTAGGGTGCTAGTAGTTAAAGATTTATTTTTCTTGTCTTATTCTAACCGCCATTTTTTGATATATTCTTGCTTTAGATGTGCATTTACAAGAGAATGTCTGTGAGAAACTCTAAGGTATCAGACTATAATAAAATTATTATAAACATTCAATAGTCTGACTGCAAATAACTCTATCACCTTTAAGAAGGAAGTTGAACATAATGCTTTAACTTACCTAAAAACATCAGAACTGGTTAGGGCCTCAGATCACTGGATCTGTACATGTTTATCTTCCTTGAAATCTATGATGATTAGTTGTGAAAATGCATTTAAAGATTTAGCCTGAAATTTGGAAGAACTGATTCTTCAAAGGTATCCAGGCACATGCATCAGCTGCCTTCATGGGTATGTGTGGCCTGCCCTGGTGTTCTGTTCCATGGGCATTTTTGATCTAAGAAACAAGAAATCACCAGGCCAGGGTAATTTTTGAGAGGTGATGACAGAGTAGGGAAATGGGCTGACAGGAATTCCATGAGGTTCATCAAGGAGAAGTGTCAAGTCCTGTACTTGTGGAAGAACAACCTGGGCACTCAGTTTTCCAAATAAGGCCCTAGGAGTGTCAGTGGACACTGTGTGGACATGAACCAGCAATGTGTCCTTGCTGCAAAGGTGACTGATGATATTCTGGGCTGCCACAGGCAAGGCACTGGCAGCAGGTCAAGGGAGCTGATCCCTGCACTTTGTGCAGCACTGGTGAGTTCACACCTGGAGAGCTCAGTTCAGTTTTGGATGCTTCAGTACAAGAGAGACATGGAGATGTTAGAAGTACAGAGAAGGTCCATGAAGATGCTTAAGAAAATAGACAATCTCACGTATGAGGAAAGTTTGAGAGAGTTGGTTCTGTTCAGCTTGGAGAAGAGAAGGCTCAGGGAAATCTTGTCAGCAGATATAAACACCTGGAAGGAGGATACAGGGAAGGCAGAGCCAGGTTCTTTTCAGAGGTACCCAGTGACAGGACCAGACACAATGGACCAGGACAAACTGAAACACAGAAGGTTTCATCCAAACCTCAGAAAATACTTTTTCACTGTGGGGGTTACTGGGCACTGGCACAGCTTGCTCAGGGCTGTTATGAAGTCTCTGTCCTTGGAGATACATTCTGAAGCCATTTGGATGTGGTCTTGAGAAATTGGCTCTAGGTGCCTGTGCTTGAGCAGGAGTATGGAGCACATGACTCAGCTTCAACCTGCCTGTGATTTCATAAAAATTCTTGCATAAGCCATTCACTTTTTCTTCCTGAGAGACTAGTTGCCTCTTTATAATTCTTCAGTCTGACTTATGGTGCTATGGGTCAGATGCTCTTTGTGACCTTTTGGTGTGATTTTTCTTTCCTGAATTTTTTATGATTTAAAGCTGCATAGCTGTTGGAAATGATTGGCATGCATAGGGCAGCCATATGTCATGGTTGCAAAAGAAGCAAATGTTTTTAAAGTCACTGGAGGTCAGGTGACACAGCACGCTTAGACTAGTCTTTTCTCCGTCTAAATTACTTGAGCATATTTTTCTCTACTTAATTGATACTGTGAGGTTTTATGGGAAATTTAATCAGTCAGGCTTTGCCAGTTCTCAAAAACAACCCTATGGAACAATATTTATGTGGTATTAAACTGTTAGGTGTTGCTGAAAAGGCTAATTAAAGCAGAGTTATCTGTTAGTTTAAAGCTGTATTACATTTTCATATTTTATCCATGTCTGAGTTTTTAAATATATGTATGGAGGAACATCAAAACAACAACTTGTGTGTGCATATATTCTGTATTTTAACTTATATAATGAACCAGAATTAATTTGATCTGTGGATTTTTTTTTTTTTTTTTACTTTTTACATGAAGGATGAAGTACGTGCACCCTACAGGATCACAGGTAATTAAGCAGGTACTGTTTGGCTTGTTTATCCTTGGTACCAGAAATTGTTCCATATCAACTGATCAAGGTTGGAGTATGGTTCATTATGTATTTTCATTTCAAACCAACACTAAAATGCAAATGAGTTTTGCATAGTTCAGCAAACGCTCTTTTTACAGAATGAGAGTATTTACTTTGCAGAAGACAACAAGGAGCTAATATAATTTACTGCTTCAATCTTCAAGATTTTTTTTTTTTTGGTTGTTATTTTTTTTTTGTTATTTTACAGGAAGGGACATTTTTAGTGACCTAGAGATGGAGTAACAAGAAGATCAATCTCTACACTGTAGACAGGAGTAGAAATGGTGGTGGATGGTCTGGCAAGATGCATTTGGCTTCAGGGTAAATATGCTTATAAATGCCAAATAATTTCTTTTTTCATGCTATTGATATGTCATTCAGTAAGCCATATATTTCCATAAACATTCTCATTTTGCTGCAGACTGAAAGCTTTAGTGTTTGATGAAGAAAAGTGAACTTAAATATTTTTCTCATAATCAATGACAGAGTTGTAAACATAATATAAATAAAAAGATATCTGTGATATATTTTTATTTGTAAGTAGCTTCTTAAAAGATAAAAACCAAAAAAACTGTGTTTCTACAAGGGATTGCTCAGGTGTATAGTGGTGTATGTATATGCCTCTAAATCTGAAAAGCTGGTGAATTCTTCCCTGACTAGAAGAATGAAGTTTCTGATGGAAAAACTTATATGTTTTTGTATTAAGAATACAAAGATGAAGTAAAAAAGAAGTCACAACTCACCTGATAATTATGGGATTTGTGTCTTTTTCTTTCAGAATACATGCTGATATCATGTTTTCCTGGAGGTATCATAAGTAAGGCAAGCACTGCATATAGTAGTCATCCTTTTATTGGAGTAAAGCCTGTATGATAATGTAGGCTTACTTGAAAATCGAGATGTTATTGAAATAATCATCCTATTGTTTTGATGTTTTAAAAATGGCACAGCAAGTGCTTCTCAAATATTCACATTTGAAGTGAAGACATACACTGCAGAAAATACAGAAAAAATACGCCAGACTTTATTAATCACAAAGCCTCAGGTAGTAGCTTTGAACTAGTTTCTTTATCTAGCTTGAGTCTTTTCAGTGGCACTGTTGCATGTCATGACTTCAGGTGAGAATTCATGGAATTGTTTAACTTAATGGAGAAGAAACTCCAAAGATTTTAGGTGGTGTTATGCCCCACTTATTCCAGAGCTTGATGTCTTTCTGCTGACTTTGTCACAGCAGTGTTTTGCAACATTTACAGTAGACAGCTGTGCAGATCAGGTGTCTGCTAAAAGAAACGCTTGCATTTTTATCCTAAATCTGTGCCAAGGTGTTAAAGGAAAGTGTACACCAAAAAATACTGCTGTATGATTTTTTTAGTGTTTTTTAGACTATCATTTACATTAAGCCCTACAGCTTTGATCTCTGGAAAAAACCCCACATTCCCTTTGATTGAAAATGTGGACTGAACATGGCTGGCAGTTAAGCTCCTGTCCAATAATTAGTTCCCCTACAGCAGGATGGGTAAGCAGAAAAAACTTGTGGGTTGAGATAAAGGGAATTTAATCAATGAAAGGGAAAACCAAACAAACCAAATTATGTGAAAGCTGTCACTCATCACCTGCCAATGGCAGACCAATGCCCAGCCCATCTCTGAGCAATAGCTACATTGGGAAAACTGCCACCTGACAGTTTTATAGCTGAGCATGATGTTATGTGGTATCTTTGGTGAATTTGAGTCAGGTCTCCTCGCTGTGTCCCCTCACAACCTCTTGACAGTGTTAATCCTCTCATATGGCTTCCACTTCAGCTGTGCTTTTGGGAGCCATCACTCTGGTGTGCCATGCAAAGGTGGGCAGTCCCTCTGCTCCAGGTCTTCTCTTCTCCAATGATGGCTGGCATCAGAGTGCCTCAAAGATCAGTAAATTGCAAGCCAGCTACTGCGACCCCTGTGTTTATAGGGCCTGGAACAGAAGGTAGTGAGGTGGCTTATGGCATCAGGAGGTCACTGTGATGATCCTTCCCAGATATTGGAAGGACTGGGTCCCTTGTTTTTTGTGCAGCACTGTGACAGTGTGTATAGCCTGCATACCACAAAGCCCATGCATCAGGGACTGCTGCACCATCAGATTGCTGCAGGTGTCATGGGGAGATGGTTACTTAAAAGGACTCTAGTCCCCCTTGGATGAAACTATTCTGTGGTGACAGGCCTTTTTGCATAAGGAGAGAGCCCTCCACAACTATCCTGGCTGCCAGGTCACTGGCAGTCTGATTTTCCTAGGCCTGTGGAATTACATGGGTTTCCTGCCCATCTTCCATGCCGTCCCCTGCCTCTGTTCTCTCCTGCCATGTCTCCACAGCCCTTGATTTGCTCTTGCTCCACTCCAGTTTTAAGGACAAAATTTCTCACCACTCTTTCAGGTTTCTTGCCTAACCACTTCAGAGAACAAACTTTCTGGCCATGTTTGAAGAACTTCAAGCAGCTTCTGAATTGGAACCTGCAAGCAGGTTTCCAGGGTGAAGCTACTGCTCTTCCATGTCTTTGGGCACGCAGAAGCAGGGGAAAGATGAGAGAAACAGCATTGTTTTTCTGTCAGTAGTTTCTTAAGGGAGAGTAAAAACAAGGAATTAGAAAAGTGAGTAATGAGATCAGTTGAGAAATGTGTAGAGACACTAATTATTAAAGGTTTATATTTGCTTAATTAGATGGTCTTTTCAGGATCAGGTTCAGTTCTTGACATAGTCAAGACTCTCCTCCCTGTTTGACCTTGGGTGTTTGGCAGCACTCTTTTTCAGAATTGTAGTAGTATTTTTTTTAGTTTAGTAGATAACCTGTACCATTTCTCTTTCTTTCTTCATTCTTTGATGTTCAGTCTGGTGATACATATATATGTAAATATATATGAAAAAATATTGTAATAGAGCAAAAAATAAACCAACCCTTAAATCTTAATGGTGTGCTGTTTTGGTATGTTTCCTGAGACATCTGAGAGACTTGATCAACACAAGGAGGTTGAATACAATTTCATAATGGATACTAAAGTAAACAAAAATAAATAGGTATTATTTTAAATGCTTTTAAATGTATAGTATACCTTATGCATATGCACATATAATTCATATTCTTGGCTTGCCTTTACTATTGATGTACTAATTTTAAATTTTAAGCAGCTGAAATGAGTTCTCGGTGCTTTAGTTTTAAAATTTTCTGTACTGACAAGAAATATTTTCTGTTTTGTGTTCTCAGACTTATCTAAAGAAATCCGTATATCCTGGAATCTTTTGTCGGAAATTGTAGTGCAATGGATTTGGCTTCAGACGGCCAAAGAAAGGACTCAAGGTTTTTTATCACATGATTGCTGTGAGTTTTTACTTACTATTTCTGGTTTCCATGTTTAAGGAAAATGAACAAAAGCATTCACATGAAAACAAACCCTTTTAATTTAAAAATATTCCATAAACAGGAAAGAGGCATAGTTTTGCAGAAATGTAAATATTCATATTACTGAACTTTTTCAGATGCAACTTCAACATGAAGTTACAAATATGGACTAACGTACACTTCTGAAAAAGGTTTTCTTTATATTAACCTTGATCTTCCAGTGGCTTTTTAAAGTCATAACTTTGTTCCAGATTTTTGGAATGATGCTCAAGTAGTCTAGCACAAGGTAAAGTACGTAACAGATGGAATGGCAAACCCATTTCATCCTGATTTATAGTATTGGTCTTATATCACAAATTGATGAAGAAATTAAAGGAAAATTCTCACTTCTGCATAGCTTGCAAAGTCTTTTGTAATATAAAGAGGAAAAATCTGTGTATTTTAATTTAAACTTGTCAATTTTTGTCCAGTGAATTTAAGGAGGTGTGTATAATTTGCATACTCTTTGTATTTTCCAGTATCTTCAGTTTGCTGTGATGCTTCTTCTATAGGATCCTTAAAAGCCTCCTATCTAGGGGGTGACAAAACTATATTAAAACCCCCAAACTATATAAGATATTTATTCAATGCAGTCATATCCATTTTTCTAAAGTTCTTTTGTGATTATTTTTCTTTCTTCCTTTTTAAAAGTAGCCACTGAAATGTCTGTCTTCTCTTCCTGGACGAACCATCCTTTTTTGGTATATTGTAGTAAGAGAGAACAAAACTTTTGTCAAAATTTTGACAGAAAACTGCTGGATTTTCTAGTAGGTCTGCTCTCCACTGGCTTTTTAAAGTGTGATATGTAGACAGCTCTTTGATAAAGAACCAATTTCCATTGTTCCTGAGAATTTGTTTTCCAAAATGCCCCTGTGTGTTTTGTTTCTAAGTTTCTGTATGACTTACTGTTTTGAAGTCTTTGGGTTTGAAGACTTCGAATTCAAATACTTTTATTCACAGCATGTGGACTTGAGAAGACTTTTTCTAGTTATGATGGCATCATGAAGAGAAATTGTTGCATTGAGTTTTAACAGCAAGTCCTTAGTGGGAGATAACTAGACCAAAGAAATAGAATTGACAGAATCTCAGAGCAAGGAGCAAAAAGCAGTTCCCTTAATACACTAGTCATTACATGTGTAGTAGTAAAACCTCTGGCACCAACAAAAAACATTGTGATTAATTCTAGCATGATTTGCTTGCCTATGTTTCTTGTTTCATACGAAGAACTCTGTTCCCACAAATAGTAGGTTGGTTGGTTTGTTTGTTTGTTTGTTTTGTGGAAGGGCTGCAATTTTCAGTTTACTTAGATTGATAAGCTCATGTTATTTTTCTATGCTTGCTGTTGCCTAACAGTAGTCTTTGGTGTTCTTAATAAAGATGGAAATGAAAAATCAGTTGGCAGCATTGCTGTCTGTTTCAACTGTTTATTAAGTTGTGGAGACTTTTTTGCCTTTCTTTGCTAGTAATGTATCTCTGTTCTTGAGTTTGTTTTTTGCTTTGGCATCATAAAGGGCAAGCAAGTGGTTGTTTCTTTGATTGAAACTGCCAAAAAAAACCCTGAAGGTTGTACACTGAAAGACCTGTATTACTGCCACCTGTTTCACTATTGCAGCAGTGCCAGAACATAAGGTTTCATTCACTTGTTTTGTATTTTTCAAGGCTATGCCTCAATTTTTGCAATGGAGACTTATCAACAGGAATAGCCTCCTTATCCATGACATCTTTCCATCCAATTGCTGGAAGGCTTGGGTTTTTGTTTTTTATAATTCTGTGTGTTCAAATTTCCTATGTGTGAACATGCAAAGTGAAGTGTGCCAGTTATAGCATGTCAACCAAGTAATAGAAATCTCTTATGTCAAGGAGGCTTGGACTTGCATGTTTTTGACAATATAACAGGAGCTCTGTGTTTTTAAGGAGAAAATTAATGAAGGCTTTCTGAATCCTATCTATGACATCTGTGTTCCATGTCTATATCCATTTTTAAATTAGAGAAGTCAGTATTTAACTGGAAGGTATAAAAACACTAACAAGTCTGTTTTGTGTTGGAATTGCTGTTATCCTGGAGATATTAGAATGTTTAATAGGCCGTGTACTGGAACATTGCATCCACTCATACTGCATTTTGTACACTTCGCCCCTAATTGTGTAGTGATCTCAGTGGATAATCCTCACCATGATCTCTTTCCTGTTCATTTTATTCTCCCTGCAGAGTCCTTTGCTTCAGTGTGAGATCTCCTGTGACGCATTTCCATCAGATTACATCCTGTCACTTAAATAAAAAGTGATTTCTTTTTAGTGAGACTTTAATAACATGATCTGGTTCCAAACAGAACTTATTTGAAGAAAATATTTTTAACTCTGTTTTCCATGAGACTTGCAAACATATCCTCATTCACTTTCTCACAAAACAATTATAGCATCAGCTTAGCAGGCAATTAGCAGTAACTTGTATTTTGTTGTGTATTTTTCCACTAGGGGAGTGTTGATGGCTGAAAATTATTACATTCTTGTTAGTAAGGAATCTGATGCATGGGTAGTTTAGTCCTATATTTCCTTTCCTTCATAAAGCTTAATTTCAAGCAGATGTTCTATGCCTTCAGAGTGGTACTGTATAATTTTAGGCATGTGGTAGATGTTATGTGTGGCTTTTTGGGTATGATCAACACAGGTGTTGTAGGATGTGTTGCTCTCAATTTCTGTAGGCAGTGTTTTACTGCTGGTGGTATTTAGCTTTTCCATGCAGAGTGAATCAGCAGGCTTTGCAGGGTAAGGATAGAGCTGGTAACGCTGCTGTTGCTGCTTCTGGCAGGTTTGTTAATCCAAACCCTCTTTTCTATTGACTTTTCCCACAAATTCCTGAGAATGAAAGTTTTCAGCTTTCTCACAGTGCACTGTTTCTTTCACTTCCTCAAATGTAGAGTGTTTCAGGCTTGCTTTAGTCTGAATCAAAATGGACACAAAGGTCTTGGAGAAACAAAGGGCAACAATTGCCAAGATCTATGTTTTGGTTCAGGAGGTAAATCAAAATGCAAATTGACTTTTTTGGTCTTAGCCATACAAGTTTCCAAAATAGTAAGAAAAATATACTTGTTTCTTCCTTTCCATTCTACAACCTACAATTTGGGATTTATATGCTTCTTTACTAACACTAGAAGATTTTTGCCACAAAAGTGATAACTTTTGTAGGAGGTACACCGTAAAGTGGGAATTGGCTTCCATAGAAGGCCACAGGGCTCTGAATTGATATTTTTGGTGAAAATGTAAGAACTGTGTCCTGAGGTTTACATTGTCATCATGCTTACTCTATAAGTGTTCATTTGGTTTGTACTGAATATAGGGTGAGTGATTGGGTGAAGTTTTTTTCCTTGCTGTATGACTCTGACTTCTGAAAATATTGTGGGAAGTATCCAGCCTGTTGACATATGCTTGGAAAAGTTGAAGTATTTTATCTAGAAAATGTCAAAAATAAAGCATTTTGACTTTTCAGACTGAAAAGTCTATTCCTATTTTGAAAATGTTGTTGTAAAATGTATCAATATTATGAATTTCCCTCTTTCATTGAGGCTAAGCTACTTTGCCCAATTTGACTTGCAGATGTGATCAGTTTTTCTTTGAGACTGGGTATATGATTAATTTTCCATTCTGTGATGTATTCTTTGAGCTCTAAAGAAAAAGTCTGTTATGTTTTTCTATTTTTTAAAAATTATATGACATATATAATTTAATTTGGTCTTCTTTTAACAATTAAGATCTACTGGCAGCTGTAGCCTGTATTTATGCATATGTAACATGTGGAGGTAGTCTGCTATTTTGAATTGCTTTGAACTGATCATTTGCATGTTTAAAAGGTTTCCCTCCAAGTAATTAAACTTAATATGTTCTTTCTTCTTAAAAATAAAGCCAAACAAAACCAACTCACTTTACCCATGGTCTATCTGTAGCATCCCTTTTAACATGAAAAAATAAATGTGGTGAATAGAGCAAAGTATGATGAATATGATAATGCCTGTTCTCTTTATATTGAAGGAAGAACAGGGGTAGCCTCCAAAGACCAATGAAACCAAGGAAAGAGGGAACATTTTCTACTGGAAAATGTAGAACTACCCTACTCCAGATGCAGGACCTTTCACTTGGCTTTGGTGAACTTCAAGTTTCACATAAAGCCACCTCTCAGGCCTCAGATATTACATATTAGAAATCAGTGTAACATATACATGTCTATCTCCTTGCTAACTGCTTCATCACTATCAAAGAATTATTCTTCCCCTTAGGTATGAATAATCCCTACTGAATACCATACCTGTAGGAAAGGAGAAAGATTAACAAGTCATTCAAGATGCTTTTCTCTGTTGAGCTGTACTGTACAGCAGAATCAGTTCATTTTGTCACATTGTACAAAGTTTTGTAGAGTCTGAACATCCTCAAAAAATATGCTTGACTACTTTATCTTCTTATTAAGCTATACACCTGATTAAATAAGCTGAGAAAAGACATCACTTCGAGTGTGTTTTACTTTTAAACCAGGAAATAATGAAGTGATTGTAAGTATTAATATACTATTAGAAAAGTGTGAGAAATTTTGGCTGTCTTTGCTTTTTCTTCACATTAAATTGGTAATTTAATTGCAAAGTACTCTGTTCAGTACATTTTAGTTTAGAAGATTTACCATTTAGTACTGTGTGCTTTAATAGGAAGAGTATGAAATTTCTAAATTAAGTTGTTAAGACTTTTTAACATACTGTACACGGCAATACAAAAGATAGGTTATCTGAACTAGAATAGGAAATTTTGTGTCCAAATGTTTATATATACTGTTTTTACTGCAATTAATGTTGTACTAGAATGTATACTTTATTTTACTTGAAAAAAAAAATTTCACACTTTAATCTTACTTGTAAGTGCCGCTAGTTCTAAGCATTTGGTGAGTTTGACTCAGATCTCCTATATTTATATTTAATTTATGGTGCAAACATAAAGCAGTCACTAGTCAATCTTTTAGTCATAATTAATGAAGTCATTCTTGTCCTTTCATTTGTCTTTGAGGGAAATGGGAGTATAAAAATGAAGGCAGTTTGATGGAACATTCATCTTTCATTGATTACCTTGAAAGAAAGATTGCTGTTGAGGTATGGCAAAATTAATTTCTCTTGCAATATGGATTCAACATGTCTTTTAAGCATAATTTTTGTGGTTGCTCCTTGAGTAGAATGTAACCTCAGTAACACTCAGCGTAGTTTAACAGGGTTGCATGGTACAACAGACTACAGAATTATCTACCTAATGCAAATCCCATGGAATGGATTTGGATTTCAGTAACCTTCAACTGTGTCTTCAGAACACCAACTTTACATAGGGTGGAAAGCAAGATGTTTTCCTGTTACTTGTACAATTCCTTCAGTGGTCAATGCCAAATTAATTGGTGCAAGATCAAGACCATCATTATCACACAGACCACCCTTCACTTGAGAAAAGATTCCTCTTACAGAATAATATGGTTTTTTTCTTTCATTTTTTAGTGTGTCACTCCTTATTTCTAACCTCAAGCTTCTCTGCTGACAGAAATATATTTTCCAGTTAAAAACAGCTCTAGGCTAAGGTAAGTGAGAAAGCAGACTTCTTGTTGACATCAAGGCTTTTATATGAAATATTCATGGATGCTGCGGTTTTTTCTTCTCTGTGGAAAGAAGGTCAATGATATTTCTGTATCAAGTACCCTAGTGGTCAGAGGGCATGCTGCTGGAAAGAACTACTTCTTATTGACAAAGGTTCTAGCTGATGATGGGAAAGTGTAAGAAATACACTCCCAGGTCAGACTGGCAGTCTATCAGTCCTCTCTCTATCTCCAACAGTTACACTGGTAGATGTGGGTTAGGGAAGGCTTTGTGCCCTTGTACATGTTCTCTGGTCCTTTGTCCTTGTATTTTTCCAGGATCTGCAGCTTTCTCACAAATGTGAGAGGGTGCATCTGTTTCGTACATGCCAGAGTAGAGAGTTCCTGAATTTGGCTAATCTGTCATTGAGCCTTCTAATACTTCTAATTCACAGCCTCCTGTGGCAGCAAAGTCTCTGTTTGCTGTCCAAAGAAACACTTTTATGTGCTTTGGGTTATCTCTCTCCCACTGCTTTTATCGAGTTGCCACCTCATTCTTGTGCTGCAGGATTTGCTGAATTGCAGTTTATCCACTGCTTTTGTGACTTTATAAGCTGCAGTCCCACTTTCCCTCATGCTGCTTCTGTCTAAAATTGGGCTCCTGGGTTGTGGTTTTTTTTGGGGTTTTTTTGGTTTTTTTTTGCAGTCCCTGAGCTCTGGGTTTGCAGCCAGCTTGGCTACCTGTGTTCTGTTTATGGACATAGTGTGTATAGGCGGAGCCCAACCCTATGATTTTGGACATACCTGGGGTTACAGGGCTGCTGGTACTGAATTTCAAGTATGGTCCCTGAGGAGCTACCAAAGTCTGCCACCTCTTAGTTCAGTGAAATGATAATGTTATTTTCCACCTCTGTAGAAGTTTTCATATGAAAATCTGAAATGTTTGTACGCATATTAAGGAGCTCCTCTTTAAATGAGGGTCGCAGTAAGAAAGAAAAATAAACAGTATGTTTCTACGTAGAAACTCCTAAAATATACTGTATGTTAAATGATATTTTGCACTGCCTCATTCTTTTTATATAAACCATTAAATCTGATTTTATTACATTAGAAGTTTAAATTGCTTCAATCAAGACATAGCTTGGGATGCTTTGGGATTTGAGGGTTTTTTAAACTATGATTTTTTGATTATACTCTTAAAATCTGCAGAGAAAAAGTGATTAAAATGTTATGTTCTGCATATATCCCACAAGTACACAGAGTTTTTACTGCTAAAATAGGAAAGTCATGACATCATTATAAGAGAGCCTATATATAACCTCTGTATAACCCGTTTAATATAAAATGATACTCAGCAAATGGAATTTAGGTCAGAGAGCACACTGGTTCCTGTATTGTAAGTATTTTTAGGATTTCTATTATGAATAGAATATTACCCATGTTGTAATTCTTGAGATACAACAACTAAGTTTTCCAGCTGACCACCCAAATGCTTTGAGAATTTCTTCTTGAAGCTTGACTAAATTCTTGTGTCAAATTCAGGAGTTGTCCACATTTAAATATAATCCTCAAATTTAATTAAAGTTACTTGTAAGAATATTTTTTTGCTGTAGAATAATAATGGAATCTCAATCCTAGAATTATTCTTCTTATCCAGTGCTATGACACTGTAAAAGAGGTTATATGAAAAAGATAGATGCTTTTTGATCACAGTGTTACAGCAAACTAACCACTGAGCTCAGTTTTTGAGAAAATAGGTTTCTCTAACTCCAGGAATGTTCACAGTCAAGGATGGGACATGTGTTGGGGTCTTTTTGTTTGTTTGTTTTTTGTTTTGTTGTTTTTTTTTTTCTCTTAGCATGATAGAGCCCACAGGAATAGGCTGATATAGGAAGGACACAAAGATACCACTATAGTACAGCAATTCAAAATAAACCTGATAATAAAATTACTTTCTGCTATTGAGAGACCCTACCACATGATATTGTAGTATTGCCATATCTTTTCTTATGTACTGTTTTGGAAGGTATTAATATTCTATGACTCTAGATATTCTATAGGTCCAAGTCTTAAAGAAGCTTTTCGCCTTTCAAGTGTGCTCCTAAATTTCTGGTGACTAGCCCATTTTCAGCTGCCTCTGTGGAACTGTGCATACATCTGCATTATGCAACTGTTCATGGAGCAGAAAGCCAAGGTTATTTCAAGAAGAAAGAACTGTTTCTTAGGGTGAATCTTTGATTTCATGGCTCTGTGTTGCTCACAGACGCTGAAGGTTTCCCAGTCTCTCCTTGTTTGATGACTGCTTACACATTGCAGTTTTATTTATCAATCTTTTCCAAATACGGCTCTGTTCCTGGTAGCTTTTTCCTTTACCCACTTCCATGAGTATTTGCACATGTGATTTCAGACTCTGGACTGCACTAAATACAAATCACTTGTCTGCACTTTGGTTTATGAGAAAACACTTGTTTGTTCCAAGAAGAACTTTCTGCTTAAATGCAGGTATTGAAGAGATGACTCACAAATTTACAGGGAAACCTTTTGGGCTTAGGAGAGAGAAGGGATGGAGTAGGGCAGAAAGAAGTCAACTTAATTTTAAAACATGTGCTGCTTTTATAATTCCCTACTTCATCAGTGCATTAGTTGGCATTTTACCCCACATTTTCTGAGCTTCTTTGTATTATGTCACACAATGTTATAATCTTTGTGACAAATCACAGAAGCCAGTGTGTCAGTGGAGAAATAGGAAACTGACAGTTTTCTGAACAGTCCCATAAAAACACTCAATAGATTTATGTAAAAAGCAGCATTTTAGAAATTTAGAATTTAGAAATGTTCCTTCTAGAAGCTGTTTCTTCAAGCAGACTAAGAAGTATTAATTTTAAAAATTAATAAAAACGATGAAAACAAAACCTGACATGGTTTTAGGGTGGGGAGCTCTGGATGATGCATGGAAAAAGCCTAGACTGGAATGGGAGGAAGGGAATTCAGCCCCAGTTTTCCCTTCTGCCCCCATGGCACATTTGTCTGAGATATTCACCCCTTGTTCCTGCCCTGCAGTTTTACAGTCTTAAAGCTTCCCACTGGAAATTACACTGACTCCTGGGTAGCTCAGGAGAAGCTTCTGTATGAAGAGAGCCAGAGGGCATTTTGCCAGCTAAAATAGAAAACGATTAAAATAAATACCTGATTATTCACCCTGAAACAGAGGCAGGCTGGATGAGTAGATCCTCTCCCCCACCACTGTTTCTGTCTTTGCACTAAATAGCAATGGAATGTTTAGGCTTTCTTTCCTGGTAAAATGCTGATGTTTGTGTATTTCTACTTATTATTTGTATTCATCATGGTTTGCAGTTTCTATTTCAATGACTCACCTTTTGCCTTCCTAGTTTTCTATTTAGAAAGTGTCTCTGTAACAACAGTAAAAATGTCTTTGGTTCTTGGGTGGCACAACCTTGCAGCTGTTATAAAAAGAGAAAGATATTAGAGATGAACTTTCACATTTTGAAAAACCTTTGCTGTATATTTTACCTGATTTCTCTTTTGTCTTCTTTTTTGTTTGTTTTGTGTGTGTGGTGTACACTTGCAAACTAACCAAAGGAACACATATCTCTGCTCAGTCTGTGCAAACCTAACCTACAGCATTCTCACTCAGATTACATGGGCAGCCCACAAATTTAGAAGATGGGGGGGAACTTTTGTCCTGAAATATAAAGAAGAACCTATGGGTAACTGGAGAATATTTACGTATGTATTAGGCTCTTAATATTTTCAGTGGTTCTTTCCAAACAATAGGAAACAAACAAATGGTTGGTGCTAAAACTATGTTATTACATACAATCATGAAATCTAGAACCACTGATATGCCGTTACTGTCATTGGTTTCTTGTAATTTTAAAATTTAAAGAAAGTTGAGTGATTGATAAAGACCTCAGGCTGTTCAAAAAATAAGATCATGTTTCTCTGCTACAAATATTTCTAACAGTTTCTGTTTTTCATGTTCCTGGATAGCTAAACCAGTAGCATTGCTTAGGGGGCTTTATGAGCAATAAGAAACTCACCTGTAGGTAGCACATCACCCCTTGTTTTTCATTATTGTTTAACATAAATAAAAAATAATATAATAGCTCCATCTATCTGGGCTGTGCTTTACATTCCCTAAACCAAAAATGTAGCAGTAGTTTGGGATGCTATAGCAACAGTGATGGCTAAACTAGTCTTAGAAGTTATGATCCCCAGGTTAGCCAGCACTTCCATCTCCCCTATTACAAAGCAATCATCTCTGGCAGAGGGGTCATCTCTGGTCAGTTGAAAGGGATATCTTAAACTCTTGCAGATATAGAGATTTATATATATGTGTGTGTATGTATATATATATATATATACATATAGATATCATAGCGAGTACGCAGAGTTCCATTTATTTTTATGAGTAAGCAAAAGCAGCACTCTGTTTTTGTACTGAAGCTTGAGAGGATGAATCGTTCTAAAATGTTTGTTTTTGTAGAACTTCTGTATGTGAATAACATCTGCATCCCCATTCTGCACTGTGAGGAGGTGGGGGACGAGAGGGAGAAAGAAATGCTGCAGGGTTCTTTTGGAACACAGTAAGAAAGACTTGACAACAAATGGAGCAATAAAGTAGCTGGTTTAATAATATAGAATAGGAAGAGGAACACAGCAAGAAAATCTTACATCCATTCAGATGTTGGGAACTGCATTTTCATGCAGCGTCAGATGGATCCTGAATGGACTTAGCCATAGCATGCCGCAGAGAATGTGTTCATGGGGAGCTTTCTCCTCTTTCAAATGCCCTTGTGCCTTCTTCATGAACCTACTTCAGAGAGATTGAATGCTATCTTTTAATAACATCCACTAGTCTGCCACAGGGACTGGCACATGGGACCCTGGCAGGTTACCTTACAGCCATACCACACGTGCCAACATACAGATTTCTCCCAAGACATAAGAACAGGTAGAGCTGGCATTGCCTATTCAAAACTAAGTCTTCTGCAGAGTTCTTAGTACAATCTCTAGTGGATGTAAGTTACTGTTTTTTAAGACAGTGTTTTTAACTTGGGCTAGGTTGAACATGCATGGGGAAGAGAGGCTGGAACCCTAGAGAAAGGAAGAAAATTACACTTTCCCTGGATTCTTCATGAGTGGTCACTTGAAAAGTTGTAGTTATATGTTTTGCCATATAGTTATGTAATTTGTCTACTGTAGTAAATCTTCATGACTGCAAAGCAGTCTCTGATGGAAACAGCTCAGGGATTTAATCTTTGATCAGATAACTGCGAACAGTGAGTCAGAGATGTATTTCTCTACTCCCAAATTAGTTTTCTGTGATGATAGAATCAATTGCATTTACTCATGTTGATTCTGAAACACCAAAATAATTTGTTGAATGACTCTTGCTGATGCCATCAATATTTAAGTGTTCCTACAAACTTGTAAAATAAGCTTCTTTTAGGAAGATGTTGCAAGTGGTAACTCACACCCAACCAAAATTTACACTTGTACATAGGGGAAATTCAATAAGGTATATGTGCAACACAGGCTATATAGGATTTCTGTGTATTTTGGGGAAGAAGGATAATTCAGTGTAATGTCCTGTGGATCTCTGCTTGTTAAACTTTAGTTATCTCAGTTTTGTACCCATAAGCTAAGTATTTCCATCAGACTAGTGTCTGATATTAACTTCCTTACTGCCATGAGCAATCCCCTATACATGTTCTGTAAGAGAAAAAAATTAGTGTCTGCATTCACAATTTCCTGCGTTCCTGTCGTTCGTTGTGTCACTAGTGTAAAATGGTTTCATCAATGTGTTATCCTCCCTCCAAGCGATCACAATCTGGGGTTTTGTTTGTCAGTATAAATTGCTCTCCATAAGAACATTGCTTACAGTTGATTATGTGTGGTGCTTGCCTTGGTGAAGAGAACCTTATTTTTTTTTCATTTTTGCTACTTAAGAGCACAGTAAGCCATTATGTGTCTGCAGCTGTTAGGGGAAGGCATAAAAGTAATGTCTTCCTTCCTATTGTTCAGTGGGGATGTATTAGGAGTCAATTCCAGTACACAAGCTGTTTCTTGACCTCTTATCTGTGCAAGTCTGTGCAATTCTTTGCACTTCAGCTGAATGAGGACTTATCCAAGCCAATTCCAAAGTCTGTGACAGCACCAGGCATTTGAAATTTAAGTACTCACTTTCAACAGTGGGGTTACATTCCCTCACTGTTAACCATCCTGTTAACCCAACTCCTTTTGCATGTAAACATTAGTTGGCATTGTGCTTTGAGAACTTCTAGCTGAGCTTTATCAGGGTACATTGGGATATTTATGCAGCACTGTACAGAATTGTATAATTGCTTCAAGTGTGTTATGTCCACACAGTTCTGTGATATGCTACTATAAGTAACACTTTCTTGATTTGATTTTCACGACTGTTCCATGTTTTTTGTAGCATCTTTGATACAATAAATTTCTTCCAAAACTGAGATTTTGTATATTACTCTCTATGTATTTTTAGTACTCATTATCTTTACTGTTTCATGACTGCTTTCATTTTCTTAGCCTTACCCTGTAACCTTAAATTGGGTAAGTTTACCACAGCTATACCCAATAACATGATATACTGATTATTGTGTTGAATTCACCCTTCTCTTTTTTTTTTTTTTTCCCTGTGTAGTGAGTCAGTGCGCTTTTCTGTATTATGGGATTCCATGAAAGTTTTGGTGAAGGATATATTGGCTGAAAATTTTATTTAAAAAATCCAAAAAACCAGTTAAAGCTTAACTAAAATCTTAATGCAGTTTTGGGTGTTTGAGACAAGGACCAGTTGGTTGAAAAGCATCTCATAAAGGATGTATGTATATTTCCACTATTCAAAACATTTCTGTCAGTTCTTAGTATCCCTGCAGACATCAAGAAGGGTAATTTAGTGTTTACATATGGCATGTTGGTTGTATATTCTGTGGACGTACTCCTGACCTCCAGAATGTCCTAGAGGAGGTGTTTTTACGATCTCACATATGCATGTTTTTTGAAATAGTACTGTACTTCAGATAAGAAGTATTGTTAGATATGAATCTTGTGTAGGAATCAGCTTCCTGAAATGTATTGCTTTCCTTCCCTTTCTCTTGTTTTGATGAAATCCTGGTTGGTATTATGTCAGGGGTACTTTTGATGACTTTTACTTCTTTAAGGGGATTAAACTCACAGGATCTAACTGACTTAGCGTTTGGCTTGGCCTTTCTGCCTTCTGTTTAGAATTCTGTTCTTTTCAGACAAGTATGTGTACCTTACTTGCACTTTGCCAATTTGTGCTTTATTCGCCTTTTCACTTTGACAACTTTATTCACAAAGTGAGATTTCTTGTTCATTCTCTTTTTAATGACCATGAATAATTGAACATAGCCTTTGAAAT
>JANRGV010000001.1:84123858-84140607 GCA_024734035.1 Alethe castanea | reverse complement strand
GAATAATTGAACATAGCCTTTGAAATTTTTTATTCCCCCTAACAAAATATATGAGGAAAAAATATTTTGCTGGATTTATTTCTCTTTAACAAGGTTATATTTAAAGTCAAAATTGATGAGATTTCTTCTGTGTTTGTTCACTTGGAGACTTGTTTTCCAAACTGTACAAAAGTCTGACTTTTAAATATTGCATGACAGTTGAGGCTGACTATAGTGGATTACACTTGTTTTTATATATCCACAATATTAAATGTAATGAAAATTTGACACATAGGAAATTCAGTGCAGGCTTGTTTTCCTTCATGTTGAGTTGTTATAAACTTTTTTTTATTAGTGATTTGAAAGATTTCGATAGTTAAATATGTTGGGAAATTTCAGTGTCTATGGACATGTATGTAAAACAAATATCAGAATAATCCCACTGATTCTGGTTGGTTATGCCAAGTTGAATTCCTCTCATTAACGCAGGAATTTTTTTTTATTTCCATGTTTGCAGGGAACACTGTGTTCCACTGTGTTGTAGAGATATCAGCAGAATAACAGGAGTGTCACTGTCAGCTGGATGTTAGTGCTGCATATCTTGGTGAAAACTGACATCAGAGCTAGCTGGAAAAATGGCACTGCTGTGACATATTTGAAGATTTTGAAACTTTTCACATGAGCAATGGAAAAAGCCCAAATTCTGTGTAGTTTTGTATAATAAGATTATGCAAAATACTGGAATCTGAACTGTTTCTTTGCCACACAGATATTTCACTCATGTACTTTGAGCTTGAAAAGCTCTTCTATTGTAACTTAAAGTTATGGTTGTCAAAGTTTTTCTGAAGCTTCCAGCACTTATACTGGAAAACTACTAATTAAGTGTAGCTTTGGATTTGTTTGTCGGAAAACATAATTATCATTACAGTTTCAAAAGCTGGACAGATGTGTGGTGTTCTATCCTTCATCCTGATGGCAATGCCAGCTAGAGTGAGTGGATGAGTCTGTACTCATCCAGTCTGTACCGGATGATTGGCAGGTGTGATGCTACATTTTTTTCCCACTGCAGCTTTACTTAATTATTTTGTTTCTAAATGTTTTGGGTTTTTTTAGCATGTCAAAGACTTTGGAGCCATTTTCTGAAACCATGTATTTTAAAGATTCTGGCAATCTAGACACATATTTCTTGCACACGGCTTCCTTACTCTGACTGCCAGGTAATTCCTTAAGGCATGAAATCACACTCTGTGACGGTTTTATTTTTGATATTTTTCATGTATGCATTTACATGACATTTCTATCACATCTTCAAACTGTAAATAATAAGGATAATAAACAAGCAAGAGAACTATCTGGTATAGAGTTTAAAAAGAGTCTAATTGGCCAGTTGGAAAAAAGAAACAGCAGGAAAAATTGGAAGGATAGGATTATATGAAGACAATAAATATATCTGCCTTGAGGTGTCACATCTTGGAGATTTGAAGGAACATCAAAGTTCTAAGCTCTTTTGTTTTAATTTTCTTTTTCTCAAATCCTTGTAACACTGTGAAGCCTGTTCTTTCCTGGCACTGGCTTCAAAACTCTTGAGCTCTGAGCTGGGAAACAAAGTCCAGTTAAGAATATGACAGCAAATAAAGGTTTTGGCTGCCCTGAGTCACATGGGAGGAAGTTCAAGTGAAAAAATGTTTGTTGGATTTCAGGTAAAAAATTTTTTCAGAGAGTTGATAATGCTTTGGGGCAAAAGAGGGAAACTCTAATACACTTATCTATTAAAATAAAATACCTTGTTGCAAGCAACTGAGCAGGTAAAGAAGGAACAGGAAGGAAGGAAGCCTCAGGGCACTAGGTTTGAAGCACAGGAAACCATTACAGGCAAGGCAAGTTGATTGACTTGGTAAATGTTTGGGGATATGCAGTGGGCACACTGATTTTTTCAATGTCATTGGTATTGTGGTGCAATGAGGTCATGATAAAACACACTGTAGGTTTACTTGAACAGTTGCCTTGCTTTGTAAACAAAGAAGTAGAATTTCAGGAGACAAAGGGCTGGAGAAACAAAGCTGATGAAACATGCCTGGGAAGAGAAGATTACTAGAAGAGAACTTCAGGCTGAAAGGCAACTATTACAGTTGGGGAATCTGAATAAGCCTTCAAGTCAATAACTTACATAAATGGATTTGGTTTCCATTCCTTTACTCTACTGAATTTTGGCTAGTGTTTGATGTCCATACCTTTTTCTCAGCTTCCGTGGTGACCCATCAAGATACCTTGACCCTCTTGTACTTGATATTTGTTCTGTTTGTCTTGTACTTGACGTTTGAAGCGTTTGGGATTTGGCACCAAGAGGTGCTGCTCTGTTACGACTACAGCAATAAAGACACTTAAAAAAGGTATAATTTAAAAAGCTATTAGAGCTAGAAAGTTAATTGTAAGTTAAGTTAAAAAGTTATGTATAATAGTCCTTCTCCTCCAAACTTCAAACTCTCTGTAACATCACTGACAGATGAGAAGGTAATTGGTTGGTTGGTATTCCACATAGTGTTTGTTAAAGGAACCTAAGCTGCATGTGAAAAACATCCACAGAGCAATTGTATGCAGAATGAGTAAATGAAAAAGAATATTATGCAACCAGGGTATTTTTGAATACTCCTTTTAATCATGTTTCCTTTCAAGTAGTGTGTAGGCAGCTTTTTTGGTATAAATACTATTTATTTTAAAATGTCTGCTAAGCAACTTAATGCAAAATTTTCAACTATTGTTACTTGTAGATATGTTAACTTAAGCTCTTACAAGAAATTAATGCTTATCTTTTGCTTCTTTGTCAGTGAGGCAGTCTCTGTGGGATGTTGAATCATTTTATTCTTTGTTCTATGTAAAAAAAAGAAAAAAACACCTAAAAAAGGAATAAATTACACTAACTTTTTGTGCACAAAAGAACAAGGTTTGAAGTGGTGAAGAAGTCATTTGTCTCAACATTTACAGTGTGGAAAGAAAGGGAGGGAGGTGTGTACCTTCACTATCACTCGTTGATTCCAGAACTAGTATTATGTAGGCAGGATGATTATTTTGTTGCTAACATCAGTAGATAGCATGGCTTTCAAAGTTTTTGCTCTGGGTGTTTGCCATGGTTCATGGAAATGACCTTGTTTTCGCTTTGTGCAGAACCATGGAACACTCATAGTATTTGAGTCTGAACTCTTAGTGGGGGTTCCTGTGTCAGGCACAAGGTCTGGGCCCTTGTGAAGAAAATCTCCAAACACAGCTTGGACAATACAGATCAGCTCCTCCACAAAACTAAGAATAGAATTGGGGAAGAGTAGTCTCTAGCTATAGTGTGTTTTTTTCCAGAAGTAATTTTACAGTGGCCTTAGATCAGTATTAAAAATTTTATAATTCACAGTAGAAAAAAAAGAAAAGTTTTTTAATTTGCACAGCATAACTTGGAGAAATGAATTATTATTTTGGCAATGGTTGCATGATTTGAAGTTATTCCTGGATTTATATTTTCTAAACAATACTCCAAGAAGTACGTTAGAAAATACACATTTCTTGTGATGGGGGGTGGGATGGGGGGGTGGGTGGGAAGAGGGGCCTTGTGTGTTTTTGTTTAAGAAGTTACTTATGCTGAGTGCTTTTTAATATATTCTGTTCTTTAAATATCTGTGTGTAAGGAGAAATAAAAATGAAATTTCTTTCTGGAAGTTCTGCTGCTATAAAAAGTCTGTCTTAGAAGCTGTTTTTTTCTTCTTAAATCCCCATTAGACAATATCAGCTGTATTAATTCATATCTGCATCTGGCCTGTCTAAATCAGAAACTGGATCAGGTCTGAGTCAGGTTATTTTAAAATATGTCAGATACTGATGAGCAAACAGGTTTTATTGTCAATTTTCTTATCAATGTTAACCTTAACTTAGTGCTTCAGCTAGCTTTGTTCTATAATGTCTGTCCTTGACACTAGTAAAAATATGATTTAAGCAAGTCAAACAACAATAAGAAGAAAGAGGTCTAAAAAAACCTTTTCTCTTGGTTTTGACAAAACACTCTGTGGAAATACAATTTCTGCATTTGTGTTATGGAAAGCTGAGAGTCTTATCCTGTTGCTTTTACTTGAACCTTCTTTGTACCATGAAAAATCATCCCACTCTGTGCCAAGAGGATTGTTCCTAGCACTTAAATTGAGTGGGAAGCAGATGATGGCAAATGAAAGAGCAACATATGTGTGTGACGAAGCTTGTCTCATCTTCTAACAGCAGCTATTTTTAAGGAAGGGTAGAAGGGCTCATATCAAAAGAGGAGGGTGCTGATAACACATGGCTTTTGCTTTCAACCAGACAAGGGTAAGATTAATTTAAGACATTCTTTACATGCACAGGCTTCATATAAACTTTTCTGTGGTGTGTTTCGTAGTGAAAAAAAGGTGTCAAAAATGCTTAAAGACAAGTAACGAGCAAGCCTATTTATCTGAATCTGCAGCTTTAGCTCTAAGACTGTGTCTAGCAGAGTGAATAAAGCTGGCTGTTTGGAAGGTCAAGCTGTGTGGAGAGCACCTAGAGAGTTGTTTGTGAGCACAGGAGAGAAACAGCTGGGAAGGCTGCCCAGAGATGTTGTGGATGTCCCATCCCTGGACATGTTCAAGGCCAGGCTGGATAGGACTGTGAGTAACCTGATCTAGTGAGTGGCAACCGTTCCCATGGCAGAGGGGCTGGAAGATGATCTTTAAAGTCACTTCTAACCCACACCATTCTGTGATTTTAAGCTTGCTGCTTTGCTTAGTGGCTCTCATGTTCACTGTTATTCCTTGGAAAACCTTTATTTTTGTTGAGGTTAGATCCTCTGTTTAGTTATAACACTGCACATTTGTCTGTCTGAATAGTCTGGACTATAATCCTAAACACCCAAACTAGTACCAGGCATGAAAGGGACTTATTTTTGTAATGTTTACTCTTGCCTTGCTGCAGGGCAACAAGGGGTCTTGGTGGTGGTGTCAATGTGTGCGTGTTGGAGACACATCTTTGCACATCAGCAGCACAATTCTAGCCTGATTGCCTCAGGAAACTGTAGGTTTGGGGGTATATAAACATGTGTTTTGTAAGCCATTTGGACATATTTCGAAAGGGTGGCAGGATAGTTGACTGAGCACGGACCTGCAGCTTTGGAGAGAAGGCACTGGGGAAGCAAGACAGCCAAAAGGGGTGCAATACAGTAGGCATGGCAAGTAGATTAGGAAATAAAGTAAGAGTAAGACTAGCTAGGAAACTCAAACAGGAGAAGAAGTAACTCAGAGGACAAATGATACAGAATTCCAAATTAATTCTTGTTCATGGGGGAGTGATTTGGCCAGTTTCTGTGAAGGGGGAGCATTAGGTTTCAAAGGCCTGTGTTAACCTGCAGCCCATTAACTGAAGATGATGCATAAGAAGACCTAGACTGCATTCTAGCCTGCAAAGCAACATAAAATTGTCTTGTTCTTTACTCCATCTGATATAATGCTACATACTAGTGTTTTGCCTATAGATTTTTACCTGTTTACTCTTGAGTACAAAGTCTTGTATTTACACATAAACAGATGATCTAAAAAGAGCTACAAATATAGATTGAGTTGCATAAGAAGTAAAGCCTGAGAATATGGCCAGGCAAGGATGAATTCTTTTATAGCAATGCTTAATTTTATTGCAAATACTGGAAGAGGATAAGAAAAGAAAACAAAAAGGACAAGATAGGTGTGGAAGTTTTGAGTGGAGCTGAAGCTGGCCATATTACTGTAACAAAGAGGTTTGCTCATGTTATCATTTGGGGTTTTGTTTTTAGTTATTTATCCACAAAGGTTTTCAGTAAAAATATGGTTTTCAAGCTGGTTACCATGCTTTAGATTGGGTTTACCATTTTATCTTTGAGGGGAGCCCCTTCTCAGGAACTATTTGCAGTAGGTCTCTGAGGCTTCTTCTGTCAATTATCTTCCTGTTTATCAGGGGGAGCATGGAAAATAATCAGTGGTCTGCATGGAGCTTTGTTTGCTGTGTGTATTCTCCCTACCTATTTTTGCTCGTAAGAAAAAAGGCAAGTAGGGCTCAGTTTGGAAAGGTTACAAAATGCTGCTTTGCCAGTTTACCTGGAGGATATTTGGAGGTTCCAGCTGTTAGAATGAAAGTGAACCACTTGCAGTCCTGCCTAAGAGACTGCTTATCACCATCTTGCTGAGCCCATGTGACTCTTTCTGTGGGAATGGATAAGAATGTGCCAGGTTTAGAGGGCAAACTTCATACTTTTTAATACAAATGGCATTCTTCTTCTCCAGACCATAATCCTAATAGAAGAACAGTCACAAGAAACAGCTTCTCTTGCAGGAGGAGAGGGTCATTTCATGAATAGGGAGAAATTTTCCCAGGTGTATTCAATTCTTCTGAACTCTCAGTATGAGAGAGCCCCCAAGCTGCTGAATTCTTAATGATGGCACTTAAACCAAACCAGACTTTTTCATCTGGCTTCAGTGGATGTGAAACACAAAAGTTTCCAGTTAAAATATGGTTTTCAAACTTGTTGCCACGCATGTAGGAAATGGACATGTCTCTTTTGTAGTAGAACTTGCTTTTTCTTACTTATTTTTAATTGTAGAAGAAACACAGGAGCTGGCCGTGGGCAAATAATCAGGAATGAGGAAGTTGTATCATCACATCAGAAGAGTGTTGTATCTTTAATTTTTCATTGTGTCCTTTGTGAAATAAGGACAAACTTACACACAAGCAAACAAAAAAATTAAAAATCTCTCATTAAGGAAGACAAGAAGAGAAGACTTGTCCCTTTATCCTCACAAAGCTACTATATATTTTACAGAACAGTGTTTATGTTCACAGATAGAGCACCTGAAAAAGTCAGTAACTAAGAAAGACAATAATCAGTGAACTTCCTGAGATAGTCTTTTCTCTTTTATTCTGGATGTTTCAAGGGATTTATCTATAGGGTAACTCTGTTTTAGTAGTGAAACATTGCAGTGCCCCAGACATCTGTAACAAAAAACCTCTGTAAGCTACTGGAAAAGGTTCTGTTGTCTGCAGAGAGAATAAGGGACAGACTTCAGTAAAATATTCAAGAAGTGACAGATACGTAGTGCTGCTGTGTGTTGTGAATGCACTAAATAGTTCCCTGCAGAGATGGAGAATGAGATGAAGGGAAATCCACAAAACTGATTATGCTGAAACCAGTGCTGCAAAGGCATGCTTGAAAGGACAAGGGGTAGCTGTGGGAGAAAGTCTGTGTACCACACTTCTATGCTAAAATAGTGAAGGCCAAATCTGAAGGGCTTTGGGCAACTGAATTTATCTATTTTCATTCTCTCCTGCCGTCCCAAGCCACGTGTGGCAGCAGCATTTATTCTCAAATGTTCTAAGGCCCAGGCCTGGGCTTCTTTCCTGCTGTTTGCCATGGTGTTTACCTTCCCTCACAAACAAACAGGACATATTTAAGGGGTGGAAATACATAGTCTGTGTTATTTATTGTTGTGGTTATCTTGCTGTATCTGGCTTGGCTTTTTGCCAAAGCTTCTCTGTATTAAAATCTGGAATAAATTAAATCCTTGTATTAAACAGATAGTTTTAACAAGTAGAAAGTATTGAAGACACTCATTCCTTCAGCATTTTGGTGATTTTTTTTTCAGTTATTTTTTAAAGATGTGAATTAAACAAATAGGATTTTTTCAATGCAGTGCTTATTTATAATCATCTTCCTGATCCCTATGGGCAGGTGCACTATTCTCTGGGTAAAACACTGAGCCCAGAGAGTGGGTGGAGTTACATCCACCTGGCAGCTGGTCAGAAGTGATGTGCTCAGTGTTGGGGCCAGTTCTGTATCGACCAATATTTTCATCAACAACCTGCATTCTTAGCATTATAAAACTCAAAGGACAGAGCCTGTGCATTGTATGCATGCATGAGTTTGACAATAATTAATTTGGCTCTGAAAACACATATGTTTTCATTGGAATGTGCATTTCTAGAGTCTGCATTTCACTCTCAATGTTTGTCTGCCAGTGACCTATCCTCTCCTGTTCTTCCACTGCATGGCTCACTGCTATTATTCTCGCATTTCTCAAGTACTTGAAAATATAGCACTTAAGGTTAAAAAAGGACCTCTCTTGTTTCGTTAGGATCTCTTTAGTTTGCCCCATTAACTGGTTGAAGGAGACTTTTGTCCTTCAGCTGACTTTTCCTTTCACAAAAGGCTTTCATTCCTCTTAAAGGTATTTTCCTATCACAACTGGATTCTACAGGCTTTAGCTTCAAAACCATAGTAAGGCACCTTGACATCCAGAGTGCTGTTCTGCTCTCTGCCTCATGAGAGCCCTTTCCTGCCAATGTGTTGGGTACCAGCTCCCCCTGTACCAGAGAACCACCAGTAAATTTGTCGTAATTCGTCCCTCTCTTGCCTTGCTCTCTGCTCAATTCAGTGTTTTATCACCTGATTAAATGCTATTATTCATTATTGTGAGTTATCTTCAAAATTTTACATTTTGAAGAAAGTGGCAAAGAAGAAGAGACTTCAAGATTTCTACAAGTGAAAAGTGTCAGACTTGTAGATGACAGTCTTGAAAAAATTGTTTAGAGAGAAACATGTGCTGGTTGAATGAACTGTCAAAAATGGTCTATTCTGTTTTGTTTGGTTTTGTTTTTTTTTTCCTTGTTACGACTAACCTAGAACTGATTAGGATGATGACACTTTTTTCAGTATGATTTGACAAATGAATGTGTGAGTATTTCCAGCGCTCGGTCAGGAATCAGCTGTGATTGTGGAGACATGGTGAGGGACTTGAAAACTCTTGAGAAGCTCCAAGAATGGGGTTTCCTCAACCTGTGCAGTAGACCTAAGTACAAAGGAAGGAGCAGAGAGCAAACCACTCTGAACAGTGGAGTTGGAATGCCTTAATAAAGCTGGTTTATTGCTGCTTCAATTACTGGTGCTAACAGCTGCCATCTTTGCAGTAACACAGCACAACTTTCAGCTTTCTGATTCACAAGTTTTTTACTGGGAGGAATATACTAGAGATAGCTCTGCAATGTTTCTTCTGTATTGGTTTTAGGACTTGCATAATGTCTTTCTATTTTTTAATATGCACTTTTGCAGCCATTAGATTTCTGGTTATAAAACCCTTATATTTTCTTTTATCAGTGCTGCTAAGTCACTTATCATCCAAACAATGTAATCTTCAACCTGTTTATCAGCATCCCTCTCACTAAACACAATCCATTGACACCCAGTGAGCTCTGGGGTGACAGTATCCTTGGAGGAAAAAAACAAACCAGAAAGCAGCCCTGTGTCTTGTTTAAATTAAACTAAGATGTAGGAATCCACTACCATACCTGACTTCTCATCAAAACTGGAGAGGCTAAACATTCCTGTTACTGAAAAAAAAGAACCAAGTATTAGCACAGCCAAGGCAGACAACAAGTATTCAAACTCCAGTGCAAAACTGGTAGCAAAAAGAACTAGATGTATTCAATATCATGAATCCATTTGTCTCACTGACACAATTATATCTGAAGACTTGTGCAGCACAGCAAATACACAGGTGAGTCCAACACAAAACTCATAGGATGAAAAATCTCCTATTGACTCCAAAGGAGAGATTTTGGTACTTTGGGTTCTTCTAGAGCTGGTTAGAAGTCAAGCAACACTGTTGCACAAGCAGCAGAAGTAACATCTCTGATTGTCTATGGCTTTGTTCCGCAGCCCCTAGTTTTCATTCCTTGTGCCCACTGCAGCCCTTCTACCTGATATATTTGGCTGAGGAGAAACCACAGCACACATGTACATCAGCATACTAACCACTACGTGCTGACTTAGTGTCTGGGGCCTGTCACTTGATTACATAAAGACCTAAGTTATAAATTATTCTTTAATGATCTACTCAGCTATTTTTTTAATGAAACCTGTAAGACTTTAATTAACATATTTAAGGCAGCTCCCTTTATCAAATGTATTCAAATGTGGCTAATATATTCAAAAGATAGAGGGGAGTGCAGTCTCTTATAAAAATCAATCTGAATGGCGAACATCTTACAAACCTTCATTTGTGCATCATGATGAAGAGTGCTCTTGTATGCTAGAAGTGTGCTGTCACATCTTGTTAATTATTGGTGCCACATTCTTTAAGGACTTAGTAGCCTCACAAAAGTGAACCCACAAGCACCAAAATAAGAATTGAAAAAAAGGAAAAGCAGCAACTGATCTGAAACTGAAAAAAAAATTATCTACCTAATAAATAAAAGACTGTTAAAAGAGACAAGTGAGGGCCAATCTATCATTGGCCTCTAAGAGACTGATTTTTCATAAACACAGATTTGCATTAATGTTCTGTCTGGCTAAACAGAATAGTTTGGATTTGGACTAATATTTGAATTTTTGGTAATAATCCATAGTATGCATTTGTTAGCTTTAATTGACAGAAGGAATTGGGAGATAATCCAAATATTGTAGAGACTTACTGTCTTACATTAAAAAAAGTATTAAATGTTTACTGCCAACCAGTCACATCTTTCTGTAATGTGAAATATTTGTATTAGTTCCCTAAGTCTGCTTGTTGTAATTTGAAAAACACAGATTTAGTGTTTAGTGGTTTTAGATGTTCAATACATTGTCTGCAATTGGTTACTTTCTTTCTATCAACTTAATTGTGTAGAGGAAGACATAAAAGACAAGTATGAAGAAAAATTGTGTGAGGCACACAATTCAAATAGAGTGGGAGAAATTATGATGATGATTTTCACTTAAAAGTAAGTTAGTGACATGCTTATAACCATGGTCTGGGGTCTGAAACAGCATTTTAGCAGTGGGGTAGATTTCTCTAGCTGTTTGTAGTTTGAGTAGCTGCAAAATACTTGGTGATTCTCACACATTCAAAAAGTCACTAAATACAGTGAGACATGAACAGGTTTTAATGGAAAACGCACAGTAAACAGTCATCACTATAGAAACTCTTCCTTCCTTCTGAAGCTACATCATGTGACCTGTCTAGGGCTTTATGATTAAAATAGACAGTCTTGTAGTAGGAGAAATGCAGAGTAACTTTGAGTAAGTAATGCTTTATGCACTCTTAGAAACTGCAGTTTGGTTTCAAGAAAAAAAACCCAAATGCTGCCCACCTCAGCTCTCTCAGCTGAAGTACTTTTCTTTAAGAAGAGATAAATAATCCATGGAATTGTTTGCACAACAATTTTGAGTAATACCCTCATGTTTATATAAGATACTGTTTCAATAAATCATCCCTCATCTGAATAATAATCTTTAGTTCTATGTGAATATGAACAATTGAACAATTTCAAACTCTGTATTGCTTTCAGTGTCACTTTTTGGGCTTCTTTGTTCTATTCTATTTTTCTAAATGTATCTTAGTCTGATTTCCATGACTTAGTTTTTGTTTCTTAATTTTCTATTGTTGTAATTCAAGCATTTTTACTGTCTTTTTGAAAGCAGTATAATCAATTCAATGTAGTATTAAGATATTTCACTATATAATTAACTTCAGGTCTTTCAAGACTTGCTTTTACATAAAGTACAAAGATATTTTCTTTACAAAGTCAATAAATTAAAACTCTACAAGCTTAATGAAATTTTGATGAAATGCTGTTTTATCACACCTGGTGTTTTCTTCCATTCTCAGTTTTGACATCAGTAACAGTAACTCATATTTCCTAAATATCTTTATGGAATAGAAGGAATAAATAGAAGCTGCATTAATGACTGCTGGTTAATGATTTTAACTTGTATAAACAATTGAGCAATGTTATTTTTTAGTTTTATTCACTCTTTTAATCTGGAAAATCTGTTTCAGTCCTTTAAAAGAACCCCATGATGTTGGAATTAGTTTCACCACTTACTCAGTGTGCTTTTTTGCTCTTGATAATTCTACTTTTTTTTTTTTGTTAACTGTCTAGTTCCTTGAATATAAAACCAAAACAAACCACCCCCCCAAAAAAACCAAACCCCAAAACAATACAACAACAATAAAAAACCACAAACAAAACAAAAAGCCACAATCCAGAACCAAAACAAAACCCGTCAGGAAGTGGACTGAGAGGTGACATATCTGAAGTAATTTGGTTTGCTGATATGTGGTTCATAAAGGACTCTTCCCCTTTCCTAACCCTGTAATAATAGAAATGCACAGGAGTTTCACAAAGCAGTGAAGGGGAGGAATGAACTGAAGTGCTCAATAGTGCAGATTACAAAAAGGAAAATTTATATGAATTGGTTGGTTTTCTAGGGAGTCTTTGAGTGACCTCATTAGATAGCATGTTTTGTTTGTTTGTTTTTTAAATAAAATGTTATTTCTAGCATCCTATTTCTTCTTCCTGTGGTGTTTTCTTCAGTGTTTTATCACCGCACAATTTTTGTTTTTCACACTTAAAACAATAAATCTGTAAGTTATAAAGGAAGAATAAAACAAAGAAGAAAAGTTGTAGAGTACTGGGCAGGGGAGTATTTCTGTTTTAATGTATTATATTATCCATAATTTCCAAGACAGTTTTTCAAGTTGGCCCCACCTCCACCCTTTTTCCTTTCCTTGTTTCCCTTTTTGTCTGTAATTCAATGCTGCTTTTATACAGCTACATTGGGTAAGACTGTAGGTCCATCCTTTTGGCACGAAGGGGATAAAATTGTCTTTTGCCAAAGGAGATTCTTGTTTTCAGTTTTAATCCTTCATAATCCCCACCCCCTTTATACTCCTTCAAATTCTGCAGAATAATTCAGACTCAAAAGGGTTGAAGGTGGATTTGGAATTTAATTTAACTTTTCCTCACAATTGTGTTCTGAAAACATGAATGATGAATGAGTTGTACCAGTCTACTCAGTAATGCAGTATGAGGAAAGGCAGTCCTTTCTACAGAAGATACTAGTTAAAAACTGTAGGCTAAGCAACTTGGATTTCAACCTCGTGATTTTTGAACATGATTGCCAATCGCTGAATCTTGCCTTATCAAACTGGCAGTTACACTGGTAATTAAATGGATGCAAAGCGGGGCCAAAAGCACATCCAAGGTACATTGAACTATTCAAGAAAACTTGGTCCTCTGCAAAAGTTATCCTTTTCCTAGTCAAAGTCAGAAAAGAAGTAACAGCTTGTCATCCACCCCATCAGGTTTTATTTAAAGATTTGATCTTAGATGGAGGCCTAGCTAGTCGCCATTGTCACATAATTTAATAACTGAGTATTTCTGATCATTCATGTAGATGTGGCCCTGCAGGACGTGGTTTAGTGGTGGACTTGGCAATCGTAGCTTAACAGGTGGAGTCAAGGATCTTGGAGATCTTTTCCTAAACTATTCAATGGATCTATGACTACTGATTAAGTGCATTTAGAATAGTCATATATGCGTGGAACAACTTGGAAACTGTCGCAGAAAGGAACACGACCAAGAACAGAGAAAGAAATAGCTGAAGGATGTATAAAGGTGGAGTGAGTTTATAAAGGAGATCATGTTAAGCGGTGTATGTATGGAAAATTAGGATGAAAAGGTATTTTGAGTGCATAGTTCAAAAGAACATTTACAGCTTTTGTAAGGGCTCATGAGTGAGCCAGGAGGAGATATGAATGGAGGATGGCCTTTACACCAATGTTTTGAATGTGCTGTGAGAAAAAAAAAATTAAAGCAGATAGACAGCATGCAATAAATGAATAATAATGATAGGGTTAGTTTTGATCTGGCTTCTGTCAAGAAGTTGGACATGTATCTTAGTTTAATTTGCCTGGACTTCATCAGTGTGCAGTGCAACTCTAAGGAACAATTAATCTTATTTTTTTAAATGCCTTTCTTAAAATGGAGTTGCTTGTTTTTGGGGGGTGACTGTTTTCTCTTTTTCAGGAAAAAGGAAGTCTTAAGTGGTGACTTCACATGAACCTTCTAGCCTGTAGGCAACTGTAGCTAAGAGCTTCTCGTCCTAAGCAAGGATTAAGAAATAGGAGAATGACAAAAAATTTGCGGGGACAAGGAGTGTTGGTAAGGTTCCTGATTCCCCAAGTTCCCCAGCTCATGATTGGCTGGACACAAGAGTATCTATGTTTCTGGCCACAGGAAGATCCAATTAAACTGTAACTCCAAAGGCAGAGCTCATTACGATATAACCTGAGGCATGCTCCATTCCTTGTGGACATCCACGGCTTTTCACAGGATTAGGTGTCCTTGCTGCAGTTTGTCTGAAGAGACTCTACATTCAAAAACTATTCTTTTGATGTTTTTGAGTAGCTAAAAACTTGCTGCTATTTACGACAATTTCCAAAATGTAAAAAAAGGCCCTATTTATTGATTGGTTGCATATTGCCTGACTCCAAGGTTCTCTTTCAAAGCAAATCAATAGAAGCCTTAAGTAATCCACAGAGATTTAATGCAATTCAGTGGACTAATCTCCATGAAAAATGAAAATGGACCTTTATCTAAAACGTAGAGAAATATACTCTATATTTCCTTAAGTTTTCCACATAGTACATTTTCTCTGCTTCTATTTAAAATGTCTTTTTGGGAGGATTATATTCCCTGGGTCATTTTAAATCTCTAGGGTTTTTTGTTCTAGAGTGTAAAATGTTGCATTTTTCATATCTTTGTTTTTTTTTATTATTATTTTTTCTTTCCCCTTCAAATGGCTTTTTTTTTTCATAATTTTAGGGATTTTTTTGTCATTATCATGATAAGTAACAGAGGATTAGACTACTCTGCAGCAAATTTGTGTTCAATGAGCACAGCTGAATTAATGATAAAATACACTGAGAACCTTCTTGAAAGGTTTGAAAGTTGGACGAAGGTAAGCTTTTTCTTACGTTCTGTGGGAAAAAGGCTTCTGTAGCTCTTCTTTAAAATCCAACTGGCTTTGTTTGCAGAAAAAAGAACTGATATATTTTTTTCTGAGAATTTTCTCCTGGACATTCAAAAAGACGCGGGATAAGAAATGTGGCTTGACTAAACCTGTGTTTTCAGTTTTCATCTGGGATAGCTGAATGGTATTGCATAAAAGAATGATGTTCTTACTCTTTACTTGAGCTTTTCTTCTTTTGTAACAGGAGCTGTTCCAGTCCTTTCCCTTTTAATTGGTTCCCATCCCATCACAGGACTACTGCTGTTTTCCTTCAAGGAAACTGTGTTGCCCTACATAAACATGAAATTTCAATAATTATCTGTTCTGGATAAAAGGAGTTCTGACTGGCAGAGTTCAGATCCTCTAGGAATTTTCCTCTAACTCCATTACCTTCTGTATTATGGGAAACTTTTACCCCATGAGCAACTTCTACACACAAATACATTATCTCATAAGTAAATAAATGACAATTTAATTAAGTCTAGTTGAAATCAATAGGAATTCTCCTCCACATGCCTTTGCAGATGCTACAGGGTAGGTAATTTAGTATTTGAGAATAAGGACTATAAATCAAAACCAAATATTCACAAAACATACTTGGGAGTTTTTTCTAGGTTTGTATTAACTGCTCGTCTGCTTGCATGCTATACTCTGTCAGAATAACAGTATTTTAAACAAAGTGGTAATTCACAGCTAGTTAAAATATTTGTCCTTTAATGTAAAACAGGAAATAAAAGAAGTTTTAAAAAATTCTGGAAATTCAGGATTGCACTATCTAATAAATATAAAAATATAGATTTTAAAGAAACACATTCATTTGCAAGATTTAGAAGATTCCACACTGAGACATAGCAGGTCTTACAAAATTATTCTAAGAGATTAATTTAAAGCTATTTCCAATTCAAATGCAAGTTGATGTTTTTTTGTGCTACTTTTTACAAAATTTTGGAACAAACTATTATGCATATGTTCATCCTTGTATTTTTCTAGATAAATACTATTTATTGTTTATATCATATTTGTGCTTTTAGTATTGACCCATGATATTAACACATGACGTTAGGAAGTTTTTATTTCTGTAAGATATTGAATTTTAAAGCATTCCAAGACTGTTGATTATTTAGACATTAGAAAAAAAAAATAAAATATTGAGATGAAAATCAATCCATCTGTATTCTTGTGTCAAAGTTCTGTTGCAAATAAAATATTTTCTTCACAATATGAGGAAGAAGGAAACCAGACTTAGATTCTGAAGGAAATGATTGTTTGGAACATGACTTCATTAAAAAAATAATTGTAAAAAGTTTTTCTTTGGGCAAATTTGGCTGTATTTCATGTCAGATGAATTAGGAATTAATTTTTTTGGTATAAAGCCCTAAGGCTCCATAGATCTTCCCTTTTTAAAATTATTTATCTGACTATGTGGACTTAGGCTTTCTAATATCTGTACTTTTTTTCTGGTTTTTTCATATTATCTAGAAAGGTAGATCTTGATTTTTGTCATTGTGTTAAGAAAATGGTGAACTTCACAAATTTAATTTTGAGGTTTCCTCTTAGGTCTTAAGACTTGTGTGCTTTTCTGAGCTTGTATGTAAGCTTAAGTCTTTAAGCACAGCTTTCCACCTCATTTGATATGTATGTGGATACCCAAATTAAAAAAAAAATTGCAAACCCGATGCCAATAGCATTATGTATTTTTAAAACATCATTTTTGAAAATACTGTAGAAACAGCATCCCATTCCTTTTTTCAGCCAGGCGAATTATAAATTGTGTTATATGAAAATTTCCTGAATAAAATTTAGAAGTGCAAATTGTTTAGAGCTGCCTCTGTTTTACAGGTAGGAATAGCTCATCCTCTGTGATACTTATGTTGGCATATTTAGATTCTGTACTGAGTCAGAGTGTGTTAGTATATGTAGTCATAAGAACT
>JANRGV010000001.1:84089980-84117952 GCA_024734035.1 Alethe castanea | reverse complement strand
GGGTTTCATATTGATCTGTGGAGAGCGAAATATTTTATGCAATCACATAAATCACACCTTAATCAGTGACGTTTTTTGCTTTGGATCTGGTATGATTGTAAATAACCACTGTGAAATGTAACAGTTTTGGTACTTTTGCTGAGCACGTTTCACAGAACCCCTGGGAGACTGACTGATATGGGGCATATTTGTCAATATCTAAGGGTTAGGATAAGGATCAGCTACAAAAGCGCTTTCATTTTCTTAATGCTCTTTAGGTGACTAGAAAAAATGAAGGAATCAGGGTTTGCCTCTCCCACTTCCTAGTAATGTCTGTGCCTTTTTGCTCTTAGATATCCACAATTTTTAATTTTTAAAAAATATTTTTATTTTATTTTATATTTCTATTGCTGTGTACTTTGTGAATAAAATACAGCAATCTGTCAGAAGTATAGTTTTGGAGGAATGGATATAGAAAAAGACAATGCTTTTTACTTCTTCCTTTCCCAGAAACAAATGAAGAAAACCCCCTATGCAAACAAAAAAAAAAAAATACATGCAATATATGCAGCAATATTCCAGTCCCAGCATTGAACATTGGAAAGAGTTTTTGTTCTATGTGCGAAACTCTTTTCCTGTCTATAAGTGAATGATTCCTGAGGATACATCAAAAAGACTGAGGGAAGATTCATCATAGATTGAGATTATTTTTGAGGACATTTGACACATTTAATTTAATTAGTTTTTTGTAAAGAGAGAATTTATACGTGTGCAAAGTTAATGAACCTTTTTGTGTTTTGCTAAAGTAAGGCTGGCTGAATTTAAGTTTTAGGGGTTTTTGAAACTGATCTCAAGTTCTTCCATTTGTCATATATTGGTCTTCTAGACCTACAGTTTGCCGAAATGTTAATCTACACATCTACACATTGCGAGAAAGAGAGACTTGCTTTTAATAAAGTTATTGATGGATCTCGTTAGACAAGGAGAAATAATTTTAGACTCTGAACTGCAAAACCCACATAGAATAACACACCATATAAAAATATAAAATATATTATCATATTAGTAATGGTATTTCAGCAAATTTTATGTGATTAAAATGTCCTTATTTCAATCATGTATTCTATACATTTTTTAATTGTAAATTTGTGTTTACCAACTAAATTTGTCTATGCTCACGAGCTTTAGAGATGCTTTAGCATTTAAAACTTTTCAAAAATGGTCTTTCATCATAAGGAGTTAAACCTCTTCATGTCTTATATACCAAAAGCACTGATAAAATCCAGTTGGTCTAACTGTAATCCTGAAAAGAAAGAAGCCTTAGCTGGCTTTGTCATTGTTACCTGTCAAAGTATCCATTTTTAGTGTGACATGGTATGATACTTTGGCTATTGTATATAAACTTTCAAATGTCACAAGTTCTTCTAGAGCTTTTTGCCTTTAGTTCCAATGCTGTGAATATATTTTAAAGATGAAAGTTCATTCTCTGTTGCATCAACCTGTACCTAGCTTTGCTTAAAGTGTTGGATGTTTTTTGAAGTATTCTGAAGGATTGTTCCAAACACAGAGCTGGGATTCAAACGATTGCTCATTCCTGGTCCTATAAGAATGGATCTTTAATAATTTTATCTTCACTTCTTGATTAGTTTGTATTGGTTCCAAATAGACTTCTCTTCCAGTTAATCAGCTCACAGTAAAGACGGTCCCAAGTTAAGAAGCGTCCAAATTTCTTGGTTAATGGCTTTGCTAACAGAAAGCGCCAGCATAGAAACAATTAAAATTAAATTTTCCTTAATTTTTATTCAGAAAATCATGTAGAAGAATGGGAAAAGTAATTTTACATTTGAATAAATTGAAATAAAACATTAACAATAAAACTTCTTGCAGTGTACTTATATTAAAAAAAACCCAAACAAATTATGCCCTGAACCAGTTTGTTGAAGAGCTGTCTCATGAGAATCAAAACCTCGCTCCTGGCTTCAGTGGAAAGTGAACTTCTGCGATGTATTTTCCTTGTTTTTTCTTTATAAGGACACCCTGTCCAGACTCTTTCTTTCTTGTTGCTTTGAGCTTCAATTCTTCCCACAGTGACTTATGGCACCAGAAGTTCAGAATATCTGGCTTGTCGCTTTGACATAGTCCAAGTCTCTGAGATACACATTGTTCTGGACAGAACAAGGAAATGGAAAGGCAATGTGCTTTTCACCACATGGTTGCAAGAAATATGGAATGTTGGTAATTAGCTTCAAGGGACCTGTCCAGATTCAGTTGTATCTTGAAATGAATTAATTGAGTTTCAATGATCTCGAAAGGGTTACAAGTGCAAATATGAACTAAGAGCCTATCTAAGATTATATGACCAGTCAGAGTCTAAAGTTGTCTGAGCTGGAAAGTAACTGCCCAGGAACAGAGCAGGAGGGTGGATGAAAAACTTAACTTGTTTTGAACAGAAGAACTAGCTGAAGAAGAAACAATATGAATTAAGGATCAGACTGAATAGAAAAGATGAGAGTAAAAGTCATCACCTCTTGTAAAACCTTCCAGTAGTAAACAGAATAAAGTTTTTAAGTGAAAGTATCCTCAGTAATGCCCTGTGTTAACCTTGTTCCTTTTAAGGGATATAATTGAAATCTCCGAGTATGTGATAATTGCAGACTGTAGTAGATAATTTCCCTTCTCTCAGGAAACAGTGGTGGATTTCATGTTAAAATGGATCTGGGGCTATCACAGAACTTGGGTTCTGCAGGGCTATGAAGCCCTTGTTATTACTCTCAGTAATTGGCGCTTCCCTTTTGCTTCTTGAAGATAGAAAATAGGACATGCTCTATTTCAAACTTTTTTTTTTGTATGAAGTGTTTGCTGGGAGTGGGCACACAGAATGTCCCTCTTCATCCACACCATTTTGTGGTGCATATGGATTGATAATGGACTTGACAACTCATGCCACCTTTGTCAGATATTTTTTAATTTAAGAACGGCTGGCTCAGTTTCCAGTGCGTTTGCAGAGATGGAGAGCCACAGCCAGTCAACAGCTGCAAGTTTTCTAACAAATATGTACTTGGACCCATGCCTAAGTGTACTTCCCTGGAAAGGTACAAATGTTATCTCTCAACAGAGATGATGTTTTCCTCAGAGTCTTGTAAAGGGAGAGGCTTCACAGAATTACAGGATGGGTCCCGTACACTATGGTCCATCGTGTACCACCTGGGTACGCTATAGTGGGCCATCTGATCCAGCCTCCCTGCTCAAGCAGGGTAATCCTGGAGCACATGGCACAGAATGCATCCAGATGGTTCTCGAGTACCTCTGGTGAGGAAGACTCCACAGCCTCTCTGGGCACTCTTTCAGAGTGTGCTCACCTGCACATTGTAACAAAGTTTTCCCTCCTATTCAGGGGGAACTTCCTGTGCATTAGTTTTGAAAATCTGGGGGGAAAAGGCTTCTATAAAAGAAAGTTTAATGTATATACCTAGTAATTTTTGTGTCTGTTTTGTTGGTTTTTTGCTGCATTTTTATTCTGTAACTGGAAGATAAGGGGGGAACTGAGAAATGGAGGTCTGGAGCCCTAAATGTATTTAAACCCTAATACCACTGAAGTAATTAGAAATTCAAAGCTTAGATAGGAACCGAATGGTTAAAATCCTTTGCAGGCTACCTATGTGATTTAATCATGGTTTTGCATAAAAACATGAAACTTAATTTTGCATGATGTTGAGCATCAGCATAAACAAATGTGATGATAAAAGACTACTTTGGTACTATAACATAGATATTATGAACATTAAAATTTAAAACAAGTTTGTGCTTGCCATGAAGATACTGCATTTTAAAGAAATATTAGTTTAGGAGAGGGAGATTTTTTTACCTCTTCATGTCCTGGAGGAAGTACAGTGATTGCTGTCCTGACTAGCCATTTTTGAGTCTCACCCTCTGTCTTGGAGATGTCCCTTTTACTCCCACACTCACTTGAATAGTTGGAATTGAGATTCTTGGGGCTGAAGAGATGAATAAAAATGAAGGTACACTCTTGGCAGTACTTTTTGTACTGCCTAGGCAGGGAAAATAGCCATACTTTATTCTCTAAAAGCATTTTTAGCCTAGATCAGAGTTAAGCAGACTGCCAGTCTTAAAGAGAGTTTTAAAACAGTCTTCTTTTCTTAATTTAGAAGTATATATGCTACTTCATCCAGAATTTCATTTTCAGTCAGTAAGAACATTGCATTACAATTTTTTTTGTTTTTCTTTTTTTTTCTTTTTTTCTTTCTTTTTTTCTTTTCCAGGAAAAAATACATCTAAACTTAATACTATGTTGTTTCTTTGAATGCAAAATTGAAGATCATTTAAGGCACTTCCAATTGCCTGGCCTGTATTTTCTAAATCCTAAAAGTGGTGTCAGTGTAAGTAATTTTTAAATGTAATGTTTTCCATAAGCACTAAGCATACAAGATGTGTTAGTCATATTATGACTTTAGGACATGTATTTGTAGTCCTTAGACTTAATAAAAAAATGAACAGTTGCTGAAGGTAATATACTGTATGTTTTTCAGTTAGTAGCAAAGACAAATATCTTGTTATAACATATAGTACACCAATAACTTTTACATTTAATTGTACTGTTTAGAGGTAAAAATCACATCACTCTAAATCAAGGGCAGCTGGATGGATAGATGAAAAACTAGATTAATTCATTTGATAAGTGACACTTGAAATAAAAAAAAAGGAGGGAAGAAATGCACAGCAAAGAATGCAAACTGCATCTCTCACATATTTCCCATGTTCATTAAAAAATTGAGAGGAAAATTGCTGTAATGTGTGTAGGAAAGCAATATTAGTAGAAAGAATGGAAAATGTTTCTGCAGGACTTTGTAAGAGAAAAAAAAAATTCCTGGGACCATTCATGCCTTGCTTCCTGTTATTTATTGGTAATATTGTTGAAATGGAAAATTATAAACTGACATTTTACATCATGTTTTGATAAATATTTTTTAAAAGACATGTTTTGTCAGCTTTTAAGATGTTTTGGGCATGTTGGGGGAGGAAAAAAAAATTGAATTTACTTGAATCTAAGGAATTTCTGAAAGATCAGAGCAATTAAGAGCAGTTGAAATATATATCAATTTAAAATGGAAAAAAAAAAGAAATTTTCCAAGAGATAAGAAGAGATCTTGCTAGAGAGCTTGTACAGGGAGGAAAACAAATAATCTTTCAGGAACAGGAGAAGCTTGTGCACAATTTAGTCTCCATATTTGGATCCTTCACTGATCCAGTGAAAGATTGTCTTCATTTGTCAATGGTCTTAAATTTCTACCAATTACCATGACTATATGGCAAAAGTCATGGTCTAGTTTTTGAAGCAAAGAGGAAAGAAAGCAGGGAGTAATTTGCAATAAAGTCAAAAGATAGTAGAAAGATCTACTTGAAAGACATTGTAGTGTTTGCTAAGAATGGTGACAGCAAGGAGAAACTGGAAAAGGACAACAAAGGATGTAAACTTTTTTTTCTTTTTCCTGAGTTTCATGGTGGAAGAGAAATTGCTAGGCAGGGAATTATATATGTGTGAGCACAGTATCTCTGTATAACAGACATTAGATATTTATTGCAATGTATTGTATTATATTGTAATAGTATAGTATGCTATGTTATATTATATTTCAAATAGATTTATATCTATAAAAATCCACTAAGACTCTAAAATTAAAATGTAGTACATGGAGAACGTGTGACATTTTTGACTAGTGGCATAGGTAGTAAAGGAATTAGAAGAGAAATACTTGAGGTAGACATCCTCTTTCTCATCCTGTAGGTAGGAGAATAAATGAGGAGAATGGGAGAAAGTTCAATTTTTTGCCCAACAGATTTGATTGCATGGTGTAGTAGGCTGGTTTTACTTGTGATCAGAAACAGTTTGCAGTTTGCCTGCAAAATAAGTGAAATATTAATAAGCTAGCCTGCCACAAAGTGAAAAATGTTGAATGGGATTTGAATGATAGTCAAATGATCCCTGTATACAGAGATGAACATTAGAGTTATTTTAAATCACATTTGTTTTCTTTTTCTCTTTAATTACTGATACTTGTAGATACTCAGTTATATTCTGTAACAAATTTGGAATTATGCTCATCTATTTTGGTAAAATTTCACATCAAGCCTTGGGAAAGAAAAACAAATTTGTTTTTGCCAGACAATAATTTGGAAGAAACAAGAATTCTTAACTCTGTTTGCTTGTAAATTGGAAGGGCTGGAGTAGTTTGATGAAAGAATCATTAATTTCTAGGAGAAAAAAAAGACAGTAAAATACACTGTCAAAAGAAACTGAAAAAGAAAGAAATATTAAGCCATTTATATTATGAAGCAAAAAGGTGATGAAATTTTTAAAGAGAGACTGAAATGACACTACAAAGAAACAAAACCCTAAAAAACCCCGATGAATAAAAAGCTTAAACAAGAAAGGAGGAAGCTGGAAAATATATATTGGAAAATATATAAAAGTGTGCAAGATGATGACTAGAAATTCTAAAGGCAATTCTAGTTTGGTTGGAGACAAAAGTGAAGGATAGAGAAGGATGGAAAAGATGAATCTGAGTTTTTTCAGAAGTGGTTTCCTGATGCAACTGCAGGTGGTTGTCTGAATTCCATAACTGGTGTAGTAATCAAATTTTATTATAGTACTCGGATGAAACAAATTATGATATTACATAAATATGCAGTTGAAGAACACTAATAGCACATCAGGAGCTTATAGCATATCAGTAGGGATCCTGAAAGTAAGAGGACCCTCTGTAGCAAAATTACTTAATCCTTGGATAAGAGAAATATAGAATAAATGGATGTCTGGAATTTAAATTAGTTGTTACTGTAGTTTATTTCTCAAATTACTCCATTGGAGATTAATTTTTAGATGGTAAAATTAAAACCACATTTTAGTAATAAACTATGTCTCAAAATACTTTTTCAGAAGAGAATAGTAATTCAAAATACAGTTTTAGTTGCTATTTGTGAGAGTGTTAGATACAATCATAATTATATCTGGGCACGTATGTAGAATCCAGACATTCAGATTACATTTCATAAGCTTTCTTCAACAGCCGCAAGTCTGATTAAGATAAAGGTGTTTAAATGTGGTATTCATTCGAATATTGAAAATACAACAAGTTTGAGAGCACATGAATGCTTTGGTATGTGTTGCTCAGTCTTCAGAACAGAAATAAACCTTTATTTTGTTTTATTGGAGTAGTATGGAAAAGAAATAACCAAGGAGAACTTAAAGAACACAATGAGAGTTAAAAAACTCCTCTACTACCTGTCCCAGTCTTGTACGTTTCCCATAGTTATTTAATTAACCAGTATTTTGGTGTCTCTCCCTTGCTTGCTTCTCTATCCATTTGCCAAAGAAAAGTTTAAGGAGCTGTTTCGTTTCAAAAGATGTGACACAGGACATGGAAATCTGTATCTTACTCTCTTAGTCCCAGTTAATGTTAAAACAGGCCATATGCTGATGCTCCTCTCTCTGTTCAGCCTGGTTAAATATATTCGACTTCATCCCTGCTCTGTATAATTATGTTCAAGCCTCTCATTGCCTCTGTTGGATTGCCCCAGTTCTCTTAGATTGCGGCTTATGTTTAACTCTGCATTTCCTACCCTTGGAGAATAATATTTCCTCTCTTCTCTCTTATCTTGAGATACTTTTTAAAAAACTGATGAGAGTCAACTAGTTAACTAGCATGTATTTTGACAACACTCTAAACGGTCTCAGTAAATAATTTTCTGGTTTCTGTAGAACTTACGCATGTTTGGGAAAGGGACATGTCAAGTGAATAGCTTCTGTAGCAGAATGAGAAATAATAGGGAAAAAAAAGGTATCTTTTGTGTGCCAAGGCCTTAATTTTAGTTTAATAAAATGAAAAGACTTGTGATTATTGCCCTAAATGTTTGAATTTATTGAAATTTAATTAATTGAAATTATTGTCCCAAATGTTTGTTTGGAGTAGATTTGCTAAGGCCAGGCAAAGAGGATTCCAAAGGGCACCCTGTTACCTTTCAAGGTGTATCTAAGGAAATCATCTTTCACTTGCTTTTTGGGTTCACTGGTACAGCTGTTGTAAAACCACTGTGGTTATCCACTTAGAGTTCTCCTTGATGATGCATTCAACTTTCTTAGAAACTTTTAGAGATTATTTTTTAAAATGAATTATCACCAATTAAAGTGAAACTCTTTAATTCTCAATTAAGCTGTTTAAGTATTTAATTTTGATAGCTTGTTTTTGTATCATAATATTTTCCTTTTCATGCACCATGCAAAGAGGTCCAAATCTGTTCTGATATAATTTTTTGCAGGTGTTTCCTGTACAGCCTTTTCAGATGATTGAGTAAACATGAAACATGAAAAAAATCTCACACTGTGAGCTTGAAAATCACTTAGTGTGTGCTACACAGCCATCTGACCTGTAGTCCACACGTAGATATTAGAGTGATGCTGTGTGTCACCTCTTACAAAGAAGACAGCATTCTGAATCTCTATGACCTGCATAAAATAAGAAGGGAGAATATTGGTGCATACTTAGACAGTTGACAGTTGGCTGCAAAGATGAGTGACTTTTTTTTTTGCATCAGTAATGTTTAATTGTGAATCAGCCCAGGAAACACACAGCAGTTGCAAGAAGGCCTCAGGAGCATCAGGGGTTTGAGTAGTCATAATTTCTTCATGTCTCTGAGCAAGCAGGTTCAGCTGTGGTGCTGTGTAAGCACTACTACATCTTCCCAGAAACACATTTATGTAAATACAGAGAGATAATTAACCCTTATCAGTCAAGCTACCTGCAGCAAATCCTCACATGCTTGTGATAAAAAATGAGAGCCAGAATTTATCATCTGGCTTTGTTTTGGAGCCTTTGTTTTCTTATATTTCTCTCATTGACACTAAATATGCCACTTTTTCATTACAATCAGGTTTGTTACTTTCTACTGCTTTGATGAATGGAGCAGGTAGTTTAACGAACTTCTGGTGTATTCTGCTAGTCTCAAATGTCTTCCATAATAATTGTTGTTTCTAATCAGCCCTTCAATTCTTTCTACTATAGTCTTGATTTTACTTAGAAGCTTTTTTGTCCTAGTTCCATCCCAGATCAGTGGGGGAAGGTATGGCAAAGATATTATTTTGTTCAATACCATCTTAACGTCATTGCCAGGGTCAGGGAAAAAAGGGCTCTCTCTTGCTTACAAGGAGGAGAGTGTTCTTTTCTAGTTGGGAAAAAGGTTGGTGTGGTGTAGAAGACCTGATCAGTATTTTGTAGTGGGCTTTCAGTGTAAATAATTTCTTTGTCTTACACCTTTTTTTATTGGTATTGTTGCTGTTCGTTTTCTTATCTCATTGCTTTTTCCAGTAAATTATTCTTATCTCAACCTGTGATCTTTGCCTTTTTGTTCCAAATTGGAGCCTACAATTCCTAAAATGTGACTCTTCCAAATAGACTGTGCTGGTTTCACTTTCCTCCATAGTCATAAGACATTTCTCACTTACTAGCTTATTTGGCTACAGGGCTAACAAAAGCATAAAAGAATGTATTAAAATCAGTATGCTTAAGCAATGAGACATGATATATAAGAAATACATAAATACTGTATAATACATGTAAGAAAGTGGCTAGTTTTTGCAGCTGCACACTGTTACAATAGTTGAAGACAGAAAAAGGACTGCATCAGTGTAAATGTGGTGACCGAATAAAAACCCCTGCATGTGTGTGTGGGAAAGGGCATCTTTTGAATAATTGAATGTTAAGAGTTACCTAGAAACTAGAAAACTAGTTTTCTTTTTTATGCTTGATCTCATTAGTTTTAATAGAAAAAAAAATCAGCTTTTTATATTGTTTCTAGGAAAAGATGCACAAAAAGAAATTAAATATTAATTTAGATAATGGAATACATTTATAATTTTTTAAATATCTATGTAGATGATTTTCTAAATTTTCTTTTTTGTATTATTTTGAATTTGTAGCCTTTCAATTGTGAATTTACTAGATTATGACAAAACATTGTTATTTCTTCTATTACTTCACCCCTCCCTTATTATGGGTAGCTAAGAACAATGAAGTGTTTAATAGAACATATTTTCATTTCTCTTCTCTGCGTGTTTCCAGTTCATCCACTTTATTATTCTACTAGGTTTAGCTGCATTTGTTTTCTCAAATTGTCTAAAGCTCAGATACTCTTGTCCTGTGGAAGAAAGCTTAAGTCTGCACACAATTTCAAGATGTACAAATTGGTACAAATTAGTCCTGGATGATGCTCAAACTTCTCTTATTTAGTTTTGGAGAATTCTTTCTCATGTGGTGACTGTCAAATATGAAATGCTTGTTTGTGAATTATTTTATATTTATTTTGAATTTGCAATTTTTATTGGTTGTCAAAATGCCCTTTCATGCAGTTGTAAGAGTAAGAAAAAATAGATTTATGGTATAATCTTAAACTCAGTTTCAACCCTTTTAAGAGCCAGTCTTATCCTTTAGTATTTAACTTTGAAGGCCCTTAGGCCTTAGTATGTATCATAATTGAACATGTGCCCTATATAGACTATATAAACATAAATTTATACATATTCTTCTTTGATGTCACTGAAGCTTTCTTACTGGTACTACTGTCCAGTTGGAAAATTGTTTATTTAGTAAACTGTTTATGTAAATGTTTTGTAAACTTTTTGTTGAGATTTTCTGGAGTTTTGAATACCAGCAATTTAAAAATTCTGTTTGTTATTGCCATGTCCTAATTAGCAGTGCACCGTTCACATTCCAAAGTTACCAAGACTAAGCCCCAGAATTAATTTCCTGGGAGCATTTCTGGAAAGCACTATAAAACTTCAACATTATAATTGTTCTGCTGTTGTTCAGCTTTGTGCATTCATGTTCATGTATTTTTAATATGTTTGCTAATGTCTTTTTTCTTATATGGTGTCTGAACAACTACTAGCTGCTGCTTATTTTGATTGTGTATAATTTTTATGAGTAATTATGATCTCAAGCTCCTCTCTCTCTTTGGCTGTAAATGATTTTTCAAGCAGAACAGTAACCAGCATGAATTCAGTGAGCTGGCTTTTATTTGGTAATTATATTCCATGTTTTTTTTTGTTTTTCATTGTACATAGGTAGCTGAAATTTACTTCGTGTTTCTTTTATCTCTATATAAAACTCTGTATACAGGGTATCATTATGGTCTGTATATTGTCTAGGAACACTCAGCTTATCTCGCCAGTACAGCTACTAATTTTAGTGTAACAGAGGTAATTCTCCAGAGATTTGTGTATCTCTACATTGCAGGCCATTATTCCTTAAAACAGTCTGAAAACAGAAAATGTAATGACTTTATGTTTTTGATCTTGCACTACTTAGGAAACTGCTGTTTATGCATCAAAGTCTTATGGTATCAAAGGACTTATGGTCTGCCCAAAGAAAAGCGTATTATGAGTCTCTCATCTTTGCATCCAGAATTAAATAGTTATTTAATAAGCATTTATCTTGGATCAAGTGGGATTGCTGTTGTTAGTAGTGGTAATCAGTTTATTGATAGATAAACCAAACCATTTTCAAGGCATCAATGTTGGTTTTGAGATTATGCTATAATGTGAGAAATGAAACATACCTCATTAGAGAATTAAATGTTACAGAAAATAAAAATTCTGTTTGACTGTGAATTCATAAATTATTTCTAGGTTAGAGTCTTACTCAGCCTTAATCTGTGAAGAATTGTAGTGTGTATTCTGAAGGATTTAAAACATGGTTTGCTTACTTTGGAATGGAAATTGTCCTACATTACAACTTTCATTTACCCTTTAAATTTCTTCCAGTTCTACAGACATCATGATTCATAAATTCTGCTGTGTATGTTGCTGCATACTTGCAATTCAGCTGCAATGTCATTTTTCAATCCTAAATTAAAGAATAAAGAAAGCCTTTCTGAATCCACTTCAGGTGGTTTTTAGACTTGCAACTGAAAGAGGTTAACCATCTTGACTTTATCTGCTACATCTCCACATTGAAATGTTTAAATCCCTCCCTCAAATAAACCCCAATCAAACATCCTAAACATCATGATATTCTAGATTAAACTTCCTATAGTTAGTTATCTTAATGGATTTATCATCACTGATGAGCTCTCCATCAGAGGTAACTCAATATTTTTATGAACCAAAGAACTTCTTGTCCCGTTTTTACAGGTTTGCAATACCTTGTTGTTGAAGTGGCCTCTCTGGTGTTGACATCTGAGTGGCATGTCTTCCATAGAGAAGTAAAAGGAGGAGAAAGAAGGAAGAGAATATGAGGAATGAAGAAGACTTCCTTCCTATCATACTTCTTTTCCAGAGTATGTAAATGTTGTTTTGTTTTTTATTTTTATTTTTTTTCAAAGTTATGTTGTATTTTGCTCTACTTCCCTAAGAAATGGATTTGGAAGTTGTATATAAGGGTTTGTAGGGAGACAAGTTTTGGTGTTTACAGTGGCTTTGATTTCCACATTGTGCACATTCTGTTTTATAGCTGGAGCATGTAGCTGCAGCAGCTAGGATTGTTTTAGCTTCAGGCTGCTACGGGGTCCAGATAGCTCCGGGGGCCTCGCAGCAGAATTCAGCTTCTCAGCTAGCCAGGAATGAGATCCTGGGATTGCAGTAGAGGTTCCAAAGGTAGCTTTATTTCTTCAAAGGGTTCTACTAGCAAAATCCCAATGCATAGCATAACAAGGGGTTTTTACAGAGTTTAGGAGGATTGAAATCTAACCAATAAGATTATAAATTGAAAACTATCCAATTACATTAAGATTCTAGGTGAGAAAAGACCAATAATTTAGTAAAGTTAAAGACCAATAGAAATCCTAAAAGATAACAGGGGTTTCTGTAGGGAGGGTAAACATTTCTCTAACATGAATCATCCTAAGGAAAGGTTTTCTTATCTCAGGGTATGAAATCCCTCAGGCCCTTTTTGGGGATAGTTGTATCATCCACAGGAGCATCTGTAGCTGTTGTCAATCATTATTTTGCTACTCATGGTGACATGCAAAAAATTGTGTGAGCCTAGATTGTATTTCATTAGTGTGCAAAACACAGATGGTAGTGCACGCTCTTGATCAAAATTATTCTTTACACTTAGTAGTAAAATAAATGGGATTGGAGAAGATAGAAGGTGCTGCACCAATCTAAGGTGGTATGTGTGTATTATCCTAGGAGTTTGCCTAAGCCAACAAGTTTCTTCTAACTCTTTGTGGCTTTAAATTCTAGGTAAGTAAGAAAACATTTGCAGTTTTTTTCTTTGGAAGCATATCTTCAAAACACCTATTCTTTCCTATGAAATTATGTAGAAGGATGTGATATTAGAAAGAGGATATTTAAACTGCTAAGAGAATAATTATTTGGAAAAATTACAAAGGTCCTGTTAAAGGAAATAGTTTTTCCAAAAGTGTAGAGATATAGTACACTACTTACATGGGTTGTTGTAACGAGCAAATCTGCTTCTTTCCCATTTTAATGACAAGGGACTTTTCCCCTCAATTTGAAGTATACTGTGGTTTTAATCGTCTCTAAAACTACCTTGCTATAGTATTAAATTCATTGATGTCTGTCCTGTTACTGGTCAGGATAAGGCAAATTTTTGCAGTGTCCAGGAGGCAGCATGGCTAGGAGGAAGAGGTCATCCTATGCCACCTCATGCCTGGCCAGGGGAAGGGATGCCCTTCCAGTGAATTGTTCTCATCTTAACCTGTGATCTTTGCCTGTTTAGCCTTCAGTTCTCCTCTCCAGTCGATTGCAGTGGGAAGGGGGAGATGAAAGCAGGAGAGCAGGGAAGAGAGACAGGAATGTGCTTTTGGAGAGTCTCAGTGGGTGCCCTGAATTGGTGAATATCATTGCCAAATCATGAAAATGTCACAGAATTGAAATTAAAAGTACAGGTGTTGAACATTCTTCTGTTGCTGTTAGTTTTTGCTCGTGGCTTGCATAATTTAAATACCTTCTTTCTGTTTATTTATCATGATAAGCATTTTATCACCAAATAAAAAGAAATACACTTGCTCCTTTAAATAGTCCAAGGTTTTCTGATCAGTAAGGTCTAAGGCAATAATGTTTAAAGGTGTCTTTTCACTGGCTTTCAGAATTTTTCTGTATGGGTTAGAAGCATTTAAAGTTTAATAAGTTAGGATACCAGAGAACAATAAAACTTGTATCAGCCTGTGTGATATATTGTACAGATATTTCTTAAGGTTTATCTCCAGACCTATGAGAATGTAAAATGTTCTTTGTCAGTTAAGGATCTTAGGACAATAAACAGACCCGAAACCATACCACCCAGAGAAGCACGGTCTTGCAGTTTGTTCTATCTAATCTAGTTTTGACAGCATTTTGCTAGAAATGCATTTTTTTTTATTCTTTTAATGAATGCAAAGAGAACACAATAGAGCTCCATTACACATGAAAAACAACCCCAAACTGCAACAGTATACACTTGCTGTTTTAGAGAAAATTAGAAAACCTTTCACTCCCATGTAATTTTTTGAAGTGTGACTGAAACAATTTTGCATTGGGTTGGGTGCCAGTCTCTGTGCAGTGTCTGGAAACAATTGCTGGCAGGTAGGTAACAGGTGAATCTATAGATTCACACCTGAAATAAATTCCTAAACCATATTTGGAAGAATATTTTTACAACTGAAATTGTTCTATATATACTTCTTGTATTGAATGATAGAAGCTGTCAGACTGCTGGACGCAGTGATGACTTACATAAGCACATGTTTTGCTTTAAGAAGAAATTAAAATACAGCCCTGCACATGATATCAAAATATCCACCCAATTAAAATAATTGGCTAATTATAATTAAATTAGGGAGACCTGGAAGACTGATTTATAAAAAGATTTAGATGAATTAAATATGTTCTGGCTAATCAGATGTCCACAGAAATATTAACTTAAATATCAAGGAAGGCAGATGATTATTTAAGGATAAAAAAAGAAGTCACGCTACTTAAAATAATTCAATGTTCAGTCTAAGGAGCAAATAATTATCCTGGATTGAAGAATTAACTATGGGAAGCAGTGGAATCAAAATATTTAAAATTAGAATCCATAACACATGTATAAGCAATCCTGTTCTGGGATGAAGGCAACCAACATGACATTGAGGGTGATCAAAGTGTGCCTTTTGAAATTTTTTCTTATTGCATTGGTTTAAGAAAAGGATCCTGATCATTTTTGGCATGGGAAATAGCTAAAAGTAAAACACCTGTTAATCTTGGGCTCCGGTTTAATGTATTTCCTCACATCACACACATTGTATATGCCACGTGGTTTTTTTACACAAAATCAGAATCAATACAGTAGGATACTATATAGGGAGGAGATGTATGAAAGGCAGCTCCACAGTAATCTCTTTAGCAACAGAGGCCTTTTAGGCATGGTAGCAGTGTTGTTTTGTTACTTACATTTGCTGTATTAGTAGGTAGGATGCAGATAATTATGTAGTTCCTCATTAATGGTCTTGATATAAAAATGTCAGTCATGAACTTGTCCTATCTCCCCAACTTATAGTTGATATAGATAAGCTAGGTAAACAGCTGTAAGGTTCAACATGGACAAAGAGAAGTAATATGCTCTGTGAACTGCAAAACTCTTATATCATTGCTCTTAAAGAATCATTGAATATTGCATCTGTAACAGAGTGGATCAGCAGTCTTCCAACATCCAGAAGTCTGGGCTGAAAGGCATGATCTGCAAAAATTTTGCTTAATACCTCCTAGTCAGTCCCAATGACAGCAACCAGGCTCCAGATTCTTTGAAAATGTACCTGTGTTCCATTAGCTGCAGAAGCAGGAAAGCTTGAACAAAAACTCTAGAAAGCAACAATGCTTTGGATAAGAAGTGAAACTGGAGTCACCTGTGCACAAACCAGACACCCACCCACATTAAATAAGTCAAAAGAATTTAAATGCATGTTGCCATACTGTATAACTGATAATGTATATAGTTTCAGGCTATATTAATTTTATGTAGTTATAACCAGTAACTCATTATATCTAGATTAGAGAGTACTCCTTTATAAAGAGACTATGTATATTTAATGTGCACTGATTAATCATGTTGCCATATCTATTTTTAGAATAATTAGATGCTTCACAAAGAAGTTAATTATCTGGCATAAAAAATGCAAACTTCTGATATGCTATAGGAGATAAGGGGTTTTCATATTAAACTAGATTTGTTCTGAGGATTTACTGTACATAGAATATAAATTGTGCTAATCCTGACTGGTTTTGTCTCAATCATGAATGCTGGTAATTATACAAGATTTGATATGTAGAATCCGATACCATTACTGCATATTAATTTGAATTCTGGATTTGTTCTATAGTGAAGAGCTCACCAGGAGAAAGAATTTAGGTATTTGCACATTTTTTATTTGTTCCATTTGTCCAACCAGAGCATCACAACAGAAAGCAGAACTAGGCAGACACTGTATCATGTTTGTACCATAGCAATCACTGTGAAAAAGGAAAGCAAACTCCCTGAAAACTTGTATTGATCTGCCCCTAGATTACAGTGCTTTTATTACTTATAAACAGTGAAAGGTGTAGGGGTTGCTTTTCCCCCTCCTGCATTGATCTGGTGTGACCAGTTGAATGTATAATTAAGCCATCCCTTTTGAAATCTTAGATGCTTGTTGCTGTCAGACAGGCAGTTGTTCTTCTGTTCCCTATAAATACCAACTCTAGACCACCTCTTCTTCCAGTAACATGGTAAATACCCTTCTTCCTATCTTTTATCCTCTATGATTTGTACTAGAGTCTTAAAAATATGCAGGTCAATTCTAATAATTCTAGTTACTGATGTTTGATTGTTTTTATGGGCAACAATAAAACTGGATGGAAAAAAATCTAAAGATCCTTTCTCTGGAAAAAGGGAGTTTATAGGAAAATAAAGTTTAGTGGCAGAGATGTAGTAGCATCTTCCCTGGAGAGTAGTAATATCATCTATACTCAATCATCTAATAATTTAATAATTGTGCCTTATCACTTGCTGACCATACTTGCAATGTAACACTTGCCATGCAACACTTGCAGTTACCACTTTTGTTTTGGTTTATACCAATGTTTACTGGATAATGATATTTACAGGTTTAATTATATGAGCCAGAATATTTCAAAGTACTTATGGTATGTTCTATGACTCTAAACTTTGAAAAAGTGAGAAAAATGAGAACCCGAATAACAAATTAATCTCTAGCTCTTGAAAGTAACCTGAGATTTGACTAAATTGCTCACCATAAGTTCTGTGACAGAATTTTTCATGCAATCATAGTGTTGTTTAGATTGGAAAAGGCCTTTAAGATCATCAAGTCCAAGATCAGCATACCACCACCGTCAGGTTCACCATTAAACCCTGTCCACTAGGTTTGAGCATATTACTTATTTAAAGACAGAGGATAATTAATTGTGTAGATAAGCACACATTTCCTGCAGGTTTTTGTTATATCAAGGAGCTACTGTTGGGTTTCAAAACATGAAATCAACCTTTTTGGTTTCAGTCTTCAGTATTCTACCATTTTCAAGGAAGGTGAGGTCTCTTCTAGACTTGTCATGTGCCCACATTTCTTAATAATGCACATTAGCCAACTTTTCTTTGTGTCCTTCTACAGATTAGTCACAATTTTTTTTATAGAGAGGCCTCCAGATCCTTCAAACCATCAAATGAAAAATAGAAGTAGAACAGAGGAAATCAGTAATATTGACTCACAGTCCTAATCTAGGGTCTGCAATATCATTTTATTTGTTTGTCTTACAATTATTGACTTTTTCTGTTTATCTGGAATGTTTTTTTTTCCTTTCTTCTATGCAGAGTTTATGAGATTTGATTTGTAAATAATTTTACAGTAAAAAAAATGTTCTTTAAACCCTTAGAAATGTACCATAGCTAATATTTGCACTAATCTCTGCTCTCTGCTGTGTGACAAGTGTCATTAAACAACAAAAAAATAGACCACTTTTCCTTCTTGAGGAAGCTGAATTTACTGCTAACTGTGATACCAAGGGACTTAGATGTATTAAATGATGGCAGTGCTTTGAAGGTGCTAATCTACTGAGCAGGTAGGTACTGATGTTAATGTCTCCCTGAGGTACAGCATGGCAGATTAACATCAGACATCTGGGACTTGTGTTGATGACACAGTGAGGAAGAAATTATTAGCAGGGACAGTTGTCCTCCAACAATGTACATTGAGCATTGCTGTGGTCTCAGAGGACACAGAGAAAAGAGTCTTGTTTTATTATTAAAATTAGGCTATAAAATTTCTGTGCAGTTTATAAAAAAAGTAATTTTTGTTATTTAAACAACAGGGTTTAATTGTTTGTATTAAAATAAAACACTGCTGTTAGAAGCCAGCAGGTAGTTTTAATAATATGCATCAAATCATGTAAATATAAATGGGTACCCTAGGGTATGAGCTGTAATCAATTCATCAGATTCCTAATAATGAAGCAATTAATTTGATATGGGTAAAGATATCACTTGCCTTCCAGACCTGACAAGTTGCATTTCAGTTTGCTCCCTTCTTGCTTCTTCCTTCCCTCCTCTTGGCATAGCTGAGTTTTTACTCACAGCCATATGTATCAGACTTGTCATCTGTCAGAGTATTGGTGCTGCCTGAAGAGACACTACATGAACACTCATATCTAAGCAGTTTAACCAGAACAGGATGCATTCCATGCACTGTTAAAACTGTGTGCAAAACTGTTTGCCTTTTATGTCATGCTTTTCCAAAGTAACAGTGCCTTTAGGAAGGAAAAAAAGAACTAAGCCAAGCCAACCTAGCCTCTGTGAGCAGTGCAGTGGCAAGATATATCACAGCTCTCAGTAAAGGCAACAAGAGCATGGATGAGAATCTGATCATGTAATTTAGGTGGTAATGAGATCATTGTTATTCCAAAGCTTATGCCATGATGACATATAAATCCAGAGACTAAATCCTAAAAATAAGATATTATAATTGAGTGCAAAATGTAAGTGTGCAGAATTATTGCTTATCTTCTGGGCAAATGTAACTGCCACGTGGAGCTGTGTGTTATGTAGCAAAAGTGCTATGCAAAAACAACTTGTTGTATCTGTGTTATAATAATGAGATCAAGTATTCCCCAGCTGAACTGGAAGTAGGCATATGCATGGCCTTGGCCAACCTTTTTTATATCAGCAGTGAGAGTGACTCTGGCAAGCGAGTTGACTGTAATTGGCTGTGCTCAGCACCTTAGCAGATGTGTTCAGCACGCATTAGGATCTGACTAGTTTGTCTCAATGAAGCAAAACACTGCTGAAAGCCACTGGAGGTTTTGCTTGACTAAGGTTTCCAAATTGGACACTGGGTCTATTTTCATTCGTAAAAAATATATAATTTTCCCCTGTATATATATTTTTTTTAAATTCAGAGATATTCTGTGTCTAGCTAGTATTTTCTGTGCTGAATTGGAAATATCCTGAGTGAAATATGGCATGTGTTGAATTTGCAATTGTATGGGTTTAAGAATGGTGTAGAATGATTAAGATGATGTTAGGTGATGTGGCAGTGGTGGTTTATTTTTCTTGCAAAGGACCGATTCTAATACGCTCCCCAAGGAATTTATTTTCTAAGGAATTCTCTTTTAATTCTACCACCTCAAAGGCCTATTCCAGCCTTCATGGTAGTAATTATCACAGAGTCACTGAATGTGCTGAGTTGGAAAAGACCCATCAGGATCATCAAGTCCAACTCCTGGCCCTGTGCAGGACATCCGGAGAGTGACACCGGTGACAATGTGCCTGAGAGCAGTGTCCAAACACTTCTTGAACTCTGTCAGTGTGACCTCTTCCCTGGAGAGCCTGTTTCAGTGCCCAACCACCCTCTGTGTGAAGAACCATTTTCTGATATTTGTCCTAAACCTCCCAACTCATCTTCATGCCATTTCCTTGGTCATGATCACAGTTATGGAAAGCTAGAGGTTATACTTGCACAATATTTTTGTAATTTTATCATGCACTTAACCACTGTGTTTCTGTGTAGTAATAAAACCTTACAGTTATTTGTAGGATTATTGTGTTTTTAAAAACTTATGGGTAGAAGGACACAGCTCCAAATAGTGCATATCCAGAAGCACTATATCTTATAATGAGTAATGCATAAGATGGTAGGATTTGAATTCTCTGAATCCTTCTTGTTGCTTGGGAATCCATTATTACCTCTTCACCAAGCAATATATTGGATTGGTTTCATTTCGTCTGCCTGAATTAAGCTATGAACAAAAGATAATTGAAAGTGCATTGCCAGATGGATTGCCTTTGAATGTTCCCAGACCAAGAGATACAGCTTGTCTCTAGCTAAAAGTAGAAGGAATATTTTCAGTTAAGTTTGGTAATAGTTAGAAGAAAATGTCCAACAATTTACCTAATTAGTACTAACAGTGAGTGAAATAAGTTCCAGTAAGAATCAGACATTAAGCTGCATTTATCAAAATCCTCAAAGCACTATTTGATATGTCCTGCATAGCTTTGTCAAATGTCAATATGAATAGAGGAGACTCCACTCATAATATCCAATATGCTGATCAGATTTCTTGTTACAGCTCTTGAAAGGCTCGTGTCCTTTTCTTCTGGCTCAGCTCCAGGGCAGCAGGTCCTGTACCAGTGCTAATGCCAAACAGATCAGTGGTGGTAGAAAAATGATCTTCCAGAAGCGTCACATCTATCATCTGCATCTGTGAAGTTGATTTCAGGCCCATCACTCTCTGGAGGCTCTTTTCTCTGCATGCATCTTTTGAAGGCAGAATTGGTCTTCAGGCCTTCAGCTGCTTTTTTTACTAGGGAAGTTGTTTAAATGCTGGATTGTAGATGATTAATAAGTAAATTATATCAGACTATATAAATTCTTGGCTATAATGAAAACTTGCTCTTGCCATGTATATGAACTTTGTGGTACTTGAAAGAATTTTTTATCACAATATGAAAATATTATTTAAAATTCTGCAAGGTAACATTGCCTGCATGCACTTATTCCTAGACATCCTTGCATTGAGGACCTAACTTTTCCCTCCATTAATTTTTCTGAATGAATTTACAATTATTTGTGTTCAGAAGGTTTATTTTAGCCTGTTACCACAGAATATTATCACACAGCTTTAGAGAGCAGAGAGTGCCCTTGCATCCATTGCTTTTGCTCTCTGAAGATGACTTTATAAATTGAGCTGTATTATCCCTTTTCTTTTTCACTGGCTTAACTGTTTCCTAAAATATTTTATTTTGATAATAATGTATGTTATTTTACTTGCTATGAGCTTAACCAAAATATTGGAATTTGGCTGAATTCTTTCTAACTCCTGTCTCGTTCCTGGTTTCTCAGCTCCTATCTCATGTGGATTTAACACTTTTCTATTACCTCACAGGCTGTGAGATGTGTTAGTGCATTAGGGTTATGCAGCTACCCATGTAAGTGTTAGATAAATCAGAATATGTCTTCACAAAGTCCTCTTGTGCCTTGTTTGAATTCTGGAAGTGTTGTGAAGGGAGAGAGAGAAGATAATAGTCAGGAGACAAATTTTTTTACCAGATCTGCCTACAGATTAAGGTAAAACTGATGAAGCAGAAGAATGCCTGTGAATCCAAAAATCTTAACATGACAATTTTTCAGAATTAGAAATGACAGACTTCTTTAGATCCAGCAAGAATCTTTATTTCTCTGGGAATTTTGCAACAGTTTCAGTTATTGTTGCTGGCTTTATTTATCTAAAGAGATGATTTTCTCATAATTTAAACATAAAGTGCCAGAATAATTTGTCTTCAATAATTTCATCTTCAGTAGAAACATTTTTCTGTGGAAACATACCTTCATGCTTGAAAACTAATATACAAAATAAATGAACTTTTAAAAAGCCCACAGCCCACAAAGCTCTCTGAACTATTGAGGACTTTCAGGTTTACATAGATCTAATAATAGATAGTTGTTATTTTTACAATATATCTGATCCCAACATGATCTGTGTGGAAATACTTCTCATTTTCCTGGCATCATGACCTTTTTCAAAATCAAGGCCAAGGAAATTAAAAAAAAAAAATAACTTTGAGGGAAAAAAAACCCTTCAAAATCACCCTGTCAGAACTTTCTGGTGAACTCAAAGTATTAGAACTCATAGCAGGACAGAAAAAATTGTAAACCTCTTGGCAGATACAGCTGTGAGTTTTACCTCAATGTGGCAGGTTAACATCACCCTGTGAATGATAATGGATTAAACCTGAAGGTAGGAAATGCTGTAATCTCCCTTGTGACTGGGAAATCAAGAAGGAAAAACTGCATTTCTGATATAAACCAGGCAGTCTAACAGCTTTTATGGATGGCAGAAAACTCATTCTCACACCCAGGAGGTGTCTGGGAGCTGACAGCTTCTGTGTCAGGTCAGGTATTTCACAGTTCTGCATGTTTCTTTTTTCTTTATTGTGATATTGCTCAGTGTTTAGAAAAATTTCAGCTACCTATTTCTTGGCTGAAGGATTCATATATTAATGGTTAATAAAATCATAAAGGTCACAGCGAGGTAAAATAGTTTCCAACAGAAAGAATACAGAGCACCAGATGATGCAGGTATAATGTTCATAACAAATTTATAGTAGTTTTTTTAACTTGCACATAGCTTTTAGGCAACCTGTACAAGCCTTTGCTTGTTGTTGATACTTAGGACTTATGAAAAACAAATATAATTTTCCTAAATAAAGGAATCTATAAGTTTTCTTCCTATGCTGGCTAACACATTGCTTCTGGCTTGAGATTTCGCTGAGCTGCAAATTAGAAAGTATTCAGAGGGAATAGAAATGCCTGCTTTTTTTCTTTTTTTGTTCCCAAACTCCTGCCTAGCCATCATCTACTGACCACTGCTAGAGGCTACTTACTGGGATAAGCATGTCTTTGGCTGAATGCTGTTTTGCAACAGTATTATGTCTGTTAGGCTCAGGATCACCAGGCTGTTGGACGGAGGGCTTGGCAAGGTCTACAGCAGCATGTAATTCCATGAAGTAGGACAGGATCTTTAGACAGGAGCTGAAAACATGATATAAGACATCTATGGTATACATTACTCAAGGTTTTTCTCTGAACTGGGTTTAATCTCATCATCTGGACTGAATATCCCCCTCTTGTTTGTGACCATGATGTATTGGACTCAGTAGTAGGGAAGAGATCGTGGTTTATGGACTCCTGAAACAGGCCTTCCAGTTTGTTTTCCTGCAGAGCTAATCTCATTTGTGCTCACCCAATCTATAACGTGTGCTGAACCAAGAGGGCACAGCATGGGATTTGTTTCAAATTTGCACTGATATTCTGAAACAAGATATTAATGTAACTCAGATCTGCTTTGTCTTGGTTTCTTGCAAAAAGACTTCTCTTTCCATTTTTAGGGCTGGTAATGGCTTCTGTTTCAGAATGTCTCTCCTATGATATGTGGGGCTGACCTGATGGCACAGCCAGACAAGTCCAGTAATTAGTTAATTAGCATTATTAATGTGTGTGTTTAACAGGCATGCCTGCAGAAATAAGATAATTAGCTATGTTGGATAATATTACAGAGCAAGTTTGTATCAAATATTGCTGAAGTCCATCCTTTTTCTTGGTGACACAGAGGAGTTTTCAGTATGACACAGCTCACTGAAGAGTCAAGAACAAATTCAACAACACGATGATGTGTATGTTTTCTGCCTGTATTTTTAAATTACATTTCTGTCATATAACAGAGAAATAACAGCCATACAGGCACTGCAGACCAGATCTGCAGAAGCTCATTTACATTTAGGTGAAACAATACTGCTGTCCTGAGGCAGTGACAGAGGAAATATCTCCAAGGAGGCACTGAAATGGAGGAAAAAAGTATAAGGCCATGAATTCTGGGGAGACAGGGACCAAAGCAAATTTCCTTTGGCTTGTCTGCAGGTAAAGAGGTTGGAATTTCCATCAACTTTGCAGAGCAGGCTGACTGGTTTGGGGACTGGATTGATAATTGATGCTTGTGGCATTGGGAGGAAGAATGTGGATGCCACTTCTTTGAGGAGAAGAGCTGGTCAGTTATGTTTTGTCTCTTCCAGAAGCTCCTGGTAAGTTTTTGGAGTCACTGAGGTTGCGGTATGAAACGGGTCTGTGGGATCTCATCAAACCTCAAATAATGACATCATGCTTATATGGCAGGAATGAAGGGTCAAAAATCTCACTTGCAATTTCTGTTCTTTTATCATTCTGATATATCTTTGTCCTTTTGAAGGAAGGTTTTGAAGAATTTTAATTATGGAAATAGTCAGTGTGCAGACATTCTGAGGTTTTTAAAGCCTAGAAGGAAATGCCTGTCCTAATTACCTGAAAAAATGGGAATTATAAGGAATAAAGTATTTCACATTTTTCTACACAAAATCACATAGCTGAAACAACAGCTAATGATTTTCATCATCATCATTAAAAAAAGATAGTCATGTTGTTGTCCCTCCACCAATGAGAGCATAAACACCATTGGATTAAAGCCAAAAATAAGTATTTTCAATTAAACAAAAGTGTAAATATTTCATTAAATTTCATATATTCAGATAAAATTTTCATGTGCAGAAGGGATTTTATTTCTTAGTTTTTATTTTAAAAATTATGTTATGTTTGATTCTGAATTTTGAGGGAATTAGAGCTAATTTAAGGAGGATATATTTAAGGACTTCTATGTGACACATCTCTACTGCTAGAAATCTTTGGCAGTGTATTATAATTTATTTTATATAATCTTAGATTGAGTACACACAATGCAAATTCTGACTTTTGGTGGTTTTTTAAAGGCTTCTTTTTTTTTTTTTTCCACTATAGTAAAATAGTACTAAATTAAAGAGTGAGCTAGCCATGTGAGATGATAAATCTCACAAATTCTTCAAAAGACTTTCTTCAAAATGCTTTATCATCAAGATGACTGAAAACCTTCAGCACCTAACAAAGCCAGTAAGACATTATAGTTTCCTCTGAAGATATGTCTGGTAGATTTTAGAGTCGAGTTTCCTCTGGAAAATTCACCCTACTGTAAGTCTGTGCTACAACCTTTTTAATGGTTGGTCCAAGACCTAGATCTGACCTTAGATTTAATCAAGGTAAGAGTTTAGGTGTTGATCCATGATTTACAGAGGGTTTATGTTCAGGTTAAGAGGAATAAAATGTTCTTCAGTTTTAGGGCCTTCAGTTAGATCATGTAAATAAGAGCCTTCAGATACAAAACATTTATTTTTATGTAGTAAATCCGCGTATTGATGCCTTGGAGTGGCTACCTGAAACAGAGGCTAGACAAAATTAAGAGAATAAAATTGTTTTGTCTGGATAAAATGGGAGAACAGTCACAATCAGGCTATGGAGTTTTAGCATTATACACTAAAGCAGTACAGGATCTGAAAAATATAAAAGCTAAATCCTAAGGTATCACAATCTTTTACTCAACTGCACAGGCAGAATTTGCAACAATATCCAGGATATAGTATAAGAATAACTCTGGGGTTTCTTTAAACTCAAAACTGACACATATCACTGGCATAGTCTAAATAATACCTTGTTCCTTAAAGATTTTCCACATTAGACTATTACACTCTAATGATTATAGCTGTACTTTACATACAAATACTGTCATAATGTAGTGGTAAAAGAATAAGTCATGCATATATAAGTTTGAGCTAATTCTAACTTTCAAAAAATAACCATTTACAGGTTTATTACCTCATTTGATGCAAGAATGACTCTTCTTTTGCAGTAATGTTGCTTTGAATGATGTAAGATTATACCCATACATTCTATTGGGCAAAGCTACATGTAAATACTGGGGGGTTGGTGTGTGCTTCTGTATAGTCTGTGACCTTACAGTAATCTCTTCCTTTAACAGCTGAACATTTCATGCATAATACTATTGTGGGTCTGTGTAATGGAGCAGAATGAGATACTTTTGTTTAAATAGGTAATTTCTGGCTTGCTACAGAAATTCACCTTGCTTGTAGTGCAGTCACATATTTTGGGAAAGTATTTCTGGATGTTTGAGCATGACAGAAACTTTGCAACTTTTTGGGGTAAGTATTGTTCTGCTAGGAATTAAATTCATTCCCATTCATATTTAAATTATAAAAGAAAAGAAGACAACAGAAACTCTAATCCTTAGTGAAGCTGTAACTGCTGTTTCATGGAAAAATGGATTTTAAATATTTCATGCTAATAAATTTTATGTTTCTCTGTTAAAAAGGGCATATTTAATCTTAGACTGAGGAGAATTTTTAGAAAAATACCAAGAGAAACCTGAAAAATTAATGTTAGAACAGGGATTTTAAAGAAATGGGAGGCAAATGTATTTTAGAACTTATTAGAACTGCCTTTTTGCCCCAATCTTTTTTTTTTTTTTTTTTGTGAAAATAGTGATTGAATTGGGCACACTGCTATCTGTGTCATAAAAAAGATGAATTTGAGAAATACAGGAATCAATTTGGCTGAACTAGAGGTGTTCAAATGGCTCCCAAGTCTATTAAACTTTCACACATCCACATTTCCAAAGTAATAGTTGACATCATCTGTCCCATCCCAATGGAGCCTGTCAAGAGGAATGAGAACTGGTGTAATCTGACAGCTGCTTTTAAGTATGTGAGAAAAAGTGCAGCTGCTGCTGCTCCACTTGATTGCAGGACATGGGACACAATGAGCTGCATGAAGGACAAGACAAGGCCTTGTCTGAAGAGAAACAGTTGAGGAGACAGGATAGAACTGTCTGCAGGCATTGCACATTTAGTGATCTACAAAAGAATTAGTTATATGATAAGGGTGGGGAGGGAGGAAGAAAATAATGAAAAGAGGAAAAGCATATGTAAAAGATGCAAAGGGAGAGTAGTAAAGGCACACAAATACAATAGGAAGGCATTAACCTGAAGGTGTCACCTCTGATTAATGAGAGGCACATTACTGGAACCTGAGAGGATAGTGCAGTAATATACCTTACTGTGTACTGTATACATTTCTTTCTATGCTTTTCTGGCTGGTTTTTGATCCTAGCTGTTTTTGGAATAGGGCATAGAAGTAGATGTTCCTATGATGAGCCAGGAAGGTTGTTGTTTTATTCTTTCCGTGTTTTTCCATAGTAGTGAGGAGACAGAAACCTGAAAACAAACAAACAATAACAGCAGACAGACTTATCATGAGCAAAGTGCATCCTTAAAATTCAATTTCATGTTTGCTGCCTGAGGATGTGATTTGGAAATTGGCCAAAGAAATAAAAATCTCTTTCTGCCAAGTCTGAATTTAGCTCTGGTCTAGCCTCAGGCAAATTATATCATCTTGCTACGTGAATGTCAAACATAGAACAAAAAATACAGACCAGTACCCAAGATACTGAGAGGGTGCTTATATCAATGGTAATGTGAAGTGTATGTTGTGTGCTGTATAAAAATTATTACCATGATTCCATTATTCTCAGTTGAACTCCTGATAAAACTGTGATACACTGGTGGGAGGGCTTCTGGGAGCTTGCTGTTAAGGTCTGCCTGCCACCAAAATGAAAGCAGGGTACCCTTGTGTCAAGTGGAGTTCAACTGTCTGCATTTATACTGCCAATCATAGGTTCATAAAATGGAGATTTTTCTTGGCTTTAGTTAAAAATATTTCTGGAGTTCATTTCTCTTTGCTATCAGACCAAATAACATTGAAGGTAAAGAATTTAAAATTAGTTTCATTGGGAAGAGATATGTCTATTCCTACTGTTTCTTTTACAAATGTCTTTATGTGCAGGCATCTTTATGTTCTTATGTTTGTAAATAATGTAAATTATTTGATGTGTAGAAAATTTACATGCACAGATGGCTTATTTTAAGCAAATAAGAATAGAAATTTCATGTACTTGTACACACACGCGTGTGAGAGTCCGTCTGAAAGCCTCTCGTTTGTTTTGCCTAACGACCCTCGCCTGAGACCTACGAAGACCCTCAGAAC
>JANRGV010000001.1:84075943-84089880 GCA_024734035.1 Alethe castanea | reverse complement strand
CTTTGCTGTGTCTTTTGTGCTTTGAGATCCCTAAAAGAACCTATCAGGACTCTGCTTGTAGTGCGGACCCTGACAACGCGCGCGCACACACGCTAGTAAAAGTTTATGTTCATTTGTGGAAGAATGTGTTTCTGGCCTCTATCACCTTGTGGTATCCTACTGAGTTCATACTCTGGGTAAGTGCTACACCAGGGGAGGAAGAGCCCCAGGCACCAGTGGATGCTAGGGATCACCTGTTTAAGTGCAGCTTTGTGTGAAAATACCTGGGAGTCCTGGTTGACACCAACCTGGACACGAGCCAGAAACATGCCTTGGCACCAAAGAAGGCACCTGTCATTCTGGGCTGTATGAGGTGCACTGATCCTTCCCCTCTGGCCACTGGTCAGGTCACACCTGCAGTTCTGAGTCTGGTTCTGAGCTTCCCAGTACGAAAGAGACATGGACATGCTGGAAGGAGTTTGTGCAGGGCCATGAAGATGATTAAGGGACTGGAGTATCTCACAGAAGGAAAGGCTACAAGAGCTGTGACCATTCAACCTGGAGAAGGAAAGGCTTAGGGGAAATAATTTTAGGAATATCTGAAGAGGGAGTGCAAAGAAGATGGAGCCAGGCTCCTTTCAGTGAGTGCCCAGTGACAGGACCGGAGGCAAGGGTCACAAAGAGAAATACAAGAGCTTTTCTCTGGGCAGTAACCACTTTTACACTGTGAGAGTGACCAAGCACTGGCACAGGTTACCCAGGACACTTGTGGAGTCTGCATCCTTGGAGAAGTTGAAAAGCCATCTGGACATGGTCTTGAGCAAACAGCTCATCACTCTGCCCAGACCTAGTAAAGCATGCTTAATCAGTGAAAAAGAAGAGCCTATGAATAAGTTAGCTTTGATTATTTGGAACAGCGCTCATACTTCTTCTTCTGAAGAAAGATATGCACACAGTCATGGCTTCTCTCATTACTGTGGGAGACAACAATGTAACGGAAATACCTTATGGTGGTTTACACAATAAAGATAACCCCCTGATTTTTATAAGGCTAAATTGGCAATTTACTACAGTGGAAAAGATGAAATGAAATCTTCTGTAAGCTTAATTCAAGGAACTAAAAATAATGCAAGTCGTGAAAACAAATTTATTTTTGAACAGATATAAAAATTCTATAGATGATTTTACATTTGAAGAGAATGAAGCAATCTGAGGACTTCTCATTAACTTTCAAGGACCGTTTGGCAGGTAATGGAATTCATCCTCTGAAACATTTATTCTTTTTGTCTTACAGACCCACATGCGTGTCTCTGAACAACACAATTCGCTGTCAGAGAAAAAAGCTGCTTCTTTTGCATAGAATCTAGGAGGAAAAGCAGGAGAGAAATGAGATAGGGAGAGGAACAAAGTTGAGGCTAGAGACTGAGTATATGGAGTAAGTAGAAAACAAAACAAATCTGTTTGCCACAAAGAACAAGTAAAATTAAAACTACTGGAGGCTTACACTTTTTCCCACTTGGTGGGAAAAACCCCACAAAGATGCAATTCCAAATTTACAGTATTGCCTTAAAAATATGCATCTTTTATTTTATTTGAGATCCTGTAGTGATATTTAGATAATTATTTTTAGTGTGGAACTATGGAAAACTTGATACTGGTTTGTGTCTCTCATCTGCCCTGAAAAAGCTTGGCATCCTTTTGCTGTGGAAAGGACAAGCCTGTGAGTTTGTGATTTACTAAAGCTGACATTGTAATGATTGGGCGACTTTTCACTGGAAAACAATGGATGCTGCCATTTCATGTTTTGAAAATATAAATTGGAAACCTGACTTGAGAAGTGAAATCTAAACAGTAACAAAATGTATACTTTGAAATAAGAGTTTTGGTTTGTTTTTGTGCAAAGAAACCCAAAGTTCTTTAGTTATTTACAAAAAGTTGCAGAAAAGGGGTTTTATTTTTTTTTTCAAATATACACAATACTGTTCATTACTTGAAAATATGTGATCCATAATATTTTACTCAGTGAAAACTATACAGTTGTTTCATTTCTCCTGTATTTTTTTTGATGCCCCTAATTTCACCAAGCCCTTGTTCTGAAAACTGCACTTTAGTTTCAACACACATTGAAAAAGTGGAAGAAAATATGGAGTGTATGTCTAGCTCTTTGAGATGTTATGAATCTGTACTGTGCATTCACAGAGGATGAGTATACACCATATCTTCATTTTTCTGTTAGAACCTGTTCAAGAAGTATTGTCTCTATTTATTTTCATTCCTTTCCATCATCACCCATGCATACCAGTCTTCAGCCAGAGATTACAAATTGTAGAATGAGCAGCAGAAATGGAAATTTGTCGTCCTGTGAATTTATTCCTATTGCAATGTATTTACTTCATAGGTATGGAAAGTGAAAATAAGTGAGCCAGTTACAGTGAGTGCTCTCAAGTACCTGCACTTGACTTCAAGTTTTCCTGCTTAGATTCTGTTTTCTTAGATAATTGACCTAAAGTGTCCTAGCCTCTCTTAATGAAGGAACTAAAACCACAAGCTACTCTTCCTGTTCATACGTGCGTCTCAGTTTGACTTCTTGACTGCTCCCCTTCCCCTGACACCTCTTCCTTTTGCAGATTGTTTACCCATGTGCCAGAGGAGACCAGCAGAGAAAGAGTATTAGCACCACTGAATAGTGATTTATTTGGCCTTTTGCCTGTCTCTAAAACAGCTCATGGTCTTAAGTTGCAGGATGAATTATATATCTGACACATGTTCTTTGGAGAAGGCAAATGTTCACAAATACTGACTATGGAGTTGCACTGAAGTGAAAATACGATCTTTAAATTGTATGGGTTTTATAAGTTTAAGTAAATGTAGATATTGTCTCTGATATTTTCTGTAAACTGCCTTTCCTCTCCAGAAAGAGAAAGAAACAGGTTATTTGTAACTTGCCCTAATAAGAGTGTTAACTGACTGGGAAAAATGGAGGAAAGGTGATTTAAGCCTTGTCTATATTTTGTGTGCTGGGCAGAGGAGTCCTAGGGAAATAATCTACAAAGTAGAAATTAGAGACCTATTATGAATGGGTTTAGCAAGAGTCTCCTGTTCTGTGAAACTATTTCTCTTCAGGCTGCCTCCTGTTGACCACTCCTGTTAACCACTTCTCGAGTTAACCACCAGAAAACTATTTAAAGGTAAATAGCTTCCCATATGCCACAAATCGTGTACACTAATATCTTGTCTTTGGAAAGAAACTCAAAAATATTTATTTATTTCATCTTTATGCTTTCACATAGAGGTGATTTCTCTTGTTTGAAGACAAGGGTAAACTCAGAACTTCATTATTTAGTCCAAGTGTATCAAATACATTGAGCAGCCACCAGAAAAAAAAAACAGTTGAATGAGTTAGAGATGTTTCTATGTGTTAAGACCTGCTACAACTTTGTTGATTTTTAGCAGAGTGTGATGGGGATATGAATGAAGTAGTACATAATGTTCCATTTAAGTAAAAAGTAGTTCAATTAATTAATGTTTAAGGACTTGGAAGGTTTATTTAACATACTGACATAAGAACTTATATGATGCAGAATTCTGTCTTTAAAAATTCTGTCAAGTCCTTCCTGTACTATGTACTCTCAGAGAATAAGGTTTGCATGATGAATGCAGTGGGTACATTTGAATTGCAGTAACATCCCAATACCTCATTCCTGGTGGAGTAAATGATAGTTAAACCACAGCATGTGTCCAGTCAGTGTTCCAGCAAACATGAATTCCATGGTAATAAACAGTCACAGTACCTCACAAACAATAGGCAATTGTTCAGTTTGGGACTTTTATATTTATGTACCATTGCTTTTGATTCCCTCAGGAGTTCAAAATTTATGCAAAGAGGAACATTCTTCATTTCATGGTTTCTCCTGACCTTCTTATAAATTTGTTTTAAAATTTCAAAAATCTATTGGTTCTGAAAGTTTTGGTCTACTTTAATAGAAGCTAAATGAGCCCAGTCCAGTCTGTATAAGCCTCATAAACTTAGATGATCCTTTTTCCAAATGTTTTTGTGACTCTGAATTTATTCAGTGCTGGTACCAGCAGTGCCATTTAACTGACTATTTCCTGGCCCACTCAATCTGATATATATTTAAAACTAGTTTGATGGGATTTAGTGCTTTAACTTATCCAATGTGTATTTTTATTGCAGTTGGAAATGGACGTGTTGACACTTCCATGACCAAATTCTTTCTCACAGGAGACTATTTTGTTTTTTTAATTTAAGAAAATTAGAAACAAAATGTATGATTTATATAATTTTTTATTACTTTTAAAATAGAGTTGTATTCTTTTCAGCCTCACTCTACATGTTCCACGAAACATTGATTTGTATAAATTGAGACCCAATCCCAAATCTGTGGGAATTTTTCTTGTATGCTTCTTCTTAAATGGATGTTCTATGAGGATTCTGACGTGTACAGATCCAGATGTGCAAGCAATTTTATTTGTTTAGATCTATGTGGAGAAATTGATGACAATTCTCATCACAGTCAGAGCTTTTTAGTAATGGAGCATGGCCTTCTTTCAATCTGGCAGACTGCACAGAGGACAGATGACCAGAATAAAGAAACATATTTTGTAGTGGCATTTCTGTCTTTGTAACAGGCAAAATTATCTGCACAGTGCAGGTGTGCTACTTCTTATTGTAAATATTAAGGAAAGGAAATACTTTTTTTTTTAAATTTTATTTTGTTTTTCTGGTGACGCAGCTGCTGAGTACAGACATGGCAGATGCATCAGGGACACAGAGAAATTAAATGGGTCAAAATGGGCTCATCATGTGTAACTGGGTACTGTTGTCAGCTGTCCTGCTCTCTTCTGCTACCTCCTGCCTGCCTCTACTTCAGTGGTTATTCTGCCTCTTAGTGCTTTTAAAGGCTTGTTGTCAAGACTTGACAGTTTCAGACAAGACTTCGGGAAAGATGGTACATATTTTGAATAGTAGGATACCAGGAGAGGAAGAGTTAAGACTTTTAAATTTTTTAAAGAAGGTTGTTAAATTAAAACCTATCACTTGCTATGATTTTAGGTAGAAATTTAAGCATACATCAAAAGATGCATCAGTTCCATATACTATAAGGAGAATGAGGAAGGTAGAATTATCTGTGTGCCTTATACAATTGTTCAATGTCAAAATATTCTCTTATGTAAAGATATGTATAGGTTGCATTTTTTTTTTCATTTCAGAGCGGTGGGAGTTGGTTATTTTTCTGGTGTTGTATTTTTTTCCTTGTTTGATTTTGTTTTTTTAACTTGGGACATCTGATTCACCTATGATAAAGTAAATAGGTATATGAATTTGTTCATGTTTATTAGATATTTTCAGATTTATGGGACTATAAAAAACCTAAAATACTTGCTAAGAATTTTTATCTTAAATTAGTATGCAGTGTCTTTATTCCAAGAAGAGGGGTGGCTAAATTAATGGTTCATTTTTTCACTGGCATTTTGAGCTTTTGGCTGTAAACTGAATTACATATTCATTGCAATATTTTTATATTATTTTCTGAACACATTTTTTCTTGATCAAGATTTATGAAACTGTGTATTATTTTGATCAACATCCTAGAAAGTGCTAACATTTGTTTCCTCCTGGATGGAGGTTTTCAGAACTTGATATCAATCCATAATTGATTTATGAATTATCAACCCTTTTGTGGATAGATTACCTTCAGTGTTGCCCTCTGCTCCAAGTTCTGATGAAAATGTTTTTTAGTGTTTTTCTCATAAATGTCTTTATTGTTACAAGTACTTTTGTATATGCACTCTTGTACATTATTAAAGAGGGCGAAAGTTTCAGAAATAACCAGCCATCATACACAAATTTAACTGGTGATTATTATTGTACTGAATGTGCAAACAAGGTGTATGAGCAACCTGCTGATGATCAACAGGGAAAGAGCTCCAAAGCTCTGGTTGAGATAACTACTGCTATTCAGTTTTCCCTTCACACTGGTACTGTGCTTTTGTGTTCTCGTGCTCTGTGATGGTTCATGCTTTCTTACTTTATGGAGATGTCAGTGAAACTGGACAGACCGCTCCTCTGTCTGTTGTTTAAAGAAGGAGAATCATTTCTTTGCTCCAAAAGGTGAAAGGATGGGAAGGTAAGGGCACACCTGTTTTCTACAAAGATAGTAGTATAATTAGACCATAGTGTCTTGACATGTGGTGTCTATTGCACTTACATAACTGTGATGAAGAACAGAATCTGAAAATCTGGTATTTCTTTTGTCTTGGTTGTGTTGTTGTCCCAGCTGTAATTAGGTATGATAATGTTTGCTTTTCAGTGCCTGCATTATCATACTTATTGCATACTATTTACTTATTGCAAATAAATCTTTCTTTTGTTTCATTACTTACTACTGCTAGAAACTTGCATTTTCTTCTCTCTCTTTATTCCATGTTGTCTCTCCTAGCAACATCACAGAAAACTCCCAAGATTACAGTTTCCTTTACGCCTTTAAAAGTTACTGTTCAGTTGTGATTCTTTTCCCATTCTCCTAGTGTCTTTAAATTCAAATTCTCTGAATCTGCCATGGATATGACTGGGTGTGAATTATGATGCAATAAAACACTTACTCTCATCAAGCATAAGGCTAAAAATCAAGTACCATTAAAGGCAAAAATGTATGAATCATTATGCCATAAGTCACTTAATAATATATTGGGTGATTCTATGTTGGCCTGGTGCAATTCTTTACTTAAAAAAAAAACAAAAAAACAAACAAAACCAAAACATAAAGAAAGTTCAGGAATAATTTATTTTAAAATATTTTGAAATTACTTTATTCAATACAAATTAAATGGGTTAAAATTACGATAGATATGTTTTCTATTTTAGATTAACACTAAAAAGTCTATCAATTGATTTAGATGAAAAGGAGCATAGCTGTGCATTTTTAAAGCTAATAGAATCACTGTATTGTGGAGGATGTATGTCATAGAGTGATTTGGGTTGGAAGGCAAATAAAGATCATCCAGTTTAATTTCTCCTGCCATGGGAACACCTTCCACTAAAGCAGGCTGCTCTAAGAAAGCTACATCCAACCTGACCTTGAGCACTTTCAACGCTGGAGCATCCACAGCATCTTTGGAAAACCTGTTCCAGTGTCTCACCACTCTCTCAGTAGATAGTATCTTCCCCATATCTAATCCTTAATTACCCTCTTTCAGTTTGTAGCCATTCTTCATTTTCCTATCACTACATTCCCTTGTAGAAAGTCCCTCTCTGGCTTTCTTGAAGGCCCTCTTTAGGTGCTAATAGGCTGCTATAAGGTCGCCAGAAAACCTTCCCTGAATTCTTTCAAAATTGCTCCATTAAATCTCAGAAGCAGAAGTATATGAGGATTGTGAGCATCCAGTCTGATATAAGTAGTAAAGACAATAGATCCTGCAGTATTTTGTTACCTTTTCTTCTTGCAGTGACTGTTCAGAAGTTGATCAAAATAACTTTGCAATATAGAAATGAGCAGTTATTTTCTATTAGTAAAAGCATAATTCTAAAAAAAGAAATATTTAGAGCTGTGTAAGAGCTAAACCAAGGTGGTTTTTATGGGTGATCTACATATATGTGTGAAGCTAAAAGGTGTTGACTTGCACTGCTCTTGGAATGGGAGCACTTGCATTCTCAGTGAATGTGTTACAGTTGTTAATATTCAATAGATGGTGGAAGCATGATTAATAGTAAAAAAAACCAAGTTTCTCCATCTGAAATAGGAATCTTTATTTTCACCTCTTTTGCTTTATTTTAAGGAAAAAAGTAATCAAAGTTTATAAAATGCCCTTTGGAGGTGTGATACCCAAGACTCATTTTCATGAAAGTGCTTCCTTAATTTTATATATTAAAGTTCTATTTAAGTGTATCTTTCCTCTTCTGACATTTGGATTTAGAAAACAATGGTTGCAAAGCTTGTCTAACAGCTTGTCAAATGTTCACACCATAGAAATAAGGGAATATTGTCACATTACATCTAGTTCTGGTTTTGCCTGTGCCAACATCAAAACACAGCACAAAAATCTCAGTTACAGTTAGAAACGAGATAAAATAAATTTCTCAATTAAGTTGCCTGAATTTAAAACAAATGGAGAGAATAGGATTTTTTTCATGGTTCTGGCAAAGTAGGCAATGGTTATTGCATTGTCCCATCACTGAAGCCAGATTCTGAGAGATGCCATTCACTTGGTATTCCAAGATAATTTAATGTGCTTTGGAAATTTTTCAGATGTTTTTCATGTCTGTCCTCCTATGGATGTATTTTCTGGTCTATAGATTTTATTTAATTACTGGGAGTGAAGATACAATTTGGTGTGGTGGGCTTTTAAATTATACAGTTCCACAGCTATTGTGACTACTAATTTCTATAAATATGCCTTCATTGCTGCAGACACAACACATACTTTGGGCTCTTTCTTCTTTTTTCCTTCCTGTTTCTTTTTTTCTTTGGGCTTCTGAACACTCATTTTCATTTTGGAAATGTGTTGTGTTGCTAGACCTGGTGAGTTTTCATTGACTACTCCTTTTATGTGCATAAATGCAATTGCATTGCCAGCTCAGAACTGAGTCTCAGGAAAAAAAATGCAAAGCTGGAGGAGAGCAGAAGTACCCAGAAGCTTAAACATGGAGGATGGATTTTAATGTAATTTTGAAATGGACTTATTTAGTTCAGGTCTTGGGTTTGAGATATTTAAAGGAAGTAACACAACTGGCCTATTAGATTAGTTATTTATAGCATCATCAAATTATATTTTGCCACATGTGAATTTTCGGCCGTGTTATTTTAAGAATTCACTTCACATGATGCTTGCTTTTTACTGTGGCACCTATATTCTCTTTTTTTTTTGTTCAGCAGCCAGCCTTTCTGGATTCAGGAACTTGTCCTGAAGTCCCTGACAGAATTTAATATCATCGGAATACCCAGGTTTTTTTTGTTGCTTGTTAGAGAACTATTGATAGCAGACAAGACAATAGATGTGTGTACATACAGAAAGTAGGTCTGTGTAAGATTTGTGTCCTTTGACACTGGGCTAGAGAACAAAGACCCCATCAGAGTTTGCAATTATCTAATGGTTGCTCTTACCCCTCAGAGAAATAACCAGCTGGCTGGCAGTTCAGAGGGACACAAAGCACATTCAGTGCTGATCTGTGCATTGGATAATTTGAGTCGTGAGATGTGTGTTGCGTTGGCTGTGTCAAGGGATAAATGAGTGAAGTTTTCTATTCCTACCTGTTGAAATACTGCCCTGGTCCTATAAGCTCAGCTTGTAAGAAGACTGCTTACTATCATGCCCATATTAACTAGGAATATTTTCTTCCTCTCTCTCTCCTTAGAGAGCTCAATAAAGAATTGTTGGGCATAAAAAGCAGGCTGTTTGTGAATAAGACACCTGAATAATGATCCTGAAGTTGTTATTTTTATGCAAATATGGCTATTATGATGAGGATGAATATACAAGTTAATGAAGCCTGATATAGGAATAAGAATTAATCCAGCAAAAGCTGCAAACAGTATTTTTAATCTTTCAAGAGAATTGCAGGTAATTTTAAAAATTGTTTTCGCTAGCTTCTTACTTTCTCCCACTTCTTCAAAGTCTTTAGAGAACAATTTAGCTGTTAATGTCCAGCTGAGGAAGCGTAGAATAAAACAATTCAGTAAAATCCAAGTGTCTTGCAGTCTATATAAACTAACTAATATTATGATTGCAATAAATCATGGTACATCAGTCAGGTCTGGGTCTATCTTGTAGCATTTAACAGTAGTTGCCTGTGATAAAACTTATCTGTAGCCTCAGCCAAATTGGAAGAACTCATGCATCGGTTTCTTCAGTAGAGATTCCTCAGTGTGAGCCTTCTGTTCCTTGCAGGTGATAAAGGGTTCCCTTGAAAAACATGCAAAATTTATCTGCCAGTAGATTTAGTGAGAATATTGCTTTTAACAACTGAGGGAATAATACTGAGAACATCTGCCCTGGTTTCAGCTAGAGTAAAGTTAATTCATTTTCAATAGCTGTTACAGTGCTGGGTTTTGGATTTAGAATGAGAATGGTGTTGATGACACACCATTTTTTTGTTTTCCTGTTGTGTTTATCCTAAGTCAAGGACTTTTTTCCTGTCTCATACTCTGCCAGTGAGGAGGTTTGTCAAACACAAAGAAAACTGTGGAAGCATAGCTGGGACAGGTGAGCCAAATGCACCAAAGGGATATTCCACACCATAGAATGCCATGCCCTATGAAGTATATAGAATATAAACTAGGGGGAGTTATCTGGAAGGGTGGCCAATCTGAGCTCAGGAAGGAGGGGTCTGGCATAGGTCATTAGGTGGTGAGCACTTGCATTGTGCACCATTTCTTGTTTGGTTGGGTTTTTTTCCTTTTTGGGTTTTTTATTATTTTTTTTTTAAATCATCATTATTAGTATTATTTTACCATTGTTATAAATTATTTTGTTTTCAATTATTAAACTGTTCCTATCTCAACATACAAGTTTTACTTTGATTCTTCTCCCCATTCTACCAGGACAGTGTTGATAAGAGGAAAGGTTGAGCAAGTGGCTCTGTGGTGTTTCATCTCCAGCTGGGCTTAAAACCATGACAGCATCTTAAATTCCTTCCTTAATTTCTCATTTATAGATTTCTGATCGTTGTAGTTTGTTTTTTTCTTTCAATATCAAAAGAATCTAAGAAGATCAAAACATGTCTGTCTGTATTTACCCCAGTGTTAAATTTTCAGTGATTTCTTGTGGAGACTGCTCTTTATTGGATTCCTTTGTAAAGGTAAAATCATCTGAGAAATATATACGAAGATGGCAATAGTGTGCTAGTCCACTTGTCTCTCATTTAATCCATGTTTTCTTGGCTGCCCAGAAAGGAGGATCATGATTATTGAATACTCTTTGCAGGAAAAATCAAATGAGTGTTTAAAATATCTTGGTCTTGAATTAGTTAAAAGGATTGAATGATGTAGTCTAGAAATTAATTTTTTTTTTTAAAGCAAACTATGGTTTTAACTGGTCGTAGTTAGCTGTGTAACATACCAGTCATATACTGTTTATGATGCATTTTTATTCATATTCTGACAAGGACTTCTGCTGGAACAGATTTTAGCTAGTTCTCCCTTTCCTACTTAGTGAAAATCTGAATTCTTTTCAGAGTTAAAATGGTATCACTGCATGATAAGGGTACCCCGCTTTAGCTATTTGGAGTAGGAGATAATGATAGCAGACACTCATGATGTTTTAGCAAATAGTGGTACTTTCAGCCCAAGTTTAAAGTATGTCTTCCTTTCAAAAACTGATTCTAAAATATACCTCTCTTAACAGACTGGTCATATGTGCATGTTCACACATATTTTGTTTTAAGAGCTGTATTTGTCTCTTTGGTATTGTTTTTTTCTTTAACAGTGGATTAAGGATGTTTAGATATAATACTCTGAGTTTGAAAAATGGGAAGATGTAGGTAGATTTTTTAAAAATATAATAATTTTAGTTTCCATTTGTTTTATGCCTGTTTGGATATCTGAATTGATGCCATAATTTTTTTCACTGGAAAAAAAATTAACTGTTTTCAGCCGAGTGGGTTCATAATTTCCTTTGTTACAGTGGTTCTACAGAGGTCAAATTGTAGCACAATGACCCAGCACACATTTCATTACTCAAAGTTCTTGTTGAGAGGATTGATATCAGGCAGTTGTGGTTGTTTGAATACTTTTCCTAGCTGGACGACTGTGCTGTCAGAAAAAGAGTGCATTTTCTTGTTTCTGAGTGTAGCACACACACATTTCCAATAGATATGAGGAACACTGGGTAAAACCCTGACTGATCACATTTAAGACCAGTGGGTTAAAACTGACATAGGGGCTAAGCTGAGTTGGAGAAGGGAAAGACAGTGATGCCATGGAAGGATGTGAGAGAAATCTGGCTTGTGTTTAGTGGAATAAAGATTGAGAAAGTGTATGCTGAATATCCTGAATTCATCAGTGCACCAACTGCTGAAGAAAAATTCCTTAGGCAAAATAACAAACTTAGGAGATAAATAGATATAGCATAAGCATTAATACATTTTTAAGCTGAAAACTGGAGAAGTGGTATGGTGGTAGAACAAAAATAGTAAGTGTGGAAAAATGAATTAGATATGAGCATCTGGCATGATTTCTAAAATTTCATTGGAATGAGTTCTGGTATGCCTGTCCATTTTGACTGCCTGCAAATATCAGCTTTGTTGAGAAGCTGTGTCTCTCCTGAACTAATACAGAACATACAGAATTTATACAGAATTTATACAGCTCATACAGAAAATAGCGCATAGGATACTCAACTCTCTGGAGGCTCTGCAAAAATTAGTGTGAACAGAATCCCAATGATACACACATATCCAGTATGAATTGCTTGCATCTTTTATCTTGCTTTGTAACAACTTCTGCATGACACCTAGAAACAAATTTAGCAATAAGTAACAAATAGCATGAAAATAATCACTACAAAGGAGCAAATTGTCACAGATAGAATATTCAGCTGGATGAATGGATAAGCAAAAAATTTTGCTGGTGAATGAAAGACTTTGATTATGAAGTCACAAATAAAGTTTTAAAGGAGGCCTGTTCCTTGTTTAGGCAGTGGTTAATTGGTTTTTCTCAAAGCAACAAATTTAAAGTCTGGATTTATCGGAGTATTGATGTGGTTTCCTGTAAAGGAAGTTTGTCTCAGGTGAGATAAATGACATAGACTAAAAATGGCCTCTTTCTAAATGTAGTGTTCCAGTAATTTAAAAATGATTGTGTATTTTGCCATGTGGGAAAAGGCAGAAGCAGGGACTGTGGTGAGGATTATTGATTGCTGCAGAAGTGAGTACTTCCTAAACAATTGTACCAGTAAAAAAAAAAAGATAAATCAATCAAATAAGTTGAGAATTTGTAAAGAAAAATACCATTTCTTATTCAAAATATTAACAAAGTTCTGTCAGCTTGAAAGATGGCACCTGCACACACAGGTGTTGCTTTTCATGCTGAGCATTTGGCTCTCTGGTTATAGTACTACATAGCAGTGATATTGATGTTCACATAGTACTGAACAGTTAAGTATTCCAAAATGCTTTCTGTCCCAAGTCCTTTCATTTACCTCCTTAAAGGCATGAAAAGCCAAAAGTGAAAACTTTTGTAAGTAAAAAAAGTCTTTCCCCATGTTTTACAGTGACTATCTCTTAGGTTTTCCTTTTTAAGTGCTTAGTTCTGATACAGTCTACCAATTGCAGCCATTTACTTTACGCTGGGAGATTAGGTGACCTGAAACCATGGATCAGCTGAGAAATTATTTTGTTTCAAAGCCAAACTAATCCCTTTTGGGTTTCATACTCTTCTGTTATCTTAGACTCCTCTTCTTCGTTTTGGGTTTTGTCTTCTATCTTATTTTAATTTTTTTTCCTCCTGAGTCTGACTGGTGAGTTTTAGTGCTTGAATTTTTTATTCCAAGTATTATTCATGGCCTTGTGAATATACAATTTAATACTTTTGAAATTTGCCTAGTCTATTCTTAATTTCATCTTGTATGGGCTTCCTGATACCATCTTTTTTACTACTTATATCTTCTGGTAGCAACGCTTTTCTTCCTTTCTTCCTTTCCTTTCCTTCCTTTCCTTTCTTTCTTTCCTTCTTTTTTCTTTTCTTTTTTCTTTTCTTTCTTTTTTCTTTTCTTTTTTCTTTTCCTTTTTCTTTTCTTTTTTCTTTTCTTTTTTCTTTTCCTTTTTCTTTTCTTTTTTCTTTTCTTTTTTCTTTTCTTTTTTCTTTTCCTTTTTCTTTTCTTTTCTTTTTCCTTTTCTTTTTCCTTGTCTTTTTCTTTTTCCTTGTCTTTTTCCTTTTTCCTTTCCTTTCCTTTCCTTTCCTTTCATTTCATTTAATTTCATTTCATTTCCTATACTTTCATTT
>JANRGV010000001.1:84056144-84072707 GCA_024734035.1 Alethe castanea | reverse complement strand
ATATGCAGGTATTGCAAATTCCACGTTCACCCTTAACTCTTTCTAATTCTTCTCTTTTTTTTCCCCTTCAGAAACAGTTTTATTTCAGAAAGTGGAATTTCTATCAATTCTCCCTGCCTTGAGAGGGTTTTGGATCAAAACTCCATGTCAGATCTAACTGGTTTTTTTAGAAGGGACACCTGAGTTGACACATGGAATATGAATGTCATTTGAAATATCCCAGGCTGGTAGAGTTCAACCCCTGAAATGGAGCATTTTAGCACTACTGTCCTATACATTCTGTTCTGTATTTCAAGTATTTTGCATTTATGTTTACAAATTATAATACCATGCATAGGCAATCAGATCACATTCTGGAGATTATTTTGTAGACTTATTTAGTTTAAGTCAAATATTTAGACAAGATCCAAGTAATAAAAGATCTTAAAAGATTTCTGCTGACTTTGACCAAATCACTGAAGTTTTTGTGATTGCAAATTTTTCTGATTCTTTTTTTATGTAGATTCTTAATGTAGCAAAAGTACTTGGAACACTGTGAAATTTTCTGTCAAGTTAAAGTTTATATTCTTTAGTTTTACATTTGACACTTTTTTGAAATCTCTGTTTTTTATGAAATTCATGTGGATTGTCATAAAGATTTGAATTCAAGTAAGGTAAAAGAGCTTGCTTTAAAAAATGATATTTTTGGGGAAGAGGAGGAGCAGGAAGTGGTGTTGTATTCTGTGTCATTTATTCTGAGTCACAGAAAGAGGAAAAGCTTCCTTCCTTTGGGAAAGTGGATGGAGAAAATGAGAAAGAAGGTGTATTTAGGGTTGCTTATGAAGCACCTAGCAAGGGAGACTGGAAGGAGATATTTTGGACCAACTGTCCAAAGCACAAAGTTTCGTAGTTATGGGGAACATCACCTAGAGCAGCAATTGTTTGGAAAAGATAGAGCCTACAGCAAACTTTTGCACGTTCTTTATAAGAGTTTTCTCATACAGAAGTAGCAGAGTCTCCAGGCCTTTCTGTCACTGGTTAACTACTAATTTTGGACTTACTCTTACCTTTTCAAGTGGACAATTTAAATCTATTTTTAGAAAAGGCAAATGGAAGAATATGAAATAAACATATAAACCCACAGAAAAAGAAAAGCTCAACACAGTGTTCTTTAAAAAGACAACTATAACAAATTAAAGAAAACCTAAAAAATTAATCATTTAAGAAACAAGCACATGGATATAGGGAGTTCAGAATAGCTGAAGCTCCCCTGAAGTATAGTAATGGTGTTAACTTAAATGTTTGCACTCCACAGTAAAGGTAATGTACAGCAAAGGAAAGTAGGTAAAATTATACATGCATGAAGTAGGAACACAGAAACAAACCCTGAAAAATTAAGGCACAGGTGTAAACCTGGTTATCAGGGAAATGAATTTTATAGAGCCTAAATGGCAGGGGTATATTCAGTTCCACAGTGGCCTTTCATAGGACTGGTGCTATTTAATTCTTTCACTTGCAAGTCGGGTGTTCAAAAGAAGAGCTTGTATATTATTTATCTCAGAATGAATAATGCTGGAACAGAGAATTAGAATTCAAGGTGACATTGACAATTTACAAAAATGTCCTAAAAATATGGTGAAATCCATTAAGGTCAGCACAAAGTTTTCTGCTAAAGCAGAGCTAATTGATTGTGTAAATGCAAGGCAGCTAGGTAGCAGCTCTGCCAAGGTGGATGCATCAGAGCTGAACTGTGAGTAAGGTGCTGCAGACAGAGAAAGGTGATACTGTATTGGGAAGAGCTAATAAGACTATTGTTTTCAGATATGTGAATCCATCCACCCCCTGGTTTTGCTGTATGTAAAGCTACAGTTGCAGAACTGTTTTCAGTTTTAGGCACTGCTATGCAAGGAAAGAATCTTGGATTATTGAATTAAAGACTCATCACCACATATGAGCACAAAGAACAGAAAGATGATGGGGAACTGCAGTAACCCTGATAGAGGCATGAGTTTCTTCCTGGCTCTTCTTCTCACAAAGAAACCACCAGCTCTTGAGCCAGCATGGAACCCATCATGATGAATCAATGGGACAGGTTCTTCTGAATACCTTTTCTGACTTTAGGGGCTATGGCTTAGGAGGTATGGGCCTTGTTGTGGAATGCAAAGGGAAAGGCTTCTCAACATTGAATATGTTCCTTACTAAGGAAGGTTTAAGGAAAGAACGAAAACCAGGAAAAATCAAGGAATCTTTGATGTTTGGGGAGGAAGAAGCCTGGGAAAACTGAGATGATAATAAAATGAGACTGTTGTATGTAAGCAAGTTGCTGACCAGTGTGCTTGCCTAGCTGCGCCCTGAGCTTGATCAGTGCACTCTGCACCTGTCTGGGTGGATTTTTAAATATTTTCCAGGTTAACAAAGCTGTCTATTTTCAGTGCATTTACTTCTGGGGAGAACTTAAATTGGACCATGAAGGGCCTGTGTGGTTTTGGAGCCAGTAGCAGAGTGAAGCTACTGAAGAGCTGAAGGTCAAGTGTGTCCATACTGTGTGGATGTCTGTGTCAGTATATAATCACTAGTTGATGCCAAACTGATGGTCAGTGAGGAAGATGAAGCTTGGGAGTCACACATTGGATTGGCCATGAGTCTGGAGAAACTTGAGTAGACCTAGCGAGCTGACTAGTGGAGGGACCAGGATGTTTAAGCTAGCTGTTGAAGAGAGCATGACCTCTGGGGTACAGCTTCAGGAAATGTCATAAACGTGGGTCAGCAGCCAGAGAGATCTGGTTGCATATGTTTGTGTCTGTGAGTGAGGAGGCTGGGAGGCCAAGGCATCAAGGGTACGGGAACTAGACAGAATGAATGTCTAGGGCCTGTTGCTGAAGACATGCATATTTTATATATGTGTGTCTGTAAATATATATATATTTTTCACCCATATAAGGGAACAAGACCAAGCCATTTGTGCTCTTTTTGTTTGTATGAGTGCTGTGCTCAGTGCTTCTGTATCTGTGTGGCCAGTTGTATAAATCTCTATATGCACTGTGTGTATGTCTATTCAGAGTGCACTTAGAACACCTCACTGCTTGCTGTGCCTGGGGTGCCTAAACTGATCTATCAGATTCAGCAATTTGTGACAAGTATGTTTGGAGAAACGTGAGAGACAGACAATGAGAATTGTGAGAATTGTGAAGAAATCAGTTTTCTGGGTAAAAAGAAAATTAAAGGAGAAAAGAGTGTACTTTAGTGTATAAGAGGAAATACAAAGGGAGGGAAATAATCTGTAGTGCAGATTCAAGTATTTACAATAAAGGAGTTTTAGTTTGAATATTCAAGTCAAGCTCCCTGATAGGTAGCAAAGCCAAAACTCATGTGGATTGCATAAGTAACCTTTTGAAGTTCTGCCTGCAAAGTTTTTAAGAGTAGGTCCTACAATCTTCAGTGAGGAATGTTGTTGATCCTGTCTTTAGTTGGGGAATAGTTCTAGTTTCCTTTGTGCTTTCCTGCTTTAATCTTACGTCTTTTAGAAATTTCTCTGTTTAGATTTGACACTGGAACTATCATGTTTTATGATACTGGATGTATAGCAGTGACAGGAACTTGAGAGATTTGTCCTGATCAGCCTCTAATGTCCTGCAGCAAATGGATGAATTCCAAGTCCCCTGCCAGTGAAAGGTTCAGCCTCAGACCCAAGGTTTTAGAAATTTTTGGGGTAACAGTGGTCTCTGACTTTTTGTAGAGAAAACTAACAAGTCAGGGCCTGAAGACAGATTTTGAAGTTGAATAGCTTTTTTTGTTGACGTAACATTTTTCAATGTAAATATAATTCTCGTTTTGCCATTTTTCTGCATCTCTTTCCTTGGACGAACATTTATTCCTTTGCAAGGTGCCCTTATTCTGTGTGAATTGGCTTGAAGCACTAGACAGATGTTTCTTGCTCATTGATGACAGATATTTAGAAGGCTGAGGGCTATCAAGGCAGGATTCTTCCAACATCATTGGTATTTATCTGTCTGAGTAGCTGTGCTAGTGGCTCATGGTGCCCTGCTATATGAAGCAGTAATTATTTATTGATTTATCTCACTTCAGAAAGACCTCCACATTCGTCCTGTGAGATGAAAAAGGAATCCTTAAACCACAATGTCAGGGAAAATATCTGAATGATGACTCCAGGATAAGCCACAGCAAATGGGCCCTTCTTCTAGCACTGGACATTGGCTGATGCAGCAGGCTACTTGGAATTAGACTCCCTTAGAGTGGGGGGAGAAAAGATAGTTGTGGTTCACGCGCGAAATAAGTAGCTGTGAAGGTTTTGCAGGATGAAGGCCAGGAAGTTAGGTGTGCACCAGAACACTTTACAGTTTGCTTCTTCCATGTCTGCTAGACACATTCATCAGAGCAGCCATGATTCCTATTTTCCTTCTGCAAAGGGCCTGAATATAACTACTCCTGGAGATGGAGTCACTTCTGGTTTGGTATCTAGAATCACTGGTACATATGCATGAACAACCCCTGCTGCAGCCCACACTGGAAACAGGAACAATAGGAAACATAAAACTTAGATAAGGAGACAGTAGGCACCTGAACTGCTACATGATGCAAAAGAACAGAAAATAATTCCACATATGATCTATTGTTTTGTTTCCAATCCCTAGTGAGCACACCTGAAGAGGAAAAAATATGGTCACATGTAGCCTAAGGCAGTGACATTTCCTGCAAAGGACACAAGAATGGAGGCTTTATATATATGTCCCATATGTTTCCTTTCTGCTGTAATTAAGATAATGAAATCAGACAACTTCTTACTTTAGTGTTTTGGGAGTATCAAATTTCTGTGCTGCTTTGAGACCATGGCCTTGCTGGCACAGTAGGAAGGTGGCCAGGAAACATGGGAGATGGGACTCACATGATAGTCTAAAACAACTACAAGCAAGAGGCAGCATCTCTTGCTGAGAAGACATTATACATGCATATCGTAAAAGAACCATGGATATTAGAGCATCACTACACCATTCCTAGGAGCAGCTTGTCAGTTCCTGCCCTCTCACACCACTTCTTAACAGGTCAAGTGACATAGCTGTGGCACACTGAGGATTCAAATGTGGTCAGTGAAGTAGATATGGATAATAATTTAAGCAATCCTAATTTGTGGTTTCTAGGGAGGAATCTGAGGCAGAGTAAGACACTTCCAACTGCACAACTGTACTGAGAAAGCAACACAATAGAAAAGTCCCTGGCAGAAACCTCACTGAGTGTTTCATGAGAGTCCTCATAGGAAGGGTTGCTGCTTGATGCCAGTGAAATCAGAGAATACTTGTGCCTTGTACAGAAAGGAACAAGGAGGCAGAGGAGGAGGCTTTGGTGCTAGTCTTTGCTCATGGTCAGTAAAGATATTGTGGATTTTTTTGAGTGTAGCTATTATTGTAAATGCTGCTCAGTAGAGAGCAAAAGATCTCTAGCACAGAATGTAGGTACTTGTCCTACCTCTGGGAGGAGATTTTTTACTGCTGCTGAAGTGTAGGAGATAGTGGAGAAATAGTAAAAGACACTGTAGGGTGTGGTCCAGGATAGGGATTCAATTTGTCAACCCTTCTTTGTTAATGTGCACTGGGAGGGATTCTTCTTTCAGAAGTGCATCAGGATGATTTTTCATGTATTTCTTGTCCATCAACTAGTCTGGTCTTTCTACCCTGACTTAATGCAATTTTGTGTATGATCTGCACCATTATTGATGTCAGACAGGCACTTTAGCTTCTGCCTACTTTCTTATGTGACTGTGTTTGGATTTTTCCTTAGGGGAGCATCATAGCAAAGTGCTTACTGAAGAGCTCTCCTGTTACTGTAATGTCTTTCAGAAAGAGAAGCCACAAAAATTCTCCATGAATTGCATGAAAATCTAAGGCAGAATCCAATGCACATCTCTGTCTTGATTTTCCTGAGATTAAAGTTGAACAATAATCTTTTAACTTAAATGTTTATGACAGTGATGTGAACACTTACGCGATAGACTGTTCAAGACTGTTGTGTATAGGCTCAGGGAGCATGCACATATTGCTTAAGAACTATTAACAAACTACTTTTTCTTTAACGAAAACTGTAAATATATTCATACATTCAAGTGACATAAAACTGGCATATCTTCCTCAGTGCGTAATGTGGGTTTATATCAGCTAAAAATCCCGTACAGTATATCTTTACAGTAGTTTTATTGTTGCTCAGGTTCAGAGCTTGACAATCCAGCCTGATGCCATGAGAGGCTTCCTGGAACAGAGGCTAGACAGAGTTAAAGGAATAAAGTGGGTATTTTTTAATTGGCCTTCAAAGGATACACCTTGGGTAGTACAGGAGCCGAGCCCAAGGTAGACTCCAAGTCACGAGTTTTCACCCTTTCATAAGTTTTGGTCCATTTACATATTGGGGTTATTTGTCCAATTACAGCTTCAGTCCCATCCTCCCAGATTGCTCTCCTCAATCCACGGTTGTTTGTACTTTTTGGGCCTGGAGCTGCAGCAGTGTCCTTGGTTCTCAGGCTGGGAAAGGATTTTTGTCTAACTAAACTGTGAGGAGAACTTCCTGACACTTTATGTGAAGGTCAGAGTTATATACTAATGCAAAACAGAATCTGGAAAATATGAAAGCTAAAACTTAAGGCATCAAGCCTTTGCTCTAAAGGATCTGAAGGTCAGTGTCATGAGAGAGAAGGCACCTGACAGAAACAGCATGGCCTCTTTGGAAAGTGTGTGTGTTTTTGTTCTGTTACAATAAAAATGCATCTTCCCTGAGACTAGCACTGTTGTTGGCAGTCTCAAGGGAAAGGGGGAGTTCTGATTTACACTTTTTTTTCTTGAAGAAGGTCTCTGTCAGAGCAGGATGCAGAAGCCCCTCCTGCCATGACTTGCACTGTAGTCATGTGGGGAAAGCAGATGAGTTCAGCATGCAGGTCAGTTCATCCTTGTGCTCAGGAGCAGATCTCCATCTCACCCCTTCTGAGCTGTCTGGCAGTGCTGCTCTCAGCAGTAGAGTGTTTGTTGGCATGCATATTGGAAACAATAGAAGACTGTTGGGATTTAAAAACATTTATTTGCTGCCTTGCAATGCCTCAGCCTGTCAAGATATATTCAGATAACAGTAAAGACTGTCATATACTGTGTGACATGACAACATAATAGAATCAATAGAATTCTTCTTGACAGGACACAAATGAATAAGCCAAACAAGGATAGAGGTTTGGTTTTTTTTTTCCTTCTCTTGCTGCTAAAATTGTCCTGATTCTAGGAAAAGGAACTTCTGGGTTAAAATCAAAGAAAAGAAAGAAGCTGGCCTGAAAGTGTGATGAATACTTTGGAATATGGGAATGATTTTTTTTTTAACAAGTATGTTAATTGAATTCTTCACATAGTCTTGGTAGAATAGAAGTGTATTTTATGTGCGATATCAGTCTCCTCTACCAAAATGAATCAATTTCTGTGCTGAAGAAGGTGACTTGAGGTTGGCCAACTTTTATTCTGCACTGAAATACTCTTGGCATTGTGGCTTCAAACAAATAAATGCTGTTTGTTCATCTACCTCCAATGAAATTTTTTTGTGTTTTTGTTATGTTACCGTGGAAAAATGCATCTCCCCTGTTACTAGGATGGTTGATAGTCTCAAGGGTAAAGAAAAGGTTTGATTTACACTTTATTCCCTGAAAAATATCCATCTGGGTAACTTGCGTCAATTTAGGACAGCACAGTGTGGGAGCCTCTCCTGCTGTGGCTTCTACTGCCATTTGATTACTTATTACTCAAATCCCTATAAATTTTCTATAAAATAGTATTCAATTAGGCTTTACAACAAAAAAATAAAGCAAGTTAAATAACACTAGAAATTCCTATAGTATTCTGTTCATTAGGCATGAAGTTGTTAGCTGTTTTTAATCCTAAGTATTCTGCACCTTGTTAAGTCATGTTATTTAATACATGTTGTAGTTCTTCCAGAGTGCTTATAATTTTCTGAGTAGTCTTTATGATTTCTTTTTATTACTTCATTTATGTGTAGAACTGCATTCATTCTTACTGTCTATCATGAAATCAGAGCTAGGAATTGCTGACTAAAATCCTTGCACAAAATTAGATGAATATAGCAAATAAAACTAGGTAATTAACTTTTCTGTTTTTACAATCCTTTTTATTTGTGATCATTCAGAAGGGTGACATTTTGCTTTTTTCCAAAGCAATATTTTTGAAAATCTGAATTTTGCCTCTAGGTATAAATATATTTCAGTGAACACATTAACATTGAAATGCTATGGAGGCTTCTCATATGTAGTCATGCAGTAATTTAGCATCAGCTCCATTTTGAACAGAAATTCAGTGTTGAAAGGGATTATTCTCAGAGACTTGAGGTTGAAAGCAAATTTTAGAGCTTTCTTGGTTCATCAATGTGACAAGATATGAAACTCGAAAATTTGAAGAAGTATAAGAAAGACATAGATTATTCTACTGACATTTTGTTTATTACTGGTTTGAACTGGCTAAGTTAAAACATTTATTACCTTTTTGAAACATTTATTACTTTTTTGAAAAAAAAATCATCAAAACTCCATACATCTTATTAATTAACCAAATCATTATATTCACAGAAGCTTTCAAAAATCTGTTTCAGAACTTTTCATACTAATTTTTATTTTTCAGTGATTCTCCTGCCAGGAAAGTAGCTCATGCACTGAGCAGCAGCACAGCTGTGTCAGTTGGCAGGCCAGTTACACAACCCAAGCAATGGCAAAACAGTGATTTTACAAATAAACACAGGATAAATGTTGCATGAAAACTCAGACATTAACTTTGGGAAATAAAATAAATTTCTAGCGGATCTCCTGGTTATTACTTTTTGTCAGGCATTTTTTATATTTGCCAAGAATTTTCGGTATATAGGGATGGTATTCTTTTTGGCAGGAAACTGATCTGCAAAACTCTTCCTGGTTTTTTTTGTTTTTTTTTTTTTTAATCCTTCCCTCTCTTTCTCTCTTATTTTTACTCCTTCATTGTTTTCTGAAGAGGAGGAAGACCTGGGTATTTTGCCAACCTCCATTTGGATATGAGCCAAAATCCACCAAAATCAGGGAGAGGCTTTGCACTGAATTTTGTAGGTACTGAACACACCTCTGATTCTTTGAAGAGTATCTCAACACAAGCAAATGAATTTGTATTAGTACAAAATATGTATCTCACATCTATTGATATATTTTCAGTAAATAATAAATGCATGTTCATCACAAAACCTACAGTTTAATTGTGCAGAAGTGTGACTGTAGTATTCTTCTATCCAGCTAAAAGGGAAGCTTGCATCCATTTATTCAGAAGTAGAGTTTTGTGATATAAGTAGAGAGTATGAAAATAGAAGAAAAAAAATACTAGGAAAGAAAAATCTGAGAAAATAGAAAAAAGAATTTACTTCATCTGCTTGTATTGTTTGGTGGGTGAGATTAACTAGTATTTATAAAAGCTAATATCTTGCAATGAACTCAGATATTTTATTGAGCACTGAATTTTTCTAAAGACTCCAGAAGTAAAGTCTCCTTTAATGGATAAATCATAATTGTGAAAACTGCTGTGTATGAGGCTACCTAAAGGTGATTTGGAAAAGTATAGCTTCATCTTTTTTAGTCAGAGGCCTGTCTGAAGTTATTTGATTTTCTTTGAGAAACAGATGGAACTCTGGGCACTAGTGGGTTTGGTCCTTAAGTAATGTATATTCAGTGGTTGGGAAATTAAAGCATTGTCTAGGAAATTTGTCGCTCTTGCTGCCAGGCTTCCAAATACACAAGGATTTTGGGAACAACCTGACAGAAACCCCTGAGTGAGTGACAAATCAGATAATGATTAAGGGATGAATTAAGACACATGAGGCCAGACTGTGCTCCTGATTACTCCTATGGGGATGCCCAAAGGCATGTCTACACAGGGATTTGTGGACAGAATCAAATTTGCTCTGCCTGTGTTGTCAGACACATTCAAGCTGATTCTGCCTTAAAAGCAGGGAGACTATGAGTTTAAGATGAAGTCTTAAGCCTGGGGTGCAATCTGTTATTATTTGAGGCCTTAGAAATATGAAGTGGGCTTGGGGTACTTTTGTTGTTGTTGTTGTTACTGCTCTTTGAATTGGTTACATCTGCTTAAGGTTGAAGTATTAGAAATAAAGCCTTCTGTCTCCAGTGTTATATCCCTGTCTAATTGCTGACTACCCCCTGGAAAGGCAAAATGGGAATCTGAATTTTCCTACATTTCAGACCTCTCTGCGGCTAGCAGAAGGAGGCATGCTTATTCTTAAAAAGTAAAACAGTAACAAGCATCAACACGTGCATATGTTTTGCTGATCTTTGTTTCTAATTCTTAGTGTCAGGACCTACCATAATATTACAAACACCCCACAAACTGGAGAAGTGCTTCTACTTTCTCTGGTTGTGTTAGAGATGTGTTCCTGGAAGACTTACAAATTGTCTGTGGGCAAAGTTACAAAAACAAATGGATTATACCTACCTTGATTTTCTTGAATTACTGCAAATTTGGAATTATTTATTCTCTCTTTTTAAAGTAAAATAAAGGCAAATGAAGCAGAAAAAACATTGCTATTAGTGCAATCAGTCACTCTTAAGTGTTGCAACTTTATGCCACCACAAGATCTGAGAGAAATGTATGGTCCTTACAGACGCTGTCTTTGCCCAATCTTTAACTGGGCTGGAAGATAATTTAAGATTCTGATTGAACAATATCCCTTGAGACTTGAATGCTGACTTTTATTAAGTGATTATTTTTAAAATTAAATGTTAGCTTTAACACGTTGCTAAGTTTCTGTGAATGTTAGGCAATGCAATTTCAAACAAAAAATCTCTTTAATCTCAAAATAAGGGTTGGGAAGAGCAGTGACCTGTCTTCAAAGCAGTTTCCATAATACTGGCAATAAACGGAATGCAATTCTCTATCACAGGGTGTAACAAGGTTTCTTCCAGTCCTGCCTGCCTTCAGGTGAGGAAAAATCATGCTAATAGTTTGCATAATCACCTCTTGGTTGCCATCTAGAAGGGGGTTGGATTTCTGTTCTTTGTACATATGAAGAGAAAAGAAGAAAACAGAAAATGGGAGGGAAATGAAGGGGAAAGGCCGTAAAGATATGGTTTTAGTGTTCAAGCTGACCAGGACTCAAAGAGGTGATTTCCAATGCCAGGTTTGACAACAGCTTCAGCTGTTCACTTCACTTCACTTCACTTCACTTCACTTCACTTCACTTCACTTCACTTCACTTCACTTCACTTCACTTCAGATTCTCTGTTTCCTCAGTGCATTCTGTTCTGTAAGTAGAGAACTCTTCTGATGGTCAACTGTTTTAGGATCAATTGCTGAATACATAGGAGAGAGGGAGAACTAGTGACCACAGGGGCAAATTAAGAAGGCTGAGTGGGCAGAGGGAAATATGACTTAGCTGTGAAAACTGGGAAAATTGAGGGGCTGTGACAAAAAGTTTGGAATGGAGTGAGTGTTAATGGATGGTAAGGGTGATAACCTAAGGAATTAGCACAAGAACTGAGAGAAAATGAGACAAAGTGGGGGAAGGAGAGACTGATGATTAGAAATATTACAAGTTGTTGAAAACCAGAGATAATGAATGGAAAAGAAGTAGGAAACAGGGCAAAATCAGCAAAGAAATTTAAGTGAAAGCAATGAAAATTAGACATGCCCCCCACTAGTTATTGTTATATATTTTTTATAACTATCTTTTGAATCATAACAATAGCAACATGGTGTCTTTAAATATGGTGTCTGAAGCTGTTCAAGATCATTATAGTGAAGGCTTTAAAAAAGAGCTGGCCAAAATGAAAAGGGTTCACGCTCCATCTGTCATAAAAAAATGAGAAGTGAAAAAGTTTTCCTATTTTTTTATAACATACATTTCTGTATAGGTATACTGATTTTTAATAGCTACATAATGTAAATAACAACAATTTTTTGACTTAGAGCAACTTATCTCCTACCTGATTCCTAGTTGTTCTCCTGAAAACATGTAATTTCGTAAAATTATGCTCAAATAGGATGCTGTCACTGACATGAATGGAAACCATTTTCCGTCATGAGGAAAGATTCAGTGCTTCTGGAAAAATGAAAACTGAAAAGCTGTGCAAAATATTAATGTAAACTCTGACCGTACCACTTAATGGTAAAATAGTAACTGATTTTAGTATGTTTGAAAGGAGTGTTATAATATTGCTGGGACCAGGGATTGCTTATTCATTAAAAATTTCCTGCCTTCAAAGTATCTTCAACATAAATTCCTGTCTTAGGCTTCTCATGGCTAATTGTGAAACTAATAAATGAGTAATTAGACAAAATATAAATTGCCACATCTCTGTGATATCCTTTTTAGATTGAAAGATTCTGTCATGCTTCATAGTGAGGATGAAAATCTTCTTTAGCTTTTCTTTGTTCTTTTTCGCCACTATTAAAGCTGTTTTCAGACCAGACCAGAAGTCACTTCTTTCTTTTTCAGGGTATTTCTGCTTCTTCACAGGCGCCCATCTACATGACAACTTTCTGAGTGCCTGTCCAAGTGTGTTTCTGCTCACTCAATCTGTTTCTGGCTGTGGATTTCCATCTCAGTTGCAACATGTAGCTGTTTGGAGTACAGCCAGTTCTGTCTGTCAAGAGACAAAGTATTTCTGGAAGCATCAGCTGTGAAGTTCTCATATGAGATAACACTTCTTCCAGCAAAAAAAAACAAACAACCAAACAACAAAACAGACAGTAAAATATGTATGATGGCTGAAAAGGGTTTTCTCTCTGAGCTGGCAAGCATTTAAACTACACTCTTATGTCCCTTTCTAAAGTGATGCTAAATCTACAGTTTGGTGTTTTATGTGATGATACTATAAGCATGATGACAATGGGTCTGATTGGTAAATTTAGGTAAACAAATTTCAGCTATGCTTAAATCATTGTGCCTCGATCAACAGATCTTACAGTTGAATCTCAATGTTGCTTTTAGGAAAATTTTTATCATCTTTGTTCAGACAGTGGATGCTTAGATTCTGAGGTCCGTATTTTGCATGACTAGTGACTAAAATCTGTGCCTGCAAAGTATAAAGTATTATAACTGATATATGCCATATAAAAGAACAGAGAATTCTGGGCTAAAATCAGAATACTTCGGAAGAATTGCAGTTCTTCAGGTCATGCTCCAAAAGACAATATTTTGGATGAAGACTATTAATTTAATTTCCACTTTTTCTTTTTTGATCTCATGCATTAATGGAATGTCAGTGATTATAGTGCAAAGGTACAAACCATCCAACTGTACATTTAAAACCCCTTCTCATTTTTTTGGTTAATTCATTTGAAGAGCAAATACAACTTATTGCATCAATATGAGGTTTGATATGGAACAAATGACACATGCATGAGTGCAAGACACAGCATTAGATCTCCCTGTCCTTGTGGGTTAAATAGAGTAGCACAATTATTGCTAAGAAAGCAATTTATCTGTAACTGCATGGAGTTGGCTTTTAGAAAAGTTTTCAAGACTACTTTAAAGAAGATAATATATTCATTGAAAAGAATGGATTTACTTCTGCATTTTCTTAAGCTTCTCTTCAGGCAACTGCCTGACAATTTAACAATGATGGGATGATATTTCATGTTCTGCATTAGTATTTTTAGCACCAACATTTCTAATGATTGTCTTTTGTAATCAGCATGTGAAGAATTTTCCTGAAATATCTGTGAGGTAATTTTTTATTATTGTTTTATTTTAAATGGATTTTATTTCTTTTTCAGTTCTGAGTAATTCACACAAAGTAAAAAGTTATTTTTAACTTTCAGAACAGCAGGTTGAATTCTGCAATCTTGTTCATTAGGCAGATCATTTTACATATTCAACAATCAAAGGAAAAGAAGTTTATTTTAATTTACCTTATTAAATTCTTGAAGCGTCAATGGGGGTTTTATTTTCACCTTCCAGATCAATCAAATTTATTCTTATGAATTTGAGCAGGGCCATCCTCAAAAAAAAAAAAGCTTTTGGTGTTGCTCGTTATTCTGGGGTGGGGAGGGAAAATGGTCTTTCTCATCTGTCTTTTTGAACTGTTTTCAGCCTTCTTTGATTCGTTGTCACTTTACCCTTGATCTTCCTAGATTTGCATTAAACCTTTAATGCAATAAAATTTCCATGTATTTATCTGACTTCTTTTTTCTTCATGTCCTGATAATTGTGAAGGTCTAAAGAATTTTTTGGCAGGATTTCTCTTAATCTCTCATATTATGTTTCTGTAGTCTCTTAAATAGTTTTTTTTCCTTCTACAGGCTAACCTTCATAGAAGTCCATTTTTAAATCTGTTATGCATAATGCTATTAAAACTCAAAAGTTCTCTTGTATATAAATTATTGCTATGAAAAGACTGCATTAGCTAAGAAAGACTGTAATTGTGTTGCTGTGCTTTCAGTTTCTACTGTGTGTAAGTAATTGCATTTCCTCAATATGATCATGTCAAGCTATAGAGAACAAGTGAAAATGGACAAAACCTGAAAACTGACTGACTAAAATTAAACCTTTAAATCAGTTTCTGAACTTCTATTAAAATCTCCTTATTTTTAAAGTTGAAGAGCCATATTAGGATACATGAACAAAAAACTATCTCAAATTAAGGCTCATTTGATTTAATGACTTCTTATTAGGAAGAAGTGAGCATTTTAGGATCCCAATTTTTATCTGTTTAAAATACTGACCTGTGCTTCTTCTGAAAGATGTACTTATGTGGTATTAATCAGACTCATCAAAAGAAAAATGTCAAAATAATATTACTGAGCAATATTTTAAAAGTGGTACTTCGATCTTCACTGACACTAAGCAAAGAAGTATTTTGATATTGCTCATTCAGTAAGTAATAATTAGACGCTGGTGGCTGGCTCTGTTTGTCAGGTATGGACATGCTGCAGAAAGGGAGCAGTGTATTCACATTTATACCTTGGGGCCCTGTCATATCTCAAGCCCACAGATGCCATCTGCCTTTTCAGCAAGTCCCACTGGGGATGTCTTTAGTGAAGAACCATGATTTTTGTTTTTTTCTATTGTCTGGCACTGGACATTGGATGAGAAAGTAGCTGGACCATTCCTTTGCTGTTTGTGTTTGCCTGGGTCAGTAGAAACATTGCGCAGACAACCCACTTCTGTTTGCTTTCCGTGGCTTCCAACTTGCCCTTGGTACTTCCACCTTGCTTCTCCAAGATTGTGGACTTAGGTGAAGTTGGTATAGGTGTCTCATGAGTTTAAACTCTGCTGTTCAGTCAGGCCAGTGTCTGATTGGGAGTGATTGGTATCATTTGTTCCATATGTTCAATGCTGCTGTCATGTAATGACTTACAGTGAACAACGCATAGTGTAATCTTTGGTCATAGAGTGAAGGAAAAATAATGTCAAAATTGACTTCACAGCTGATTTTCAAAACGCTCTTATGCTTGAAATTTCATTAAAAAAAGGTTTTGTGAACTCATGTGTTGATATGTTTTTTGGAGAAATTGCTCCTTGGGAAAGTTTGATTTCTTTTTCTTTGAATTTTTGATAAAACTTAAGGTGGAAGTGAGATAGTTAATGAGGTATAAAGCAAGTTCTGTGCTTTAGGGAGCTCTTTATTCCCACACTGTATATAGCGGTGGAATTGCAGAAAGATTACAAAAACACAATGTAAGTAAAAAGTAAGTGCCAAAAATCAGAGGGTAGAAAATACTTTTCTTAGTAGACAAACTTGCCAGGGACCAAATAAATTGACTTTTTGAAGGCAGCTTGTCTCTTTATTCTGTATCTAAATGAATGTCTCGGACTAGACTTTACATAAGCATGCTGTACTTACAGAAACAATTAATAAGACCCATGTGAGTTATAATTGGAACACTCGGATTACTCTCACAGCTTTTAAAGTGCAATTTGGATAAAATCTCATACTTTAATTTAGCTGTAAATCAGGTGTTACTCTACAGTTTCAGCTTGTATACAACCTCCTGGGCTGGGATTTGGACTATTTTAATCCTGTACTGCAAGGAGTTTGAGTAATTGTAAATATCATATTTATTTCTGGAGCACTCATTCCTGTAGTAGAATAAATACTCAAAATGTGTTTACAAGGAGTTAATGTACTCAAATTTCAATCTGATCTGAGCTACTAATAGGTTATAGGAAATGCTCTCTCTTTTTCACCCTACAACTTCTTTCTCTGCTTTTAAGGAGTTTCGGCCTTTTTGGGTAGACCATATAAGAATTTATCACCTGGGTGGATTCAAAGGAAAAATATTACACGAATTCAGTAACATAGGATAACAGGTTAAAGGGACCCAGGACGTACTCTAGTGCACCTTATATGCTTAAAGCCATGTTGCTCAGGACTGTGTCCAGTTGAGTTTTGCATACCTCAAAGTATGAACACTCCACAACCCCTTTGACAACCTGTTCCATTGCACAATTGTACTCACAGTAAATCAACATTTTTTGGTTATATTTAAATGTAATTTCTCGTTCTCGTTGTTTTTTGTTTTTTTGTTTTTTTTTTTTTTTGGTTGTTTGTTTTTGGTT
>JANRGV010000001.1:84024030-84040588 GCA_024734035.1 Alethe castanea | reverse complement strand
TTAAATCATGTCAAAAAAAAAAAAAAAAAAAAAAAAAAAGAGAAAATGTAATAAATGTAATCAAAAAACTGTTAAGTAATAAATCATAATTTTCAAGTAATGAATCTCTTGAGATAATAAAGAAAAAGTAATTGCATGTAAAGTGCATGCTACAGACAAATCTTACTGGCAGCCTACCTCATTCTGTGTCAGGGTACCTCAGTTTTTGTGGTGCTGTTGCATCACCTCTATGTGTCTGTTAGCAACACCTTGTATATAATTCCCATGAGCATGGTCCAGCTGCAAAAATCCTTTTACCTGATTCTTATCTCTTGTTAATGGCACCTCCTCTGTGTTTCTCCTGCCCCATGTCTGTGCTTTTTCAGGAAAATGCAAGAATCTTCTCATTATGCATTCTGTGGTCTTGTAATAAAAAGAAATAATAAAAAACCCCCCAGATCTGTCAGACAAACTTGCACAGTTGTTTGTGCAGCATGAATCCCAGAGTGCTTGTCAGATTTTTGAGAAACTTCTGAGCAAGTATTTTTGCAAAGGTACCTGATGATACTTAAAACAGAAAAATATTTCCCCTCTTTATAATAATAGAGAATATTTTGGGGATATTTTTTGAGCTGAGCTTTATGTAAAACTTAAGAGATTACTGAATGGCAGTTATTATGTTTAAATATACATAAATAGGATGTCTACTGATTTTTGATATTATCACAGGATTCTCACCCAGAGTTTAATCTTATTGGCATATTGAGGTTTCTTAGAATTGTAGCAGAACAGGTGGAAAGGCCTCTCAAAGGTGCAATCTCTGTCTAAAGATGACCTTTTTTAAGTGACCTAATGGAAATGGAGCAGAGCTATATCTGTGATGACTTTATTGCAGAATAAGGCATCAGTTTAAAACACTAGGTGGCAAAACAATAAAGCATGAGGGCTTGCTAATTTCGAGGTTTAAAGTTTGTTGGGAGATGAATATTAACTATTTGCAAGCTTGAAGTGTTGGAAATTGTATGCTATTTATGAGATCTCTGGAGTCTAAACAATGTTCATAAGCTAGGAAGACTCACGAAATAAATGTATGTTCAAAGAATGAAGAAAAGTACTGCAAAATTATGCTGCAGTATATTTCATATTTGTAAGATTGTATCTGTGATGTAAGGACACATCATTTAATATCCCTTGATCATCTTGTCATGCCAGGTAAAGAGGTTTTAAATGTGAAAGGGATAGTAAAGTATCACCAAGCATTTTCTTTGTAAGCATGCTTGTTTGATTATAGTAATAATGAATGTTTGCTTTCCTTCATAATTTCTGCTTAGCTAAATCTATGATTAAAAAACAAACACAAATTAGTGCTATTGGTCAGAAATAAACCAAGCAGAGTTTAAATACATTAAATCTAATCTCCATCATGCCTATGATCAGTAGAGAGGCTTATGTGCACAGACATTTTTTTCCTCCACTTCCTACAGAATTTCTTCACTTCTGGGGAATACTCTGGATACAGTTCCCCTTTCAGATTCTTCTGAAACTACCAGCCCCTCTCAAGGCTTTCTCTGACACTGATATTGCTCTGAAATACCTCTTTCAATCTGCAGGGGCAAATATTGTTGTTGAGATTTGCAGTGGGCATTAAATGTAGATACACTAAAATTGGTGTGAAGGGTGAATGAAAGGGATGTGGAATGTGGAAGCAAGAAAAAGAAGAGGAGAAAGGTTTTTAGAGTGGCTGGTATAGGTGACACTAGGTTATCTACAGAATAACAGTGTGGTAATTCTCAGGGCAACCCGTCTGGGAAAGCAGAGAAGAAACTAAGAAGAGGGAGCCTGCTCCCAGAGCAGAACAGTCTCAGGCCATTAAGAAGTAATGACAAAAAGAATGAGAACAGAGTTGGAGACTTGACTAAAGGAAATTCACAGAAATTAAAGGGGACAGATGCACAAATTTTCTTAACCATTATTAGATCAGAATAACGCACAGTCTCCTGTCTAAGAAAAAAACAAGTTGTAATGAAAGCTTTATAAAAGTTGTCTTGCCTTCCTATGTCATTGCATGAAATTGTGGCCAAACCACTGGGTACATACAGCTCGTGCCTGTATGCTGAACAGTCTGCTTGGATGCAAGCATCTCAGGCCATATGAGGGCTTGGCTGTATTGGTGCCTTAAGTTTTAGCTTTCATATTTTCCAGACTATCTACTGCATTAGTATGTAATAGTGAACTTCATATAAAGCATCAGCAAGCTCTCCTCACAGTTTAATTAGACAAAGCAATCCTTTCCAGCTCAAGAACCAAGGACACCATTGCAGCTTTGGGCCCAAAAAGTATAAACAACAGAGAATTGAGAAGAGCAATCTGGAAGGATGTGACTTCATAACATGAAGCTGTAATTGGACAATTAACCCCAATATCTAAATGGACCAAAACTTATAAAAGTATGAAAACTCGTGACCTGCCGTCCATCTTGGGTATAGCCATGACCAGGCCCTTGCACAGCTCAAGGTGTATCCTTTGAAGGCCTTTTTAATAAATACTTTATTCCTTTAACAATTTCTAGTGTCTGTTCTAAGTAGCCTCTCAAGGCATCAGTATGAGCAACACTGGATTCCTTTTAAAATAAAACTTTTTTCTCCTCCTGCAACTGATTGCTTTAAGTTTGCACAAATTTTGCAGCATGTTTTCCTTCACTGTGGAAGTGATTTTTATATCTTTTAATGGTTGTCAATATCATTGCTTGAAACAGAAAACCAGTAGTATAAAAACTAGAGGAGTGGCTGGTGTAGCACGCATGCATGGATGGTTGTCTCGAGTACTCCACCATATAGGATGGGTTCCAGAAGACACCTCTGCAAGGCGCTGGTCATTTGGAGGAGAAGGTGAATTATTGGGAATGCATTTAATGGAGGAAGCCAAGGATTTTAACATTTTCATATATTAAATAGGGAGGAAAAGTATGTAGATAAAATGAAACAATATAATGAATTATAAAATCTGAGTGTTTTGAGGGAGAACGAGGACTACAGATTTCAGAAAAAGATTATAAAATACTTATATTCTAGCATTCCTTTAACCAAAGGGGTATAACATGAATCTTTACTTTAAGCTGATTGTGGAGGTTTTTATCCCTAAGTAAAACCCAGCTATGAAGCCTAGAGCATGCTTTCATTGTGACTTTTCAGAGAAAAAACCTGACTAATGCAGGAAATAATGTTTTCTTTACAAGAAAGTATGAATAATAGAACTATAGCTCTGTTGTAGGAGAGGGAAAAATATATTTGTATGAAAATAGATAATCTTCCTGACACCATAGTTATAAGGACCCATTGTTCATAAAGAAAGTATAAATTCCTTTTGTGGTACTTCAGCTTGGGAGAGCACAGAGGGAATTTGCTCTACACTTGTCATTAGAAGATGAGAGATTAAATGGGGCCTTAAAAAGTCAAATATTTCTGTGAACATTTATATGCTTCCATCACAAAGATCTAAAACAGAGCTCCTAAATCATGTTGGGAGTCAATGATTAGTGAAATTACCTAAGATCTTTGATTTATTTGTTTCATTAGTTTAATAGAAAGACACTTATACAAACTTTTACAACTAGCCTTTCATATGACCAAGCAATCAGGGATGTATTGGGTAGGTATTTTTAAAAGCTGTATTTTTAGGCTTTAAAAAATATTTAAGCTTACTAGATTTTATAAAGCACAGATTCTCTCTTCTATAAGCACCTAAGCATGCTCAGGTTAATAAATATTCTTCCATTCCAAGAAAAATGCTTATGCAAAAATTTATTCTTAAACATTTTAAGTAACATACATTTAAAATTAGGGGTATGTTGAAATGCTTTTTGGGTCTGACATACATTGTATTCAAGTCAGGTACTACATGTATTGCAGTGATGACAAGAAGAGTGAAGGAATGTTAGAAAGGGTATTAAGCAATAGTCCTGTGAGCATCAGTACTAACAGCCAGATTGCCTGCAGTTTCAGTGTTGTGAATGTGCATCAGTGCTACACCAAGAATATGCAGCAATGCCAGATCATTGTCTCCCTACTTATTTGTGCTCTGTTTTCTGCATACATCTCATGGTTCAGTTTTCCTCCCAAAGTGTATTCCCAGAAAAACTGACAAGTAAATTGAATTTCTTCATTGTAATTTACCATATGTAACCAGTCATTTCTACCCTATGAATGGGATTTTACTCTATTTCTCTAGATACTGCTCTGTACATGGATAGGGGAGAAAAAGTGCACTGCATAAATCATTTCTGCATAATCAAGAGCAAGCAAATGTTAATTCATGCTAAATAGAACTGCTTTATCCTCTGTGCATATATACACATATGTGTGTGTGTGTGTCTATGAGGAACTAAAAACCTGCTGTTGGCTTACAGACAAACCACACAACTGCCCAGTTAATTTAGAGGAGTTTTTAAGATCTACACTGAACATAGTTCAGTTAGAGTTACTAAAAGCAAGTCTATTATGTCAAGTCTTATAAGGTACTAAAATTTTGACTCACAGTAACTTTTCCCCTGAACACAGATGAAAATAATAATGAACTTTAGTGCTTTCTTAACCTGATGCTTAAAGCCAAAACTGCTTTTTCACCTTGCCAGCAAAAATTTGCTTAGAACATACATATGATTGGGATCTTCGGGTTTATTTTACTATGCCACACTTTATAAAAAACAGTGTTCTCCATTTTCACACAGAGCTCCTGGAGCAGGTCAGCAGAGGACAACAAAGGTGATTAAGGGACTGGAACATCTCTCTTATGAGGAAAGGCTGAGGGAACTTGGCCTGTTCAGCCTCAAGAAGAGACAACTGAGAGGGAACCTCATCAATGTCTGTCAGTATCTGAAGGGAGGGTGCCAAGAAGATGGATCCAGGCTCTGCTCAGTGGTGTCGACAGGATAAAAGCAAACTGGCAGAAACTGATGGACAGGAAGTTCCACCTGAATTTTTCTCTATATGTCTGCTCTAAATACTCTAGACTGAGCTCTCCACAGCAATTTTAGAGCAGCACTTCACAGTCTAGAAGGTTAGATTACCTCAGGCGTAGAAGACACTATCCTTGAGCAGCAAATTAGGGAAGCAGTATAATGAATCTTTTCTCCTATATAGTGGAGGATAAAACGGGAAGAAGATATGAGGATTTAATTCCCTTTTATAGGTAAAAGAGCTTTGAACTCTTTAGCAGGGAGCCCAAGGGTTGTACAATTTTCTATACTGATGGTAAAGGAATAGAAAAAAAGCATTAAAGAAAAAATCTATGGGTCTTGAGTGTGTTCCCTGTGCTTTATTCCCCAAAAGATTAGGGTACAGTGATGGATGGGATACTAGGCAACTTCACACTCAGAATGAGTGGCAGAAAATCTTCTACAGCTTGGTTTGTAGGATTGTGAATTTTATTCTGAGAAGTGGGAAAAGGAAAGAGGGCAGGTATGTGCTGTATAAGATGCTATATAATGAGATGGAATATGATTTCTTGATTCCTTCTTTTTGTAGTCTGGGGTAAGTATAGGATACATGGACTACCAGACTAGCCTGAGGTGTTAACTTCTTCGGATTTTACTCCAATGGTGACTTACTCATCAATGGCCTTCCCTTCAAAGCAGTCCCTCCTGGACCTTCACGGTGTGAAAATGTCTGTGCAAGACTATTGGAGGCAGGAATCAGTGAACATTTGTACATCAGGATCTCTAATCACCCAGGAATGCACAAAGTCTGGAAGGATTTCCTTGCATAAAGAAAGAATGACAGAAAACACACACACTCTTCAGAGCACCTGAGGTTATTGTATCTATCTACATCCTCCTTCATTCAGTTTTCCTGAAACACTAGGGTATAGATTGCTCATCACTTTCTTCCTTTGTCAAGACATGGTTGCCCAAAATAGCTACAAAGAAGGTTTTGGTACCCATCACTGTTACTGTGATGGCCACCAAGTGATTATTTTATTGTGTTTCTCAGAGACAGCTGTCACATTTTGCTGTTTCCTGTTGCTAAATTGCATTATACATCAGTCAATTGGAAATCAGCCCTAAGTGTTCAGTTTTGCTGGGATGCTTATAAACACTAGGTCATCTGATTTGTTATTCTTAATCCTTCCTTGGATCTCCAGTGTCCCACCATTTGCTCTTTGCAATTTTATTTGTTTCCCCAGGATCTCAGAGGTTTTAATTTTAAGCTGTCAGTTTTGCATCACCTATGATACCTTTCAATTTACATAATTTTATCTTGCCTGCTAGAGAATACACACTTCTTGACTGAAAAACCACATAAGTGAATTGCTAAGGCTTGTGGCCACTATTGAAATACAGATAAATATTTCTTTGCGTTATTTCATCAAACAAGAATTTGAATCTCTCTCGGGTGTTTTACCTACCACTTTATTTCACACCATGACAAACATGGGAGACTCTGGTCCCTGATGTGTTTCACAGCAAACATTTACTTTGCATTTCTTGTGTATTTCCACATCATTATGTAATATGTACTACTCATATATAAAGGTATATCCAAATATTATCCCTCTCTTTAAATGCAGTTGGTTTTCTGTATTATTCATGCTAAAAAATTGCATCCTAGCTAGAAATGTTTTTATTCAAAAAATTTGCTCATTGCTTTCTTTCAATGCTCAATTTTTTTTAACAAATGGCTGGGTGATAATACACTGCAGGCAACTTGAGGCTCTTGCTGCAAGCCCAAATCTGTTGCAGATTTGTGCATAGATTATTCTGAGCTGAACTAGAATATTTTTTTTCCTTAAATTCTTAACCTGCTTTTGCTTAAGGCTATTTTTGTTTGTTTGTTGGGATTTTTTAACATGCTGTTTCCTAATTTTATTACTAGAAGTAAAAGGAGAGTCAAAGTTGATTACTTTAAGAAAAACATTATTCTAGTTGATGAATCAAAGGAATATATTAAGTAGGTAAAAATAGTCTGCTGAAATAAGTCTATCTTTTTTATTGACAGCACCACATGAACTTTGGCTTCCTTGCCCTTTATCTCCTCTGTTAATCTACTTAGTCTTCACCCTTCAGGCTTCGCTTGTTTTTTTTAATGTGGCTGAAGAAATTTTTCCACAATTTTGAATATGTTTGAAAAGTTTCTCTTTTCGCTGTTTGAAACATTTTCTGTCTCTTATTAAAATTCTTTTTGAAGGCTTGTCTGTCTTCTGAGGGTCAGAAATGTTCAATCATTATATACAGATCACTATATACATAGCCACTGTGTAAAATAATAAAAATAAAAGAGAGTGAGGAGAGTTGAATTGATAGGGTTTGGACAAGTCTCAGAGTTAGTCTCCTAAAAATGCAATTTCGTATGTTAAAGTCTATTTCGCTATAAGGAACCTGTGCGATAAATACAAAGCATTGCAGAATATCCTTTCATTCACAATTCTGTGAATGTAGATGCCTGAAATGATTTTGGAAAATGTTTTCACTTGTTTACTTCATAATAAAGGAATGCTGAGTGACTGGAAGAATTTAACTTTGCTTTTCAGTGCAGGAAAGGAGGCAACAAAACTTGTTTGACATACAATTTAATTCTGATCATGAATTCTGGTTTAAAGCTGACCCGTTAGTGCACTGTCCTTATTTGCATGAATGTTTGTAGAACATGGAAAGAACTCTGTGCTGCGTAAGTCCTGGTTACTTAAGCACTTTGAGTCAAATATTTTGTTTAGTTGCCTTATAATCAATTTAAGAGCTTGATTTTAAGTGCTGAAGTAAAAAACCTGCCTCTAAATTGTGTCTAAATTAGGAATAGGAAGGGAGTAATGTAAGGAAAAGCTGATATTAATTTGAAATGTCCTTGCCCCTAAAACTAAGGAGATAGAAATACATTGAAAATTCATTTGGCCTATTTCCCTCTCTGTGGTATGTATTTTTATACAACCTTTGTTTATGAGAAGTGTATCTGTTTTGAAAGACTTTCCAATTTTAAAAGATGCTCTAAGATAAAGCTAGCAAATTTTTCAATTGATATTCCAATATTTTTAAATAAAGAGTTGACGTTTAGCACTTGGAATTCATATCTAGTTGGAAACCTTACAAGGGTTTTGAGAATTTTTTTCATAGCAAGTAAATTTGAAAAATTGTGTTGAGCTTTAACCTGAAAATGATATCTCTGTCTCTAATATCTGTCAAAGCCATTTTGCATTTTTTTCTCATGATTTTATAGTGCAGGACACCTGAAAAATTAGTTTTTGTTGTATAGTTAGTCCTATCTTTAAAGCAAATGCTTTCAAATTTGAGCTGAACTGAATTACATCTTTCTTTTAAAAGAAGATCTTTAAAGGATTTCAGAAAAAGAAGAAAGTAAATGCAACTTTTTAGACTTTTATTGCACATCATGAAACTCCCACTGCAGAACCAAAGTGTAGACATGTCCCGTTGTCTCAATTCATTCTCACACATGTCCTTGATAATGTCATGGCTTTTTCTTTAAGTGGTCATGTTTTTGGTGTAGCCACTATAATTGGATCTTTTAAAAGTTGCTTTCAGAAGGGAGAATATATGCCACAGTGTTTTGAGAGGCTTCAGCTCTCATAGAAAGGATTGTGTCTGATTATCAAGCAAGAAGAAAATAATATCATTGGTCTTTCCTTCGGGTATCTTCTGATGTTCTGACAACTACTCTGACCAGTCTGATCTAAGTAACCTTTGGATCTTGAGTTTTACCAGCTGGGAAGTGTGAGGTATATCAAAATTCTCTGGTTTCACTCAGTGAAGCCTTGAAAAGACGTAGAAGGAGAAGAGTTACTCTTTTGGCTGGAAAATAGAAAGTGTGCTGGAAGAAATATGTACTAGAATAATTTCATGGAAATGTTCAAGGCCAGATTGGATGGGGATTTCAGCAACTTGTTCTAGTAGAAGGTGCTCCTGCCCTAAAAAAACCCAAATGAAAAATCCCCAAAAGAATCAGAAAATATTTTAATCAAATAGATACTATCCACTGGGCACTGGATTGGTTAATACCTTATTGAGATGATATGAGTAAGAAGCTGCATTATTTTAAATCTGGAAGAGAAAGTTCTTCTACATTTTAATATTATTTCCCCTGAGAGACATGCTGATAGTCCTTAAAATATATAGATCAATAAAATGTAGAAATATAATGAAGATAATAATTTTGTAGGAGTTTATGTGACTCCTACAAAATCATTAATCATTCTATGTCTTTAGCTTCAATATTAGCCAACTCTTAAATAAGATTGTTAAAGAAACTTGATTTTTTTTGTTCTTGTTGTTGCAGTGCAATAAGGGATCTGATATGGCAATGAACTGGTGTTTGAATATTTCCATCCCATTTCTGCAAAATGAGATAAAACAGTATTTTGGATTATCAGTTTAAAATTTCAGAAAATTCTCTCGATGATATAGAAGTTTGTTACACTGTGGAAATTCACCATCACTGACTGACTCACACCTCTAGGACTTCCAGTAATTTTGGAAATGTAGTCTTGATTAGCTGTTCTTTTATTTCACTCTTCCTTTTTAAACATCCTTTACATCAGTGTTTAAATTTGGTAACTGCTACCCTTTGAAAAAACACTTCTCAGAAGATTCAAATCATCCTTATCCCACCATTTATGGCCAGAAAGACGTGCCACAAAATATTCTTCTATTATAAAATCGTACTTGTTTGGAAAATGTTTATAATTATATTAGAATGAGCTGAATTTAGAATTACTGTACTAAATAAGCTCAAAAATTTTCACGTTTCCATTTTTTATGCCTTGCTGATATTTTCATCTCTGTGTGTACTGTTTTTCAAATAATAGGATTGATCACATGTTTAAAAAATATTATTTTGATTGCATTTGTTCTTCTTTTTATACCAAAGTTCATATTAACAAATCATAATGGATTTAACATTTATACCACCGTAATTGGTAGCATCATTATAGATTATCTCTCTTTTTGCTAACAACTGTTATTTCTCATTCTTGATCGTTGTTGTTTTAGTTTGTTTGTTTCTTTGGTTTTTTTTTATAAATTAAAAACTTTTAAAAAGCCTGTCTTAGCTGAGAATAAATCTTATTGGCAATTAAATGTTTAAAGAGAGAGCAATTTTTAAAAAATACCAACTATTTACCTACCCTCTTTTTCATCTCTCATTCCTTTTAAAAATATGTGAATTAAAAAATAAATAAATTCTCCTGAATTTAAAAAATAGTTTCATAAAGCAGTTTATACCTCTTGTCAAAAAGGTAAATATTCAATTATGATTCAGGACAATACCCAAACGTCTTAATGTACTTCATAGAAAAAGTCAGCAGAATTCCCTCCAATAGATGGTAATTAATGTGCTCATGAACATCCTTTCACATACATTATAGCTTCCTTTACTGCTCCCTGTTCCTAGCTTTCAGCTATCTAATTAATTTGGTAATGTAAGACTTGACAGGTGGTTTTAATTTTCTGCACCACTGAGAGGGAGACATGAGATTGCAGTCAGGGAATACAAATATCACCATGGTGTTTATTTTAATATGTTTGTTTTGGTTGGTTTTCTTGAGAATGTGTAAAGCTATTTTACTGGCTTGGAACAAATAGGGATGAGGGATTTAGGCTGTTCATAGTGTCAAGTTGATCAGTAGGATAAGACTGTGTTTTACAGAAAATAATTCTCTTGTGCACTTTTTCTGTCTTATGATTTTAGATGTAAAAATGCTTTTCTAATGGACAAATATCATGCTATAACATTTTGATACAATAGCAAGGGTTTTGTAAGTTGGAAACCTTCTTTTAGTAAGTGTTTCTCTGAAAAGGGGGCTTAAGGAATTTAAAAATGATATCTAAATAGTACAACACTTGGAGAAATGCTAAAAACTGGTTAAAAAAATGTTATTCTCTTTCCCATCTCTGATAGTGTCATAATTTTTGCCTAAATGTCCTTGAATGTCTTACAGGACCGGAATGAATAACCAGATAGTTAATTATATTTTTTTCTCACTGCTGCAATAGTGGATTGTCTTGCAATTCTGGATGAATGGCAACTAAACTGTGCATGAGAGGCAAGAAGTATTTCCTGCTCACTTATAGAAATTTGAGATATGGCATAGATCAAGTGGCATCCTTACAAGATATAAATGTTAGGGGTAATAGAGGCAGTTTTAGGTGAAAGGCCCCTGAAATCAGATTTCTGGATTTTTGATGTATTTCTCTTTCACAAGAAACTCTTTCTTTCCACACTAAATCCCTACTGTTAAGGCAGAACTAAAGCATGATAGATTTTATTCTATTTTATATTACTTACAGAAACCTAAATTTAAAATTACTTGATAAGTGAATGTTTCTGAAGAAGTCTTATCTGTGTTCTAGTCTTCTGCAAAGCTCATGTGTGGTAAGCTATGCAGCTTATGAATAAAATAAAAAGACTTAGAAGAGATAAGCTACTTGTACAAAGCAGCAGAGTATTAAAAAAGAAAAGAATGACAGAAACGTTCATACAAGGTTTGAATTCATCAGCCTTGTTCCTTGATTTGTGACCTGGTTGCTTACTCACCACATATTGTCATTTGAGTACCCCAGCCTCAGATAACCTTGGGAACACTTGGCCAGTCCTACACTTGCAAGAGAGGGAGGCAACAGTCCTGGAGCGAATTATTTCTTATGAACACTTAAGGACTCAATCAGGTGGAGGAGTGCAGCATTGCTAAGCACTGCCACAAGAAAATGCAGTGGAAGTTAATTTTCAAAATTTCAGTCTTCTGTGTAGGGGAGTGAGTTGGGAATATAAAAGATTATTTAGATAATATAAAATCAGCTTTTTCTGAGGGCTTCCTTAAGTGGAAGTTCCAGATCTTTTAGATGAATCCTAGTGGAAAGACGATTATGCAATAGTGATCCCCTAAAGTCAACAGATTGTTGCACTGGCATCAAGACACCACCCTTCACAAAGGGCTACAACATCCGAACAAGGAAATTATGTTCAAAGTGATCAAAGAACCCTTTAAAATTATCAAATCATCAAGGCTGAAAAATACCTGTAAGATCATTGAGTTCAACCATTAACCTAACATCTCCAAGCCTACCACTGAACTGTGTCCCTCAGTGCCACAGGTCTTTTAAGTACATCAAGGGGTGATGGTTTAAACACTTCCTTGGGTAAGCTCTTCTGATGCCTGACTATCCTTTCCATGAAGAAATTTTTCCTAGTATCCAGTTTAAACCTCTGCTGGCTGTTTCCTCTTTTTCTGTTGCTCTTGTTTATTTATTGGAAAATAGACTGACGCCCGCTCCCCTAACTACTACATCCTGTCAGGCTGTTGTAGACAGGACTCCCCCTCAGACCCCTTTTCTCCAAACTACAAAGCCCCAGTTCCCTCAACCACTTAGACATTTTCTGTAGAGCCTTCACCAGCTTTGTTGCTCTTTGGACACACTCCATCACCTTAACGTTTTTCTTGTATGGAGGCCACCAAAACTCAGCACAGGGTTGGAGCTATGGCCACACCATGATGTCTTTTGTAATCTGGCTAAAAACACAAGGAGAACATTTTCCACTCTCCTGTATTCATTACTATTGACGTAAATACTGCTCCTGTGCTTCCATTCTTATCTGATAGCACATTAAATCTGGTGTGACCATACTGACCCAAGCTGTTTTCCCAAATAAAAAGCTCCTTGCTGCTTCCCTGTGTGTTGGCTTTAGTTATGGGATACTTTACCAGTGCAATGCTTATGAGCAGGACAGTGAGGGTATCACCTGAGGATTATTTTTGAAAATCATATTTTATTTGGAGTGTCTAAAAATGAATTGAAAATTCAGATGTGAAAATTGAATGCATACTGAGTAAATGGACAGCCTTACCTGTACGAGATCCAAAAAAGCGAAGATGGTAAAAAAGAATGAATTGCAATAGATATTTAGTGAAAACTGATGACATTCCATCCATACATGTTCATGAGTTTGTCACAGACTAAAGGAAAAACCCAAAAGCTTTGTCGAAAGTGTCACCAGTACATAAGACCATGATCAACATTTTACTGAGCTCAAGCAGGACAGGAGTGCTACTTCATTATTTATTTTACCCTTTATTTGAATTCAGCAACACGCACAAAATGGTAAAGAGACTAAGGAAGTCATCTGCAAGATTGGAAAAAGGATTCTGCTTCCATGATGAAATTCTTTTTTAAATCAACAAGGTTCTGTTTGTCATACTACCTGTTGCCCTAGGTATTTTGCTTAAATATTAATCTATTATTATATATTAGTCCAGAGCAAAATTGCAAACTGAATCACATATTTGATCAGTGACTCTGCATATGTTGCCACTTAATCATGTTTGAAAACATGTCCAGCTTTTCACAGTTCAACTGTCAGCTTTGTTTCCATCCTCACTTCCTTTCTTTCCCAAATGTTTTCTAAAGAAGTGGTTTCATGAAATTACTTGGTGACAGCTTTCCTTTTCAAAGGTCTGCCAGGCCTTGATGTACAATCTTAGGTATTTTGGCTTTCTGTCATAAGAGCATGGACAAAATTCCAGTCACTGTTTATCAGTGGCATAACTCTGTAGTGTCTGATATGAATTAATCCCTTTAATGAAACATTCTTTAGGAGCAGCTAAATGGCTGTCCTTGTAAACTGAAGGCTGTGTGTCCTTCTAACCTCAAGAATCCCAGAATAATTTTATTTCTTGAAAGACAGAGAGAAATGTTTTTCCAGAGAAGAGATGGCCAAGAACAACTGACCTGAAAGTAAGTAGAAGAGAAATGGCTTCAGTAATTTCAAGGGGCTAAGTGGATCCTTAATAGTTCAGAAACAAAAAGATAAGGAAAATCAGTATTCCTTGGAGCACTTTCTTTCTGAGCTACAGTGAGCAGCAGATAGAAAGAATACTGAGACATGCAAAATTAGGCAGCTGCCTGTTAAAAGGAAACCAGAGCAGGCATTCCTCTCCTGGCACAAGGTTGGATAGAAATAACATTGCCTCTCTCCTGTTGAGAGGCAGCAGTGAAAATGCATGGAAAATGATGCCGGTGAACAGCTTTAAATTTACTAAATGTACACCTGGCAAAAGAATGCAATGCAGTTATTTGTTTGGGTTATCTGATTTTGGACAAATAAAAATAAATAGTTCATTAGAAAGCATCATTAGATAATTGTTTGCAAATGCTATCTCAAGTAACATTCTGGCTCGTCTAAATTTGCTAAAAGCAGACATTCTTAGAAAAAATGTCATATATCTTTACAGAATAGAAGTCTAGTGACTTTTTTGTCTTCAGAGCATCTAAATTGCTGTAGTTTTTCAATATTAATGTTTTATTTTTTTTAATGGTATCAGCTATAACTTGACCATTCTGCCAGCTAGTAGGTTTGGCTAGTAAACAAAATGTGAATAATCAATATCATTCTTTTACATGAAAATACAGTGGATTTTGTATGGCACAAACCTTATTAGTAGACTGGCAGGAGATCTCTTTGCAATACAGAGCTACCTTAAGCGCAAAAATAAGGCCAAGAGTGCCAACAGGCCAAGAGTCAGTAGAGTGCATGGGACATTAAAGAATAAGGAAAAATCACAGTATTTCCTATTCAGAAATGAAAATGTTTGATATGTTAACATAAGTTAGGGATAACTGTAAAAAATGCAGTTACTGCAGTCCAAGTCCAAGAAAAATATCAGTAATAGTTTCTGATGCAACACAATTGATGTGTTTTCTCCTTGGAAGAAGTTCCTTTGTTTCCATCCACAGAGAAATGACACAGAACATCTGTAGGGCTCTACTTGTATATTTGAAAGTGAAAAGAGAACAAGCAAGAGCAGAGGATTGCTTATATACCACCATTCCCTGTTTTCTCCTCAAATGACTTGGTGTAGAGGAAAGTGATTTGTGAGAGGCTTTATTTTGGAGACACTAGTTCCTTCATTTCAGTTTGCCACTGCAAAGGTGTTCTCCATAGTTATTAAAACATTCTGCAGCACCTTTAAAGGTTAGGAAAGAGAAGCTATGATGATAATTAAGTAACAAAAGCCTTTCTAAGCTGTGTGTTATTGCTGCTTTTGAAAATGGCGTATATGTAATGCAGCTGACATTTGGTGGTCAAAATTTTAATGGGAGCAGTAGGGAGTCCAAGGAGTCCTGGAGTGAATGGGCAAAGAGTATGAAAGGAGACACCCCTGTCATTATTTAGCTTTATAGTAGAGCTTCTTTAACTGCTTTTTGTGTTTAAGTATGAAAGTTTTAAATTTTCTTCGTGTTTTCTTCCAAGGGATTTAGTGATTTTCATGCCCATTTTTTGTGTTTGAAATCTCCTTTCAACCTGTGTCTTACATTTCACAGTCATAAACTTCTCTGATGAATACAATGAAAGCTTTTTTTCATGTGTTTTCTCACGTTGTAAGAAGCACAGAGATAATTATGTTCCACCCTTTCCTTCTTTTTGTCCTGCCTCCTCCCAAGACTTCCCAATGCAGCAGGAGTGTCTGTCTCATCATTCCACCTCTATGGTCAAATCAATAAAAAGTGGTTCACTAAGGGTATATTTGCAGTTTGAATCATCTCTACCTCTACAATGAGACATGTTATCTCAGGAGCAAAGAGGCAAATGGACAATTTTCTCTAAACAGACACATTCATTTTACAGCTTTCTAATGGGATAATCTTGTTAATGCTGGGTGTTGTCTGTTTTTACTGTATCAATGTTATCCCCTTTGAAATTTTAATATTTCAGCGTGCAGTTATATATTGAGCAAGACTAGTATTCTCTCCCTAGCATGACGAAAGGATATATATTTTTCTCCAGTGGTTTTATAAATGTCACTCAGCAAATCTACAAATCCAGATCTGAGACTTCTGAGTGGATCATGCAATATTCTTCTGCACATGCAGCTTTTTCAGAATAGTGCAGCAGGTCCAGTGGCTGGTCTTGTAGGTACAAGGTGCTTGTTGTGGGTTATTATTTCACTGTTTCTTTTCCTCATAAGCTGGAAGAAATCTGAAAGTAGGTTTAATGTCTCTTTTTCTCTGGTGATGTATGAGAAACTAGCTCATGGGTCTCCTCATCAAGCCATGGCTTAGTACTTCTGGAAAACAAAAAGGTCATAATGTAGAGAGATCAAACATGCTGAGAGGACAGAATAGCTGTGGTTCAAAAGCAGCCTTGAGAAGATGTGAGGAACTCATTCCATATTATTATGTTTCCAAGGATCACTATTCAGTGATCTAGTGCATGAGATACAACTGAGCCAGGTAATCTCCTTCTCTTCTTCTCATTGATTCCTCCTACTTGCTTTTTTTCCTAGCACCTCTGACTCTCACTACCTATTCTGTGGTTAAAGGTAAACCAGCAGCTTTGCTTTGTAGTGCAACCTGAAAAACAGTGTGAAAGATAAGAGTTCTAATTCTCAATTTTACACTGAGAAGTAACCAACACTAGGAAAAAAAGGATAAGAAAGACTGCAAAAGAAGAGAAATAAAGGACAGAGAACTCACATATTAAAATTTCCAGGTTGTCTTGTATTATCTAATGCTTATTTTCTGTTGGCAAAGAGATATAGGAGAGGAAAAAAATGCAGAAATTTAAGATGTAAAAGGTGCATATGT
>JANRGV010000001.1:83994347-84023973 GCA_024734035.1 Alethe castanea | reverse complement strand
AAATATATTTCTGACTTTTTATTACTCAGTAAGTTTATAAATAATATGTTTATTTTAAGAAAATATTGACATGTCAACACTCTACAAACTTAAGTTGTAAAATTGATATATATTACAGAAGCATGATTTTCACTAAACTCTTAATTTATTTCATCTTTTAATGGCATAGTAGTTAATTAAGCAGTCTTGAAAATACCCTCTTAAGTCTACACATGTTAAAAAAGGAGTATATACTATGTATATTCTATACATTTAGAAAGCAAAATGGTAGTAGATGATACCTTCCATTGAGTTCTAAATACATGCAAGTCCTCCTTAAAATATGTCTTTGTTTCAAAGATATTTCTAAATTGGATGGCATCCAATTAGAGACCTGAATTACAAAGAAACAAACAATAAAACAATAAAAGACCAGTCTAATTGGGTTATAAATTTGCTTATAGGATGGTTGATCATTCCTTGCCCCATCCTCAACCATAAATTGGAAGATGTTTTTTAAAAAATCCAGACATTTATTTTCACAGTGATGTGTATATTAAATGAATCAACAAAGCTAAAACTATTTTAGCAGTTCAATTTTTTCTGTTTCTTCCTAGAGATGTTAATAGATATATTATCTTAATGGCTCATCTAATCAAAATAACATGGATTTCTGATTTTGCCTGATGACAATCCATTCACATCTTTTGTGAGACAATTATGTTGAGGATGTCAGAGCAACAATAAGTTCAATTTGAACTGTGTATATGTGGCTTAAGAACATAAAGCAAAATTATAATGCAATATCGTGAAAGCTGTAAAATATAATAATCTTATTAAAGCAGCCTCCTATCTTCAAGTAAACATCCTCAAACTGATACAAGACTGCTTCTTTACCTTCATTAAAAAAATATACCTCCACTTTCGTGTTTGCAATAAGAAAGTTTGGGGAGCTGTTTGTGCTCCTTCTGCTTTTCTTTTGCTGCATGTACTCAAAAAGTCTGAAGTTTTGATTCAGGAAATATTTTCTGCTATCTGGATTTCTGTGAGAATGTCATAAATTGAGGTTTTTCTGTAGAATCAAGCAAATCATGGCTGGTGGCTCTTATCAATACATCTGACAGTGTTATATAAAGAGATGTTTTTCCCAAAGTGATGCACAGAGAAGAGGAGGTTACCAGGGAGGCCAGAGGCTGAAAAAAAATTGTATTGATGATCCTGGTTCTTGTACTGCTTTTTCTTCCATCAAAAACTCAGAAACAGGTGAGATCTTGTGCTTGGTTTTTTGCTTGCTCTCCACCTGCATCGACTAACCATAGTAGCAGGCTTTACAAATTCCCTGTGTTGTGGAGTTGGCTCTTTTGCCACCTGGAATAGCAGATATTTTATATTGTATGTGTGGTGAGGCTGCTCTGTGAGAATAGGAAGGAAAGAGGTTGGAGCAGGAATATTAGCTTCTGCTAGACAAGTGCATGTTGATGGAGCAACAGGCCAGATGGCGTGTAGTGACTTCTTTGGGCCTGAAACAGCAGCAGTCAGAAGCAGAAACAGAAATTAAACCCAGCTTTTCTGTCACAACCCACATTTTTTGCCTTGTGGAATACGTCAAAGATATAATCCTCAGTGAGCCACTTCAGACAGATTTAGACTGAGCAGTTAGCAAACACAACTACCTTTTCTGCTTCCTTGATTCCCTAGTTGACCCTAACCTCCTACACTGAGCTGCAGCTCTCCCACGGGAATGGATGAAGGGTCAGGTCTCCTGCCTCAGAGAGCTGTAGTGCTGCTGGAGAGCAGGACTCACAGCAGGTGCTTGGAAGCATGCCAAAGCCCTGGAGTGCCTTGGATCTTATTTCATAATTAGCCTTTGCAGGAGAATCCCACCTGCGGGGCAGCGTGCTCCTCTGGATGCTGTGTTGGCACACACTCCTTGTGAGTTCAGAGAGCAGGTGAAGTGGGGCAGAGAGAAAAACCTGGAGTTTCTGACTTGTTCCCCTGTGTTTACAGCTTATTTCTTATTTTAAGGGTGCATAAGCTATGTATGACATACTTCATCATGTGACATTCTTCTCTCCCTAAAATAGCATATCAGAGTGCTTTTTTGGTTGCCTTAATATAGGCTTTCAGCATCATTTCAAATGGCCTGACATACCTCTCCTGACCTACAGATGTTTTTTCTAAAGGGTACAGGTCTCTTGTAGGTTTTGTATGATGACTGAAAGTGCTGTGTCAATTTCTTGAAGGCTTTAGGATGTATTCATTGTCACTCAATGTTCATATTTAGACTACAGAATTGTTGTCTGTATTTCTAAGGGACCATTTTCTCATTTAAATATTACCTTCCTGTACCAGCAATTTTTTAATAAAGTGAAACAATTCAGTTCAAATGCAAACCTTGTTCTGTGAAGCTCGTTTTAAGATCAGAGAGCCAGGGCTCTTAAGTAAGCATCCTTCCACAAGGTGCCACCCAGGTAAGAACTAAATGGTGTTGTGGGGGATTCTCCCAGTCTGTTCTGGCTGAACTGACAGACAATTTTTGTTTTCATAGCAATGGCTAGGAGGTTTGGAGGATAATCAAATTCTTTATTTATAAGATAACATATCAAGAAGGTCAGTGAGCTCCCTTTTATATTGGTTTCTTATTTTTGTAGATGTGACTACTAAAAAAATCAAGACCAAATTTGGCTGTGCAGTTTACCTGTGGGTTGACTTGTGTAGGTTATTTGATCTTTCTTAATTATGCTCTGTGCTTGGTTATCTAATTTGCATGTCAATAAATTTATTGGAAGAAGGCTTTCCAGCAGCAACCGCTGACAACGGTTGCCTGGCTCACAGTGCATTCTAAATAATGTATACACCTGATTGTGCATAAGGAGCCTTGTAACATGTAAATCAGAATTGTGACAGGAGAAACTATCACTCTCCAAACATTTGTGCAAGCAAAAAAGGGGTGTCTAATATGAAAGTGAAAGATGCTGCACTTCTGTGGCTGCCTGACATTCGCTGCTTGGTGTGTATTTGCTTGTTCTAGACAGCTGCTGCTTTTCATTGGTTTGAACTGCCTATATATTCCAGGCTCTGCTTTTAATTTTCTTTTTTCTTTTTCCTCTTTTGCTGACTATCTTGAATTACTTTAATTGTCTTTTTGAGTTATGCTTCTGACTGGCTGGTTGTCTTCCAGCTATCTTATTTCAGTTTTGAAAAGTATCCTTGTAATAGTTAATGGGTATTAAAGAAGTGTTGAGTCTAAGAGCTAATACAGAGCACTCTGAGCCACTACAGTGCTGTCTTTGCATTTCGCCACTCATTTCGGGATACATTTGGGATACAGGGTATCTTAGTATGAATTTTGTAATTTTTAATTATTTAAATTTAAATATTTCACTTAACTTGCTCCTGATCAATACTGGTGCAATTGAGAAAAGCATGTGCAATTGTAGTATATCAGTGTGTAAATCCTCCAAAAAAATATGGTCTGGAGGAAAAAAGGTTGGAATTTTTTGGATGAGTTTGAATTGGTTTGTTTATTTCCTAGCTGAGGTTCAGTAGGATTTCTGCATCAAGGACCACACTGAAATTCAGAAAATATAGAAATATTCCAGGTAGGTTTCTGATCCTGTGGAGTAGACGGCATTAGCATTAGCCAGAAATTCACTATGAGGGCAGCCACCACACAACACAACACAACCCAACACCTGCGTGCAAATGATTATTATTGTTAGTTCTCCTTTCACACTAGATTGTTAGTACTAACTAGGTGATTGTTCCAAGAGATTTTCAAGGCTTTGCTGCTGCCCATTTCTCTTTAGTTTTCTGATCATGACTGGAAGAAAAGCTTAGAGAAAAGTGTGACTTCTCTGGGAGCTTCACCTCCCTCAAGCGTGTGCAGAGGTAGACACAGGAAAAACGTGATCCTGAAGCGTGATGCTGATACCTCACAGATGCAACTTGTGCTTGTCTGGGAAAGCAGTTCTTGTCCACACGTCCACTAAACAGAAAGACAAGTCAGCTTAAGTCCCCTGTGGCATGATTAGCTTGAAAGTGGAAAGGACTGTATCAGTAATCTCAGCTAGAAGGTCACAAACACTGCACTTTGGAATCTCAGTGCCCATAGGCGGTTAGAGGAACCCAAGTATTCATTCCCTAGGACTACTGTGTAAAAGTCAGCTCTGTTTTCCTGCAAACTAGAGCAGTAAAGTAGTTTTCACATAGTCGAGGCTGCTGTCAGGCAAGAAATTGCAGCTGCCTCAGCAAGGCATTTGGCTGTAATACCTCAGTTTTAATGTACTTTCTAATCTGGATATAGTAGTGGGGGTGAAATAATTCCCTGAGCCAGCTCTTTGTGCTTCAGCCCAGTCCAAACCTACCATGTAAACACACTGAGAAATTGAACTATAAATGCATTGCTTGACAGATCTGTGTTTCAAAAAATGAGAAGAGTAATCCTGAGCAGATGCTCTCAAAATTAATTGCCTTTTTTTTCCAAAATTCTATGCCTTCAAAAAGCTCATGAGAGTAAAAAATTTCTACTGAACTTTGAAACATCAGTGTTTGTTAATTTGCCATACTCTTGGCATATTTGTTAATATTTGATGTTAATTTGGCATATTCGTTTTTGATTTGTTTTTCTCCAACTTTAATTGATAGAAAAATTTGTCAGAAATAGTGTTTTGTATGCTATTTCTTTACTCTGCAATTTTTTTTTTGATCTGTGTTGAAGTGTTAAAAATGCATGGCATCTAAAATCAATATCAACTTTTAAATGGGTACCAAATCCTGGAAAAAGGCTTCAAATTATCTGTTTACTATCGTCTCTCTGGGAAAAATAAAGGTGACACTTTTCAGTCTTTTCCCTTGCAATTGAGTTAGGGATTAGGATAATGAGTGCTAGCACGGCAGACTATAAAAATTTGTTAATTTAGAGAAACAGTATGGAAAAACAAATTAACTAGCAAAGGGAATAATTGCTGAAGTCATTCACTGGAGTTTCCTGTTATGTTTGATTTTTCTTTTTCCAATGAATTACAATAAACTAGCAATATCTTTATTTAAATATATAATTTAAAAAAAAAAACAAACAACAAAACAACAACAAAACCCAAACAAATGATTAAGTTGTGGCTCTACCTGGTTTATATTCAGATGAGTTCAAGGACAAGATTTAGACTACAGCTGAAAGGTGTCTACATTTCCCTCTGCTGTTCTAGTGGGTGTAAATAATCTGCATGGAAGCTATTGAGGCTGAGCTCCTTCAAGAATCACGGTTAAATTGGCATGCATGCTGACAGAGGCATTTTCATTCCTTTCCTTTGCTTTCTGCACCGACTTTATGCTGAGGTGAGACCAAGGGCTTCACTGCTCCCTTGAGATAAGTGGGGATCTTTCAGGAGACTCGGGGGGGGATGGATCTCAACTTTATTTTGGTTGGGGGTTGATGCATTAAACCCGGCGTACCCTTAAATAACTTCTAGAATGAAAAAAAATTTTGTACTTTTCTTCTATGTTTTTTTTTAAATCTAAATATTTTTTTATTTCTAAACAAAATCCTGTTCACGGTGCTTCCAGAGTTTTTGCTTGACCTGAGTTTAGCTGTATGAGAAGTCATTAGAGCTCTGTGCTCCTCTCTGCTGAAAGCCTTTGCCACTCAACCATTTCTCAGTAGACAGTTGCTCAGTCATGGACAAGTACCAAGAGCAAGTGAGTGGATGAGCAGCAGAAAGGAAGGAAATCAGTGAGCTTTGACCACAGAAAGTATTTAGCCAAGATGTATTTTTGTGAATAATAAGATTTACTATTGGTTAATAATCAATATTCCCAGGAGAATTATTATTTTTGTATAATTTAGGCATTTAAACATTTTTAAAAAAATAACCCATATATTATCATAGGATCATAGAGTGGTTTGCATTGGGAGGGATCTTAATGATTGTCTAGTTACAGTCCCTGCCATGGGCAGGGACACATTCCACTAGACCAGGTTGCTCAGGGCCCTCTCCAATCTCAGGTTCCTCTCAGATCTTAATGATCTGAGGGATTTGGCATCCACAGTTTCTCTGGGCAATCTGTTCCAGTGTCTCATCAACCTTACAGAAAATAATTTCTTCCTAATATCTAATCCAAATCTACCCTCTTTCAGTTTAAAGCCATTATGCCTTGTCCTATCACATGTCCTCATAAAAACTTCATCTCAGGTTCTGTTACAGGCCGCTTCTAGATATTAGAAAGTGCTCCAAGGTCTCCCCAGAGCCTTCTCTTCTCCAGGCTGCACAAGCACAGCTGTCTCAGCTGCACAGCCACATCTTCATAGGACAGAGGTTCTAGCCCTCTTGGACTCCCTTGGATCTTGTGCTGGGGGTCCCAGAGCTGGGTGAACACTCCAGGTCTCACCACAGCAGAGCAGAGCATCCCTTGTCCTGATGGCCTCACTGCTTCTGATGCAGCCCAGGACACATTTGACTTTCTGGGCTGTGAGTGAATATTTTTGGTTCATGTTGAGCTACTTATCCATCCACAATCCCAAGTCCTTCTCCCCAGAGTTGCTTTCCATCAGTTCTCTGCCAAGCCTGTATTTGTGCTTGGGATTGCCCAGACCCACGTGCAGGACACTGCTCTTGGCCTCATTTAACTTCATGAGGTTCACACAGCCTCACCTCTTGGGCCTGTTAAGGCGCCTCTGAATGTCATCCTTTCCCTCTAGCATGTCAACCTCACTACCCAGATAAACTTGATGATGATGCAGTCAGTCCTATCATCCAGGTATAAAAAAAGAGGTCAAACAGCAACAGTCCCAATACCTATGCCTGAACAATGCCACCCATCACTGCTCTCCACTTGGACATTGAGCTAAACTGGTCCTATCAAGGCTATCAAGTTCCGCTCTTTGGGTGTGACCATCCAGTCAATTCCTTATCCAGTGAGTAGTAGTCTGTCCATCAAATCCATGTATCTCCAGCTTAGAGAGAAGGATGTTATGTGGGACAGTTTAAGATGTTTTCACAGAATCACAGAATAAGCTGAGTTGGAAGAGACTTACAAGGATCGTCTAGTTCCACTGCTGGCCTTGCACAGCTCCATCCCCAGGAGTCACACCATGTGCCTGAGAGGATTGTTCAAACACTTCTTGAACTTGTCAGGCTTGGTGCTGTGACCACTTCCCTGGGGAGCCTGTTCCAGTGCCCTCTGGGTGTAAAACTTTTTCCTAATATCCAACCTAAACCTCCCCTGACACAACTTCAGGCCGTTCCCTTGGGTCCTGTCACTGGTCACCACAGAGAAGAGATCAGTGCCTGCCCCTCCTCTCCCCCTCATGAGGAATTTGTAACTGTGCTGAGGTCTCCCCTCAGTCTCCTCCAGGCTGAACAGACCAAATGACCTCATCTGCTCCTCATTCAGCTTCCCCTCAAGGCCCTTCACCATTTATATTGTCCCCTTCAGACACTCACTAATAATTTAATGTCTTTTTTTATATTGTGGCACCCAAAACTGCACATGGAACCGGAGGTGAGGCTGCCCCAGCTCAGAGCAGAGCAGGACAATCCCCTCCCTTGCCTGGCTGTGATGCTGTGCCTGATGCCCCCCAGGACAGGGCTGGCCCTCCTGGCTGCCAGGGCACTGCTGGCTCACAGTCAGCTTGCCATGGACCAGGACCCCCAGGTCCCTTTCCATGGCACTGCTTTCCAGTGTCTCATTTCCCAGTCTGTCCATACATCCAGGTTTGCCCCATGCCAGGTGTAGGTGTCTCTGCAGGGCCTGTCTGCCTTTGCACTAATCCAAATAGACGATAGACAGGGGTCAGCAGAAAAGCAATGTTATTTTCTGTCACACTCTCATAAAGTGTCTCAGGTTCAAACACAGTAATAATGAATAACTAGTAGGCTTTTTCTTATGCAAGAAAATCTTTCCAGGTGTCAGTCAGAATAGCTGAGATGCTTTGCAGGAGTGGGAAAATGAAGAGGAGGCTAAACACACATGCTCTACTATGGTTGTTATCTTTCTGAGAGAAATGGAATAGAAAAGATCCTGACACAAATAAATCCACCACATTTTTCCGGAATTGCAGTAAATACAGACTCAGACATGTCAGAGCCCACATAATGGTTCTTTCCTCAGGGCATAGGAGTTTTCATATGTCTATCCTTTTCCTGTCTATAAGTAATGGAGAAGAGGAGAAACTTTGTTAGCACTGTGCCTCCTACATCACATTATAATGATTTCTCCAGTTAAGAAATCTTATAAAGATGGTGAGTTTCTAGTATTGGGGAATAGGAAAGAGGTGGATTTTTTCTATTGTTTGACAGCTCTCCTAAACAAGTGCACATTGAGCTTGGACAGAGGCTAAGAGCAAACTAGCAAAATGCTATTGCTGTAAAGAGGGTTTTTCATTTTTTATTGTAACATTTTAGCAGACAACAGAAGAAGTGAGATGCTCCCAATGCAGCAGAAGTCAGGAAAGGGAAGGAAAAGTCAAATGAGAAAAATAGAACATACAAGGGGAGCTTGTGTCTGCTCCTTAATGTGGTTTACTGTCATCAAACTCCTCATCACCCCGGATGAGGCTGTGCCGCCTGATGTTTACAGTAAGCCAAGAACCATTTTGAGAGATAGAGAGCAGCATGGTCGGTTCAGTACAGCGTGGGCACAAAGAAGATCTATAGTCCAATGATCTTTCATTTATAAAGGCACTTATAAATCTTTGTTCCCTGAATCATGTGTACTTGCCATGTGTGCAAAAATCTACTGAGTTCTGCATGGAACAGAAAAGCAAAGAGAAAATGTCTTACTCATTTTGTCTCATTCATGATCTGCTTTTGCACACAACTTTTGGCAACTGTAGAATATGAATTGTCTTCCAAATATGGTGTTTAGATCAGAAAGGCTTTTTTAGTTAAGGATTTATTTGAAAAACAGCTTATCAAAATCAATTTAATTTTTGAGTTGTCTTTAGGTCAGTATCAGTCACTGAGAGGTTAAAGGAAGAGTAAGAGGAAAGCTAAATAACCTAGACGGGGTATTGGGGAACTCAAAATGGCAATGGGAAAGCCTGAAAGTACAAATAAAAGCATGGTCTTTGCCTCCTTCAGATACATCTTGCCCTTCCCACGCCTTCTTCAGACTCTCTTTGTTCCCATCAGTGGAGCACCTATTAGCACTCTCCTTTGGGAGAGGCAGCTCATATGGTCTGGTTTTCTCCATTACAGCTGTGAAGTGCATTCACCTGAGTTTACCTTAGATGCTTATCAACTTACTTGCAGTCTAATGGGAAATTTGCAACAAAGATTGGAAGCATGATAAAGTGGGTATCTTTTTTTCTTCCCATTGAAATTGAGTAAGGAAGCGAAGGGTAGCAAGAATTCACTTAATGCTGTAGGGTCTTTGAAATTTATTTCTGGGATGACATTATCATGAAAATTGAGTCTTATACGTTTTCTTGACTGATCAGATAAAATCAAGTATGTGTAATATGTATGTTTGTAAATATTGCTAGAATAAAAATTTCTAGAGAAGATTTTTTTTTAAAGTTGTAAAACCAATAATGATTTCAGCCTTCTCCACATTGTGCTACTTTTATTATTATTGTGTGCTTATTTTGGAAGTAGTTGGAAATTAATTTATGCTATTAATCACAATTTACCTCCAGTTAAATCTGCAACTACCAGTTGCAGGAACTCACTATATATTTTAAGATAATTTATTGTTTAATTTGTGGCTCTGTAAAAGCAGTTGTAATGCTTTGTTCATGAGCTTTTTTTGAGAGAGAAAATATTCTGTTTGCTCTAGTTAAAACTAGAAGTATTAAAGTTAGGTGTTATCTGAGTATTAGTTCATCATTTTCAGATCGATCATATAGTTGAGTCCAGACCTGAACTTTAGCTTTTTAAATATTTAATGTCTTAGATCCCCTGCTCACAAATACTATTTTGTGGCATATAAATCAATCTTTTAGTGACCTAGGTTCTACAGAGAGGGAAAAACAATCTGGACTTTCATGTGGAGGTTTTGACAAAAGCCATGTGCAACATTCAAAATATCTCCAGTCTTGGCCATGTCTTGGTTGTCTTTCTGTGTAACCAGTTTATCTCTGGGAGCCAGAACTTACAATGTGGTAAAGTAAAACTGTTTCAAAGCATTGTAATGTGTTGTGTGTCAGTAACCTTGCTTGATTTAGAAAACTGTTCACATTCTGCAGTCCAATATCTCAAAATTTCATTAGCTGTTAATTAACTCAAGCATTCTACTTTTGATAACCATTTGATATAATAAAACAAAAAATGCTATTAATCATTGAAATGTCCTATAAATTAATATTTTTGCATATTGAACATAGCAACTACTTTTGGATCAGCAGGGCTGCTTTGTGAATGTCTGCTATAGCCTTCGGTTACTGAAATCCCAGATTGCCTGTGTATTTTCATGAACTGTTAATTCCAGAGTTATAGAAAGCTTCTATATACTCACCATTTGTGCATCTATTTTTCTCACAACCTCAAAAAAGCACTGGCTGAAACAGGAGAATTCAGTTATACAACATAATATTTAACTCAATAAAACAACATACAAGCTAGAAAGTTCTGGCAAATAACCTGTGTATCTCCTGTTTTACTCCTTGGTTCAGCAGAGTTCTCTTAATTGAAAGGAGTGAACAGGGCTTGCCTGAATTAGTGTCTCCCTTTTTGGCACTGCTATTTATTCCAGTACCCTGAGTTTTTTGGAGAGGCTTTGGTAGGCTTTGTTGAACTGGGACTTGATAAAAAAGATGGTCTGGGCATCAACTATTCCACTTTGATAGAAATGTTTATACTTACAGGAGACACACATCATAAAACAGTTTGCTCAAAATTATTGTTTTCTGTGCATGCAGACTATGAAACTATGAGCCAAATTTCATGAAAAAAAGCTCTCTCATTTTGACTAAACGCTCTTTTAATCAAATACCCTTAGTGTTTTTATCTTTTTTGGGGAAAAAAAAGGTAAACAAACCCCAAACAAACAAAATCAAAACCAAAATCCACTTTCAATGATGTTTTTAAAAGTATTTCCATCCAAAACACTTCTTCACAGTTGAGTCCTTCTTAGATGTCAAAATATTCTAAGCTCAGATGTATTTATTTCTGTCTCTGCAAAAGCCTCACACACTTTAATTTCTCTACTTGGATGCTCTCCAGTGTTGTCTCAAAAGAAATATGGGTTTTCCGTGTGTGTATTGGTATTCTAACAGGCCACTGCAAAATTATAATAAATAAAAAAAATAAATGGCAGTCTGGCTGTTGCTCACATTTGCCATATGCAGAATGCCATACAGCCCCAGTTCATACTGCCATTTTAGGTAGTTCCTACCCTGAGGGAAGTTCTGCTCCAGGGCAAAACGAAAATATTACTGTAAATCCATGCTGAGAGCTCTGTTTACTAATTTTCCAATTCTAATAAGGAAGCAAGCTCTATTAAGTGGAAAAAGCCAGACAATTATGCTATGGAAAAATTTTGCCTGAATATTTTAGAAGGGGCTTAGGGAGTTGGGTGCCTAATCTCCCTTACCTGTCTCAGGATATTACACACCACCACATGTGAAGCAGAGAGCTCCCTATCTGTTTGACACAACTTTAGCTTCCCTATTGAAATATGGAAATGTAGGATCTGCTTCCAAGGATGCAGTAGCTATTTCCCTGCAAACACACCAGAGTAGAGGACTGATGTGTAACAACTCTGAAAAAACTAGTAGTTATGTTGCTTGCTTCTGGTGTTGTTAAGGCTGCATGAAATCAGTTTCCAAAGTAACTGCAGTTATCTGCAAATGTGGGCAATTCTAAGATTTGAGCAGGACTGTAGGAGACTGTTGACTGTAGGGCCTTAGCAATATTCACTGCTATGGCCTTAATTTTGGGCTTGTTTTTCTTTTTAAGAATAAGAATATTTTTATTAAATATAATCCTGTTAGTGGATAATTTATTTTGCAATGAAGTCCATGGACAACTACAACTTTGTCTTTATGAAGTCTTCATGGGAAAGTGCAAGTAATGTATTTACCGTTCATATGTTTCATCCAAAATATGCTTAGAAAAAATACAGTATTTTTCTTTGCAATTTGTTAGCGCAACATGAATATTAACCAAGAAAATGGTATTAAAGAACTCAGTTTGCTTGAAATTTTTCACTTTGATCAAACAAACAAACAAACAAAGTCCTAAGCAAAAAAGAAAGCCAACCTTTGTGGTTCTCACATTTCCTTAAAAAAACCTAGCCAAATCCAAATCCCCCAAAATTTACAATACCTGTAAACTTTGCTTTCTTCTCATTAAAAAAAACAAACCAAACCAAACCAAACCAAAACAAACAAAAAATCACACACACTCAAAACCAAAAAAAACCAAACCAAACAAAAAACCCCAAAGAACAAAACAGAGCAGGAATAGAAATGAGATATATGAGAGATTTCTTTTTATTTTGGAGAAGATGAAAGTAAAAGCTTCAAGTGAATTTTGAAACATTGCAAGCAGTAGCTTTGCATTTAATCAGTTAATATCTAGTATTAGGACTTTCCTGAAAAAAAAAGATATGAAATTTTTCCACACAATATGTTAACACAATATGTTAGTTAGAAGTCACATTTCTCTTGTGGCAAAATGCAGTTAAAATTGGTAAATAATTGTGTCTATTTTGAGGCTTTGCTTCCAATTTTCATTGACATAATTATTTTAATTAGATGAAGCTTGAATTGCAACTTATATAGTGTTTGAAATTAAATAAGATATTCTGTTTTTGCCAACAAATGACTTTGCCATCTTTCAAGAGGTCTGTATTGTTGGTGGTTAATGCCAGCTAAGTTCCTTTATAATGACTATAAATTTCAGATGAAGATCTAATTTTTTTCAGGCAGTCTGTGTTAGCACATATAGCTGTTTGTCACCAGTAGTGATTCTCAAAGACAAGTGCCTCAAGATCCTGTGTATCTCTTAATCTTAATCTGTGTATTTTAACTCTTGTTCAGAAGTATTCAAGATTGTCATTAGACTGCTTGCAATTCCATTCAAATCACAATTCCAAGACATCTGGAGTCAAAGTAATTACCACTAATAACTGCAGACATCTACTAATTTCCAATGTGTAGATATAATACCATCAGGAATATTTAATTCAGTGGTCCTATCTTCATACAGGAATCCATATTTTCAAAAGTCAACCTGGTACACTAAGTATGTGTGCAGGAAATGCAGTATTTCTGTTATTAAAGTTTGGTGAAAAACTTTCTATTCCCTTTTTATGCTAGGATTAAATTCCTCTTGTTGAGGCAGAAGTTCACTGCCTTTTGTCTTTAAGTATGATACATATGAATGCATTCTTAAAACTATATCATACTGAGGAATAGTGAGGCAAATTTCATTTTTCACTTGGACTTTGTTTTGGTTTTTTCCTCTCCTTTTTTTTCTTGATAGAGGTGTAACAAAGAACTTGTAAAGTCTTTTCATGGCCAGAATATATTCAGTGTAATTCAAGCTGCTACAAAACTTTCATAAAGCTTTTTGTGAAGCTGGTAGAAATTTGTCATATGACTCTTAGGGTAAAAGCAGGAGTAGCACTTTATTTAGACCTTTGTACTTTCTTCCATCACTTGTACTTCCTTTGGCTTCGTATTGGCTCCCTGTGGGGGATTTATAGGATAGCACGGGGAAATCAAGGCTGCTTTGAATGGTTTTAGTGGGGGCTATTGCAGAACTTTTTTGGGATAAAAACAGGCACATATACCTCAGGCACTGAGACATAAAAACCTCATATATACCTCAGGCACTGTTTCCCAACTAGTAGTAGAACTGAAAAATTTTCTAACCTTTCTGGAAACCAGAAGCAAAAAGCCTGAGGACAACCTAACACAATACAGAGAAGAGTAAATTTAAATAATTGTTTCTTAGACTTTTCTTGTCTTGCCTTATGTTTTGTAGATGTTTTGCGGACCATCATTTGGTTTCCAGTGAATAATAAGTGATTTATAGGCTAAAGATTAGATTGAACCTTTATGACTTATGTAGTACCAACCAAAAATGTCAATCAGCTGTTGATAATATTTCAACTGTGCCCTTGTGAAAGGAACAGTAAGAACCAGGTAACTATTTTGGGGTCTAAAGTATCACTGAAGTAGTCTAGGCTGTATCTATGTGGTATCTGTGGTTAAACTCTCTTCGAACAAGTCTAACTTCATGTGACTGATTGATAAGTTGGTAAGGACCCAAGACAGTCAAACTTAACTGTTTTTTTTTAAAGTACAAGGAGAAATAAGAAAATCTGAAAAGGTTTATGAAGTGCTGACCTAGATTCTATGTTTCTTTACAGTACTTGACTCTACTGTGTATGGGGAGAATTTATCAGGTGCCTGAAAGTGTGAATGTTTTCTTCCTGCATTACCATTATATAACGTGGATGGTGTCCCTGCCCCTGGAAGGTTGGTGGAACCAGCTGACCTTTAAGGTCCCTTCCAAACTAAACCATTATGTGATTTTGTGTTTCTGTGAAGGTTGAAGGACTGAAAGAGTGGATAGGCCACCTTTGCTGCCAAGGGTAGTAAAATAGCTCTGAATGAAAACATCTGTGAGCTTGAGTGAAGCCAAATACAATCAGACAAGAAGATGTATCTGCTAAATTTGTGACCTTTCATATACATTCATATCCAAGCAGCAAATTCAGAATAATGCTGTTTATTCATGCTGCATGTAAAAAGTGGGCAAAAATTGACTGAAGTTATTGGTAAAGAGAAAAGAGGTGAGAAGTGAGTCAGTCATCTGATCAAGAAACGTATCAGAAAGCAAGACTAAGGGTATAGCTACTAAGAAGTTTGCTGATGGATACTAACCTCTGTTGTATAAGTCTGGAAGTATGTTTATTTTCAGTTAAACTGATGCAGAGGACATTATGCATATCCATCATTCTTGGAATATGTATGAGGAATTATGCAATCAAAGTATTTTTCAGAGAATATCTAAAGAGTTTAAAAGATAAAAATTTTAATATGTTTTCTTAATTCTTAATTACATTTTGTGTATAAATTTTCTTCACATATAGTTTCGAATGCAACAAGATATTTTTAGTACCTGCTGTCTTCCATGCAACCTACCTGCTTCTCTGGCTGCTACTTTTGCTGGGCCACTGCAAAATAGGCAGTCACAGCCACAACTGATGACAATTAACTGTCTTCCTCAGAAATCCTCAGGCTTTGCTAGCCCTTTGCCTAGTTACGGATTTTTCATTTTAAAAACAGTTTCTTTTAATAATATCATAGGAGTTCTACTATATATATATAGGGAATTTATTATTTTTAAAGACACCTAAGTTCCAACATTAATAGAGAAGCCTGGATAGTATTTGTTACAAGATAATCTATGAACATACATAAATGAAAAACCTCCCATACAGAATATTTAAAGGCATAAATTCAGCTTTCATTCTTTCAAATATTTCAGAGATATTACATAAGATTAAGAAAACTAAAAATAAAACAACTTGCAATAAAATATTGGGGGTTTAACTCATAACTGATAATAATTGTATTGATTTTATAGCTCACACAGCTCTCAGAATTGCATCTTTCTGTTTTGTAAGAAGCAAAATGATTACAGCTTTTTCTATGATACAGGCTATTGTGAAACTTAAACAGTTATTTGTACTTTCTCTACTGCCTAATTTGCAATTTTAAGCCTCTGCTATTTGAAATTCTCATTGAATTTCTGATTGAACCTTCTCATCCTAAACATCCATGGATTGTCAGGTGTTCCAAAATGACCTTTTGGAGCAATATCAAGATAGTTTCCTGGAAAAAGCTTATAATACCTGATGTCTGCATTTGTTTTAAATTTCTGGTTCTTTTCTTGAGATTCAAAACTACCTTCAAATTGACTTTTTTTCTTGATTTGTTCTTCTGGTTGGCTGGACACAAGGTATGAATTCTCTGTAAAGCATCGGAGCAGAAAAGCGTTTGGGAAGAGTACATCAATTTTGTCAGGTAACACCCTCAATCAGGCACTGAGACACAGGAACAAGAGTCAGCCTTATTGACCATGCCCCCATTTTCTTTCATTTCTTTGATTTTTTCCCCATGAATGACAGACACATTTCCTTATTTTTCTCTCCCTTCTTAAATCCTCAAGGAGAATCTGTGAAGACAATCAGGTGTTTCCTTTCATCTCTGAAGGCCTCTCAATATCATGTGGAGGAAAGATTTTTCCTCCTGTGGATAAGTAAATATATTTACTGTGATTAAATATCATTCTCTAGTAGAATCCTGCTTGGTACAGAGTACTCAGTAAGGGCAAAGGAAGTACAAGAATAAACAGTAAAGAAGATAACTGTGCTGGATTGCAATTGTTGCCTCTTCCTCACAGTTCTGGGCTGGATGTCTCGGAGGGTGATTTACTACAACCTAAAGCAGGTAATTGCTTTTCCTGAAAGTGATGCACTGTTAGGAGTACTACTGGTGCTTCTTTGAAGAGGGCTCATAAGTTCAATCATTAAGAGGAATAAGAAAGAAGGCCTGCCTTCCTTCTAGCAAAATTCTGAATCTGTTTCATGAATTTTTACTCGCTTGATATTAAGAGTTTCCTTGCCCTGTGTGTTCTTCACTTCTTTTTTCCTCACTGCTCACACCATGGTGTGCAACTCCTCCCTTTCTTCTCCCTTACTCAGTCTCAACGGACACTTAAATGTTAGTGTAGCTCTGGGAGAAAAAGTCTTGTCTGGCGGCAAGAATTCTCATAATTTATGACAGCTGTCAAAACTTCAGGCACAGTGTTTTCAAAAGCCTTTGCTGATAAAAGCCCCCACTTACAATAAAGTCTGACCTGTGTGAGTAGTACAGTGAATTTTTGAGCTTTGCTTCCATGCCTGAAGGGTACCACAAATCGTGGGCCTCTGAGAATTTAGAAACAGTATGAATTGTGCCAAGAGATTAGATTTCTTCCTTTTTTGGATAAAATTCAGCTTTTTGTAAAATGTCAAACCTCATAAAATGCCAGACAGAAAATATTTTGATGAAGTCAATTGACAAGTTAAGAAACTGAATGCTTCTTTGAGCAGAATTTTTTTTTCTCAGTAAGAACGTACTTTTTTGAAATGACTTGTGTCTGTCATAAGATGTTTGATAGGGAATTTACTGACGTGCCTGGTCAAAGGCAAATGTGGTCCTCTTGTTTTGGTGGGATGGTGGGAGGGGGCTGGAGGTGATGCCTTGTTGCTTTAGTCTCTCTGTAATTCCTTGCTTGACTGAGCCAGAGTCCACTGTAGTGGAACGGTTGGACACCAGCAGCCATGGGCATTTAGGACTGTTAAGTGCAGAAGAATTCTTCATTATTCACATGAAGAAGTACTTCTTCATAATAAATAAAGCACAATGGGTTAAAAAAAGTAGAAAAAAATTCTGAAAGGTATTTCTTCTAGCCATTCTTCTAGTAGGGAAGTGTTACCAGTTTAATGATGGACTGTGATCCAAGTCACCTGTCAGTGAGCCCAAACAGACATGAAGGAAATACACCACATATTTTTGTTAAAACTGAAACAAACAACCCAAAATGCCTCTCATTTCATGATTGCAGTTGGCTGCCCCTTTGGTCTGTGGAATTAGGAGTAGATACTTTCACACCTTTGATGTAGTACTATTTGCTCTTTTCCTAATTAATCTGTAAGAAGTTTGTACAATTTCAATGTAATGTATTTTTCTGCCAGGGCCTACAGATCTAATCTTACAAACTTTTTTGAATATTGACATTGAAAAGATGTTCTTGTAGTCTTATAATTCTTATACAATTGGCTACAATTTTTCTGCTTCTATTTATGCTCCAATGCATGGCTATATTCCACAGTCTTTAAATGTGGTTCTGTAATTTTTGTCTCAATTCCAGAAGCCATCAAAAGTGAAAGATACATGCAGTGAATTAGATATCAGACCTTAAAACATAAACTTCAAAAGCTGCCTGATCTCTCAGTGATTGGATGTGAATGTCAAAGCTAAAAAAACCCGACAAAGCAGTATTATTTCCCTCTTAAGAATAACTCAGGACTTGCACTGAGTGTTGTGAGATGGCTGTGAATTTCCCCACCTATTTTATCTATTAGGCCTAAAACAAAAGAGAGCAAGTATGTTCTCGGTTCATTCTTCCATGGCTAGAGAAGTCACCAGGAATATAGGGAACAAATAATGAAATGCCACAGGTGCTTGAGAGGACATAAAGACTGGGTCATGTTTTTCACTATAGTGCCCTTAATTCCAAGTAATGTGGTATTTCATGGTTGGCATTCTCTCAGCCTCTGCTACTGAAACTATTGGAGGTCACATAAAAAAAATATGCATATATATTTTCTGAGTGAAAGTAGAATGGGTACTTTGGTAGTAAGGGTATGTGGGATGCTTATTCAGTAATGAAGGAGACCTTGCTTTCTGTTTCAGGTAATTTAAAATCTTTTTTTTGTGTGGAAAACATTGAGAAAGTTGTTGGTGAGATGGAGGAACACATATTGACCTTCAGAACAGTCTACAGCCAGGTGACTGGGCTTGAATGTTGGAGAAATAACCCATCATGAAAGAGAAAGATTTGAAAGTAACTCAGAACTGTGGAAATTGTGTTAGCTATTAGGGCATTATTCCAAAGAACACCCCACACCAATTAAAATGGTTTGTGTATCTTGAGTGAGGACACTTGTCTTAACTGGTATCTTTTATGTTAAAAATATTCTGTGCATACATAAAATATTTTGTTAACAAGCAGAGAAGATAGCCATAAAGAAACAGTCCTCTAACTAATTTTGGTTTAGTGCAAAATTCTGTTTCCCAAGCTAGGAAATAGGGATGAAACCACGCCTCCTCTTTTCTTCCTTCCTCCATTTCATGGAGAACATTTTGATCTGGACAGACAGCTTTACTGAGACACTAATGGCTGAATGTAGAGAGCAGACTCATCCAGGCACATGAGTCTGCAGGAAAAGATAGGATGAGTTCCAGACACTGAAGCTCTTAAAAGTGTCAGACTCTTGACAAGTGATTTCAGTGCCTGATCCTGCTGCATGTGAAGTGATGCTTTAATTTGCAATTGAATGACAAAGTCCTCAAATCATCCTTATATCCTGAGTAGTTGAAGAAAGACTCTGCAATGTAAAAAACTCATTATGATTCTTCTGTGTCATTTTACACCTTTTGAAAGGAATTTGTTATCATTACATTGCTCTCTGGCATATTTTTATTAGCAATGAGCTGCAAATATGAGATGCACACCTAGATTATGTGCTTGTATTTACAGATGAAATGGAAGATTAAAAAGAGAATTCATATTGCATCTATGCTAATTCTGCAGAACCTCTCTGCCATTGATCTTTACACTTTATAATAGCTTCTTTCAAGCTCTGATGAGAAAATAAGATATGACATTTCTTTGTGTTATTTGTTGCTGTCCATACCAGAGGAAGAGATTACTTTATAGTCACTTTACAAGTGGAGCTTAATCTAATGAAGAAATTAGAGTAAGTTAAGATAAAATCTTAGGTGACAATCTTTGAAATGGGAGACAATATTTTTTATTGTCTGGTGTGCACCTCTGCATTTTCTGGAGCTGGAGAATGTTAATTTTTGAGCACTTCCAAGTTAGAATTTAAAAGCAGAGCTGGAAGCCTTTCTAAATAATGTTTTTTTTCTTTTAGGAATTTGAGAAAGGAACACTGGTAACTGAGACTTTCATTGGTAGAAAGTAGATTGCAAATTAGCTGGCAGCTCTTACAGAATTATCTGCACATGTAGTGGGGTAGATCCACTGATGGGCTATGAGTATTTTGAGCTATTTTGTCTCAGCAAAGGAGCATTCATGACTGCTTAATTTTTATTTTTTTTCCCAGAGCATGTGACAGAAAGTAAGACATACCAGCATATTCTCTACATGATTTGTGATCCAGTTTTATAAGTTACCATAGGAATATACCACTCACAGAAATGAAACCCACAAGAAATGAGGAAAAAGGTGAGACTGCATGAAGGTCTGAAGGAATATGAGGTCTTTCTTCTGAAAGGGAGTTATAATACTGGGGCTCCATGTACTTCAAGTCTCAACCTGTGGCTGGATGCATCAAAGGATGAATTTAAGGGAGAATGTGTTAGCAGTGGAAGCATTGGATCCTCTTTGTGATTCTCTGGATCACGACCTGAAACATGTCCCAGGATGAGTTGTGTAGCTTTGAGGTAGAATACAAACATGTATTGCCTCTAAAGTATTTTATTTTCTTCTTTTTAATCTCTTTCTGTGATCCTGTCTCTGCATTAAACACTGATCTTAGCCCCTAGACTGTTGAACTCCAAATATGTTCTCGATGAGTCCTGTTTTCCTTTACTATTCTTCCTCGGACACAAAGGAGCAATAGGGATTTATTTTAGTTTATAACAATAAATTATGCATAGAAATGAGTGTCCCCACTTTTTCTGCTGCTTTTAACAACTGTGATAAATTTACACCACATTTTGTTGTTTTGTGATCATAAGGCTGTCATTCAGGGGCTTCTCTGCACTCCTTAAGGAATTTGGTCTACAAGTCATGCCCTGTTCTGGAAGTCTATGTTCAAAAGAAGCTTTGGTTGCATTTAGAGAGGAGTTTTGTTCTTCACAAGAGCTTGTTCCTGGGTGGCAGCATTATTTCCATGTCTGTACTGCATTCGTCTATTTGCACTGGAACATAAAAAATGAATCAAACGTTAAAAATGTTTCAAGGTAGTATTGGTTTGTGTCTTAAAGCTTTCACTTTTTAAAATTTGTGACTACCAAGAACCAGGCTGTGAGAAATACTGCTAAGCGCAAGGGGGAAGCATTGAAAGGGAACAGAAACCACTTTGTGATCCTAGTGATGTTTATACTCTTTATATTCCAGATGTTACAAGGTATGGAAATAGAGTTTCTCTGTCAGTGAGTGACACCTCTGTTCCCCTGGGCTGAGGAAATTCTGCTTGGAAATACCCTGAAGCCTGGCCATTCAGGACCCTACCTATGGAAATGGATGCCTTTATAAAATGCCTTGTACTCATGGTAGCTGGGGATTTGGTGTTACCTTATTTAGTGTTAGAAAAGGTTTGGTATTTAGGGATTTGATAACTGCAGCTTTTGACTTGTTATTTGAATTTGTGTTAATTTTCTTTCCATGCTTTATAGTCAGTTTTATTGATTGGGGGAGGCAGATTTAGCTGTACCTTAAATTTTAAAAGGATGCATACTTAACCAAATCAAAATAATTTCTCAATTCTTTTTTGTTTGTCTGGGGGTAATCAGTATAATATTTGCCTCATGGGAGTGATAGGTCTCTGCACAACTCCCACAGCACATAGATATTTCGGTAAATATGGATGGTTGTAAAGTGAAGTAAACTTCAGTATATTGTTGAGCATGGACACAATAATCTTTTAGAATTAATGGTTTCTGAAACCTGAATGATGGAGACTTTGGAAAATGTCCATTGTTTAACTCCAGCTGGGAACTCAGCCTCACAGAGCCACCTGCTCGCTCTGTCCCGATGTGTTGAGGGAGAGAATTAGAATAATAAACACAAGAAAACTTCTGGGTTGAGGTAGAAACAGCTTAATAGGTAGAGAAAAAGTCATGCACACAAGCAAAGCAGAAAAAAAAATTCATTCACCATTTCCCATGGGCAGGCTGGTATTCAGTCATTGCCCAGTGAGCAGGGCTCCTTTACCTGTAATAGTGGCTTGGAAAGACAAACACCATCACTCCAAATGTCCTTCTTCTTTCCCTAGCTATATATGCTGAGCATGATTCCATATGGTATGGAATGTCCCTTGGATCTACAAGGGTCAGCTGTCCCCACTGTATCATCTCCCACTGTCTTGTGCCACCCCAGCTCTTTGCCTGGTGGGGTGGGGTGAAAGAGAGAAAAGGTCTTGGCTCCATGTAAGGAGTCCTCATTGCTCAGCAGTAAGTGAAACATCTTTAAATTATCAATAGCATTTCCAGCACAAACACAAAACATGCTCCTATACCAGCTACTGGGAAGGAAATTAACTCTACCCACCGTAAAACCAAATGACTCATGCAACTGCACCCTTAAATTTGGAAAAAGTGCTGTGCATATCTTTGTCTCATCAGTACAGGGTAGATATATACATGCCCTCACCATTAAATGATGGAAAGGAGTCTTTTGGGGAGTTGATTAAAAATTGCCACTGCTATAATGTCTTGTTCCCAAGGTAAATGGGACAGGAGACAGTCCCTTCCCTTTACCACAGTGATAATGTTAGAAGGATGATAATCAGCCCTCAGTTCAGTTCTTCTGGGGCAAGATCACATTCCCTGTGACTATCCTGTGTTGTGCTTTCCACCCCACTTCAGAGCAACATAGGTCATTCTGAACCAGGCTCATGCATTGCTGACAAAGTTAATAAAGCAGATGAAGTTTATATCTTGTTATTACTTTATCTCTGAACAGTCTTTGCCTCTCAGATGCACAGCGATTTGGGTTGAATTTAAAGATTGGTCAAATTAATGAATAAAATTGAAGAATCTCACCTAATTACAAAGCTGTCCTCAATCTGGGTGCTCTGCTACAGCATTCCTATTGCAAGTGATTCCCTGGGCAACCGTATCTCTGTGCAAGGTCCCCATGTTACATGCCTTAGATTGAATGATATAACCACTTCTGCAAATGTGCTATAAAGATTGCTGAGCATAACTGAAGATAGATATGCCCTGCATGGGTGAAAAAGATATTTATTTCTCTTTTCTGAGATCTTAATCCATCTTTTCATAGTTCTCTGAGACTGTGAGTTGCCTCATGCCTAATAGTTGCTATGGTACAATAAATAGTAAGGAATTGTTGCTGCTAAAAGATTACAAAATTGTTATTATTCCTGAAAAGTCTTGGTTTTGAAAAATCAAAGGCCAGTTGAGATATAATACATAGATATTGATCATTAAATTAATTTTTATGAACTTTGTTTCAGTCAGACACAGTGACTTGAAAGCTGCAAAACTGATGAAATAGCTGTGTCGTGCTGTGTTTCCAGATTCATGTTTGTATATGGGGAGCATTGATTTATACCAAGAATTTCAGCCAGCTTCAGTCATGTTATAGACTCTTCTTGTCACTCAATAATGACTTTCTTATCACAGAGGACCAGAAGGACCCTTGTCACTATTTTCAGGTAAGAGTAGCCTCTGGTACAGTGGGTCACCAGCCAGCACTGCCTCTTCTGTGTGGTTCTGCTGTCAGCTTGGTTCTTCTGGTGTGTTTGTCATCCAGGTAGGTTGGAGATGCCTAAACCAATAACGGAGTTCTCATGGGCCCCCACTAGGGTTATGGGCACAGATCTTAGGGTCATCGATAGCATCAATGCACTTAATTTCTTTCCTCAGCATTGCCATTTAGAGATGCCTTACTAAAATTTGGTCCCTGATGCCGCTCATAATAGCCAACAATGTTCCTCTTGTGATCTCTGCAACTGGAGAAGGAGTGACATGATACCGATCTGTTCACTTGTGTTGCCAAAATCTAGGTCACTCAGAGGTGACAGGTCTGGCTAGTAGAAAGGCTATGGAGGGAATGTAAGGAATTAATTTTCAGTATGATTCTCTGTAACAGGGCAATAACACACAAAGATTGTGTATAATTGAAATATAAATAGAAATTATTTTGGCTTTGTGTGTGAAAGTGCATTTCGAAACCTATCTCTATTCAATACATCAATATATAATGTGCCCAGTTATATTTTAAGGGAATTTTACAAGAGATGTTCAGCAATCTGTGTTGTTACACACCTGCCTGGCTTGGCAATGGAGCTGAGCAAAGCAGACACCTTCTGCATAGACCTCTGGCCTCTAAGTGATTTTCTGCACAGCACAACCTCTACTATCCAACCTAAAGGAGGAATCCAGGCTATTTCTTGAGCAGAAAATGATGTTATGAGGAGCACGGAGAAAAAAATAGTGGTGTTTTCGAAAGGGCCAAGATTTAATCTCAGCTAACTTGATGTCCTTGTCTGGGGCTTTGCCTCTCAGGAAGACTGCTCAGCCCTCACTTACCATATTATATATTCATTGCATGTTTACTAGCTTGACCTTAAGTCCAGACTCTAGCAACATGGTTTTGTTGAGCTACTTGAGTATTCAGCCAGCTTGTCCAGAATGTCTTTATTGTAGAGTATATTCATAGCATCATGAAATTATAATTAAGCAACCTGAGAAGGTAATGTGAGACTCTGCTCTGGATTAAGTGCTTGATTCATTTTTTTGCTATCAGTATAATTATTCATCACGTTAGATCTTCCATGTGGGTCAAGCAGTTCAGCAGCAGCTAGATTCTCAATTGTACTCATATTTGCAGTCAGTTGTCATGACTCTTGTCAAGTCCAAGGAACTGAGATTTAGGGTTAGACGTGGGAGCTCTCAGTTTTATCTCGGTCTTTGGCAGCACCTTGGAAACTGAAATTATTAAACTAAGCTTCTGTCTCACTGGTTTCCTTTCCCTTCCACCTTTATGTGCTTTGCAAGTTAACTGTGGCTTTGTACTCTTTGCAGTGGCCATTTCTGACTGGCATAGGAGGTTCCCCTGCGGCAGGATCTCTGGATGTACTGGTGTGAGATGCTGTGGCTCAGGTGAAAGGCTTGTGGAATGTCGCAGGAATGACTCCACCCCAGCACGGGGCTTGTGCTGTGGCTCTCACCATGTGTTGCACACACACAGTATTTAATCCTCTCACCTCCAAGGCACTAAGGTAATGTAAATAACAATCACAGGGGCTTTTCCTCTGACAGTTTAAAAATGTGTTGCTTTAACACTGCAGAAACTGGCAAGAGTGTCTGTATCTTTATTCTTGTGGCTTTGGTGCGTTGGATGAGATTTACTCCTGGGACTGAAAAGATGGTTGAGAAAGGCTTTTTTGAGGAGTTAGTTTCATAGGATTATTTTAATCACAATGCAACTTTTGAGGTACACTGGTTGTATTTAGTATTTTGAATTATGTTTAATGATTTCTGTTTTCCTCTTGTGCATACTTATTTTTATCATGAGTTTTGCTCTGTATTTAAAGTGCCTGGGGTGCTTTCACTGACAGGTGCTACATAAATAAAGTATATCCTTATTTTAATAAGCTGCAGCAGGGCAGCAGTTGGAAAATTCTGTATGCTCATATTATCTTTCTAATGGTTCATATTGCCAGGATTTACTGTTCAGGGATAAAGGTAGAGCAGAAAGGAAGTTCCATGTAAGAAAGAGAACCAGCCATCCTCTTCCATATGCATACTGAAGAAATATTTCCCTGAAGACAGTAAAACAGATGCAGTAGGCTACACATACATATATATCTCCAATCTTTCTCTTCCTGGCTCTTGCAATATTTTGGAAAGAGTAAAGAGCAGCAGCTAAATGTTTGGCTAATATGGGAGATTTCAGGAATCTGGTGAGTTTAGTGATGTCAATACAGCTATGCATGAAAACATTTTGAGTGTTTCCATTGTACCTTGCATTAAACACCTGAATCAAACAATTCTGAAGGGTCAGAAATGTTCTGCTGGCTGGTATTCTACTGTTTATTTGTTATTGCTGCAAACCTCTGTACTTCCAAAAGCAACCCAAATAAGTCTATGATTCTATGAATACTTAAAAGATGAGAAAACAAAACAACTCATGAAATCCTGTTTCCAGCTGGAATGCTAGGAATCTCTTGAGAAAGTCTGGCTTTCTGTGATTTCCACTGGTAAATGGAATGTTGTGGTACAAAGCTCCAGGTGTCAGACTGCAGCAGCAGTCTTTTAGCCAGAACCTTGGCTAAATGTCCTGGGGCTGACTCTCAGTTCCACAGTGTCTGGCAGGACTGGCTCATCTCCAGCAATTGCTTCACTGCTACTCTTTCTTTTTCTTCTTGGACCAGTGACTGATTCTGAGTCTGTATTTTTATGAGGGTATAGTAGAAAATACTCAAGATCTAAACTGAAGTCTCCGCTGAACCAGAATTCAAATAATTACTTGGACATTTAACTATTGTAAACAATAACCATAAAGATGTTTTCTGGAGACAATCTGTGATTCCTATTTTGAGTTTCTGACTCAGCCTGGTTTTTTCTTTGCTTTATGCTGATATATTCAGACCAGATTCTGGTACTTTAGACAGAGTACTTCTATTTGGCACATACCAAAATGTTATATCTCTGATGCATCTTCTTGTTAGCTAGAGAAGTTGTCCAAATGCAGAATAAGAATAAAAAATGGTCATCACTCTGAGATTGCATTTGAGTGAAAGGCACAACTGGCAGATGCAGGCAGATGGGAAATGCAAGTGACTATGCTAGTTAAGATGATAGTCAGGACCCTCAGTGCAGCAGAAGTGTGACTGCTGTTGTGTTATACAGGCATTAGGAAAGGCAGTGATCTAAGAAGATTTGGAAAAGAGCAATAAAACAGCTTGCAGATGTTTCTGAGATGCTGGAAAGTGGAATGTGATGGAGCACAAAGGTGATTGTTTTAAAATGGAAGGAGAGTTCAATGGGGACTGGCAGGAGCTCAGTGCTGCCCAACCATCCTTGTCCTTTTTGATGATGCAGTATGGGAGAAACTTGTTATCCAAAGGGCCAGTTGCTATGCTGTCTCCTTCTGCAGCCCTCAGATTCTGTCTAAATTGTGTTACTTTATAACAAACATCTGTAGGACATATAGAATACCTTTAATCCAGAGGAGAAGTAGAAGTAAAGGAAAAAAAGATAGCAAAACCTAATTAACCAGAGAAACAGACTGTATCATCTTCACAATTTTGAAGGGGACAGAGATGGAAAAGGTAGAGGTGAAGGAGCAGAAATTCCAAGGAAAATTCTTGTTACACACCTATGTTGAGTCTGGTTAAGTAAGCTTAATTCACTCAATTTTTTTCCTGCCTTCTAAGGCTCCCTTGACTGTGTTTTATTGAAAGTGGCTCTTTTGCAGCAGCACAACATATTATAGATCATTCAGTACTGTCTTTTCTGATACAAAATTTAGCTATGGCTCAGCTTTCTATTTTCTTTTCTCTCTTTGCTCTTAATGAAAATTAAAAGTCATTCACTTTGAAAGGATGGGCTTATTCCTGCAAATGGAAAAACAATGTTATATGTTACAGGTTTCCTTAAGCATCTGTACACACAAGGCTCATCTGGCAGTGGTACCTTATTCAGCATATCCCAGGAATGAACAGTTACCTACAGATGACAACGTGCTGTGCTTTTATGACAAACAATATTTTGTCATGGAAGTTTTGGAAACCAAATTTAGCAATATTCTTGTAAATGCTTTACAAAAATGTAAGCATAGCAAACTAACTCTTCACCTGCAGATGATTACAAAATCTTTGTTTTAAAAGAGGCCATAAAACTCATGCCATGTCTTTCCTCCTTGGTTCCACACGTACACTTGCTACACAGTATCACCTGCTAGCTGCCTACCTGCATTACTAGATGTTTAAGTGTTTGGTTTGGGTTTTTTTAACTATAAAAGGCAAATAGATGCAGTTAACATTAAAAAAAAAGGTCTTTTCATACTAATTTAGCCTCACCAACATTACTGTGTCCCTGCAGTCACTACTTTGGATTTTGCCACTTTTAGTTCCTATTCCCAGGTGCCACACGGTGGTGCTCCTGACTCTGCATTGCTCGGAGCCCTGAGCTGGCTGAGAGCAGTTCCAGATGCTGTGTGCTACCAGAGCTGATTTGGGAGGGAGGGCTGCATACAGCTCTGCAATGAGGTGAACCATGCCGTGGGATGGGGAACGTACTTTTCTCCCAGGACTCAGGTATCAAATCAGATCCTCCCCAGAGAGGAGGCACCACTCTGCACTAAATAAATGGACAAAAAGACCATGGCAGGCAGCATTAACTCTGTCTGTGTCAACCAGTGACAATTATGTACTTCTCGTGCAGCCTTACATATCAAAGACAAACACTGAAAAGGTTAAATGCCATTAATATAGAAATTACACCTTGATATTTTTAGTGAGTTTAGTATAAGAAGGAACAAATAACCAGGGTTGCATTTACAATGTGTCTGTGATGAGTGGTGGGTATAGACCACCAGGAGAAAAGCCTCAGCTGAAGTAAGTCCAGCTGTGCAGGGTGCAGACACCTACAGAACAAACCTGCTTGTTTTCCAACAGGCTTGAAAATTATCCTGCTACTTAACCTTGTCCCTTATCTTTGTTAACTGAACAAATCATACAGAAAGGAATGACATTAAAATAGTCATAAAAAGGGACATATTATGATATTTATTCTGTTATTTCATTGCATCAGTTTCCAAATAGAAGTGCCAGCTGATGTACCAGAGCCAGCTACTTGCATCCTCAAAGGCTGATAATTTGCTATTGATGGTATTTTGTGAAATGCTGAATTTGTTCTCACTGGCAAGAAATCCTGAATGAAATATTCTCCTTGAGATAGAATGAAATGGATTCACCCAGACCAATCTAGAGACCCTTTTGTTGTCTTTATTCAGTAATTACATACGTTTGGCTACAAAGTCAGATCCTAATGAATACATAAAAACATAAAACCTTGGTGCCAAGGAGAGATGTAAAATGTACATAGGTTTCTATACGTGTAGACTTGTAGAGATGGAGGATTTATTTCCCTTGTTTCTCTCCTCAGAATGGATTAAAAGATTAGTATTTTACTGACTCTGTATCAGAAAATACTGTAGAGGATAAACTGCAAATATTGAACTAGCCCCCAAAAGACGAATTCTGGAAATCATTAAGAATGCATACATTTATGTAAGTGCAGTGCAAGTTTCTGAAAAAGCCTAAACCCACTCCTCCCAACATATCCTTATGCAATCAGTATTGTTTTCTGCACTGGTTCACAGCTTACTTTCAATGTCATTTTAAGATCTTAGTGCAAATTTTTACCCATTCCTTTGGTGTCTTCCCCTCTTAGGCAAGAACTACATGTTCAAGCATGCCTGAGTGCACTCCTAGGAAGCACAAGGACCAACCCTTATAGCCTAGCAGGGTGTACCCTTAGCTCATCCTGGAGCATAGCTCAGTCTCTTTGCCCATAGTACTTTGTGCTCATCCCCTGCTGCCAAGGGGACAGCACATCCAAAAGCCTGCTGATTTCACCACATCCAATGGCAAGAGACAGCTTGAACAATAAAACATACAGGTTGTTTTGCTTAAATGAAGATAAAAGTTTGGAAACAAAAGGTTACAAATAAAACAGTTTTAGTGGGTTCTTTTCTCTATGTGTTTTCAGTGGCTCTGACATATTTCACTGGGATTGCAGTTCTTGGGGTTAGCAGCTGGAGGTCTGGCTATCCAGGTCTCTCACACATATTCTGTTCTCTGAGTACTGACTAAAATTCTCTCTTCCTTCTAGATATACTACACTCAGCTTCTCCTTGATTCACTGTAAATGGAGTGTTGAAGGCTGGGAAAGAGGGGAGGGTAAAAAGGTAATGGTCAGGAGGAGATACATTCTGGCTGTTTTCACTCTGATCTCTTGATGCAGAAGCCTCCCTGCATGTCTTAGTGATTTAACTTTAAATGATTTTTGCATGTCTAGATGTTCTTGTGTGCTTTCTTCCACTATATATATTTCTTTCTCTTTCTTTCTTTCTCTTTCTTTCTTTCTTTCTTTCTTTCTTTCTTTCTTTCTTTCTTTCTTTCTTTCTTTCTTTCT
>JANRGV010000001.1:83947349-83981600 GCA_024734035.1 Alethe castanea | reverse complement strand
AGACATTTATACAGGGTAGGATGAACTGCTGTGTGAAGATGTCTTTTTCTCCCACTGCCTACAGAAAGTGGCCTGGACAATTAGCTTAGACTAAGCATAATCTTTAAAACTCATGTGAGATGAATAGCATACTCAGTACAGGTGAAATAGCTATGATGTCCTGAGTACTTTTTGTCAGTGTATTTGGAATTTATTTTGTTTTTTGGATGTAGGAAAAGCTGTTCATTACAAACCAGACTTTCTGCATTGCCAGAGGTGAAGGTATATGCCTGCTCTGCCTAGAGAAGATTTCTTTACATGGATTACTCTCAAAGTTTGAGATTTTGCCTTGTGCTGAGAGGATTTTAAATTTTTTTTTTTGAGTTTTTGAGAATTCACAGCAATGGTATGGAGAATGGATACCTGAAATTCTTTTCCATAGGACAAGAACTCTTTAGCTTAAGAGTTTCCAGAGCATGAGAGCTTTGCTGGTTCCAGGGACCATACTTCATTGGTAAAAACTGGTTTTATCTGTGAGATAAAACTGGAAAAGTTTGCAGACCATCTGTCTGCTCTGTCAGGATTTACATAGCAGCTTTATAGCTTTTGCTTTCCTAATAATATAGCTCTTAACACCATCATTTCTGAGAAGTCCAAAATGTCTTTTAGGTATAGTTTTATTAATGTGTTGGCCCCTGTTTTCATTATCTTATATTAATTTTTAGTATGCTTCTTTCATTTTATTGTATTTAAACCTTAAATCAATAAAAACATAAAAGTTGTGTCGTTTGAGATTGGAGGAGCTGTCCAATTTTACTAGCCTCTGATGATTTGATCTAAACCATAAGCTATTATCACCATTATAGCCATAAGAAAATTTTATTTTTTGTTTTTATGGTGTGGTGTGTTTCTTTATTTGGAGAACGACTATTAAAAAATTCAATATGGCAATGTGGATTGACAAGCTTCATTTTGCAGTATTAAATTTAATTATATAAAACCTGAAGTTGCCCCATTAGAAGTCTAGGAATAATGTAAAGTACTTTTAAATTTGATGTCTGCTATAACTCTCAATGAAACATAAAAGTTAACAGTTTAAGTAGGTTTTTACTTCCTTAAAGAAATACTACAGCTCAGAAGAGTTTTGTGAGTTCTTTGTGTAAGCAGGAACAATTCTTAGCATTGCAGAGAAGAGCTGATATACTATAAGAAAGATTAAGTGAGATGTATGCTTTAACAAATTGATAGTTGATCTTTTTTTTTTTTTTGTAAAAATCAACAACTATTGCAAAAAAAAAAAAAGACATACAAAAAGGAAAGATTATGGAGCAGCAGTTTAACACAAAAAACTCTTGTTATCACTTGACATTCTTTCCCTCTTTTGCTGTTCAGGTATATTTGAACACTGGGAAGTATTCATGAGAAATTAATTAAATTGGGAAACAGGAATAATAATTTGACATACTTCTCACAATCCTATAGTAAAAAAAAAATGCTCCTTGCAATATAGAACACTTCTGGGGACATATGTAGACAATTCTTTGGTGAAAAATAGGGGGTATTCTGTGGAGGAATGGGGAAGTAACAAGCATTTTGGTGTCTCTAATGCACTCTGTGTTTCTTATTAAACCATCTCATTAAAAAACTTTTGAGACTGTAGTCTTGGATTTCTTGTGCAAAACTCAAATCTGAACTTAAAGTAGAACATTACACAATGTTTCAAAGCAGGGATTTGGGTCTGGTCAGTGCCAGGAAGCAGAGTGCAGAGGTCTGAATGCCATTTAAATCTTCCTCAGTTTGGGAATTTCGATGTCTGCATTTTATTTAAGGCCTGTCTGGATTGACAGGTACTAACATAAATACCACCCAAGATCAACAGGTAGAGTCAAATGACAGAGTGTCCCTCCAAAGCTGCAAAACCTATGCATATCTGCTAGTTCTACCATGGAGCTTACAACAAAGATATACCTATGGGTGACACTGAGTGTCTTGATGACAGTCAAAGTAGTTCAGTACTGAGTATTACTGCTGATTAAAGCTTTCAAGCTATTTAATAATTTGAGAATGGTTTCTAAAAGGCACGAGTTATTAGTTGTATTTGGCATTCCTCTGGGTGATTTTTGGAACTCCATCTTTAAATAATTAAATGCTGAAAGACCTTTATTGGCCAGTAGTTAACAAAAGTTGACAGAGAGAAGTAAAGTGTGGTGGAAAAGCTTCCCAGGTTCTGCTTGCTGTGTTCATTCTCTTCAGCTTTGTCACTCAACCATCACCATCATGAGCAAGACATTGATTTACATATGTAAGAAAAAAACCCTATTTTTAGGCAGGAATATTCCTGTTGCTTTCAATTGTCTATGAGTAATAATCCTTGAAAATAGCTGCATGCATGGGAAATTTTCTTATAAGCAATTATGCCACTCCAAGCTTTGCTTGTACTACCAGTTCTTTTTTATTTTACTTACGAAGCAGCAAAATATTTATTTTATTCTATATGCTTTATGTATACTTATGCTTAAGTTTTTCTTGCAGAAAATGTAGTTTATATTCTATCCCTTCTTGTTAGACCATGTCTAGCTATGTCCCCTACATAATGCAGAATAAAATATTACTTTTAAAAATTTTATTGGAAAAAAATCGAGAGTGAGGAAATTGTTTCTAATCAGGTCTAACCACATCTATATCTAAATCATTTGTTTTAGTTACTTCATGACCAATAGGGAAAGGGAAAGTCCTACTTGGTTTTTCTGTGTTTCTTGATTTTGCTTTGAAAAATACATATGTAACATAAAGAGAATATTTCAGATCTGTCACCAGCCTCCTTTGTCCTCTTCCCAGCCATTTATTCACTGGTTTGTGCACACTTGTTGTTGTTATTTTGGAATATTATGCTGATTGCAGCTTCATCTGCATTTGGTGACAAAATTTGGGCTTTCATGAACTCCGTGCACATAAGAAGAAGCAGCTATTCCTCTGCTCCACTTCTTCATAAACTGTTCATAAGTTCCTATCTATTCCCAGCTGAAAATATTAGTGAAGTGCTACTGAGGGTGTGAGCACGCCAGCACACTGGCACTGCAAATATCAGCAAGAGCTGCTTGGGTGGCCTTTTGCTCTGCATTTGACAGAAACCCAACCTTGAGTAAGACAGCTCAGTTTTCAGGAAACAGGAAAGTTTACTTGAAAGGGTCTCAGGCACTCATCTGTAGGAACTAAGCATGTTGAAGTTTTGAGTTACTAATATCTGTAATTCAGTTTGGTTTTTAGTTTGTTTTTAATTAGAAAATTATGTTCAGGCATCAACAGTGCCACAGAGATAGTGCAATTAATGGCTGCATAAAAAATACTTAAGATTTATTTGTTCGGCAGTTGGATTCTCTATGTTCTCCTTTGATGGATGATCCTACTCTACAATCACAAAATAGGTCAAGACCATGACATACAGGATTCTCCATTGTGAGTTATAAACACTTTTCTTTCCCACTTAAGAAATTAATATTTTTGTAGAAAGATGCTTATTCCAAGAAAAGGTGAAAATTTTCTCTGTAGTAACGATACCTGTACTTCCAGGGAGGAAAAGGAAGGGTCATAAATTATCGAATTAATTTTATGGTGAAATTCTTCTTGAACAGATTGTATTCTTTATAGTAAAATGAGTTAGCAATTTCTGATAATCTCTTAATTCCTTTCTTTGATAAGGCAAGTCTAAATGAGAACAGATTTCCATACTCCTAAACTAAATACTTTAGGATTTCCTGGATTAATGATAGGAAAGAACTCTCTATCCATATAAAATATATTTTTAAAAAATTGTTCTGCCTTACAGTTGATGTCTTTCAGATCTGAGCTGTGTTCCTGCAAGAAAAAACGGGTACTTTGGTATCCTGAAGGTGAAGCCTTTGGATCACCTGCAGCAAGACCTGAGATGTTGTCAGCCATTTGAATGCCGTGGGATTGAGCCTTTCTTTTCCTCATAAATTGCACATTTTCATAATGATTTCAGGACAACATTCCTGAATCTGTAAAGACACAATAGAAGCCTCTTTTCCACAAATATCAATTAAAGTGTCCATATCCTACTCCATAGTCCTCTGCCTTCACTCTCCCCCACAGCTGTCACTTTGTCACAAGCAGTTCTGTTTTTCCACTGCAGTTCCTCAGAGGAAATGCCTAGAAGGTAAATATTATATACCTTTGCAGACATCTCAAGAGCTGACCTGCTCATTATCTTCTCCCACATGCAGCTGCTTTGCTGTACTCCAGCACAGCTTGTTAAGTTTGCATTCCAGAAACTTCTGGAAAGAAAAGGATTTGCCTGTTGACTTCAGGTGCCTGTTGCAGTTGACACTTCTAAAATATAACTAAGTTAAGTTTTAATTACCATAATATTTACCTTTAAGTTAAGAGAAGTGTATTATTTGAGATGCAACTTTGTGCATGAAACAAAGGGGCATTTTTTCATGCTCCCATATGGTGATGGAGGAGGGAGTGGCTCAGATGCCTTTAGAGTGATGACAGTGTGATCCAAAGAGAGCAGAGTGTGGCCTCCCAGTAAAACAGTGTCTGTAGTTCATGTGTGCAGCATCAAGAGGTGCAGAGCATAGAGTCATCACCTGTGGCCCTGGGAAAAGCCCTGGTGCCACAGGGAGGAGCTGGGACAGACACTGGGACTGTCACCTCTTCAGGGCTCAATTACATGTTTTACAGGGTGCCACACATTGGTGACCTGTAACTTGCTCCTGGTGCCAACAACTATTTTCAATTTCATTGTTCTTCAGTTTTTGTTTGAATAGATTGGGAGTCCAGAGGACTGGTGTGGAAGGAGAGGTTGCTTTTTTCTTGGGGGTCAGAGGGACAAACTGTAAAAGCCTCAGCAGAGAGATCTACAGGTCAAGTGATGAACTTGGGAGTGCAAGGAGGTCCTGGTGGTGAGAATGGCCTGAGGATTGGAGAGATGAAGCAGGCTTGCTACAGCTCAGAAAATGATTGAAGTCATTAAAATTGAAAGTGGGAACAATGTCTGAAAGGACTGTGAAGAAAAGAACAATGTATTCATCTTTTATATTTATTCAGTCTTTTGGTCACTTTGAACTTTCTTCGTTTAGGAAGTTACATGTTCTAGTTCATATTCACATAAAACCTGTTTTTTTTTCAAGTTTCAAAGTCTTCTGATCTTTGAGAGTTTGACTGATGTGAGCTCCTGTCATTCTGCTCTGTGAAAATGAGCATAAGGTCTCAGGTGTGGTATTTGCAGCTAAGAATATTACTGCCCTTGGTAGCTGTATAGCAACAGAAAGTAATTGTCATAAAATGTAGCAAGTTAGGGGTAGAAATATATTTGCTGCATTGTTAATCATTACTGTATATTAAAAGTACACAGATAAGCAGGACAGACTTGTAATTCTGTTTTGTAAATCTCTAACATAGGGAGTATATGAAAATAAATAAGAACATATGGTTAAACTCCTAATAAGATTAAAGACACGAAAATATTGACAAATTTATTTGTTTACTTCTGGAATCTGTATTATGAAATTACACTCATGTGAGATATCACTGATAGGGATTGTGGATAAAAAGGAACATGGTAAGCTGGGATGGCAAAGAGAATACCCTAACTCTAAGATATCTTGCTGGTGGTAGTGACACATAATCATTCCTAACTATATTGCCAACCTGAATCAACAGACAGAATTTGTGAAATTCCATCAAAACAGCACATTTTCCTTGATCTCCCCTAGAAGAATATTGTACAAGTATAGAACTGAAAGACCTGTCTTTGAAGCAGATTAGTGTATTAAGCATCTGAAAAATCATTTAGCAGCAGTTTGTTTAAAATAACTATTAGAAACCCATGGACCTGTGTGCTGTGCTTTTGTCCTCTTTGCATTTAAATAAATGAGAAAAAGAGGAAATATTTTTAAAAGTTTTATTTTAATAGTATATGGCAGTGTTTCTGAAGAATTTTCTGATATATGACCTGCCACTTAGAGTGATTATTTTCTTGTATATGAATTGAAGTACCTAAAAAAGTATCAAGGAAATAGAAATTATGTCTAACCTATTTGTTTGAGATATAAGTACAAAAAAAGCCCAGTGTGTGTATGCATAGATAAAACCATGGGCTCTCTCCCAAGGTAGTTTTTCATATGCTTTTAAGTGATTTTAGCCATCATATATTCTTCTGAGATACAACTCTGTGAACTGTGATTAAAGTGCACTAGCATATCTTTGAATGTGTGTGAATGAGAGGACAGTCAGATACGTATTATGCAAGGTCTAGGAGATCTTTCTTCTGAAGTTTTCTTTTTGACAACTTCTAGAACAGTAGCTGCTGACAATAATGTTATAAAGGAATAAATATACTTTTTGGTGTTTACCTGGGGTTAGCACATGGGTGTTGGCGAAGCGAAGGAAGTAAAGAGATGCTCCTAGAAGCATGCACAGCATACAGAAGCAAGTAAAGCTTGCACTGCTGTGGTTGCTGTGGGAGAAAGGAGGTGTCCCTGTGGTGGTTCGTAGCCTGCTGCTCACACATAAATGAGCTGGCACACATACTCACATGAGTCAAAGCAAGAGAGACACATTTCAAACTGTTACTCACTGGTACAGAGCTTTTCATGTCTTGCCCCCAGGACTACATTTCTACTTTCTTTAACTGTGACTCAAAAGACTATGTTCACTAAAAGGTGACCTTCACGGTATAAACAGATAAAAAAATAAAAAAGAACCCCCTCTTTTCAGAGGAACTTTCCAGAAATACACAGACTGAAAACAGAAATGCAAGCAGACTGAAACGTGGGGGGAGCATAGAAATAAGTGGGCTCAACACTTCCTCTTTTAGAGTTAACGTCAGTTACCTAAGTTACGGTGCCACAGTGGACCTCTAGTTTGTTTGGGATAATGGCCCTGAAGATGAGACCATGTTTTAACTTTGTGTGTTAAAATGGAAAATGTTTGGATTTGGAACCTCACATATTTACAAAGATCTGCTATTTATTTGTCATCACCCTGGATCTGTCTAGATTTTCATTTCTTGAGCTGCTGAGGCAAGGCTCTGGTCCTCCTGTCTTTTTGGATATTTAACTCATTTAGATAAAAATGTCACCAAGATGGAAAATCAGGCCCTTAATAAGGTACCTCAGTTCAAATAAGACTTTGGCCTGAAGGACGTTAAGCCTGTATTTCTCACATTCTCATAAAATGCTTATTGAGATACAAATTAGGCTATTTATTGAAATGAGAGATTGAGACATGGAGAGCATTAGTTTTCTTGTGTTCAGCATTTACCATTTCCTGTCTCCTGCTGGTGTAGCAACTGCTTATCTCTTATTTATCTTTAGTCACACTTGGTATATAGTTATTCTCACTCTCAGCATATTTGTAAGAGAATTTCCATTGTCCTGTGCCTGGGTATCAAAGAACATATTCTTTTTCTGTGCAATGCTGTCCTGAGACTCATTTCACTGGACGAGTTTGAATGTGCTTAGAAGAGAATGAAGGATTTAGCCCTGATGTCTGATACACCTGAGGGACTGTTTGATATAAGAACCCGTGTCTGTCTTTTTCACAGTTTGTTTTCAGTTCCTTTCTAGTCTTTGCCTTGAAGACTGGCACATGAGCGACTTGCTTAATACATTATCACTTTATTTCGTTGGGTTCAAGTCTTACCTGCTTTATTTTCTGATGAGGAGCTGCTCTTTATGGTGCAACTTGCTGCCTTTATCATTGCACACATCTGCACAGATTTGCTGAATATCCTTTGAAGGGCTGTCAGTGAGTTTTAAAAGTCTTCATGAGTAGTTTACTATTCATAGTTTTCCATCCTTGGGTGTCCTTGGCAACCTCTCTACAGATTAACACTATTGCAGTACATTTATTTTCAAAATGAGCCCTCTTTGCTCAAGTCATGCTGAGGCACAAGCTCTGCCTGCTCCTGTTCTATCAGCAAAGTTCCAGGCTCTCTCTCTGTCATTAAAAGTTACACTCAAGTCATTCATGTAGAACAATTGTGGGATTGGACAGAGGGTTGTCAATGCCTTGGTGCTTACAGGGTGGCCTGGTCATGATCAGGTTGTTATGACCACACATAGATCAGGTAGATGAGGACTAGTAGTCATGGAAAATCCTAACATATATCTGAGGTATTTGTTTAAAATTAGATGAAATACTCTAAAGGCCTTTATTAATCTCTGAACTAGCTGAAGTAAGATGTGGTACTAGTTTTGCTGTTTTAGAATGTTAGTCAGAATATTTTGGACATTAACACGTATGTCCTAATTGGTAAAGGCAACTAGTCACAATTTCAGTTAATTTTTAATTATGCAATGTTGGATTAATTTTCCGGTTTCATTTTAATGATATTTTTTGTCATGTAAATGAAGATGAGGACAATTCCCATGCCAGGCAGAAAAAATTCAGTCATAATCAAACAAAAAACTCAAACATAATTTGAGCCCCCTCTGACATAAGCAGTGACACCTTCCAGTAGACAAGTTGCTCCATATCCCATCCAACCTGACCTTTAACACCCCTCCAGAGATTTGCAGCTTCTCTGAAAAACCTGTACCAGTGTCTCACTACCTTCACTGTAAAGAATTTCTTCCTAATACATAATCTAAACCTAGCCTTTTTCACTTTAAGGCAATTCCTCCTTGTCCAATCACTCCATCCCGATTTAAAAAGTCCTTCTCCAACCTTTTTCTATTCCTTCTTTAGACACTGGATATTTAGAAATGTCTGATGTTCTAATGTTTAGAAAAGTTGTGTGTACTACTTGAATTTTCTGTATATGTCTTACGGCTGAAAATTTTTTAAATTAATTTATATAGGGCTACAGATTTTTTTTGACATCTTGTCACTATAAAGTGGTTTTAATTGATTGAGGGTTTCTTATTTTTGCTTCTATAACACTGAAAATTTCAGGTATTCCACTTGCAATGTATTTCCATTTCAAACTCGGCAGCATCCAGTCATAGCTACAATGTTTACAACTTCATTTGCTAAAAGGCTGAGCATGGGTTTGCCCTTTTAATGGCTATTCCTCCTCCATACTTGTTTTTGTTTTTTCTTTCTTACTGTTTTTTTAGTTTGTTTGTTTTTAATATTGCAAATGTTAGCAAGAGGTTAAATCATACTGAGTAATCAAGGTTTAATAAATAAAAAAAAACCCCCGACATTCAAGTCTGGTTTCTCTTTGCTGCCAATGTAAACACAACCTCGAGGAAAATTGCAATATACCTCTATACTGTAAACAGTCCTCTATTAGGAAGCTAAATATTGAGCACTTACTGTGCTGAGAACCTTTGGTTTTCCAAAACAAAGAAAAGCTTTGATAAGCTTATCTAAGCTTTCCAAGTTGTGGAGCTGAGGACATAAATCTAAAAATTGTGCTTTATATTTTCTGATAATTGTGAAATAATGTAGAAGCACTACAGTGCTTCTTCAAGTTTCAAGTAGAGGCATGGTTCTTGGCAGAAAAGAAAAAATAGTTTTTGAGGTTTCCTTGATACATAGAATGCACAGAGTTTCTTAATTTTATATAATCTTCCTGTTAATCTCAGATTTGAAATTCAATTAGACTTTTTTTCTAGTTGTGGAATGAGTTTAATATAGAACCCATTCAAATAGTAAAAAATAATCTCGATGACAGTATGAAGAATCTATTTTATTCTACAAACTGAACACTCCAAAAATGTAATTCTTAACATAAAGATTAATATCAATTATGAGATTACTTTCCAGACTAGCAATTTCTGTAAAAGTAATTTTGTAATTAACTTTAGCACTACCTAGCACTTTCATAGGGAGAAACTAAAAATCCATATGCAGACAGGAATATATTACAATCAACTCAGAAATCCTTTAGCTTATCTCTCTCAAATACATTGTCACATTCACAGACATAATAAGGAGGCTGCAAAGACTTTTTTTTTTAAATTATTTTTTCTTTTCTGCTTTCATCCAAGATCAATTTGAATCACAAAAAATTTTGACAGGGCCAGGTTCAGAAGGAATGTTCTGGAGGTGGAAAAAGGACAACTAACTTTCTTACAGTGAATCCCCACAAATGCTTGTTTGGTAAAAATAACTTAATGGAATATTTTCAAATTTTGCTTGTTCTGACATTTAAAATCCATAAGAGAATTATCTTATTAAGCCCAGAAAATCTGCTTTGTTTGGATTTGGTTTGTCTTTAGTTAAACTTAAATAGGGAATGTTATGGTTATCCTTAAATAGGGAAATAATATACACTATTCCCATTGAACTGTTTTAAAGGAGTGGAATCCTAGGTTCAGACCCTCTGTTCATATCTAACAGATGGGAAATATAATACTAACCTTTTCATAAAATGCTTTGTGATCAGATGATTAAAGGAACAAGCCAATATTAAAATTAAACATTACTTGCTGTGGTGGGGCCACGATCAAACCTGGCAGTAGCAAAGGAGCTGGGAAGTGATGTAGAATAGAAACTGTAGTAAAGGAAAAAAGCCTGAAACAGAAGACAGACAAGAAAGACCTTTAGATATGTCCCCAATGACTTTAAAAAATTCCTCACTGTTGTTTAACACCTGTGTTGTGAAAGTTGAGCAGGGCAGAAATCATTGTGGTGACTGAGGAAGAAAGAAAGCCTTGCAGGCACCGGGCCCCTAGAGCCCCAGGATTTGTTTTGGTGGAAAAAGCTGTGCTTCAGGGGCAGTCAGTGGCAGAGGGAATTGCCACGGGGAAGGTATTCCTTAATATTCAGGTAGCAAGCTGCTATCCCTTGTCCAGAGAGGGCAGCTGCTGTGCACCCCCAGAGAATTGTGTCTTGTCTGTTCAGCGGAGGCTTTGCTCCTGAGGTTTATTCCTGACTGGCAAGTACATCTGAGGGTTATGCAGTGGTTTGTGCTGTGAGGAAAACTTCGGGGTTTTTTTGAGAAGAAAGTTGTGGAGTTTGTGTAACTGGAAAAATGAGCAAATCATATATTATTTGGCGCTATTAATTCCAGTATAACTCCAAGAAATTGTTTAATCACACAATTAATAGTTGCCTGATGGCTCCAAGTTTTGCAATGCTATTTAAACACTTTCCTATTAAATATGAATAATTTCTCAAGTACTTAGAAGTTCATAATCAGGGAAAACCAATGACAGCCAGACATTATCTTATGCATCTCCACTGAAGTGGCTATTACATGCAAAAACATCCAATAGAACAAGATCATTGGTATGCAATATCAACTCTCTGATTATTTTTCCTTTTAGAAGAGTAAGAAGTAAGTGCTTGGAATTTTCCTGCTCTGTGTTATGGACTGAAGAGTTTGTAACAACAAAATTAATTTCATTGGAGGTAACAGCTCTGACCATAAGGAGAAAACTTTTAGGATAACACGCTGCTGTGTAAGTATCAGGAAAGATAGTGGCATCAACAACACGAGGAACTATAGCTCTTCTCTGGGACATTGTCTCAGGAAAGATACAGGGGGATAAGTTAAAAAAAAAAGCCAGATTATATCTTTCTAACTCCTTGTTTCACTTCTGCACCCAATTCCTTGTCCTCAACTTGTGTTTTACTACATGGAGTAGCAGAACACAGAGGTCTTTTTTTACAGATTAATATGGGATAAGAAGGATTTCCAGCTTCTTCTCACTCTGCGTGAAATCAGAATTTTCTTTCCTGGCTCATAAAACTTAAAAAGCCCTACCAAGAACACACTCCACCCTGCATTTTCCCAGAGCACCCCTTATTTTTCCTTTTCAGAGTCACAGAGCAATGCTGTTTGGGACTCTTCCTTCGCATCTTGAAAAATCTGTGACTTCTAAAAAAAGAATGAAGTAAAATCATACAAGTCAACACAACATCTAAATGATAAGTAGCCTTTAAAACTTTTAACTCAGATAAATGCTGATAAAAGCCTCAATAAAAGTTAATGCTCCTGGTTGATTCTGATGGAAAAAAAATTGTAAAATGTCAGCCTTGTAATAAATGCACTAAAGGGTGAATGCCACATTTAAATAAATAAAGTCTTGTGTCTGAAAAGCAGGAACACTAAAATACATAAGTACAAAATAAGAATGTATTAACCTGATAGGCCTCATCTGCTTGCTCAGAGGACTGTAAAACAGGAGTAAATCTGAAGAACTTGAGAGTTACACATGCATGAAATAATAAAAATGGAGTTAAATGACATATAGGAACCACAAGTTACTTGGACATCAGCAACTGTTTTTTTTTTTTTCCCCCAACTGGGAAAGTCTCTGTATGACAACATTTCTTTCCTTATTTTCTGGCATGTTTAGACATAAGCATGAGGAAAGTTTTTCAGCATTTTTCATATCAGTGAGAACATTAAGATTTTCTGTACAGCTATAAATTTTGCTAAGGTTTGTGCAGTCAGCTGAAGATGTAGAAAGCAGTAAATGTTAAAAGTTTGGATAGCTACTTTGTACAGGGAGATCACAATCTGGTTTTACAAATCACTTTGTGATTAACAATTGTAAGGTTCATACGTTTAGACTGAAAAATAATTGAATGGCACGACAAACACCACAAGTATACTTTAAGACTGTATCTCAAGGTTTTGACATTTGAGAATGCCCTCTGATACTCAGTTCATTACATGTTTCTCATTATTCAATGCAAATATCACCCTGCTGTGGTATACCACATTATTTATTATATAACCTCATCAATGTGTAACAATTTGACAGCAATTAATAATTTCATTTCTTCCTGATTGTTGACTTTGATTCATTTACTCTTCCCACTCTTAACAGTACTTACTTCAAATAACTGAGGAATGAGAATGTCATAACAGAAATGTATTTCCCAGTCTCAAGGAAGAAATTATAATTTCTTCCCCTCTGGTCAATGAAAATACTTCTGCCATCATTTGGCGTGCTTTGGTTGTACAGTTACTGTCCAGTAGATGACAGGCATTCAGCTGTACTCCAAGGAAATATCCTCCTCCTTTTTTTTAAGACTGGAGAGCCCCTCCTCCACTCAGACCCTCAGAACCTGCTGAAAGACTTCCATGCTCACTTAGCTAATGTGGAAGGACTTCTCTTGTGACTTTCCCCTTCAACACTGAGGCTGGCTCCTACCCTTAGGTTTATGTGAGATACAGAGTATGTAATGGACTTCCAGAGTAAATAATTTCTGGAATAACACCTGCTGCAGTTATTCTCAAATGCTCTTTTCCCCTTCAAGTCACCTGGCATACTGTATGTGATGTGCCACTCTCTCAGTTCTTCTTACTCTTTGTTTCTCCCTGTTTCTCCACCAAAGGATTAAAAATTAAGCTTTTGTGGAGATGGTGTGGTTCATTTTGAAAAAAGAAACAGAGTGGGGTGGTATAGAAAGTGAGTAAATGTACTCACATAATACTGTATGTGAACATACAATAGCATTAAAGTTTTTTAAGTGTTTGTATTTTTACAAGTATTCAGGAATAATGCATCTAAGTGCAGAAGAAGGCAAAGAAAGAGTGTGACTCATGGATTTTTTGAGTTGGAGTTTGGATACCACCTTAGAAGCTTTTCCCTGAGTGGCAAGCGTGTACTGTTTGCTGTGTCAAGTATTTCTGCTTTTCTGAGTGAAAGAAACTTGGACACTTGAGAGATTGCTCTGCTTCCTCCTCCCCCTCCCCTACTTAAGTACTAATCTAAGCTTTATGGCATTTGTTGACTTTCAACCTGTTGATGTGACACTGACTCATAAGGTAGGGAAGATTTATTGTATAACAATATGATTTGTTGATGTGTGATTTTTCTTTCTATCAGTAGATTACTTTATTGAGATCATAAAATGAAAATCAGTTTTTCATTTCAACCTCCCGCTTGCTCCCCCTTAATTTATTGAAACAATCCTGCAGAGAGTAAAAGAGATTCATTTCCACTGTTTTTGAAACAGGGGAGCAGTTCTAAGGACAAGAAAAAGTGTTTTACAATAGAGACGAAAGAAAAGTTAAGAAAATGGGAAATTGAATGCCCTCGCAGTGTTTTATTGAATATGTTCAACTTTGATGGAGCACAAAGGCATTGCCATATATTTTAAGTTGGCAGGCAATACATTCTGAGGGACAAAAGAAAATACAAATTAGAGTAGTTACTTTTCCACCTTTCTGATCTGTTGGTAAGAGAAACATGCAGCGGATGTCATAAAAAGCTGGACATTATCTAGATATTCATAGTAATTAACCAACCATAGTGTTTGTCTGATCTTGGAAATAACAAGAAGAGTACAGTAAAAATAAATGTTTAATGGTGCTATTTAGTGCTTAAACAGAGTTTATATTGCAGCTAAAAATGATAGCTAATTAAGTGACCATTAAATAGGAAATTAACTATGCAAATGGACTGTCATTTGGTCACCTTCTTTGTAATGTAAAAGGTTTCTTTTATAAAGGACCTCTTTCTGATATCTCTATATTGATTTCTGTTGATAGGTGACATGACTTCTATTGACAAGTGTCATGTCTGTGATCTGTAAGTGAGAATGCAGATGGAAAAAATTTGGGTGCAAGGGCTGTCATTCTAGTGTGCTTGCATGATGCCTGAAGGAGTCAGGCAGTTATTTTGGCTGGAGGTACTGTGATAATTATGATAAATATTCCTCAAAAGAGTGACCTATCATCTTCTGTGTGTGTACAAAATCTAAATGACAGAAAGATCATCAGGGAATCAAGTATTTTAATTTCTGGAAGTTAAAGAATTTTTCTGATTAAAAGGCAAAGTGTGAAAGGAAAACTGAGATGGGTGCTAAAGTTATTGTTAGAAAAGTATCTCCAAGAGATTTTTAAATAAAAACATTTCTGAAAACATAGACAGATGGAAGAAGCTCCATGATGCTGATGTCTGCAGGACCTGAAGGACACAGATGGTGAGCAACTTAAAATGTTGAATACTTTCAAATACACATGGGACAAAAAAGAAAGAGAATAAGAATCCAATGGATAAATAACCCTTGATGATCATAAGTCGTCAAATTACTTGAAGTGTGTGAGCCATCTGAAAGCACTCCCATTCAAACTAAAAACTTCCATGGGAGGAATCAAGGCTCACTAGACATCAAAGATGAATCGGAACCTCACCTGCTGCTCATGAAACTGTGCATTTGTATATGAAGATGACAAGTTAAAACAGAATTTTAATGGGATCATACCTCAGAGAGAGATGAAAACTTCTTAACTGTATATGGCCTGACCCTACAGAAAGGAAATAGAACAGAGTGAATGTACAGTATGCCTTAGGAGCTAATGAAAATACTGAAAAATATCTGTAAGAAAAACAAGCATCTGGGTAGTCACTAATAAGAACAAAAGTGCCATATATGCTGAATCAATGATCTCATACTCTGGTAAGAATGAAAAAGGAGCATGGAAAAGATTAAGAAATACCTATAGTGAATATGAATTGCATGACTTTAATCCAAAATGTAGGACATGCATGTGCACCTAGGAACAGTGGCTTTTTTTTTAAATTATGACACATCAGATAGCTACAAGATCTAATAAGCAAAGAAGTATATACCTGTGATAAAAAGTATAATGGTAATTGAACCAAAAATGGCATCAAATCTAGGCTTGACTCTGGTATAAGCCATGAAACTGAGGTACCTGGTGCAGTCAGAATGAAGAAATCTAAGACAGCCAAAATATTTTGAAAAGATCCTGAGTATTTTGTTTTAATAATTTAGTTGGATATTACCCGTAGTTAGATTACTGAGATGGAAAACATTAGCTCAGTGAATGTCAGTGGAAACACAGTCAAACAAATCAGGACAATTTTGGTGCTCTAGACAGCCACCAGGAATTTAACCAGCAATTTTTAAGGTCAAATTATAACTAAAGATGAATCACTGTCACTAAATTTTAAGTTTCCAAGTCACTGACTTGCAAAGTCCTCTGGCTGCTCTTGAAAAGACTGGAGTTGATATATAGATCACGAGGATACTCACTGCACATCTTTTCTTCTGCAGCAATTGAGATTATGACAGATGCTTCCAGCCTCAGAACATGAAGATCAAATGTTACAGGGACTGAGAAAAACCTATTGTGCTAATTTGATGAGTCTTTCCTTCTCAATGCATTCCAGAGTGCAGTTTCAAACCAAAGCCCTTTGCAATGGGTTTTTCACCCACAATGTCGTCACCCTAAGGTGTGCCACCAAAATTGCACCAGGTCACTCACAGGTTGAGAGTCAGCAGAGAAACTAATTAGGGTTATGTAAAAGAAAGGTATATCTTGTGACCCCTGAAAATTTTTATGACCATTAGGCCTCAAAGTATGCAAGGACTAAAAATGAATCAGCTGCTCTCAGAATAATGTAAGGCATTGTTATCTGAAATATGATACCAAACTGAAGCATCACTTGTGGGGTACCATCTCAATGAACCCACAAGAGATGTACAAACTGTAAAAATTAGTAGAGGATGACGTCTTCAGATGAAATATGTTTGCTCATCTTCTTCTTGTTTCCATTTGTTAGGTGACATGTTCAAATGCAAGCTTTGCAAATCTGAGTTTTATTGTTAAAGAAAAAACATTTTAAAAGGGGACTGATACTTTCTGTGCAAGTACACAGTGTTCCTGTACCCATCACTCTTGATGACTCACAAAAAACTATAGGCAAAATTTAATTTGCACAGAAAAGGAAGAGAAAGAAATAAGTCATGGTGAAGAGGAAATCTTAGGTCTGCTGCAGAATAACTACATGCATAATTTGGTAGACTTCTCAGTGGAGCATGGTCATGTGAGGTGTCGGCTCTTCTTTCGCTATCAAATCTCATAGACTGAGTTTTAAGGCAAAAAAAGGTGGAAAATGAAGATAATTCACTCAATCTTCTCTATCTCACTTGGTAGAAATCATCACCCATGAACACCATCTACTAACAAAACCCCCACTTAATACTACAACCCTTACCAAATTCATATATGGCTTGTTTAACCTGTTTTTAGTCTTGATTATTTTTTTTTTGGTAACCTACAAGAGATCTTAAAACCGCAGTGTAATTTTGTGAGTTTCAATGTTAATTACAGCTTTCAAATCTCTATTAAGTAATCTTCCATCTTTTTCAGCATATTATTAAGTTAACAGTTTTTATCTTTCACTTTCTGGGCTTACAAATTTGAGACTTCATTCCCATTTACACTCATAATATATTTAATTAGTCATAGAGAAGATCTATAGAGTGTTTTTTCCATGTACTTGACTCTTCTGTGAGTCCCTCATCTTCCTTAACATCATAATGCATTAAACTTAGTAGTTTTGTTTTTCTTCCTCAGGTTTTACATTGCAAACTGACTTAAATCTTTAAATTTAAAAAAGTCACAAAACCTATTATCAAGGTTTTTTCGAAGTCAATTACAAGGTTGCTAAAATACCTCTAACAAAATTAGCAATGGTTAAGTTGCAAATTCCACAATAAATTTTATCTTGGTATTTAATTCTCTTAGTTCTTGACCTACGATCAGGTTTTCATGAGAACATCTATATTGCTAGTGTGTCCTTGTATTATAATTAGTATCTGATTTACATGAATTGAGGAGTCTCACCAGGGAAAAACTGGTTCTTAGGGTCGTGCTCTTTTTATTGTCCCATAAAATATCTTTCATTTTTGTCTGTTAAAGAATTATTTCTAAGTATTCACACAAAATTCTTCAAAGAGGAAGGTTTCCAAATTATCCTTCCAGAACTCTATTTTTCCACTCTTTCTTTGAACCTGTCAGCTATGGGCAAAGAAGAAGATACGTGTCCCAGGCTGTCATCTACAACTGGAGCAAGCAGTATATGTTGCTAATGAGTGGCATAGGAGAAACACCAATTGAGCTAAACAAAAAGGCACACAAGTTCTATTAATGAGTTTGAGAAAATATTTGGTTCTTCCTGTTTGTAAAAGAAAGTGATTCCATCATACAATGGCTATAGTAAGATTAGTGTTGATTATATTTAGTTTGCTTTGTGGTGGCTGTTGTTCAGATCTTGATTGCCACATTCAAGAGATTCTATTTCTTCTCATCAAATTCATGTCATGTCTCTATCAGGAATGGCTTCATTTTAACAGCTCATAACTTTTTTCATGGCACTCAGTGCCATGAAAATCGGGGGAGGTTTAAGTCGCACATAAGAAGTTCATTCTCACCTGGAACTTTTTAAACTTATTGGCCAGTTTGAGCAGATCTGACAAAGGAGTCATGGACATTGATATCCTATAAAAGCTGTGGTTCTGAGAGAGACCTATTTAATAGAAATCTGATAATCCTCATGAAAGCTTGGTCCTGAGATACAAACCCACAGTAAAGGGAGACTAGTGCTGCTGCTTGTTGAACTACATGGAATGACACATCAGAGAGTCAATAGCTAAGCTGAGTCAATTCAGTTCACCTATTCATGGCAAAATCAGTCACTTTTTGTTGCAGCCAGCTGCTGTGGAAGCACTCATTTGACAAGTGAAAGAAGATTGTGGCTTTTTTGTGGTTTGTTTGGTTTTTTAAAATTTGAAACATGAGTGTAATCACATTTTTTAGTATTGTAGAAAAAAAATTAGAAGATGAAGTCCTAAAATGTGAAAACCTGTGGGTTCGGATCTTTTTATGTGGGTTTTCCTATCGCTGTTCTGCTTTTTCAAATCTTGTTGGAAAACGAAATGATAACTGTGCTGACTTGATTTGTGGTGTGATTTTAAGATGCTAAAAGTATCAGACTTAGGTCTGTTGAAATAGCATCCAAGCTGAGCATTATTTCTTCCTTAAATAAAAACTACAAAAAAGAAAAATAATGTATGTTCACTTTATGGAATTATGACAATTCAAACATCACAAAATAGGAATTTTTTTTTAAAAAAGCAGATAATACAAAGATTCAGAAATTCAATTTTTTTTTAAATACAGCCACTTTTCATGATGAGATGATCTTTTTATTGTAAGTAGGTTATGGGAATACTTGCATTTTTATTTGTTTCTTTCCATTTTTTCACAAAACAAAAATGACAACTGAAAAGTTTAACTTCAGAGACCCATTTTGCTCCAGCTCACAGATAGTTTAGTTGATCAATTGAAAGGAAAAGACACCACACTGTATTTCATCAATACATGTTCCCACATTTTTCTTTTATTTTTTAAATTCTTACTCTTTCACTCTAGTCAGTCGAATTTACTTTCTTGAAATGCCAGTGTTCCCGAATTTGTCACTACTACTTTCTCCTGATTACATGGAATGTATTGTTTGACCCTCTGCCTTGATTCACAGACTTATGTATAATGGATTTGTTAGTCATATGCTTAATTTCTGTATGGTCCTTCTATTTCTCATGTAAGGTTTATCTACCTTCACACTGTCATAATGATTTTGATATGGGTAGGAACTAACTCTATCTGTATTCACAGTTAACCCAGATTGGTAAAGCAAACTTCTTTTGGAAATTAAGTCCTAAAAAAGGATTAAGTAGTACGCAGGAACAGCTGGGTAATGGTTGAATTTTTGGCAGAAACATCAAGGAAACCTGAGCCCATGTAAATTTAAGAGATTTATTAGATAATGCTGTGTCATGCAGTGCTGTGATTATTGCAACAGGAAAGAGACACTGCTGTGTTTTTCCTGCTTTAAAATTAGATAATTCTTTCTATGACTTTTTTGATCTTATTCACTGGAGAAGAGGATGCTTACAGTGGCAATGACTTCATTCTTCGTACTTCGTAAATGCAGTCTCAGTCAAAAAGACTACCTTGGAGCCTACCCATGCACCTTTATAGGCTAAAAACATTTTAATGCTTAGTGCTAATGGTAGAGAAAATGCTAATTTAGTTGTATTAACTTCTTCCCCTCAGACATGCCTGCTACATGAGATTAGAATGATTCTTTTACCTTGTAATGTATGTAGGTTCCCATACTCTTTGTGAGGAGACCTTGATTATAAGCTCCATAAAATATAGGATTCCTTTAGTAATTTTCCACCATTATTGGCAAAATATTATCTTTCATAAATATCCACATGAATATGATATCTTCTTTTCTTTGTCAGGGTTTGTTGCTTTGCCTGGAGTTTATTTCAGGGCACCTGGCACACTCCTGAGAATTCCCTTTTTTCACCTACAGATACCAACCATATTATTGCTTATGAGAAAACTAATTAGTTTTGAAAAATATGAGAATGGCTCGCCAGCATCTTATCAACCATAGATTCTTCATGCTTGCTTCTTTTTCTTATTGATTAAACATATCTCATTAATTTCAATTTTGTCTCGAGTGTAGCATTACACTTCTGTGATTTAATCTCACTGCTGAGTTCCTCTCACTGTAAAAACGTAAACCATTTCACTGCTTGTGCCTTCTACTAGTCACCTGTTCCCTGCACATACAGAGTGAGGTTTCTTTGTCCCGTTACCAGAATATTAGCTTTATATTTCAAAAATTGACATTTCTTTTGATGGCTTACATGTTGCCACAAACCATCTAGAGCCAAAGAGTCCAGTAGTTTGCTTCCTTCAGTGTCTGAACAATGGCTTTTCCAAGTAAGTCTCAGAGCTTGATGAGAGCAGTGTGACACAAACTTCTACAGGAAGGTCAGGAAACTGTACATTTTAATAATGATAGCAACTTCTCAGCCTTTTTCTGAGTATTTCTGAGCATTAAGGGGCTTTTTTTTTTTTTTTAGTGAGTCACCTTCTCTTTGTGGTTTGTGTGCATGAGCATCTCTCATACAATATATTAAAGCACTTGTTTTGCTGGAGTAACTCTGCACTGTCTTAGGAAAAAATGTTCTTGCTGATGGGATTCAGAAAAGACTTAAAATACATTTCTCAAAGGAAGAAATGTGCCTGACAGAAGCAGTAAATGAGATGGTTGCTATTGCATAGGAACTATTTCCTTTTTTCTCTTAAAACAAAGCAGATTGAACATAGTTTGTAAGTCTGTATCTTGGAAAATCAGGGAGGAAACTTTTTTTCTGCACAATTAATAAAACTTACAGTAGGTTTACATATTTAAAAATCCTCAAGTATAACTTTATGTTCAGGTCAATTAATTTCAATCCCACATTTGCAGTCCCTGGCAAAAGACAAACAAAATTTCTAAGAAAGTTTGCTGAGGGGAAAATGGGTCTGGTAGCTACTTTCTTTTTGTAAAAGCCTTGGGGCTTAAAATACACCAAACTCTTTTTGCTACGGCAAAATCCAAGTGGGCAAATAGCTGAGGGAAAGCTGAAGCACTGTTCAGGGGACTGCAGATGGTCATATGATGTTAATTACAAGGGCTTCATGGATTGGTCCTCAAAGGATTCAGGAAGCCACGTAGTAGAAAATGTGGTTTATAGTGTTGCAAGGAAGGATGTGTTACAAGAAAAGTGTTACTTCCACCTAACTAGACATTTCTGTTAAATTAGTCATACATTTTCCAGGGCAAGAGACATTTTGATTCACCTGGAAGGCAGAGGTGGAATAACTTAGAAGTACAATACATATTTCTATGGGGTGAATATACTTATGATAAGTGTACCTCAGCACTGCTCTTCCTTTTGGGAGTTCCTACATTCTACCCTGAACATGCTCTGAACATGCTTCCTCTACACAGGCATTTGCATGCTTCTGTTATCCTTTTAACTGACATTTTCTTCTTTGAAAATAGAATTTCAATATCTACTGCTGAAATCCAGTTGAGTGGTTTACAGTTGTTACTCAACTCAGTATGTTAACTAACAGACAGAGCAAAGTCAACACTGATTAAATTAATCAAGGGAACACCCATTCCTTTTTTATATTACATGATTTAATCAATTAAGATTTTATTTTTATTTAGGAAAAAAATATGTTAGCTTAAGAATACTTTTCCTTCTCTGGTAGAAACCTTTTTTGCCTTAAGCTGCTATGCTTTTTGGATATATTCTTTAACCTCACACAGTGAATTTCAAGTCTCTGTAGAGCCATACTCTTACCAGCATTAAGCAATTCTTTCATTTTACAGTAAAAATTTGCCCCTGTGGAATTTTATACTTAGTCCCTTAATAATTCCCACTTCACAAATGTGGGCATATTTTATTTCCTCCAGCAAAGTAGGTTCTTCCAATCTTCTATTATGCTACTAACAATAATTCAGCCCAGAATATGTAGAAAATCCAGTATTGAGATAAAATCTGATGAAATCTCCATATTTAAGCATGCTTCAAATTTGGACATGCAATACAGACTGGATACATTTGCAAGTATCATTTTCCTCAATGGCAGCTTTTGTACATCTCAGGCCTGATCCATGCCTGATGAGCTTAGTTAACCAAAAGACCTTCATTTCCTTTTCTACGTTGTCTGCTAGAGTGCTCTACATGCAGCACTGCATGAATGTGTAGAGATTTTAAAGTCTCACTTTTACATTTGTGATTTTAATTTGCCACTCTTATACTTGGAGGTGAAGACAAAAGATGTCTTTCCCTTAAAAGAATGGTTACATCACACCCTTCACAGTCTCTTTTTTATCAACTCCAGACTACTGGCAAAGTCCTTATGAGAGATTAACAGAGTAAAGCTGCCCTTGACCTTTAACTTCATTCTCTTTCAACAGAAGCCTAACTGGTTCATTTGGTTTTAAAAGAAGTTTGGAGAATCCTAATACTTAATTTATCATTGGAAATGTGAGAAGGAGCTTTTAGATAAAGCTGTACAAAAGCATGCTTTATTGCTCAGAATTTTAAGAAAGAAAATCTCTTTTGAGCATCTTGCTCGATATATGTCCAAAGTGGAAAATATAATAGTTTATGTTGGAGAAGAGAGTAATAACACTTTGTGTGACAAAAGCAGAAGATATAAGTTACTTTATGCAGCCTTAGGGACTTATGTAAGGGGGTATGTCACTTAAAATAGGTGGTCTGAGGGAAAAAAGGCTTGGGTTTCAGGGTTAGCTACAGCAGGAAGGAGACAGAAGGTCTGAACATTATGGGACCCTAGGTTACAGAAACAGAGAGTAAAAAAAAATTAATAGGGCTCTGTGAACATTAAAATTAAGTAGGAGACGGGATAGGGAAGTGGCGATCTTGTACTTCCTTACTGTACCTGCAGTACCTGTGACTTTTAGGAGCCATAGTGAATTTTGCTCAAGAGAGGTAGGTAATAGTGGCTGTCAAATCATGGAGAAGGGCTTGGGGACAAAATCAGTGGCTTCAGGGAAGAAAGACTATATTTATCATGGGAAATGTATATATAATGGAAAAGAAACTGACAAAGAGGTGTCTAGGTGAAACAGAAAGGGGAAAACAGGAATAAGGGATCAAGGGCTGAATTTGAGACTGGAGCTTTGCAAGGAACAATGGATGTATTGGAAAGGAAGTGGTATTCAAGGAATGGATATCAGGGGATTTTCTGGGCTGGGGAGATAACGAAATGTACAAAAGATGGAAGATACAAGAATCTTACAGGAGAGTGGGAATATGGGAGAAGTTGATATGCGTTTAAAGATGTCTAAGAGAGAAAGAGATGTGACAAGACAAGGAATAAAAGCAATATAAAAGGAGTGATAGGGGAGGCAAAGAATGGAAAGCCAATGGGTCATAAACGGCAAGCACCCAAAGCATGTTTTCTGACTGGCTGGCTCTAACCATTGTGCTGTGCTGCTCAGTGCTGACCGAGCAGTTTTCACTGACTCCTAGACTGTCAGTTTGGGAATGATGGAGGGTATCACTGCTCTGTCTCTCCGTGTTGCTCTGATATAACTGTATTTCATTCCCATGGAGCTTGAGTTGTTTAGAGGCACTAGTGTTCCTTCACTTGGGCTAGTTCATGAGCTCAGGTAGGCTGTCACTAGTTCATTAGTCTACTGTGCATTGATAACCTACGTCAGCTGCTCTGGCTGCAATGCTGCTTCTCTCTTACCTTGCTCATTTAAAAAGTTTAAGGCTTGTCACAATTTGCTTAAATTGTGTTAGATGTGAAGAAAACACTGAAAAATAATTTTATTTTCCATTACAATTTAAAAATACGTGAGTTAAAAAATAAATAAAAAATATAACTTACAGAAATCATAAAATAAATTTAATTGAGGCTGTTACAGCTAATGAAACTAATTTATTAATTTTCAATCCAAAGCTTCACGTGCTTATATAAGAATCTGTCACTTTCTCCTTTAGAAGCAGTAGAGCAGATCAGTTTTGTTGGAGTCAGTGAGTTAGTTTGAATTCAAAGTGGCCTGCAGTTCTTCATAAAGCAAAGAGAAATATAGAACAATGGAGATTCAAAATATGGTCTTAATCCACCACAACTTTCCTCTCTGGGGGGAAAAAAAGTCAATATTCAAATTAGGTGGTTTCATTTCAGATGAATGCTGTGTTTTAATTTGCTCAGCTCTGGAACAGCATCCTTAAGAGTTACCCTCTGCTCTACAGTTTGGTTTTGGTTTTGTTTTCTTTTTTCTCAGAGAAAGACAGCTAAATTACATTCTCATAGGCTCAGGACTGTGAAATACCATCATGGGAAAGGGTCATACAAAGATGTTGACCCTTTTGAGCCATCTTCAGTGTGTGAACATTACAAGTGCAGCTCATTGTGCTCATTCTTTTTCTTTTTCTCTTTTACCTTTTCTCTTATTCTACTGGATTTTCGTCCTTATACGGGTTAGTATCTTTTGGCTTTTTCCTCTGTGGAATTTCTCAGATATCTGACTGCAAAACGTAAATTATGCTTTAGAGGAAAGATGGATGTATAGGTATTTGTATGAAAATATAGACTTTTTTTTCTTCTTCTGGCCTTTAGAACTCTGATTGGACAATTAAGTAACTTTTTTTTTTTTTTTCTTCCCATTGAAATGAGCTGGCCAAGCTGACAGTGTCAAAAAATTCCACTTCTCACAGAGCCGCTCTTCAATTTCTCCTTGGGATGTTTTTGTCCCTTTGCCTTTTTCAGAAATTACATCATCTTGAAAGCAATAGAACATGGGCTTAGTTTTAATCCAATAACTTTTTAAAGTATTTTTTCCTCAATACTATTACAAATTGTATTTTTGACAGCTTCAGAATCGTATTTACTTCATGAACTTGTTTAAGAGATTAGATCAGCACTGCAAGCTTTATTGTTTTGTTGATTTCTTTTCTGTGGTAATGTAATTGACAGGAGCTGATAAGCCTGTAAACTCAAAAATAAATATTGAGTGTACTTGCAAACTAATAGCCCATTCATCTTCATCTTCAGTGTTGTCTGTTGTCCCTGTGAAGAATTGCTCTGAGCTAGTGGTGCTGTTTCTCCTGATATGAAGCCTGTGCTTACACCTATGTACTTTTGCAGAAGTATGTAAGCAATTTCTGTTGCCTATTCTCCAAAATATAGGCTTCCAAGCCCATCATATTTTTACTGTCTACTTTACCAATGTTTTCAGCTCTGATTATCAGAGAGTAACTTTGTACCCCAATTGAGTTGCACAATACCATCTGCCTCTACTGCTCTTTTTGAATCATTATTCTGACACTATTACTTTACCAAAGTTCATCCTGTAGACCTCCTCTAAATTTTCTTATCCTGGATCCCCAACATAGCAAAAAAATACTAAAGACGAATTTGTTTTCTGTAATATATAAGCTCTTTATGATTGTCATAAATCATTAAGAAAATAAAAAAAATCTTCCAGTTCTACTCAGAGTAAAAAAGGTACCCAACTATTTTTTTTCCTTAAATTGAGAATATATCCAGAACAGTGCTTCAAAGCTATATTCCATCTTTCTTACTTTGATTCTTTGTGATAAAGCAGAAAATAATGTTTAAATTTGTTCTAGTTACCACCTATATTCCCTAGGCATTTAAGCCAATGGGTTGCATTCTTGAGTCCCTACTTGACCCATATTGCAAACCTTTGATTCTGTAGGGGCACAACAAAGACATGATTCTCCCCCTCTATTATTAAACCCAGCTTGTCTCAGTGTAGCAGCCATCAGCCCAGCTGCCTGCTTATGTGCCTGAGAAAGGATCTCCATCTCTTTTTATTATATTTCCTATGCTATAGGAAGCATGTCACAGATATCTCAGTTATTGGCAAATTTGGCAGGAATCTATCAATCTTTTTTTAAATGTTTGATCTCTTTTAGTGCTTTTCTTGTGCTCAGAGTCTAAATTAAACTAAAATCAGTGAAAGAAAATGGGAGTGCTTCCCATAAGAATATAAACAAATATATCAGTACTTCAGGATTTCAGAGTAAAAAGAAGGAGAAAAATTGGCAATGGTCTCTTTATTAAGAAAAATTGTCATAGAGACTAAGATGATGGGTAGTTGATCTTAACATATTTAACTCTCCTCTTTTTGTGCTGACACTCTTAGGGGCATCACTCTTGAAGACAGATTACAATGTAAATATTTTAAAATAAAGTAATGACTGTATTGTCAGATACTGACTACCTGAAGGTAGCTTCTAGAAAATTGGACTGAAAATAATTTTAGTTTATTAAAAGACCTTCTCAGTGTTTATGATATTGCACAGTTGCAAAAGGAAGTTATCATTGTACTTCAAACATTCATCATGATAAGTGCAGAAAATAAATCATCTTGACTGCAGAAACACTATTTTATAGCTATAAATTATTGGACTGTAAATTACCTTCTTGGAAAACATACTTTTAGTATGGAAATCTCTTAGAAGAAATCTTTATGATCTCATTAGGTTTCCCCTTTGCAGCAGAAATTTAAATAATTTAGCTTTTGATTACTAATTCATAGCAAAGTAATTTGAGAATGTTTACATTTTATAAAACTCATCCGTTAAATTATTTATCATCTGATATATTTTCAATAGGTATTTGTTCAATATTTCATGCTTTACATACGATTCAATTAGCACAATATCCCACAGTTTAGATATTGCAGAGAAGCTCCGTATTTTAAGCAGAAAGATGCAAATAAGTATTTTGAAGCTATATAATGTAACTTTGCTTGTCCCTTCTAATCCTACTTCCCCACATACATTGTTGATAATTTGTACTGTAGCCTTGCACTACGTTTATGACTGCAAAGTACTAGCAATATGGAAAGAGAATAAAATTTATAATACTTCTGACAAGAGGGATTTATAGTGGCTACTTAATCTTGTTTGCAGCAGCAGAACTTGTCTCGTTTCTAGTGAAGTGCTTGGAGAACCATCTTAAAGATGAAACATAATTTAATGAGGCATCACTGTGAACACCAAGGAAACTTGTTTCTTGTAGTTGGATATGAGGTCAAGGGACAAAGGGTGCATGAGTGTGATGAGGATTAGGGATAGTGTGTGATGGTAGAGGGCTACACAGCCTTGTATTGGGTGAGATGCAATCCCAGTGCTTTTGTGTAAGCATGATGTGACTGAGCACCAGCAACAAAAAGCAATTTTGATTGCTTACTTATGTATTGCAGTGAATAACATAGAATCCCTTCCTATGGGCATTTATTGAAATATAGTTATTTCATAAAATGTTGTTCCACTAATGCAAACTAGAAGAGCTTGTGTGGCAGAACTTGGCCTGTGTTGATATTTGGATTGACTGTATATTTCTGTTTTGCTTTCATTCATTTAACTCCATCTTTGAACATGCAAGTTACTAGAAATGCTTCATTGAATCTGAAGCTAGGTCAAATAATATTCATAGGATTGCTTGCCTAAAATCACACTGTAATGCATATCATTACTGCTTATTGGCAAATAATAGTAATAATGCTATAAATTACTGTGCTGCAGATTACTTCTACCTATTGCTTGCATATAAGATTTGGAAGAGCTACAAATTGAGAGATAAGAAACCTAAGGAATTGTTTACTAATTTTTTTTCTACTTTAAGTCTCAGATGAGAAATCCAGTGTGTAAGCTTCGTCTGCTCTAGTATAGAAAAACTCTGAAGTTCACTTTACTGTATGCATGACCTTTACTGAAAGAGGTCTATAGATCTCAGGGGTGTGCTCCTGTGCGGTGTGTTTAAGCTACAAGAAATATTCTCTATTTGAGTAAAATTTTATTAGGGACTCTATGGATCTTGTACTCTACAACCTGGATTTGCTAATGTGCCAGAATTGTCTTTTTATTCATTGAACATAGTGTTTTGGCAATATTTTCATAAACCACTTTATTTTCACGAGTACTTCAGAATATGATTCTTCTTTCCTACAAATACTAAAGAAGTTCTAGGTTTGATCTGTTTTGTATTGAAGATGACTCCCTAAAGGTCAAAGATGATAGGCTGTAGGTAGAGGTCTTACTGCGTTGATCTGATAGCATGCTGGGTAATGACAGGGGTCAGCTCTGCTGATTGGAGAAGGTATAAAGACCAAATTAATAAGTTTGAGGCTGGACTTGTCTAAGATAAAACACTCAGAGGTTGCCAAATTGTTGTGTGTTGGTTTAATTTTTTTTAAATGGGGAAGTGGGGAAGAACAAGGAGAGAAATCCAAAGATGCCTTTCTTCTTCCTCTTCTTCACCAAAAATAACTTCATAGACTACCTAATCTGTAGCTACACATGTACTTTTTTCTTAAGAAGAACAAAGTCATAAGATAAATTACAGACCATAGGATATGAAGTAAATAATAATTTCTAATTAAATGGAGCAGTTTGACATACAAGAAAATAAAAAAAAAAATTAGCATATAGAAGGACTAGTGGAAGGCCTGCAATATATTTTTAAAATTTGTATTCACTACATGGGAATTTACTCCACATCCAGTAGCATGCTTGTGTTAGACTTCAGTGTGGGTCAGATTTCTGCATTTCAAAAGCAGAAAATGGTAACTGAGATGTGCCATATTAATGTTCAGGTCACTTTTAGGCAGGATAGCTGTACATGTGTCCAGTGTGATCATTGTCATAGGCTGAGGATAAGTTTGTTTATAATGAATGATTGTGTATTTTAACAACTCTGACCTCAGCCCTAATGCCTTACACGTTGTAGGACTAATTTAAGAGAACACTAGTGAATTTGAAGCCTGGACAGACTTCAAAAGTTCCACAGAGTTACTGACCTCCTAGATAACTGATAAGGATTTAGCATGTAAAGCCTGAGAGATTATTCCTCCCTTTTGCTGTGCAATGATACCTTATTATAAGAAATTCTATTCCTTAATTAAGTATAAAAGCAAAGATTGTGCCTCCTTAAAGCATTCGATACTTTACTCTTAAGAGGAATGGCTCAAATGTGAAAATATTTTTGTCCTCATTGCCATCATTACTTTAGTGGTCATAAGGCCAGCTTTAACTGCTCTTATGAAGCATGCTAGTCACAGCTGACCATGAAAGCTAAACCCTGCTTGCATATGTTATAGCCTTTGTGGCTTAACAGCCTCATCTGAACAAGATAATTCCAGAATGAATCTTTTTCCTTCATTGCTCTGATGCATTCGCTTGTTAAAAATGTATGTTACAAGAATATGTTCCACTGAACCAGTACTGCAACTGCAATTATTGGGAGACTGTAACAAAATACTTTAAAAAGAAAGTATTTTACATGGCATTTGACAGGAAGCAGTGTAGACACTTTTCTACAGAACAATCATGATTGTATTATGAAGGACTCCAGTTTTTAACTCTTCAATTCTGAGCATCAATACAGGGTGAAGGACAAGTAGAGAAATTAAGTTATTTGCAGGAAGAACACAGGCAGTTATTCCTTACACGGCAAGGGTAGACCTTCTGCAGTTTTCCAGGTATCTATTTCAAGTTCTCCTCAGGATGCACTTAGAATTTTTGGCTTCAGTCTTCAAACATACTGAGGACAACATGTATACAAGTATGTAGATTGCATATATTTTATGCTTGCATACATTAAATGGCATGTATACAGTTATGTGGGTCTGGAGCTAAGGCTTCAGCCCTGAAATATACTGGTCTTATTTGAACTTCATATTGCAGGGAAATGTCTGGACCCCGGTAACTCTATAGAATCAGATTATAAGGAGAAAATTTGAGACTTTGCCGTTGCCCTTAGTATTTTTATTATTCGAACTTAAACACTAGGACACAATTATAGTGTTTGCTTCCAGTTTTCTAAACATACTGGAGACCTGTGTGCTGTCTCTGTAACCACAGCTATCAAATTCACAAAAGACAATAGATTAATGCTTGTTTAGAAAGGAAAAAAGTTATCAAACTCATTTAGAAGTATTTTATTTTACAAATGTTCATAGATATTATTAATTTTAGCCAGGTGAACATGGCTTTGTATCTTTGAAAAAAAAACAAACAAAAAACAAACAAATAAACAAAAAAACCCAAAACAAAACGAAAAACAAAAGGAATTTTTCTTTGATTTAGATCTGTTGTGAAAATTTGTTGTCAAAATCTGTCCACAGAGGTGAGCTGAGTAATTGATTTAGATTTTGGATTTTCACTGGTTTTGATTTAAATGATGCCATTATCTTTCGCTCTCCCTGCCATTAGTATTATATGTATGAGTAGGAAGAAGAGGATTTCTCTGCAAACTGAAGAAAATGATTGAGGGGATCTGTTTTCCTGTTATAATGAGCACTTAGCATGGTGTTCTTTCACAGAAGGATTGCTAAATAGAATTTTCAAAAAAGCTTTATTTTTGAGAATATTTTCTTTTAAGGCATTAGTGGCATTGTGAAAATAGGTGCAAGATGAGCAAAAAGCCCTTGAAAAATTATGTTTGTGTCACTTACTTTCAATTAAAAATAAGAACTGGAATTGCTAAAAGCCAGAAAAGTTTATTCTAAGATCAAACCAAGACGAAGACATGAAAAGAAAATCCAAATATGACTGCATTTTAAAGTGTTTACTCTGTATATGTCTGTACAAATACCTTGTTTACTGAGCTCTATCTTTTCCAATTATTAAATCAATTTTTACATGTGTACACAGAAATGTGTTGTCAGTATGCATGCAAAAAGAGTCCGATATTTGCATCTTGCCTGTTGAGAACAGTTTAAAAGGAGCTGTAGCATCACTGCTCTCTACACATCTCTCTGACGTTACATTTAATTCATCTTGGTGCTTATGCTGTTAAGAGGCTGTTTTAATAGTGCTTCTAGTGCACTTGAAATGGCAAGGCTGGCATGTTTTCTGAACACTCACCAATCCTGCCCAGTGGGTGAGCAGCACCCGTCTAAAAGAGCAGTGCTTGCTTTTCTGCAGTATTGTGAATAATGTTCTTTTTAGATTACTAGTTGTTGGTTTCATCCTGACAATAAAGGGCTTGCATGCATGTCTTTCTTGAAAAACTTGAAAATGCAACCCATTTCTGTGGAGAATCTCTCTGGGAGAAGTGCTGCTAATATCTGCAGTGAACTAGTTGTTCTCCAGTGTCAATCATGATCTGAGAGTGCCTCCAGGATCTGTTCTTTTAGAGGAATGAGCCTGATCCCAGCTAGGCTTTAGTACCTAACCATTGCAGCTCCAGATAGAAACATAATATTAAACATCTCTTAGGTTTAGGCCCTCATATAACCAGCCTGGGTACTGAACATTTAATTATGCTACAATTTTGAATTGGGCAAGAGAAATCCTCCAAGATGTCAGGATCTATGTGGCATCCATCATCACAGCACAAAGTATTTAGTATGTACTGTGTGTACCCCAGATGATGGGTTAGAAGTCAGCATTGCCTTTGTCTTTTTTTCTTCCAGTTGGTAATAATCGAAGTCCTTTGTGATCCTGCAGCTGTGGATGTGATAGAAAGGAGTCTTTTTTAGTGCCCCAGAGCAGAAAGCAGAGAATACTTTCAATCTAAGAGCTACTGTGAGTGTCTGGATTTGAAAGGCAGAGTGCTGGAGTGTTGTAGTTCAGATCATCAGCGTGCTTTTGAAGCCAACCTCCTGATGGTTCCCACTTACTGAAATTTGTCCCAGGTTATGGAGCTTTCTCATATTTCTCTGAGCCAAATTGCTTTGAGGACTCGAGACCAGAAGATTTGCTCCAAAAATAACTTGATATTCTACTTCTTCAGTGAATATTCAATGCATGACACCAAATTTAACTCAATAATAAGTGCAAACTTCCTGAAATGCATTTCATGTTCTGAAATGTGCATTTCCTGGCTCTTCAGCAGCAACAACCTCTTCATTTTACAACTGCTGCCATTGAACCACATTATTGGTAATACAGTCAGCAGAAGAGGACCAATCCTGCTGGAAGAGAGGACACAGGAGAGGATTTTTTTCCTGTTTTATCCAAATGATCTGAGAGTTTTCCCTCACAAGCACTCACGTCATCTGGAGATACAGAGAAACAAAGCTGCTATTGTTGTTCCAAGAAATTAATTTTACAGAAGGGAAGCCATCAGTGTGTTCAAGATTTGGAATAAATATTAAGTTAAACTGCTATGTTAGGAAGATAGAGCAGCACTGATCCAGGATCCTTCCATCCCACAGGATTCCCAGGTCTTGGTTAGAGAGTGCCAGGGATCTAATGCTGGCACTCGTCCTACTTTGACCAGGTGCTTTTCACAGCTTTAGCACTCAGTTGGGATACAAGCTGGGGATGGAGGGTAAGATGAAAACCTGTAGTAGTTCCAGGTAGGCTGACCAGTTTGGAAGAAAGCTAATGAGCTTTGCCTCTTATAAAACCAATCTTCCAAAATTTAACTTTATGCCTATGATCTACAGTTATTTATTTGATTGCAGAGAAAATAAAAATCTTTCCTTGGTTTTCACAGTCAGTTGGGGTGTTTTTTAGCAGAGGAAAAATTACCTAAAACTGAATTAAATTACAGAAATGAGTTTTCTATATGTTTCACTTTATCAGTGTTTAATATAGAATCTATACTCTTATCTTTTCAATGTTAAGGGACCACACACACTAATATTTTTCAGACTGTGGATAGTACTCAGAATTTATCACTTTTGTGAAGGCATAAGTACCATTCTTTAATACATTCTTTAACTGGCATATGTTTCCTAAAGTTTCTCAGTTTTAGCAATCCCGTGTGTTTAAAATTCAACCTCCAAATCTTAGTAAAGTATATTTAATTATCTTTTTTTCTTTCTTCTTTCCTTTGGAGTTTGACTCATACCTTTTAAATATTTCGGTTTGGAAGTAACGGTTTGTGGCAGAAAGCAATTTATAAAATTAGCATGTTTTAAGGTTGTGTAAAGCTTGCTAACTGTCTAAGTTGACAATGTTATTCTAAAAGGGTGACTGCAAGATTTCTTCTTTCATTTTCTGCTTTCATTGTAAATACATAGTTTGATGACTCTTTCATCATCGAGAAAAGGAAATAGGGAGAGGAATTTTTTTAAGAAGCTGTACTTGGTTCAAGTAATCCTTGAAATGCTGAAGGATGTGATGTGTCTGCTCCCCTTATATCTAGGCCCCTCCCCACGAACAGTGAAGCAGTGACATCTTCATGCAGAGGAGTCTGTTTTGCTTTTCTCTTATTATTTTAACTACATTAGAATAAAGTTGTAATAGTCCAAAAGTTAGAACAATGAAAATTTAATACTGTATTTATAACCTTCTGTTGCAAAGCTGTTGAAGTCCTATGCACACTTATTTAGTGGCAAGAAAATGTGCAGTTGTATTCCAAATTTGAATGATCATCTCTGACTGAAATAGTCTTACATTCCACTGAAAATAATGAGTCATTTAAATTAATAGTTCAGTGTTCTTCAAGATGGCTTTATTTTTTAAGTTGTTTTTCATAATTTTTCTTCTTTACAGATACAGACAGGAAGAAGCAATTTAGAATGGTTTCTTTGACATGATGTTTTCATTTTAATACTGAAAAATTTCCTTTTCATGCAGAGATAATTCATTTGGGTATGTATGCACATGGTAAGCAAAAATGCACTATTAAATACAAAAATAAATAGTTTGGCCTATTCAGCTGAGTAAACTAGTAAAAGAAGGCCTAAAATCTTACAGGTATTTTTCATATATTTTTGAAATGATCAGAAGTGAAATTATCCTTCCTGCAAGAATCAGTTTTCATAAAAATAATCTATTTAATTCTCTTAACTATTATTTGAGTAACTGGGAAATACAAAACCTCACAGTCTCCACCAGCTCTCCAACCCTGCTTTATTTTCATACGACATTTTGTTGAATGAGTTGACAGACCTGAGCAACCTTAAAATGCATAAGTATTTTAAGCTTCTCTATATTTGATAATGATGATGGTTGATTGCTGAATGAGTGTAAGGTTATAATCATCTCCCTTGGCTTTTTTGTCATTCATAAACTGCTTGAGCTGCTCTCTGCTGGCTTATGACATTTCCAGGATCTCTCAAGTGGATTGTAACCTTGTGTGTACTCACTGAATTCCAAGGACTGATCCTTCTAAATGCTCTTTGATGGGATGAGCTTTTATTCCTCTGTTATGTAAAAAAGGTTTTCATTCCATAGAGTTTGCTTCTC
>JANRGV010000001.1:83936563-83947249 GCA_024734035.1 Alethe castanea | reverse complement strand
GCTCTTTGATGGGATGAGCTTTTATTCCTCTGTTATGTAAAAAAGGTTTTCATTCCATAGAGTTTGCTTCTCCAAGTCTTAAAATTCTCATAGAAAAGGTTTATGAATTGGGAATGAAAAGTAATTTAAAATCTCCAAGTTCTCTATTTGCTCCTTAGAGATTTCATATCACTTTATACATTTAATAATAACCCAGAAAATGTGGCTTTAAAGATAGTTTTGTAAGCTTGGCCTAAAAGATATAAACTATTTTATTGTTTATGATAAGCTCTATTTTCAAATGATACCCTGTTTTGTCATCAGGGCATTTTCTACAAAAAACGCACTATATATCAGACTACGATTGTGTGAGAACATGATTTCTAAATTCATATTGATTTTTTTTAATTTCACCTAGAAATCAATAGAATATATTTTATTAAATGGTGGAATACCACTCTACAACCCTTGGGTATTATAAAGATATTCAATACTCTTTTTAATATGATTATTTCAACACACTGATTTTTGTTGTTGGTGATGTGAGAGCCAGCATTTTCAAAATAGAGGTAATTGTTTTGCAATGGACAGCCCTGCCAAATAGGATGTGTTACCAGATATGTTGATTATAAATGCAAGTGATTTAATTTGGGATGTCAAGACTGGGGGGAGCTTGGAGTGCATCGATTATACATCGGTGGAGTTTGCAGCCCTGAGAGGTATGGGTGATGTGAGGAGTGAAATTAGGCCCCTGAACTTTAGCAAGCTGACTTCCAGCTATTCAGGGAGATACTCTGTGGCATTCCCTGGGAGACTGCCCTTGGGAACAGGAAAGCCAGGTCAGTGTTGCGAACAGAGCTGGAAGATCACTAAAGAAATCTTCCATAAAGCATAAGAGAAACAAAAAATTGGGCAAGGAAGGTAAGAGACTGGCATGGTTGAATAAAGAATTGCTGTTGAAACTAAAGGGAAAGAAACATGTACAAGTGGTAGAAACGAGGACTTCATTGTCCACTTCTCTCCCCACACCTCTTGAATTGGTGGACAGCAGGTTGTGGATGGGCAAAGCAAGGTTCTTCACACTGCAAATAAAGGTGAGGTTCATGACCACCTGAGGAACCTGAATGTACATAATTCTGTGGGACCTGCTGACATGCATCTTAGTGTCCTCAAGGACTTAGCTGATATAGTTGCCAAGACACTCTCCATGATATTTCAAAAGTTATGGCAGTTTGGTGAAGTCCAAGGTGACTGGAAAAAGAGAAATGTTGTAATCATCTTTAAAAGGGGTAGAAAGAACTACTGACTTGTCTACCTCAACTCTGTGCCTGGGAAGATCATGGGACAAATCCTCCCAGAAGCTGTGCTAAGGAACAGGGAGAACATGGAGATGATTCAGGACAACCAGCTCAGCTACACCAGGGGCAAGGCCTGCCTGACAACTCAGTGGATTTCTATGTCAGAGTGACTACATCAGTGGATAAGGGAAGGGTTACAGATGTCATTTATCTGGATTTCTGTAAAGACTTTGATATGGTCCCCTACACCTTCCTTCTCTCTAAATTGGAGAGAGATAGATTTTTTTAGTGGATTGATGGATAAAAAAGTTGGACTGTTGCATCAAGAGGGTAGTAGTAAATGGCATAGAGTCCTGATGAACCTCAGTGATAAGTGGTGTCCCTCAGGTGTCCATACTGGGACCAGTGTTATTTAATATCTTTAGTAATTGCATAAACAAAAGTATTAAATGCACCATGAGCAAATTTGCAGATAGCAGCAAGCTGAGTGGTGCAGTTGACACACCTGAGGGATCGGATGCCAGAGGCACCCAGACAAGCTCAAAAACTGAGCCCATGGGAATCTTGTAAACTTTAACAAGACCAACTTCAACACCCGGGCTACAACTGGGCCAGGGCAAGCCCCAATATCAACAAAGGCTGGAGGATAAAGAGAATGAGAGTGGCCCTGCTGAGAAGAATTTGTGGGTGCTAGTGGTACCTCCAGGAGAAAACTCTGAAACCCCCTCCACCAAGAAGCCCAGAGTGAAGTAGGACCCTGGATCCATGTGTGGTGACTATCTTCTATTTAATCTGTCCTTCTTTCTTCCTCCACTTCTTTTCTATTCTTTCTATCTCTGTACCTCAAATTTACTGTTATATAGAATCCATATTATTGACTTCAGCATATGGTCTCATTTGCACCATAATCTAGGAAGAGGCATCTCTCAATAATCAAATCCAACAGTAGTGTGGCCAGCAAGTTACGGGAGGTGAGTCTGCTCCTCTACTTCACTGTGGTGAGACCCACCTGCAGTGTTGCATCCAGTTTTGGGCTCCCCAGCACAGGAAGGACATGGACCTGCTGGAGTGAGTCCAGAGGAGGCCACCAAGATGTTTAGGAGGGCAGAGCACCTCTCCTATGAGGAAAGGCTGAGAGAACTGGGTTTGTTCAGGCTGGGAAAGATTTGAGGTAATCTAATTGCAAACTTCCAGTGCCTGAAACGAGGCTTCAGGAAAGATGGAGAGAGCCTATTGCCAAGGGCATATAGTAACAGGACAAAGAGAATGGCTTCAAAGTGAAAGAGAGTAAGTTTAAATGAGATATTAGGAAAAAATTATTTACTGTGAGGGTGATGAGGCATGGAACAGATTGTCCAGAGAAGTTGTGGATGCCCCATCCCTTCAAGAATCCAAGGTCATGTTGGATAGAGCTCTGAGACACCCAGCCTAGTGAAAGGTGTCACTGTTCATGGCAGGGTGGTCAGAATTAGAGGGTAAGATTCCAACCCAGGCTATTCTCTGCTTCTCTGAATAATAGCAATAAAACATTCGGTTAGAGTAGTTAAACTAGTACTTGAATTCTGGTTTTGAGCTACTTGCTTATATCCTGGTGAGTGACATGCAATGTGATATGAAAGACTGTATTGGGGCGGTGTTTGTGCCCAGAAGGGAAGCTGGAAGCTTGTTTCACCTCATAAAAACCAAAGGAAAGCACAAAGGCCCTCACGGAGAATGATATTTTGAATAGGCTGCAGAGAGTGTGCAACAGCAGATATAATTTGACAGCATCTTCTGCGCTGTTGGAAAGTCATGACCATGACCTGTCCTTGATTCACAAGTGGAATATTGCTGTTTCCAGGGACTGTTGTACATGTGAAAGTGCACATCCTCCCTTTCTTCCCCTGCTTAGTAAGATCAGTTCCTTTAGACAACATCAAATGACATATATAATCTTATGACGAGGAATTTTGGTGACTTTTTTCTGCTGCCTGCCACTTTCAATTGTTCCTTTTTCTTGGCTGTATGCCACTTCTTCCCAAGCAGCTTTGGATGTTAAATAGCAGTTACGTTTAGCCTGTGACTTTAAAGGTCGAGTTGAATAAAAACATGTGGCACTTGCATGAGGCAAATTACTTCTGCTGGGCTAATTAAAGATCACAGATCAAATCATGTCTTGTGTTAAGTGGGTGTAACTCACTTGGATTTGGCCCAAGTATGTGAGCAATGGATTTGCTTCTCTGTATCTACTTAAATATCACTGTATTTAAATTGCATATTTCACTATTTTTAACAGGTTTTTTAATTCTTAACTTGCCTTTTCTTTTTTAAAACTATATCCTTGCATCTTCTCTATTATTTTGTATTTATTTTGTATTGTATGTTTCACTATTCTGTCTGTCTGATAAGGGGCAGTATAATTTTGTACAAAGCCTGTAAACCTTGTTCTCTGTTTCTTCTTTTCCCTTTTGGACATATCTCAACCTGCAGGAGTTAAGAGTATTTGAAGCCATCATTCAGGAATGGACAGATGCACTGAGGAATAAAGACTGCCTGCAAGGGAGAAATTTCTCTTGCAGACTGAAATACTCTTTCCTAAAAAGGCTTTGGGTATTCATGTCTAAATTCACTGTTCATGTGTTTTCTTTGGGGCATTCATAATGAATGACTGATTTTAGTGGTCCCACTACATATGCAGAGGTACTTGCTCATATACTTCTAATAATTACACTATTAATTGATATTCTCAATATATTTGTTTATGGAATTGAGCAAATAATATTTTGGGATTTTTTCCTGGTTTGAGAATTTGGTTGGCAAGATATGGGAAAGTGCTGTTCCATAGTTTGGCAGAATGCAGTAGTCTGCACACTTCTGACATACACTGGCTCTTGAACATTTGCCAGCCTTGAAAGGGTGCTAGAAGTCTGTCTTGGTCACTGAGACTGGAAGGCTTCAGGACTCACTCTCAACTCTATCATAGCTTCCAGTAAACTAAATTTTCCTCAAGCTGAGTCTATTTTCCATGTGAAGGTAACTTGTGAGTAAGATCACTGCTTTTATCTGGACTCATGGACAATTTTACTTAATTTTCTCCCTTGTCCTTTCCTATCAGGCAAGAAAAGTTCAGAGCACTGCTGGGCTGGCTGCACTTCAAGGCCAACCCACCATAAGTGATAAGTGCATTTTTAATTTTCTTAATTAAATTTATCCTAATGCCTAATTATTATATGTTATTGATATCCTTTATCAATTTATAACTTGTTTTTTTAGCATAGAACTGGACTGTACAGAGGTTCCGTAAATGGCTAGGCTTGAATCAAATTCCTTTTTTGTGCATCATCAGTCCTTTTAGGCTACTGAATATCACAGAACACAGCGTTTCTGCAGATACCCATTACATAAGCATGTGCCAAGGGGCATGTCGTCTCCCTCCCCTCCCCCAAATACAATAGTGTCATGTTACATATGAGTCTCTTCATGTCAGTTTTGTTTGTTTGTTTGTTTTTTTTTTTAAACTTCTCAGCACAGTCAGATTTAGTCAGACATCTTGAAATTTGGAATTTGTCTGACAAAGTGTGATTTGGAACAGGCTAAGTTACTTTGACAGAAATATAAATAGATTTAAGACTTTCTATGCTCATAAATTATTATATAAACATAAACTTAGTTTGTCTAAAGAATAATTTATGTTTACAATTCTCGCTCTTATTTTTGGTTCTCTGAACAGTGACCATAAATCTTCCAGCTTAGAAGTCTTTGGGAACAGAAGAAGAGTGGTGTTGCTATCATTGTCATTCTGTACAGGGGAAATTTGGTGTAAATAACTTGCATGTTTCAGAGCAACTTGTTCAAGGAGAGCACATATTAGCAATTCCAAATAGCTACTTGTGCATCCAGCAGTCAGGACATTTCAGATTCGCATACACATCTTACACCCCATGCGTTGGTTGAAAGTTTTGCATCTAAGGCTTTTGGAATCTGAGAGACTGAATATTTCTCTTAGCCGTGGAGATGCACTCAATAGTCAAAGAAGTTAAAGTTTGACTATATTGCTGTAATTGCTGAACTCAGAAAGGTCTGTCATAAATGAAAGTATTCATTACAGGAAAAAAGTATCTTGAAATTCCACTTAAAGCACAATTAGATGATGAACCTATTATCAGTCATACTCTGGCCATGGTCTGATGAGGAGAATGGTATGTGTTGAAAAATCTACCTCAAGCTACTGAACAAAGTTGACTAATTTGATGACCCAACAAGAGGGGCTGAATGAGGCTATCTCAGAAGCGAAATATAAACCATTTGGCCTCTTAATGTTACATTAAGAATTAATTTGTGATGAATATTGCTTATTATGGAAAGAAAATGTGTGATAGGTCAAAAGAGAAAAGGATTTTAGGTGTTTCCTTATATTGGCAAAGGATAGCTATGGGGTGAATAGGTAACAGAGGCTCCAGTGAATCTGAGAGACCATAGCTGAAAATAGTATTTTTCTCTCTTCAAATGTATATTAGAAGAAAAATCCTGATCTGAAGAGGAGCATAAACAATGAAGTAGGAAATAAGTGGAATTTGCCTCCAATTTTGTTGTTTTAAAAAGCCTCTTTACTATATAACTCTGTAGTGCTCATCTCTACATAAAGAATCTACCTTGAGGATTCTAAATACTGTAATATTCTACTTCTGTGTGCGTTCATGGACACATCTTAGGTAAATAGTCTTACTTCCTCAGTGTCTTTCATCCAGATCTAACTGTGACCTGAAAACTAGAATACTAATTTTCTATGAGCATATCTGCCATATGTTGACAATATCAGGCTTTTTACAGAATGCATCAAGAATTACTGCTTCTCTTTAAGAGAGAGGGAAGGGCTGATGATGGCTTCTTTGTGGTGTTTTTTTTGTTTGTTTTTTTTTGGTTTTTTTTTGTTTTGTTTTGTTTTTAAGTAATAGCTTAGGAAACAAGCAGTTTCTCATTTATGTCTCTCACCTGACTGAAGAGAGTGAAATGTAAATATCTTCTTCCAGAGCATGTCCTACTACCATGTTGTGACATTAGGTCCTGTACTATTCTCACCCTCCATCTTCCACTGTTCAGAAAATATCTCTGAGAGTATCACTGCAAAGAAAGCCAGAGCATGTGGAAAGAAACATGTTTTACAGCATTAGCTTGCACCTCCAGAAGGTGATGCTGAGCTCTGGTAGTTGTTCCAAAAAAGTCCTAAACTTTAATGTAAAAGAGACAGTCATTGTCTTATAGCTTGGACTTTCCTGTAAGGTATGAAATAATTAGAAGGAAAGGACTTATCTTGTCTTTTATCCCTGTTGACTGGCTTCTTTAATTCTGTTACTAAGAGCTCTGTGTCTGGGAAAAGGTAAATTTATGTTTACCCCCCATTTACTTCCAATCCTCTTGAAAATATATATGTAAAAGGACATCTCTCTCTGGAAGGAAGTTTATAATCATCACTTGCTTAATCATTTTGTCTCCACTGGAATAATATTAAGACATTTATCTAATGCAAATTATGCAGTAGTTACTATTTATTGTGTTAGTGGTACACTTCATGTATGACTAACTCAGGACCTTGCGTTTCTCCAAGGAGAAATGGAATAGCACATTAGGATGCAACAATCTGCTGGGAAAGAAGAAGTTCCTGATTGTTCAGCTTTGAATACTAGGTTTCACCAACCTCACCCATTTGTTTCAATGCACATTAGTGTTGATTTCAAGTATTACTGAGGGATAAATTGAGTGGAGCTACTTCACAGGTACATTACTTTTAGAAACTTTGTTGCCTAATTTGCTGTTTATCACAGGTTGATTTCAAAGCAAATGTCAGGAAAACATTAATATTTTCAAGGGGAATTGCATTCTGATTTTTGATCCTGAGATAATTTCTCTAATAAAGACAGATTATTAGACCTGTTACAGTTCTTTCATCTCTTCTCTGTGTTTGCCAGCTGTTTTTTACTCTCTAACAAGGACGTTTTTACAATTCCTTACTCTGTCTCAATGAAAAAGTAAGATTTAAAAGATATTAGATTTTTTCCTATTAATTTAAATTTAAATGAGGGTCAGAGCTCAATCATCCCCAATGAACAGCAGAAATAATGAAAAACCTACCTCGTGGAGTGTTTTGTTTTAATAGTGCTGAATTAGAGCTGCTTCTGAACTGAGTAATGTTTTCTGAATATACACGGGATTCCAAGTCATTAAACGTTCTCATAAAGAAAGCTCATAAATTTGGCTCAGCTCAATGAGACTTTGTGCATATGTGAATAAAAATGTTTCTGTAAATGGGAATTGATTTTTCTTTCTCGCTGATGGTTTTCTTTAGTTAATCTTATGATTGTGTTCAGCACTAGTTATAGCAAGACAAATAGAAGGACACTGGGTGTCATAGGAACCAATATTAAAGAGCATATTCTGGTGATCTTAGAGCCTCATTGTGATACCTGTGACACCTTCTGCTTTTTCTCAGAGAGAAGCTGTTGCTAAGTCACCTTGTTCATTGACCAAGAGTAGCTGCAGACCAGTTAGGTAGAAGAATATTAGAATTTCCATACCAGTCCCAACAAGAAAACCTTCTAATCTTCTGTTCTGCTCTCCTTTAAGTCTTCCTGCACTAATTTTTGAGGCACTGTTGCAGAGGATTATCCTAGCATAAGTAATTTCCTGATGCATTCTGATCCTGCTTAATTGCACATCAGTTGAAAAATCCCTTTTGACAGTAGTGATATAGGATCAAAGTTACTGTTTGATCCCATGATTTGAAAAATAAACAATAATAAATTCCAGAATGAAATTAACAAGCAATTGATTTTTCAGTTAAACATTGCAGACATGTTTTTCTGATTAAATTCTGAAACATTTTCAATTTTGATGTTACAGGAAGGCAATGTTATCATAGTTCTTCCATTTACATTTAAGGAAAGAACACTAGTATATATAGATTTTAACACAGATTAGACATAAATAAATATAGATGGCATGGACCTCAGTGGACAGGTGTCTGAGTCCCACCCTCGCTCTCTAAACCTTGTAATGCAGTTGCTAATTTTTGAAGACATTTTTAGTATGTGTTTTATTTACATTTATTGATTGCTTGCAGTAAAGTTAAAAAAAAAAAAGACAAAAGAATTAATTCCCTGCCACCAAAAAAAGATTACAAAGAAACAAGAAAGGAATATGTATTTCAGTAGTCATGTATTTTATCAGTGTCAGTGTAGGAACAAATATAATAAAGTGCAGGTGGCTACGCTTTCTGCTTTGTGGTTGCAATTTCAATGTACTGAGCACTCAGCTCTCCTTTAAGAGATTAAAATGGAAGGACCTGGTTGTGAGCACTCCTCCTACTCCAGTGAAAGCATAAGGTGTTGGATACAGTCTCAAATATCTCTTCAATTGATCTTCTGCCTCCTCAATTGTCAGCTCAACTGTTCAACTCAGAGTGTTTGCTGGGGCTTCCAGATAGTGTAGTGCAGCAGAAAGGTAGGGCTGTGATGTAGCCTTGTACAGCAGTGTGTGCTGTAGGGGTTGAGTTCTGCCCCTACAGTTACACTTGAAGAATGAGCATTGTTCTCTTATGCAAGATGAGTGCCTTCCAAAGCAAATTCTTTTTAACATGCCTTGTGTGAAAATGGTACAACAAGGTTTGCAAGAAAGTGTTCATTTCTTTACCCATAGAAACCATTTTTTTGTATTGAGTATGGTTTCCTTTTATAATGGGAAAAAACTTTATAGTACTTCTGCTCATATTGAGTATGAGCCGTTTGGTAATATTTAAGTAATTTTTTTTTTTTTTTCTGCTAGCTACTCATGCAATAAGAAACACTTTTGCCCTACTTAAACCCCTGGGTATTATGCACTTGTGATAAGCATTACATATTTCAAAAGACACTTAGTTCTTCTTTCTAGCTGAAGAAATTATTTTGAGTAAAATGCAACAGAAATCAGATATTTTTCAGTTGTTTTTCAGACCTCTTGTGTGTGAATACTATATCTTGCCATTTTGGTTTTTTTTGCATTTTCAAGGTGATACTCAAAAGGTAAAAGAAGAAAGCCAAGTTTTATAGCCAGCCTCTATAGACTTAACTACAGATGAAAACAACAGGTCCATAGGGTAATTTCTATAAGAACACAAATAGAACTTACATGGAATTATGCTATGGTGGGGATAGATATTTTTAGAGCTGCAAGTGCAATAAAGAAATATTTATATAAGGCTGAATGATGGCAGCCTTAGAGTTTTGTGGAAACAGTTACATGAAGGAAGAAAAAAAGGGTTTATCAGCTGTTATAGCTGAAGTGTATAGCCTTCTGGGGGAGTAGGGAAAGAAGAACAGATGACCCTAGGGCTTAGAACTATCTGCTGCAGTGCTGACGATGAATGTACTCTTGGTATCTGGGGCTCATAGAAATTCTGTGCCTTGGAAACATTACAACTTTTAATTAAGCTGGTAAAAGACATGAGGCTCTTCTTCTTAATCTTTGGTTTATTAACCTTATGCCAGAATTGTAATCTGCAGAATATTTTGACTTTGAAATAATCTTAATATAATAATAAAAAAATGCAAGGTATAATACTCAGTGAGAAGGTTCTGGAGATAATTTTACAAGAAATTAAATATTGTCCAAAGAACTGAATTAAATCTACACCAAAGAGAGAGGTTTATATAGGGTGTTGCCAAGTGTGATGTTTTATGTTGAGTGGTGATATTGTGTTGCTATTTTAGCTTCTATTATTTCATTGACATTGTAGAGCTGAACAGAGTTCAGATCTGCAATGATGATTTACCAAAGAAATCTTTGTTCATGAAAACTCTCAGCCTCATGTAAAAAAGTCTTTCAGTTCAACAATCAATATTTAGAAATTTTAGTTGCCAGTCTCCTGCCTTTCAAGTCAAAACCATTGTTATTATAGAAAATAGTATCTGAAATGTGATTTCGGTTGGTTTCTTTTTTTTGTTTTCTTTTGTTTTTTTTTGCTGGGGGTGGGGATTGGTTTGTTCATTTTGGTTTTAGTTTTTTTGTGTTGCTAAGCAACACAAAAGGTTCTAGAGAGATTTTGGGATCTTCTAGAGAGTGCTTTTTAAATCTATGGGTTATTGCAGACCCTACTGAATAGTGCTAATTTTCTGTGTTATTATTTAAATGAGAGAGCTTCTTGGTAATGGTTAAAAGAATGAAAGTTGCTGCTTGAAGCACAGATGAGTTCCACTGTTAGGCTTCTGTTCGTTATGTGAGAAATTTCTTTTATGACACTGAAAATGCAAGGGCTGTGCTGCTGATTCTTGACTGCATTGCAAATGTGGCAGAAGCAATCATTAAAGGCATGCAATTGATATAAGAAAAACAAGGGAGGAGTTCCTTTGAAGTTAAACTTTTAGGAGAAAAGCTAGATTTTTAAAGCTGAATGGGTACT
>JANRGV010000001.1:83882896-83928382 GCA_024734035.1 Alethe castanea | reverse complement strand
AATCAAATTACTTTGTGGCATTAAGTCAAATACAAGGTCTGTGTAAATGGTTCAATGAGAAAGCTGTATTTGTTTACCTAGGCATGAGCTTGGGCTATGACATGTTAATATAGTCTCACCTAATGAAGACTTACAACACAGAATAGTACCCTATTAGTTCTTGACTAATATTATTTATGCTTCCAATGAGCTAAATCCAATTCTTTGATGGAACTGAGTTTGGCTTGTTAGGTTACACTACTGTTATTAGATTTATCCAAAACATATTTTGGCAAGGTGCCCTCTTTTTAGGATATTTGAAAACTGACTATATAACGCATTTCTGCTCATTAATGAAAATTTCCAATGCCTTATGCTTATTACACTATTCAGATGGTGACAGAGTTGAAGAATTTAATCCCAGAGTAACTTAAATTTTTGTAACCTGTTCCTCTGCCTCCAAGCATGAATACCTTTTCCTGATAAATATTTATCAAGCCTTTTATTAAAGACCTTTAATTAAACAGATTACATGACCTCTCCAGGCAATCTATTGTAATGCTTCATTCTCTTTATCCCAAAAGTTTTTCTTTATTTTTACCTTGATTTTTTTGCGCTGTAATGTGAACCTGTTCTTTTATATCCATCGTAGGTAAGGAAAACAGATTAATCCCTCCTTTGCAGAAGCCATTTATTTATTTATTTAAACCATGGTTGTATTCTCCCTTCCCCTTTTCAAGTAGATTAGATTAATTCAATAATTTCACTTAGGTATGCTTTTGTGGACCTCTGATTATTCATTTTCTTCTCTTCTTGACTTCACTGGTTAGTGGGCATTCTCCCTAAGTTCAGCACCCAAATCTGGATCAGAGATTCTAGTTGAGTATGAGACTCTTCTTGGTCTTATGATTCTCTCTCCGTAATTTTCATCAGCAAGTACATCTTCTAAGTATACTTGAAGGATCTCATGAACAAGAGCTAAGAGAGGAGCTTAGCTGTCCCCTTCTTTCTTACCCTTTCCCATTTTGTTAATTGGAATAGGCAATTTATCAGAACTACTCTTTCCATTGATACAACAAGCCTAGTTAGATGTTACCGCTTTTATCAAGGTCATGATGATTCAGGAGGCAACATGAAAAGGTTTTTTTCAACGAGTCTTAGCTTAATTCTTATGGAACAACTCCTTGCCTTATCATCTCCTAAAACTGTACCTACATGCTTATGTTCTCTTTGTGTCTGCACCCTTAAGAATCTGGCTTTTGCCATTTCTTGTATGTTTTCTTATGCTTGAAGTAAATGCAGAACTTCTTACTAGCTATATTGATCTTTGATGTGTTTCTGACCTTCCCTGAGAGAATGATTTGCTTGAAATACCCACTTGAAGACAGGAAATGTTTATGCTGTTGCTTCTCCTTTGATTTCTGAAAGTTATTAACTCTTCTGCTTACTTATGCATTTAATTGAAGTTACTTCTTCCTGTGACATTTTGCTCAGCCACTTCACCCTTGTTGTCCAAAATTACAGCTAAAACCCATCTCTGACTTCTACGTCAAGATGCATTCATACAATACTCCAGGAATATCGTGGACATCTTACCTGCCAAAACTAGTCAACTGGGCTTCTTCCACAATTAATGAAGATTAATGGGCCTCTGCAGACTATGATGATAATTTGGGGATAAGGAATGAAATATTATCTGAAAAAGATCTTTTGTTATATGCTCTATAGATACAGTGTTTAAGTTACTGGATTAGTTTTTGATTAATAAAAATTTAGGTTGCTAGAGCTCAGCAAGCTGAATAATGCTATCTACTTTTTTGGTGAAATCTTCTTTTAGCAGATATTTCGGTGATGGAAATTGTTCATTATTTACTCAGCCTCACATTCTGAATAATATTGCCATTGATTCTCCTACAGCCTTGTCTTCTTGATGCTCATGGGTTACCTTGAGCTCAGAGTATTGTTGGAACCTCGTGTTGCAGCTCAAGGCACTGCCTGTCTTCATCTTTTCAGAAACTGATTGTTTAATTGATAAACAGCTTCTCAAATTATTAGCTTAGAAATTATTTTTGTTTCTCTAAATAAGAAAACATAAATTAAATCAACCAATAAAAAATCAAAAGTACTAGCAGGGTGCAGATCAAAATAATGACGAATGTTTTAGGAAGAATTTTTTGGGTTACATCCTAGTGGACAAAATAGAGTCTTGCTTTGTTTTAGGAAGAAAAAAATGGAAGGTTTATTTTACTTCTTACAAGAATTGTGGGGTTTCAGAACCATTTTGTCTCAGCCTGAAAATACCAAGGTAATTTGCTATAGTCATTCTTATTTTGGCTGCTGATAGTAAAATAAAAATATTATATATCCTAAACAAGTTGGGAATGGTAATTTCTACCATCGACTGCTTCACCATCCAAGCTGTTTGTCACATGTGCTGTCACAATAGCTTCTTTGGGTAATAATTTGAAGAATCAATAGTCTTCTCTTTTTTTTTATGAAGCCTGGCAACTTTTCCATCGATTGCTTTTCTTCCAACACTGCCCCTGCTGCCTTTGCAGTTTCTGATTAATTTTCTAGCATCTCAGCTCATTCGTGTATTTCAATATAGCACAATGACGTAGGCTTTTGAGAATATATCTGCTGTTTCTTTCCTGCCTGGATACTGCAACCTATGTCGGCAAAATGGACCGTGTTTTATATACATAATATTGTAATGCTTAGATAAAACAGATGAAGATATAACTCTTCTGTGCATACAAGCATAGGATGGTGTGGTGGAATAAACTAGGAAAGAAACAAGAAATGTTTCATACAATTGCTAGCTAAATATTTTTTAGATGGTAGTTAAGCAACAAAAGTTACCATGGCTTCCAAGAGTATTTCTACTTAATACATTGTGCCTTACCTATAGTAATTAACAGTGAATACTGCAGAGTGTAGCAATTACTTCTACAAGTAACAATAAAGAGAATGTTTGCTATGACTGTCACTGGAATGATCTAATTGCATTTACCTTTTGTGTGTCTTTTAAAAAGAAAGGTTTGAAGTAATGACAAGTTTAAATCTTGTTTGGTATGTCCAATTAGGGTGAAATTTTTTAAGTGCATGTTCATTTATTACTACAAAAGGTTAAAAAATGAAGGGCAGATGTTGCGAACATTCACAGACATGACCTTTTGCAGATGGCTATAAAAATTTAAGCATTGTGGATGGCTTTAAGGTTACAGTTTATCTGTGGCTAAGTGGACTCTAACAATTAACTTTTAAAATGCAACAATGATTTATAATGTTAACATTGTCTTATACTGCCCAAAAATCCAACACCATTCTGGGCACCATTTTCAAAAAAGTTGTTGAGAACGCATCCCCAGAAATGTTCAAGGCTAGACGGGACTTTGAGCAACCTGCTCTAGTGGAAGGTGTCCCTGCCCATGGCGTGTTGGAAATAAATGATCTTTAAAGGACCTTCCAGTCCATTCTATAATTCTAAGATTCTTTTTTCTCTAGCATTGTCTCTTGTCACTGTCAGTTCCTGGAATGTACCATCTTAGGCCAAGACTGCTTTAGTCCCAGGGACATACTAAATCTGTATTCATAATCCTCCTCTCTTCTTATGCACCAAACTGCAAGTCTTATTGTCAAACTGTTTTCTGTATACTAATCCTCATACTTAAGTTTTTTATAGTACTTCTTTTGCTTTTTGCCTTTTCCTTTGCCTGTAGTCCTTTTATGTAGGTTATGGCATGAAGCAAGCTCTAAATGTCCTTCTAAAGTGTGGATGTTGAGCTGGTAGTGATGTCCTGTAGCTGGGGGTGGGGTGGGGACATACATAGGTATAGAAATTATATTACTCTAAATGCTATTTGAATACCAGCTCACAGCATGTTAGCAGATTCACCTTTTTTCTTGTGTGTGCCAAAGCTACTGAGTAACTGTTTATTGCCCTTTCTAAGGTAAATATTTTATTTGTTTCCTATGCAGCACTTGAGGCAAAGGGCATCCAGCATTGATAGTGGGATGACAGATCTAATTGTCTCCCCAGGAAAATAGACAGCATAGCACACCTTTATTTTTTGTCCTGATAGACTGCAGGAAACACATTAACATATTTTTATAATCTACAAATTAATGGTGTTAAAAGATGATTAATTAATAAGAAGGTATAAATTAAAAATTAAATTAAGCAGGTATTTCTATGTATCAATTTAATTTGCTAAGATGCAGTCTGGAGTTAGGGAAGACTTGAAGATATATTTTGTTTACTTACATATTATTCTGACAGAACCCACTGAAAACCTGAATGTCTCACTACTCTGAAAATGTTGCATATTTTCATGAAATGTGCAAGGAGTCAGACAGAAAGAAGGAATACCTCTGTATTCTGTTTTCACAGTAGCCCAGTGCAGGCTATGTTGAACAGAAAGTTCTCTCTGAATCTATCAGCATTTCCCGTTCTTTCTAATCAGAGGAAAAATATTATTTTCACTTGTCTAAGGATGGGAAAAAATGTGCATTCAGTTGGTTTAACCTACTGATATTATTTTCCTCTAAAAGGATAGGGGTTTACTCTTTAAGAAGCTCACAAGTGAATATTGACAGGTGCTGCTTTAAATACTGCAGAAAAGGAAGACTCTGATTAAAATGGATCAATAAAAATCGTCGCTTATCTCGTCAGGGAGATGTATCTGTTTAAAAGATAGTAAACTGTGATGTAGCTTACGTGGATCATACAGGAAAGTTTTAAGGCACTAAGAGAATAAAGAAATTATAAGGCACCATTAACATGGGTTCACCACGGAAAGGTTCTGTGTAACTACACTGATATCCTTCTATGGCAAAGGTGACCTCATTGCTCTCTACACCTTCCTGAGGAAGGGTTGTGGAGAGGTGCTGAACTCTTCTTCCTAGTACCTGGAGATAGGATGCATGGGAATGCCATCAGTCTCAGTAAGCTCCAATGGAGGAGATTTCTGATGGTACTTTGAACCCCAAGATTTTGCTTTTTCAAACTGTATGCATGAGAAGAAAACTTAGGTGACACTGAATTTTTTGTATATGCATTTTGTGAATTTGCACAAATGCAATTATCTGATGGAAACATTTGTATAGGAGTACCTTGTGGTTTTTCATTAACTTGGAGGTATCTACCAGTTCAGAGCTGTTTCTTACTGTCATTAATTATACCTCACTAATCCCAGTAGCTCAGCAGAGGCAGAGGTATACTGCACTCAAGAAAAAAATTGTTATTTTGAAGACAATAACAATGCATATAGAGCATAATTTCTTTTGCCGTGTGGGTAAGCACAGCAAGTTAAAGGCTATGCTGATAAAAACAAAAACTGAATTTCTGGGAGTTAGATGGCAGTATAAGCTTACAGTACACTTCTGATATGTTGTTCTCTTGTTGAGGTTTTCATAACACCCTTGTAACTTTTTTTTTTCTCTCCTAGCGTTGTGTTAAGCAACATGACTAATCTGTCATGCAGTTTTCTTATTCCTTCCCCACAGGAGATATGGGTACAGTGGTGTGTCTTGTTTTGGTCTTTTTGGTTTTTTTCTTCCTACTCTTACCTCTCTGATTTGCAGTTGTATTTTTCCCCTTTTTTAGGAACTTCTGCAAGTTGTCTGAGTCATGTTGCTACTCTGAAGAGAATTTGAGCCATATTTGGAGATGAGAAATGCAGCCTGAGATACCAGAGGGATACTAAATCAGTGCAACTTACAGCTTCCTCTGCCATCCCAATAGATCAGCTGCACTTAGTAAAATCTCTGCAGATTGCTTTAAACAAAGTATTTATACTTAGGTTTTTTTGTCCATATGTAAATTCCATTCTCCAGCTCATCTTCTCTTACATGGTAGAATTCCAGCGCTCAGGGTCCAAAAAGAAAAGGAAAAGAAAATAAATTAACTTCTATTTCTTCTTAATGAAAAACTATTCCTGCTTATATAATCTCTTCTAGCACTTTTGCTATGACAGTAGCTATGATGGTGACAGATTTATCTCTGTGTCTTTAAGTAAGTTTATTTTGTAACTCTTCTCACATCAAATTTGACCCTAAATACAAATGCGTGGAAACAGTTTCTCTTAACTGTTTTAGATAGTTCGTGACATTTCAAAATAAACACACTTTAAATCTCAAATTGCTTGTTAAAAAAGATTGAATGAAGAAAAATTATTCCTGATTAATTCAACTTAGACAGATGTTAAAATATGCACTGTTGACTTTCCTTGGCAGGTGCATACATAAAGCTTGCTGAATAAACCACCACTCCATTTTGGGATAGGTAAATGTATGGCTTTTTGGATTGTGTTATTCTGAGAAAGTTCCACATTAAGAATACACTAAATTATATTTCCAGTGATATGATACAGTTTATTGAAGAACTGTATTCTAGAAGAGACACTTTCTCACTGAAGGCCTAAACATGGACGCCTTCAAAAGAAATGTGCATCAGCAGATGTGAATATATATATATAAATATATAGGACATACACTTTGGGTTCATGCTTATCCCTTATACAGGGATGGACAGTCCAGACAGAGCTTGTTTCAAGGCTGCTGCTGATACAAAACTAAGGCAAGGGAGAAGTGCTGAGAAGAGAGCAGTGAATGTACCTTCTGCTGAACTGACTAGGCTATTAAGGAAAGGATGGAGTCAGTCTTACATAGACCTGAGTGCTTGTTAGTGTTGGATGGTTCCAGCAGAGTTTAAAACTGCATTCGCTTTGAAGAAACTCTCATATTTCCTTCTACCAAACCGAATCTGTTCTCTCAGCTACAAAATACACTCTCATTCTGAATAATATGACCATTTACACATGCAGACACATACAGGTGCTAGTATTACCAAGTTCCAGGGATTGAGTTTGACAGCTGGTGACCAACATCATGTATTTGCTGTTTCCACTTAGATATTTTTACAAAACAAATAAGCAAACCATTATGGAGGACGGTATTTTTTCGGATTGACCATAAATCTTTTACCTTTTGACTGCACGCAGCAATGTTTACACTCACTTTTTCAGGAAAAACCACCAGACATCTTTATTTTTTCATGGGAAATTCCATTCTTAATATATAGGCTGACTGCAGCATCTGGGTTATTCTCATTGCCACATGTCAATGCAAGAATGTTGGATTCAAATGCTGCTGTCAACGTGTCACTTCTGGGTTAACCTTGTAAATCCCAGGGGAGCACATTGAATCTTTAAAAAAGGAAACTTTACAGTAGAGTTTGAGTTACAAGTTCATTTGCAATCTCAGCATTCTTCTGACATGTAGTTGTTTACTTTTATTAGAGATAGCTTCTGCTAATAAATTAGCACTTATTAGATGATTTAGTACCTCGAGGTGTAGCTGGTTAACTACAGAAGCTTTACATGTGTGTCCCTTATTAAAATTAAACCAATTTTGGATTGAATTTGGTTTGTTCTGCTGGACATTTAGCAGGTTAAGTGGGTTTATTGGGGACTTGATTGTAGTTTTTACATCATATATACTACCCCCAAGCTTTGAGCTAATCAACAGTCAGTGAAAGCAAAGAACTCTACTGGCTACTGGAACTGGACTCCCCTTTCAACTACAGAATATTACATCCCAGATGTTATTGGTACCCAGGTAGAAATATTGGGGGCAGGGGGTGAAAAAACAAACAAAAAACCCCAGCCAAAACTGAGCAACAACCTAATGAAACAAAACCATCTTGCATGTAGTGTTGACTTCTAGTAATAAGTTCCTTGGGACTTGAAATCATAATTAAATATCCATACACACTTGATCTGTAGCTCCCAAGCTCTTGATCAGAGTTTTCTTAATTTTGTAATGTAGCAGGAAAGCTCCCTCTGGGAATCTTTTTCCTGTCTTGCTTCTTTAGACAACTGTGGATATCACTTAAAACCTTCATTTACTGTCTAGATAGAGGCTTACAGGGAAGAGGAGAGTAGTAAGCTTTTAATATCTAGCCAAACCTTTAAGAGATGGATCCTCCAAGAGTCTTGTAAAGAAGAAAAACCTGTGGTAGATCACTTGTTTAGTGTTCAGACTATTTTTCCCCATATAGTAATGCCTTATTTTATATTTATTGTGGAAATTATACACTTAAAGGAGGCTTTAGGAAGGGAGGCTCTGAGGCTCCTGTTCACTGCTGATAGACATTCATGCAAAAAACCCAAGTTGTTGGTATGGCCCAAGAATGCCTGAGTGCTGTTCATATTTTGAATTATTATCATCAATAAAAATAACATAGTGAGAGTAACTTGCTAATGAAATTGATTTTATCTGTTGAAATCAAAGTAATATGAGTGGGATAATACTGTTCCTCCTATTTGTATCAGTGTCAAAATTTTAGAGATTTCATTTGTTCATTAGCTAGAGGTGAGAAAGTTATATTTTATAATTATATTTACAGAATAATTATAAGCTGAGCAAAATTTAAGGATATTAAATTGTTCAAGGACATCTTGAAGCTGTACATTAGCATAAAAATTACTTCTATCACTTCATTTTTGCCTTAATGCAGAATTTCAGTTTGCCCTACTTTCTCATGTGTCTTTTACATAGGCAGATGACTTGCTTGCATGCTAGTGGGTTTTTTATTGTTCGGACACCACTTTAAATTGAATTTGCAGGAATGTATCTCTGTATCTGTTCCCTCCTGTTAAATTTCTGTAAAAGCTATCACGTTGTTTCAAAGTCACAGTTCTAGACTGGAATGAATATTAGATAAAATCACCTCTGAACACCTTTTCAGGAAAAAAATTAGTGTTCCTTAACTTGGTAGTGCCCACTGGATGTTATAATTGTGATACCCTCTTCAAACTACCTAGGGGTTGATCCGCTGACAGTTATAAGCCTGCAATATTCAAGCATGTAGTCAAAGGATGGTCTTACAACCTCAATTTAAATTTCACTATTCTTAAGACTGCAGTCAGTTCAAAATTTCTTTTTCTGACCACAAACGAGGAAACATGGAATTCAGAAATAGCCTCTACCCACACACAAGGAAACCTCTTAGTGAGGATGTAAAAACAGCTTGATGAAGCCAGCAATTTTATGTTTATATTAAAATAAGACTAAATGAGCATTGCAGCAGACACTGAACTTAAGGGCATCTTTTTCACAGATTTTTTTTTCAACCAGAAGTTGACTATGATGCTGAGAAAAGGGAATAATGAAATATAGCAGAGCAATGGTTTTGATTTTTGGGACAGATTAAACATTTTTCTTGATTATATAAGTTTATTTGTGTGTTTGTTCTCTTTTTATTTTCAAACCTTATCATTCATAACAGTGTTTAGCAGTTTTAGCTTCTTTGAATGCTTTTTGTTTGTTTGTTTGTTTTGTTTCAGAAGAATGAGCAGATTTTTTAGCATTTTAGCACTGTATTCAGAGCCTGAACCAAGTATTTGGCATTGGTGAAGAACAAGAATTACAGTCCATCTTGACTGGATAACAAAGTATAAAGCACTCTTGAGCTGAGAGCTTTTATCCCTGCATTTTTAGAACTTTAGGGGCATTGACAGGAAAGGTATTTTTCATTTAGAAGGAATGCAAATGAAGGAAGAAAATATCTTAGGGTTCTGGACAGCTCTTTAATGTGCATGTGTTCTGACTAGGGTCAAGTTTTCCTTCTTGTACATATGGGTTTTGGTCAGCTGTTTTGGGTTTTGTTGCTGTTTTTGCGAGGTAAGGAGTTTTGTTTATTTATGTATTTACCTGAATTAAACTAAATCCTTCAGGTATTGAGGTCTAATATCATACATACAAGCACTTCAGTTTGAAGATCTCATTTGTGGTGGGATGTGGCAACACTGATACATTTGCAAAATGCTCAGTTGAGAACACAATGCACATATGTATTTTTCAAACCTGATGGACTATTCAGTCCACAGAAATCTTGATGGAGGTGTATGTGCTTATTTGAGTTATAAAATCTTCATTAGATCATCATGTCTTAAACTGGTTTCTGTTCCTAGGAAACAGAGCATTGAGTAGCTCCATTTTAGCTAATCAGCATCATTTATTTATTCCTCAAAAGGCAGGATGTATCCACACAATGATAGAGCTGTGGATAATTTCTTATGTGTTCAATCTCAGCTCAAAAATTGTTTACATCCAGAATTCTTTTTGCAGAAATGAGCAGCACTATCCCTGATTAGCAGCACTAATGAAAGCAGGAATAAACCAGCCTTTTATATGCTTACTAATTAAAGGCATATGGCCTTGAACCAGCTAGTCCTATTTTCAGGTTACTAATCTCATTATGTACTGTTATTTCCAGTGACTCAAAAATACAAGTGGGGAGAAAGGGAGATAAAAAAACACTTCAGGAGTACATTATGAATTTCAGACTTCTTGAGAAATGTTAGGATTACATAGTACTGATGCTTGTTGAACCTAACAGGAGCTCTTCCATGACCTTCATTTGGCAGTGAATCAGGGTTTCTATTATTTTGACTGTATGACCACTTTGAAACAGGATTAGAAAAAGCATCAACCATCTGTTTTTCAGGGATACACAAAGAACTAGGCTGGCTCTGAAGGATATGCTTGGAAAGTGTCTCTTGATTCCTGTGGTTGGAAGATAAAAAAAAGGAAATTGGAAGGTTGCGGCATTCCATTAAAACTGATATATTGGCATACAGAATGATGAGGAAAAGATTTACCTAAAATACTTGTTATTTTTGACCCCCACAGCGCTTTTGGACTAATCTATTTAGATAAAAACAAAGTTAATGTTAAACAACTGTAATTCAGATGCTTCTGATAAGAAGGATAAAGAGTAGTGACATTTAGAAAACCCTTGATTTATGCTGTTTTAATACCATAAAATTATCTTAGTCACTTGCATGAGTAGAAAAAGAAACATGATTAAAAGAGTCTGTGAATCATAGAAATTTCAAGTGTTGAATCTGTTTGGTAGCAAGTTACAGTAACACTTTCTGTAACTAAGTGTTTGGAAATTGTTTTGCTGTGAAAACTGTCACTGATCAGTATCACAGTAAGGATAATTATATACCAGTGATAGTCTCTTTCTGTGATTAATATATTTTTGTTTATGTGGCTCAAGAAGAGGATGTTTATTTGCCATCAAGGTATTTTGAACACAAGTAAAAAATAAAACTATAATAGCAATTTAAATGTATGATTGATGACGTGCCATTTACCTTGAAAAAATCCACTATAGTCATTGCCCATTTATGAACCAGTGAATGAAAAATTCCAACCATCTGTGTTCCTCTGATAATCTTCATTGAAATCACTTGAACAGCCTCTTCTGTCCCTCACTCAGCCCAGGGTTCATAGTTTGTTAGCCTTTAAGGACCTGAGCTTGCTGCTAATGTCTGCTACTAATTCACTTATTTGGCAAGAATGAGCAAACTCCTGAGCTTGTCAAAGGTGCAATATCTAGTCCTTTGCTCGATGTCCATACCAAGTAATACCATTGTCCATACCATTGTATCCTACCCATGTAAGAAAATTAAAAATGCCGTATTTTCACAGTAAATATGTTCTGAAATAACTATGGTATATTTAGAATGGAAGTCTGTCTCATCTGAGGACAAAAGCAAAACACTCCAAATCTTTGAAAAACTGTAGTATAGAGGATTCATTTATCACAACACTTGATGATGATCTCCAAGTGAGTAACTACAGCACCAATTATCTAGTAGCTGTGAAAAAATATTTTCCAAGCTAACCCACACTGTGCATACATGTTTCTGGCTCAGAAACAGCAGAGGTGAAAATGATTTTAAACACAGGAATGCTGCAGGTGGGGAGGCTGTGAGTAGGGTATGAATCCCTGAAGTGTTACAGATGAATCAAGGTTCGCTAAACATGAACCTTCCTACTTACTGCTTCAGCTTTGTGCTTTCTTCAGAGCACATCAGAAGTGAAAGTCTTGAGATGACCAAAAGAATAGAAAAACTGATTAATGCCTTCAACTATGACTCAATTTTTGCGGTCGAATGTGTGGGGGGCTGGTGAGGGGGGAAGTTCTGCAAAACACTCTTAATGTTTCTCAGAATTTATTTTACTAGCCTGGAGATTGTGGTCTAAACAAAAACTGAAGAGACTGATATTTTGGGGTTTGTCTCTTTTAAGGTGAAGCATGAATATAATAGCAAAAGCTATGAAATATTTTACAGAAAAATACCCCACACATGAATGTGAGTATTCACAACTTGTTGCCAAGCCTAATCTTGTCATGATATGATCTTGCCCATCTCCAAAGTGTACAGTTAGGAGGGACATATTTTGACTTATCCTTCTTATTCAGTAACTCTTTACCCTTTTAAATTGGAAGCTTCTACAAATAAGTGCTGCCAGGTCTGATACCTACCTTGAAGTTTGGCAGAGTGCAGACAGGGAAGGAGACAAGAACTATCTTTAGTGTTAGAAGAAACGTGAAGTACATAGGAAAAATTATTCTTTCTGACGCTTTAAAATCTTCTCTCCCTCCTGCAACTACTGCTGTGCTTGCAAAAACATCATGGTCTTGTTGCAAGGCTTTGCTTTCCTTAACCCTCTTATGCCTTGGAGGCTGTGACCCACAGCCTTTTTCCTACTGCAATGTGGGGAAATGGCAGGGGGAAAAATTAGAGAGAACTGGGAAGTTTTATCCTATTCCAACATTTGTCCAGAAGACAAGTGTGGAAATTACAGGGTGAAGTGCAAGGAATTGCTACTCCCTGGAAGGGTTGCAGTCAGCCTGTGTGACTTCCCCCAATCAATATATCCTAAGGAGGACTAGGGGTGGAGAGGAGTGGAGACACCACAGCCAGGCTCTGATGAAATCAGACCCCCAGGTACTCACCTGCAGAGGCCCAGAAGGGTGTGTCTCACACTGTTGGTGTGTCCCCCTGAGAAAGTCAGATGAACAATCCTCCAATCCAGCAGGACCACTCAGTGGAGGGTTCCCACAATGGGACACTGGCAGACTAGTCAGGCACAAGCATCTCGGCTTTTTTTAGGGTGCTGACAGACTAATCACACACAAAGGGTTTGAGAAAGTCTCCCCTTTCATGTGGCACTGTAGGATCTAGCCCACAAAGATGCTGTATTACAGTTTACTTGAGGTCCAGTTCTCCAGACTTAGCAATCTTAATAGTGTTTCCTTCTTTTTCTTCCTCCCAACTTTCTTCTTTTCCATCTCCTCAGAATGAGCTCTTTCTGTGCCTTCATATTTGTTCTCCAAGCCTTTGGAATCTCTCTTTTAATCCTCTTATAAAAAAAAAATATATTTTTTTTTTCTTTTTTTTTCCAAGGGAATCCTGGCACCCTTACAGCAAACCTCCCTGACCTAAAACTTTTGGCTTAAGCCTAAAACATTAGTGGGATTTCACAGGTCCTGAGGCTATGTAATGCTGCAGCTGTGACAATGACTTTGAGTGCAGCAAGGGAAAAACAACAATTTGGATACAGTTTAGGCAGACTGTGAAGAGCACACACTGGTGTCTGAACCTCTCTGAAGTTCCGGAACATATTATTTTATGATACTGGGGCCTTTTTCTACATGGCAGAGTAAATGTATAATACTCCATAAGGTGATGCATAGCCAGAACAGAAATCTCGGTTTTACATCCTCCCATGGCAGACATGTAATGTTGGCAGTACCGGCTGTTCTGCACATTGATGGGGCACTAAAAGGTGAGAAAATGTTGAACCTTTCCTCAGAGCCACTGCTCTGTTGGGTTCATCCCTACATTTTTCTCCCTGATTTCTGGGAATAGAAAGGAAGGCAAGCTTCTGCAAAACTCCAACACTAAATTGTCTGCACTGCACTAAAATGCCATACAGCGTGCCAGCAGAATGGCACAAGTTTGGATGTTGTTTTGGGAAGCAAAGTTTTAATTTTCAGAATTTCTTCTGGTAGTATAGGCTTGTCGGCAAGACTACCAAAGCTGTTGAAATACAGCATTTTAAATTGTTCAGTACCTCAAAAGGATGGATGAGGCTGGGTGATGGATCAGTTCAACCCTATCCATGTACACATGCCTGAGGAATAATGAGGAAATGTGAGCCATTTGCTCCTCAGGTACCACTGTGTCTGAGGCAGGGCAGGAGCAGCTCTGCCAGCAACTCTGAAGCCTGTAGTCAAAAACAACCAACAAGTGTAGAACATGGCCTTCATTTCCCAGGAAAAGCTTGTAGACCAATGAAAGAAGAGCTGCCTTTGGACTCAACCCAGGCTATGGGCAAGATTGAAAAGGTTGAGGTGGATAAAATACTCACCCTGTGAATTTATTTGCCCAGTTATTTCTGCTCCCTTTCTCATGTCTACATGTCATTGGAGTTATTAAATTACAATTTCAAGACTGCCAGCAAATGATTTATAGGAGGACAGTACTAGCGCCATGTGAAAGAAATCAGTATTTTTCATTTTTGTATATATGTGATTGTGTCTAAGTTCTCAAAAAACATAATTGAAACTTTATTTAAAAGTAGCATGGATAGCACACTAGTTATGTGCTCAGAGATGTGCTCAGAGATATTTGCTTACCATGAAGTAATGCATGTTTAGATTATATGGTGTTTTCTGGGGGGACACTGCTGTTTGATGTTGCTCCCAGAACACCTGTGCTGGTTCTGGCAGCATGGATGACTGCTTGTCCTTTAAGTGCAGGCAAGCTCTTCTGTATTTCAATACACCTGTTTATAGTACTATCTTTAGGAAAACAGGAGACAAAGGAGATGACTAGAAGTTCATGCACATTTACAGGTAGTAATATCAGAGGCAATCTTAAGCTGCTAATATTCTTTAAGCCAGTAAAACCCTTTTACAGTCAAAACAGACTTCAAATGGCACTGTGGAGTTGGGAAGTACTTGACCTCATCAAAGTCATCCACCATATGCCTCAGCTTGGGGGCAATAAGTTTTTAAAGAACTTTCTATATCTCAAGATTTTTATTTCTTTCATTTTTTTTAAGGGCTTAACTGCATGTCTCAGGAATTCATGCCGTAAATCCATGGTCTCTTCTTTGGTTTCTGACCCATGATGTTAGAAAATCAAAGTTAATTTTCAAGTGGTGATGCAGAAAGGAGTGACCGTGGTGGAAGGAGAAGAAACCAGTCTTCCTACTGTGGGCCCAGTGGCATCCTGGCTTGTATCATAAATAATGTGACCTGAAGGACCAGAACAGTGATTGTCCCACTGTAGTCATCACTGATAAGGTCACACATTGTGTCCTGGTCTCCTCAATACAGGAAGGGTATTGAAATGCTGGAGTGAATCCAGAAAAGGGCAATGGAGTTGTTTAAAGTCTAGAGAAAAAGTCCTATATGAGGAGCAGCTGAGGGATATGGGGTTTTTTAGCCTTGAGAAAAGGAGGCTCAGGGGAAACTTTATCATTCTGCGCAACCACCTGATAGGGGGCTGTAGCCAGGTGGGTGTTGGCCTTTTCTCCCTGGCAACCAGGGACAGGATGAGAGGAGACAGCTTTAACTATGCATGGGAAGGTTCAGGTTGGACATCAGGAGGAATGTCTTCATGGAAAGGATGGTTAAACATTGGAATGGACTTCCAGGGAGTCAGCATCCCTGGAAGTGTTCAAAAAATGACTGTAGGTGGCACTTGGTCCCATGGTCTAACTGCTGGGTTGGAGATCAGCCAAAGGTTGGACTCAGTGACCTCAGAGGTCTTTTCTAACCTAAATGGTTCTGTGATTCTGTGAAAACAAAGGACAAGTTTGATCTATAGGGAACTTGCTGTTACACCTCCTCACTTAGGCACTAGCAAAATCCTCACTGGTTTATCAGACAGATTTGTTGCTGTTTCACTTCAGGGATCCAAGCTTGAGTCTTAGGTAAGCTCATGTTCAGTGTGTGCAAACTGGGGGCACTCCTGTAATTGCTTATGCTGGCACAGCTGTTTGGTCCCCAGCTGGCAGACACTGTCATCCTGACCCAGGGCATCACACTGTGTCATGGAGATTCAAAGGGCTTAAATTTCAATGCAGAAAATGAGTTGTGATAGAAATGAGAAGCCTGTTGGTTTATAACAGACAGCTTCCACTGTGCTCATTATTCAGGTTTGGGATCACTTGCATCCATGCACACTGACAAGCTGCCTCAGCATGGGTTGGCTTTTTTAAAGGCTCCCCATTGCCAGCAGCTCTAAATCTTTATCTCACACAGGAACAGATGGAAATCATTCTCACATCTGAGCAGAAAAAATCTCAAAATGGACGGGGCACAGTGGCTGACATTTGGCTGGCTATTGTTTGTTTTCTTTGCTGGTTGTTTTCCAAGGCAAAATACATATTGTCAGGCATCTGGACACAGTGGGCACAAACCTACTATGGAAAAAAAAATCAATCAAAACACCTGGTATAATGGTAGATTCTTCCAGTAAGAATAATTGCATGCTGTTAGCACTCTTGAACAATACAGGTAAACCAGAAACAATGACCTCTGGAAAATTTATGACTATTCACCATTTCAGGAGTTCAGTAGGAAAATATATCCTGGGTATGTACCTATAACTTGCCAGATTTTAAATTTGCCATTGAATTAAAAAAAAAAAAAAGAGCAGATGAAACTGAGGAGTGGATTCCAATATTGCTGAAATTGCCTTCAAAATACATTGTCTCTAAGAGAAACCTTGCCAATCCTACCGTATTCTGCTTTCATGCAGAGCGAGAGATACCTAATTTATTTGTTCAGTGACAATGCTTTTTAAGGGCTCACATCTCAAAGTAACTAGATTATTTAATAAGTATAAAACAAACTGTTAGATTTGGGTGAAAACTGGAAAGATTTGAGTAGAAGCAAACATACAAGGGATGAAGGCCTCATGGTCATGGTTTGTGGAAATAACTTTACTAAGGGAACAAAAAGAGGTTATGTTTCAGAACATTATTGGATAAAATAACACCTGCTCCAAGAAAGTTGTGTTGAGTAGGCAGCAGAAAGATAGGTAGTTAGTTTTCTAGCTTTGAGTTTTGTTATAGACTTGCTTTGAACTATGCATGATCTAATTCAGAGATCAACAGTATCCTCTGAATAGTTCATATAGACGCTAAAGTATTACATAATCTATCAAATTATTCAATTAATGTGAAGTCTCCTTTAGAAATCCTAGCAGATGTTCATAAAGTTGTAAAGTTTTATTTATACAAGAAACATCTGCCAAAGAAAAATATTGAGTTATATCAAAGTCTGAGGAGACTTAGGTTAACATCCACTGAGATAGGTTGTCTTAAACCCTAGTGTTTTATTCAAAGACTCCCACTGATTGCAATGGTTTTGAATTGAAACAGAACTATAAAGGAAAAGATTTGGCTGACAAGGAAAATATCTATAAATAATAATAAAAAAATAAAAGAAGAATTAGTATGATACTTAAAACTAGTTCTAATCTTATTTAGAGATGTCTATGTTCAGGTGCATTGGTTCAGATAAAGAAAGAGTAATTCTATTATTCATGCACAAAGTCTGAGGATAAACTTCTAATTTCCATCACCTTGAAAGCTGTCTCTTGTAATATATGTTTTTATCTGTATAAGAATGAAGTTTGAGGACTTCACAGTTCTGATATACTGACAATAAGCTAGAAAATTTTCCCTTTAAATTTGTTCAGTCTTAACAGTGTTTCTCAGCTGCTGGTAGTGCACTGGGTGACAGTGATTGGGATGTGGGAGGCTGGCACACTCACACTTTCAGGGAAGATCGACTCCTGCAGAAGACCCCTCCTCACCCCTCCGTTCTGAGGGGACTTCACACAGTGGGAAGCAGCACCCACCCTGGTTGTACCTCATTCTGCTGTTGAAGCCTAGTCATCCTCACTTGAAGCAAGATACTCATGCAAGGTATTCAGGTGAATTTCCAAGTGTTTCACTTTGCAACAGGGCTAAACAGAGACATATAGCAGTGCTATTTTTTTGTTTTGTTTTTGTGGTTTGTTTGTTTGTTTTTGTTTTTGTTTTTTTTTTTTTTGTTATGTGTATAGTTGGTTTTTTTTCCTGGCAGGGAAATATATGACAATGAAAACTGAAAGACAATGGTTGAAACTTGCATCTTCTCTTTCAATGGAAGATCCTCCACTGCTTCTTTCTGGATATTTCAGGCTCTGAAATGTGACTCTAAGTGCCAGGGGAAGAAAAAAAAAAAAGTAATAGGACTTCTCAGAAGTGTAATTAGCACAGCCAGATCTTTGCTTATTAGCTGTTTCCATTCTGTTAAAAATGGTAAAATGTTCCTTTGAATGTCCCACATGCCGGCCATTTGGCGTCTATAAATTAGTGAAATGCATCTATTATATAACAATTGTAAATCATCAGTGATAACTGTGTCATCTAGGGCAACAGAAAAAATATGTACTTGATGTTTTATTCAGCAGGAGGTTATTATAATGACACCTTAGTGCACAGTGAATGTAGTTCTCTCTCTCTACATAAAACTTTTATTAATTGCATTAATTAGTATATTTTTATTTTTAAAACATAAAAAGCTTCACATTCCGAGCCCTGAATACTTGCATATAATTTAAACTTATCATAAAATGTCATGATAGTCTGTCTACTCATTTAGCTTCAATTACATAGAAATATGCATAACCACATGCAATAAAATAGACCCATTTCAGACCAGTCATAATGAACCTTCTTATCTATCGTTATGCTCTTCCCTAAGTACCAGAAAGAATGTTCTAGGAAATTAGTAACTACTAATAATACCAGGAGCAGACTGAGAAAGAGGGAAGTTGTGAGTCTCTTAACATCAGCGTCAAGTCATGCACTGATTTTCCTGGAATTGGGATTTTAGCTTTCGGTGAATGATGTATTCAACAACAACTTTTATAAGCTGTTGACATCATCTGTAATTTAGGACCTTCAAATTTCATGAGATACTATTTTAAAGATTTATGTTTGTGTAAGTTATTATCAAGTTTTCTAGGTAATTATTTTTAAGTCCTTTGCATATATTACTAGTATCATAAAAACAGAACCCGTGTATTCTGTTGGGGTAAATGAGTGAATGATGATTTCAGTGGATTTTTGAAAATTTATGGTGAAAATAAGGATTGATCTTCAGTGGCAAAGGTAATCAAATTTTGACATGTTAAAAAAAGCTGAGGGGTGTGTGTATATATAAATTATATGTATCATTTTTATATAAGCACAAATAATACAGGTCTTACATTTTATATATATAAAATAATCCAGCATCAGTCAGCCCTTTCACTTTTGAAATCTTAATGGCTGCATCTTCTGGCTTTAGCAAGATCTAAATATATGCAAGTATGCTTTTGATTTAATATAAAAAAAATTTGAATAGTTGAAAATAACAGTAATTATTGGTGCTTTTCAGTAAATATACATGACCATAACCATACTGAATTACCTACTAATTAGTTTTTGTCTGTTTTTTTTTTTTTTTGTCTTTTTTTTTCCTTTCATTTACAATGCAAGCAAAATAGTAATGAAACAGCTCTTTTTTGGCCAGAGTTCTCAAAGAATTAAACTTAGATATTTTCCACAAGTTAATGGTAATAACAAAAGTCCAAGTCTGCTGCAGTTATGCACAGCATAAGATCCCCTTATTTTGCTGAGGATTGAAATGATTAATGAAAGCATTACATCTCCAGAGAGTGGCCCTCAGCAAACTTACCACTAAATGTATCCATTAAAAGCTGGCATACAATATGCAGAGAAGACTTAAAGAATTATACCGGAAAGTTGTCTGGGATTTCAGTGCTTCCCAGAGGGTAATTTTTTGATGGCATTAACGATCTCCTGTAGAGAAATCTGTGTCTAATCATTCTCCACCCCTGCATGACTCTGTGCAGTATGGCATCCTGCAGTATATATTTTGCTGCATATGTACTCTAGGGTATTCAATGGCAAATTACTTGAGCGGGTTATTTACTTTTGCAAGAAGTTATGACTATTTCTGCACTTCAGCTCCCGATGAAAGATAGACTTTATTTTCCAAAGTTTTAACACTGAGGTTATCCTCTGCTTGGTAGGCTAAAATTTACCACCCTAAAATCACTGTAGATATGCTTTCTTGTACCATGGTGAGTGTTTCTTACCCTTCATACTAGAAAATCATGATCAGAGAAATTAGTTTGAAGTAGTGGTCTAAAGCTGGAAAATGCAAGAGAGAAGAAAATTGTGGAGTCATCAATCCAAGTCATTGTCAAATGGCAGACTTGCTGTTCTTACTGCTGTCTGGCAGGGCAAAGTGTGTAGCAACTGGGCATAAAAATGAAGAGTAATGCTCTCCTTCTTTCCTTCAAATCAAAGAGCAGGAAAAGCTCCAATCAGGAAAACTCTTGCCTTTCATCCACAGGCTGTGCTCAGCTGAGGGGAGCAGCCTAGGAAGGTGATCCCTGAAGCTGCCCTTATCAATTTAAAGAGTCATTCCTTAAGCCAACATTCAACATACGAAGATTTTGTACCACTAGGGAGGGTTTTCTGCACATCCAGGTTTCGTAAATGCACTTACAGCTTCCTACAGAAGCTTTCAGAAATTTTAAACTATTTCACTGGTTCCTTTTCTCCTGAGGAACAGATAGGAATAAGAAGCAGATGGCTTCAGTGACATTTTGGTTTGTTTCTTGTTTGGTAAAGTCAGAATATCTCTGTGTCCTCTGTTAAAGCTCCCCGATTTTGTAGGAAGCATTTGTTGAAGCCATGAATATTTCAAAGTGGAAAAAAGCTGCATTTGCTAGATTTTGCATACTGCTTTAAGAATAGAAAAGAAAACAATATTGTAACCACTTGCTACTGAAAACTCTCTCCAAAAATTTCCTATTTTTATTATTATATTAATGTAGTTTAAGCTGTGGTTCATCAGTGTTCTAAAACTTACTAAGAAAGTATGAATGCACTTAGAGACAACTCATACTTCACACTTTATAATAAAGTGATATTCAGAGAGTGTGCATGGGAGAGAATAAGGAAATAATTTTATTACCCCTGTCAACGTTTTTTACCTAATTTCATTAGAAAATTGATTAAAATTTATCAATGTGAACCAAGAATAAATATATTCCTCAAGTAGCTTTGCGCACAATGTTACTGCTGTGTATCAAATATAGAGAAGAGAATAACTCATTCTTCAGCTATACTAGTCTTCATTTAAATAGACTGGCCTTTGTGACGCGAGAGTAAATATTGCATCCCATTTCTGGCCAAATTAATTTTAGAATTTAACAGCCACAAAGAGAAATGGAAAAATAACAAAATGTTTATTTTCCCAGCTAAGAAATCAAGTAGTTTGTGTGTGAAGAAATAATCTTTTGTAGATATGTTACTGAGTCCTTAGTGCAATCATAAAAGCAGTCTGCTCCATGGCATTTTCAGCTGTACCTTGTTTAAGGTTTTATTCTATTAATGCCAAGCTAATCTAATTATAACTGAGCTACATTTTCTGGAAATCATTTAGTGTACCTATTCACAGCATCTATAACATTGACTTCAAACCCTTTTGTATAGTAATTTTTGTGTTGCAGTGGTGAGATGGGTAATTAGAGCCTGCTTTAGTAAGCATTGTGTCATACTATTTTCAATGGCATGAGAATGATACCTGGAGGTGTAATTGCCCTTATGTTTTTATGGATTCTTTTAAGATCAAACCTATCAATTATGAGACACAATGGCATTTAGACAATAAGAACAAGCATATACATCATGCAAAGTCAGGCAAAAGTAAATCTGAAATGGTTTCAACTTTCAGGAGGAAACTTTTAATGTTTATACTAATATATCATTTTAAAATAATTTTAAAAGCTCCATGGAGGAGGATCATGTGTTTTTCTGAGATTATTATGCAAACTACATTGTGTTTCTGAGCAACTATATCAGTTTGTATTACAGCTAGACTTGATTTCTCACTGTACAACTTGCAAAAACTTCACCTTCTGCCTTCGTAAATGTAGTCTAGCTTTAATATTATACCATACTATGCTAGCTATAATACTACACAATTAAAAGTTTATGTAAATCAATCTTTTTAAGAAGAATGAATTTATATGAAACTCAGGATGAAGATATTTGGCTGCAATAAGAACTTAATGAAGAAAAATTATATAGTCAAAATATTTCTGTTTTCATGGTAACATACACTGATTTTTGAAAATACATAGAAAAAAATAAAAATGTTCTACTCTTCCTGTTTTCTTGCTAAAAAGCTGTTCAGTGTTGTGCATATTCTTTCCTTTCTTCCCTTCCTGAATTGTTATGAGTAATAAGGATATTATCTTTACATAGTAAAATATTTTAAAACATGAATAAAGTATCTTCTAGAAGTTTGAATTTTTAAAATATAAATTAGCATCATTTCTTTCCAAAAAATATGAATGGTTGTGTCATTTTGGCTTATTTAGGTTTAAATTTTCTTTTTTTTCTGGTATATGAATGATTTCTATTTTCAGTCAAAAAACCCATGGTGTTTGTTTGTTTGTTTTTTAGGGTTTTTTGTTTGTTTGTTTGTTTTTTAAAATTTTATTTAGGTAACCTGACTTCCGGAAGGATTTACTTTAATGTTCCTGTATTCCTCTATTACTGGATTCATTCAAATTTTATTTTTAACATTTGATGTATGTTCCTTATTCAGGAACCACATATGAACCTGCAACATAAAGTATGCTTGTGTCATCATAAAAATATTTGATTAAAAGTATTCCATCCTGTTCATATTAAGCTGATGTAATTATTTTTTTGTCATAAATCCTTCTATTAAATTTATTTGAGGAGGTGCTTTCAAATTAAGCTGTTCTTAGCTATGAATTTCACCTGGAATACAGTACAGAGTAATTTTAGGATATAACAGCACTGTGAATATTTGCCAGCAGCTCTCCACATGGGGAGCAGACCAGTCTTACAGTTTGTAGAAGACAGAAAAACACAACTCTGCTTTTTGCAGTCTGCAGGCAGGTGTGAGAAGGGATCCTGTGGTTGTTCTAGCTAGTTCTGCATGGGGGCTGCTTTAGAAATAGGTGTCTCTATAACAGCCTCCATAAAAATTGCAGTGACCTATGAGGGTTTTTGGGGACCTGCAGTCCTGCAGTAAGACCAGACTAAGTCCAGTCCTCTGTTACACAGTGCACCCTTTAACCTGCTCTGCTCCACTCAAAGAAGGGAGGTAGTTTAAATCCTTACTTCCCCAGCAGTTTAGGTGAAAATGAATGCCTGATGCCATCTGTAGAACAAATATGAGTGAATGTTGCTCATGTGCTGCTCAGGTGTGTTTACCACCCTGAATCAATTTTGGTCTGTACAAAAAACATTACAAATAAAGCTATTTTCCATTGCAGTGGGAGAGACTCCCCTGAACAGATTTTAAGGGCAAAACTTCTGAAAGAGTGGTTTTAAATTTACATTTCAGCTTCTCTTGTAGGTTTATTCAGCTGTGAAAAATGGGTAGAACCTGCAAATGTAATGGAATGCCTATTAGTGGTAAGGCACAGGTGCTAGGATTATTTGAATGGTGATAAATTTACATTGCAAATGCGATAAATCTGGTGCGGTTCTAATGCTACTGTAATGACTATCAGCTGCATGCATGAGGACAGATAAAAGCTGTTAAATGCATACTTTTAGTGCATGGAAAATGTATTATCTCAGCAGTTTATGTACTGCTTGATATTCATTTATGAGGGCTTCTCTTCACACAGAAACTTCCATTTCTATAGAAATTTACTTTGCAATGTTTTATTTGTAAATTACTCTACTTGGTTGTTAAGGCTGAATACATACTCATTGCTTCTTGGTAATATGAACATGTATGGGAGTTGTACAGGGTACTTTTCAATTTCAAGTTACTTTTTGTCAGCTGTTTCTTTTCTGGCAGTTTCCTGCACTGCAGCAAAGTCATTGCTGACAAAGCACGACTCAACGATTCCAGTGAAAATCGGAATCTGAGAGATGGCTGATATCTGTAAATTCAATGGTGCATCTTCAGATAATTATTTTGGTTTACCTTTCATGTGTTGTGTTTAGCAATCAAGAGGTGAAGCAGATAAATGATTTCTAGTGTGCGTGAAAGTCTAGCCTGTGCAGTCTGCAGAGGTATGCTACTGCAGATTTTGAATGTCTCATAGGAAGTTTCCTATACTGCTGACTGAATGTTGGGTTCTTTAGTATATGTGGGATATTATCTTTTGATATTTGCCATGAAACTACCTGCCCAACTGTGTACAGAGGCAGCCATCTTTGCCCACAGAAGCATATAGTCTTAACAAGTATGTGCATGTGTGGGCAGTAATGAAGTGAGAAGCTCCGTAAGTTTTCTACCCCACTTTGCAGCTATGGAAACATCTCCTCACCAGAGAGTCAGGGCACAGATGCAGCAAAGCTGGAAGGATTGGGCAACAGTGGGGGTCCCACTGCATCCTCACATTGCTAGGCATGATCTCACTCTCCTTTGCCCCTCTGTCTTCTGAGCTACCACTGGCCTCCCATGGGCAGCAGATCACTTGTGAGCCTTAGATGTTTGTCTGTCTGGAAGTGTCTTGGACAATGGGAAGCAGGAAGACTTGGAGGAAGGTCTTCTCTGGGAAGTGGACACTCACCCTATCTGTCTGGCTGAGAGTTTTGAGCCCAGACAAATTACTGGTTCATGTGACTTTCCTGGTCTATCCTTGTCACATGTGCATTCATTATTGCTATCTGTAACCTTGCGTCTCTTGTTTACCCCAAAATATCTTATTCCTGTGTCTGGATATTACTGATCCCTCTAGGCCTTACAGAAAGGTGTGGCTGCTCAGCCTCTCTGGCTCTGTGTCCCCCCCTTCTTCCCCACTTAAGCAATAACCTCTAGTGGTGAACATGATGGCTGTATCCAGCTTACTCTGGATTTTGGGAGATGCATGGCAACACAGAAGTGAAGGGCTGTCTGGAGAGGAGACATAGATGTCTTGCCAGTACATCAATATTATTGTAAATCAATCATCTTACTTCATAAATTGTAACCAATATGCCTGCAACTTGTGGTGGGGTTTTCTTTTTTGTGTGTTTGTTTTTGTTTGTTTTTAGTTTGTTTTTCTCTGTGGATTTTCTTTTTGCCCTCTTAGCCCCAGTGCATAGAAACAAGGATTCAGGAAGTCTGGAAAGGACTCTGGTGGCTGACTGGTCCAGTGTCCTGCTTGTATCACTGGTAACTTCTAAGTTGGATGTGTTGTCTCTGTTTGCATCTTGAAATGCAGCTTTGTAGTTCAAAACTGCTGTCCTTAAACCTCCTTAAATCCTCCTCAAAATCCAGTTTGTGGAAGGACTATGGGGGGGAGATGAAAGAAATTACTACTTCCTTCTGCAGGATTGGCTTGCTTGGCATCATTAGGAAAATTAGAGGTTATGGCTTTTCCCCTCCATGGAAAGAGGTGGTAAAGACATGGTACTCCAATGACAGAACTTACAGTGAAACACCGAATGCTATGGCAAATTATTTGCTTGATGGCTGCATTTTATCACTTCAAAGTAAATGAAATCAGTGGTTTGAAATGCCTATAAAGTAATGTGTTTCCCTGTGTAGGGAATATGAAACAGCAAAAGGCAACACAGTTACCAAGCCTTTTATAGCCTTGAAATATTGAAAGAAACTAATGTTTTGAGTATAGAAGTTATCCTTAGTTCTAAATTTCTTTTTTATATTGAAATTGTAATTCAGTGTATTCACCCAGGCCACATTTCTACAAAGAGTAAAATAGCACTGAATGGTTATTCTAATGTTGTTCAATGTTTACTAAGTCTATTTAAAACTGATGTTATTTTTTGATAGCCTTGCTTTCGTAAACCCGTTAGGTTCGGACAAATTAATTTCAGTAAAGTAGACAGTAATATCTTAGTTGACACTATTGTAAGGATTTTACAGGCAAGGTTAATTATAAATATGAGCCTATAGCTGCTGTGTTCCACCCCCCCCATCTTTACCATGCTTTAAAATAACAGGCATTATAGTACTCCAGAGCAATCTTACTATTTTACTACTCTCAGAGACTTCCCATAATATGCTACACAATATGAGCCTCAAATTTCCTTTATAAATATTATATAATTAGGTCTAGAGTCTTAGTGACTCTAGTATTTCCCCAATAGTAAAAACTGTGTTGTACATGAGAACACTCTATTTGACAAAAAACTGTGCTTTATATCTGGGAAAAATAAGATGGCACTATACACTTAAAACATTATAAAGAACAGAATAACAAATTTCTAGAACAGTGTGGTTAATGGGAGCTTTATCATCATTACAAAAAAAATTATTTAAAGATGATATTTTTAAAAAACCAATCATATTTTAGGAAATACTAAAGAAGAGTCGTGACAATACTTCAGCCACTGAAAAGTTCTCATTTGAAAGCAGCCCTTTTCTTGCCAGCTGCTCATGGCAAGCATGAGCTTATAATCTACTTCTGAGGTGTGGAAGTACTCTCATGTTCCCCCTTGTACTGATTTACTCATGTGTGAACCCCGATTTGTACACTGAGCCCAATTTTAAACCAAAGAGTGCTGACTATACAGTGAACACAGTGATTTAAAGCCACTCTTTCAGTTGTTAAAAATCAGACTCCTGAAGTGCTACTGGGAAGGGATGGGTTAAGCTCTTTCCCATTGAGATACCACAGATTAATGCAATTGGCTTTTGGTCAGAGCTTGGTGAACACAGAGGATGCTGAGCATTAGTCAGTGCAAAGGAAGTTAAAAAAGTATTTGTGTTGTAGCCATAAATCTAGTGCAAATAAAATTTAACAAGTAGGCAGATCAACTCAACCTAATGTTCCTGCATGGATCCAAAAGGAATGAAGAAAATATAGATAGCTGGAATATCGTTGCATCAGATTAAAATATTCATATTCTCTGCTCCAAAGACTATATAGTTTTTCTTTACATTTTAAACATTTTCCTCTCTGGAAAAAAAAAAAAAAAAGCAACATAATAATTATTCACACTTCAACACTTTTTTCTCAATAAGGCCAGATATATTTCTTGACACTCTGTTAAAATTAATTAAAAGAAATCAAAAATATCTTAATTAGCTGTGTGAAGTTTTGCTCATTATTAGAAAGTCATCTAGGTCCATTACATACTGCTTTTTAAATCACATATTTACCTCGACTAGGGAGTCCAGGTCATATTTCTTTTATTACAAGCATAACAATTTTTGTCTTAATGTGAATGTGCCTGACTTTGTTTAAAAGAATATATATTAAATCAAGGCAAACAATTACCTTTTTCATAAAAAGTAGAATTAGAAGTGAATATATCACTAAAAGAAGTCTAGCAGCATTTTGAACACGGGAAAGAGTTTATTCTCTGAGTTTTATTTTACTTATTTTTAGTTTCAGTATCTTTTCAAAGCAAGTTCATAAACAATGCCTTGAACAAGGATCAGAGTTCAGGATTGCTTTATCTGCCAAAGGTACACTGAATACAGAAGCTTAAATTCCATCTTTCTTATTCTTTTCTTTGACTAATAAATTCTTGCTAAGCAATGACATTGCCCTGACAGGAAGGACAGGTTGGGTCTCTCCTCAAGTATAGTCTAGTCTGGTAGAGTTGGAGCAGTTGGTGAGACAGAGTGATTTCTACGACCACATTCAGTTTTTCTTGTTTGTGGCAAAGAAATTAAGGCCACTCTTGAAATTCTGTGTAGAAGTGACCTTGTGCTAAAAATATAAAATTATAAAGTAAAATTCAAATGCTGAGATTGCTTAATCAGCAGTCTTCTGGTTTGAATAACTATCTGGTTTTCCTTTGGAAACAAAAAGGCATAAATATCGGATTTGCATCATCTTCTTATTTCCTATGTTGGTAGCTTTACTTATGTCTGTGAGTAGAGTTGTTTGGATTTTTTTTCCCCTTTTTTTAATGACAGCTCAGATTCTTAAACCCAAGATGCACTCAAATCAAAATCAAAACTCTCAAATCGCAGTCTGAACCTGACCAAGTATGACTCTAATTTTTAAATAGGAAAACTTGACAAAGAAGAATTAATGAAAACCTTTATTTGCATATAAATACCATCTGTCACATAAAATTCACAGTACGGTATTTTGGGTACGATATCATTAGTTCTTCAGGAAGCACTGAACAGTAGGCAAAGGGGAGTTGAGAAAGAAGGTTGTAATGAAGAGTTTTTGGGTGGCATGATTTAACTCACCTCATTTTCATTAATATCTACACCCATAGTAGATTTGTCCTTATTTATTTACAGTTGAGAATACCAAATTGCATAAAAAGTCGTTGATTTTCTTTTAACCTGGAAACTGTGTGGAGTGAATTCTGCTCTTTCTGTTCTGACTGCATAGCTTGTTCAGTCTGTGTCTGGGATCCCTATGTAGTACTGCAGTAAAAGCAAATAATCATTGTAAGAATGACTAAATTATTATTTCCTGTAAAAGATTTTTAGCAGAAAAAAAGTCTCTGTAGGTAGTTTAAATCATCTAATTGTCTGAAAAGGGGGTTAAGAAGTGCAAAAATAATAGATGTTACAAGAATAGAGGATAGAAGTGTTCATGGCATTACCATCCATATTGAGAGAATGAATACGAAGTGCTCATCTTATTATTTCAAAGTTAATTTCATATAGCATAAACCAAAATAAACATATAGCTCTAGCTGGCATTAGGGATGGCTCACTTGAAACTCTGTGCAGTGTTTAGCACTCTGCTAACTCTGTGCAGTGTATGAAAGTGCTATTGCATCTAGGGAAGGAAAATACAGTGGAGAATAAAATTCTTGTGGAAGGTGGAATCATGTAAACTAAAACCTGGATGAAGTGAAAAATTTTGAAATTTTGTTTAGGTCAGAGGAACGAATGCCAGAGAAAGTAGATGGCAGAAATAATTAGTAGCTGTTGCAGAAAGGGAATTCACACCCTTTGTGTAGGAGACAAAAAAAAATTAAATTATAATGCATATAAAATTATTTTAAAATAAATCATTGCATACAATGTATAATCAGCCCCAGGAACTTGGTTTTATAATGTCTACTGGTAAGAAGGTAGAGCTAGAATTGGCAAAATATTTTCACAGAGATAAGAACAACTGGTATTCATACTACTGGTGGAAATAGTTAAGAGAATAGAAACGTTTTTGCTTTTGAACAGAGAGGAACACTAGGTAATGTGTTTAGGAAGTTTCCTCATGCACAGTTTATCCCACTCTGCATTCTTGAGTGGTTTGCTGTAAGCTGGAAAACATGAGAAACATGATTGTTACTGAAGAGGGGCTGCTGCATCTCATATCAACCACAATCCTTTTCGGATGATAACATCTCTAAAACATTTTCAGGTTTAAGAATAGCTGGGGCTCTTAATCTTGAAAATCTTAAAGCGCAAGAATACAATAGATTGAAAATTGAGTGTCAAGATGACTATTAGAATAACTATTGTTAGTGGTTATACTATTTTTTGTATTTAGTTCAGTTGAAATCTAGCAGTTTTACACAATACCATTGCCACCTCAAAATTCAGGGAGTTTGTCCCAGGACCCATGTTTGAATTTATGAATATACAGTAGGTTTTGGTTTTAGCTGGTAATGTGAGATATAACAAAGCTGCATGACACATGGATCAGGGAGAGAAATGCACAAATCAAGTTACTTAAAAATTAGAGAATTTTATTAAATAGCGACAAGCTTGTTTATAGTTGAGTTGGACAAAATCCCTCACTCGAGTAACCTGGATTGCAAATTCAGTAGAGAAATGTGACCATGTCACTGTGTCCTCTGTTACACCCTCTGGAGGGTGATTTCAGCTGAACTGGATAATGGAATTTGAGATAATTTTGAAAGCAGATAGTCCTCCTTAGAGCACTGGGAACCACTGGTTTTTCCATGTCTTCTCTATATAGATATTTTTTACATGGGCTTGCTTTCCAGAGTCTTACTTGGTGCAAGACTAAAAACAAAACACGACTTTTTTATAAGATGCTTGCTGAAATAATGAAAGTGAATTCTGCTTCTGCTCCACAGTCATCCTTACTGACAATTTAATCTCTTACTATCTTGACTTTGATGAACACAAATTCTATTTCTAATCTGTTAATCACTTTACCTGCCTGAAAGATAAAACTATCGGGATAGGAATTGCCTATTCACAGATGTACACTCCAAGTCCTTCCAGAATGGGTCCATGCTGCAGCTAGATCCTGGATGCTATAATTAAATGAGTGGTGGTAGGTATTAAAGTAAAACACATTTAAAGTATTTTATGGTTGTATTTTCCTGTTCTTTTTTCAAGATAAAAAAAAATGATTTTGGGGATGAGACAAAGGATTTCGAATTCTAACAGTATGGAAAACTGTGCACTCCAGATTCTTAAACTGCCGAAAATGTTATTCCTGATGCAGTTTTACTAAAGAGAGAAAAAATCCCAAACATCAGAAATGCAATCCTATTTGCTCCCAAGTATTTGCAAGGAAGAATTTGTCTGTGAAATGATGGCAAAACCATTGTGCTTGTATAGCCAGTGCAGTATTCTTTGCATAGTCAGTTGTTATGCTCTGATGTCAGCCATTTAGAGTGTGCATGTTTGCTACTGCCCGCCCACAATGACACTAGAATCTGTACTGAAAAACAGAAAAGCCATTAGAAAGCTATGTGTTTTCCAGCTGGGGTATGAATCATACTTTCAGGACCTTTGTTTCTACACAGTTTAAAACCCAGCTGTAAAAGGAAAATCAGAAACCATAATATGAGCCTTTAGCTCCTAGATCTTGTGAATTTCAGGTTCCGGGCAGATTCTTGCATCAATATGATGATTACCAGCATTTAGCTGTAGATGGGTCGTTTATCACTTGCTTCAGTCTCTGCTTTCAAATTCATGAATCAGAATGTGCAGTGTTCCTAGCTGAACTTCTGTGCTTCTGTACTTCACAGCAATTAACATCCTTGACATTGTATCTCAAGATAAGATGCTAATCTCACAAGACTGGTAGGAAGTGAAATGTAATCTGTCATATTTAAGTCAGCTCTTTAATAATAACCCATTCTAATAAGGACAAAGTAAGTCCATTTCTTTCTAGTTCCTAACCTCATGTCTTTGTAATTTACATCATAATTGGCATGTTATCAACAATATCACCTGAGTATCTCTGGACTTCACAGGCTTTTGGAGAGCTAATTAGCTAGAGATAACAACTTCAAGTCGGTTTGGAAGAATGGGATGCAGCTGCAGTATACATACATTTTTGATGTGCAGCATGTTCTCTTTTTAGTCAGGATTTTTATGTGAGACATTTGTGGATTGACAGTGAAAAGGAAAGTCTGTAGAAGTCTGCAAGATTTTCATCAGCATAGCCTAGCACAGTATTCATGCTTTGTGCTAAAACTTGTGTTGTTGGTTGAATGGGCTTGCTATTTTTCACATGGTGTTTGTGTTTGTCCTTTGCTCTCTCAAAATGAGCAGATAAGATAGCACTCTATGCATATCATGCACTCTATGCATAATATCATGAATGTCAAACACCAGTATTTCTGTGGCTTACCCATCAAAACCTTCCCATCTAGAAGACCTTTCATAGTGTATCTTATCTGTAGACAGTTCTTTTGCTAACAATATTTAGTTGCATCTTTAGTTCCAATGAGTGGTAACTGCAGGAGCAAGAAGGCTTCAAAAAACATCAGCTGTGGAAAATTAAAGAAAAAAACAAAACCACAAACAAACAAAAAAACAACTCAAGTATCCGTTCAGTATTTTTCTACATTTTGTTTTTATTTGCTTTAAACTGTTGAAAGAAGTTAATGACTCCAGGAGATCCTGAGCTTTCCTACCTTCCATCTTTCACCAGCATGAAGAAAGTTAAAAGCAGCAAAGATAAAAAAATGGTGCTTGGTCTTGTAATAGTATCATAAAAATATTAAGAGACTTGGGGCAATATTTGTTTACAATAACTTCATTTATGTCTTTATTTGAGTCATTCTTCGCTTTAAAATCAGCATAATGAAGCTGACTTGAAGTAAGCAGTGCAAGTGCTGTGTGTATCCTAAAAAAAAATAGTTCAGTGACTCTAGCTTTAGCATTTTTCTCACTTCTTTCATGCTGTGTTTTTTCCATCAACACCAAAGAGATACTCAGAAGGAACTTTACATTTTGATGAGCTATCTAAGCTATTACCCAACCAGAAAAGTGAATGGACATGGGAAACTTCTTTTCCCTTTAAGTAAGCGTGAATCTCAGAAATGCTCTTGATATGTGACAACATTCAGTCAAAGGAGTGGCTGAAGTTGCTCATAAATTGGTGAGTAGAGCTGGCTTTATTTCATTTGTGAATGCAATGCTAAGCTGTCATTGTCTTTAGAAGATGAAAGCTAGCTAGAGGACGTGCTGGTGTTATCCTCTGTATGAACTGTTTGCAATAATATCTATTTGTTTTGGTGGCTATCTACTTCACTGAAAAAACTACTGAAAGGAAACAATTTTTAAAATGTTAGGGAAAAGTCACAGAAGAAATAAGAGGAAAAAAATATGACAATGATGTTTATTGGCTCAAATACATAGATTGACTTAAAAATTCCCTATCAAGTGTCCAAGGAAATCCATGTGTTTTTATCCCGTTTCTCAGTCTCTAGTAACAATTACTAAACTCTGTGCTAATCCTGTAGCAATTTTCCTTGAAATTTGTTTACTTTTTGTCAAAGAGCATAAGTTATCCTTTCAAAAAATCTACTTCTGTATTAAGGGGGAAACGAAAACATTATTTTTACTCCATTCTTCATGCATATAATATTGCTAGGGGAGCTTTTTTCTTTTTTTTTTTTTTTTTTTGCTAGGCAACATTTCCCTTTCACATTTCTAAGACCCGGTGGTCTGAGGATAATGATTCTATTTTTCCTCTTTTTTAATATTAAAAATTAAAGGGAGAATTTAAGAATAATACTTAAGGGCAAAATATATCCATTATGATGTGTTTCTGCAGTGGAAGAACTACAGTTCGAAAATGTGCTTCTGTTAAAAAAGTACTTTTCTTTTTCTTCCTTTGAATAATAACTATTTAGTAAAGACTACATTTTTCTTCTTATGTGGAGAATAGGTCCATAGAAACTTGCTTTGGACTAGTTGGTTAATGCAGGATCGAAGACTTAGAGGATCCAATTCCAATTAAACAAGGTGAAGCAATTTTTACACAATGTTTTCAACCAGAGAGCTATAAGACAGCATCATATACAGCTCTGAGAGTATAAAACCTTCCTTATTCATGTTTATTAGATGCATCTGGCACTTCCTTATAATTTATATGCAGTAAATTTTTATAATAAATACTAAATATACATACCACATATTTACTATCCCACTATTATGTCTTTTTGCTAATTTAGTAGTGGATATGTTTTGCATTTCAAATATTTTCTTATCCTGACTTTCTATAACTACGAGTGGAACTGTGTCTTAGGATGATTGCTAATTGCTTAGGAAAACATTCCTCTTGGTATTCATGAAATCAGAAGGAGTCTTTGGTTTTGCTATTCATATAAGAAGTTGCATAATGATGTGGTATGAAAAAAAATAAGAAAAGCAAAATAATAAGCAGTAAAGTATAAGGTTTTTTTGTTTGTTTTTTTTCTTCCTTAAATTCTCTTAGAACAGAGAGGAGAGTTAAACTTTAGTACTAGAGGAACTTATTATAGAGTATTTGCCAGCCAGTTATTCGAGTGGCTTGTTATACCACAGACTCCCTGCATGGCCTTGCTTGAGATGCCCATTGCTGGAGCTTTCTGGATTTATGCATTGTGCATCCTGTTTATCTCTTGGAGAGATTGGTGCTGCCTCTGCTTACTTCCCACCCAGCTGTGAAGGGATGGATCCCCACATTCAGGCACAGGTTTCTCTGAGAAGTCACCTCCCTGAAACTCCTTCTTGCATTTCTGCAGAAATACCTTTGATAAGCTGTGGTTTACTCCACTGTTGAGAAATGTGCCTCTGTATAAAAGTTCCTTTGATTCAGATGAAAAGACTGTTATGTTTGCCATTGTCACTCTCAGCTGAGCCTTCACACTACAACCATGTCATCAGTGCACATCAGGAGAGAGTATGGTCAAGCAAACATGTCCTCTGACTCGCCCATGTCGATAACTTGTTAGGAAAGAAGTAGAAGTCCATGGTGATATGTGTCCAAGCAGCAGAAACTGGTGAAATAAAGGAGGAAGTGGTTCCTATGCATGGACATCTGCAGCTTCTTCGAGGTGAACAAAAGGAAAGGCTTCTGCTTCTTCCTAAATATGCATTTGACAATATGGGAATTATTCCCTGACAATGCCAACAGAGTAGATAGCACTACTAGATAGATAGCAAAGTAGATAGCACTACTAGCACTAGTAGGTAGACCAAATCGGTCTGCTGCTGAAAAATGAGAAGGGGAAGGAAGGAATATTTTTGAGCAGTGCTAAAAACTAGCTAGCTCTCCCCTTTCTTTTTCAAAAATTGAGAAATCAGTGCTAATGATGTCAGCAAGCTCAGTTTCTGAATGTTTTTCTCTTATGTTTTGTCTTAGAATTATTTGGTTAACACTAGCAGGTGGAATCTGCTTGCAGTTGTATGAGCTCCATCTGTGTTATTAATTCATCATCTTTTTATTTTTGTTCTGCATGCACCAATAACTCTGGCAGTAATAACAAATACTTATAAAGAAGCATTGTGTAGGTAGTACTGTTATCATCCTGGTCTCCAGTGAACCAGCATTCCAGCATCGCATTGGTCTCCCTTCTTCTCTGAAAGAGCTACTCAAGAAGTTGGTACTGATGATAGCCATGTTAAGCACAGTTATATATCAGGAGTTCATTCTTTGCTAGAATAAGCAGGAACTTGATTTGAAAACAAATGGAACTAGGGACACAGAGAAGCTGTTAAAGGATGATAGAATAACTGAAATATGTCTGCAACATGTCTAGGGAGGTAGAACAGAGGCAAAAAAATCAATCATAAATATACGGAGTGAGGACACTGATTACACAAAGGAAGATCTTGGAAAACAAAACATCGGATTGATTTCTCAGATCCATGCTGCCAGAGTGTAGAGAGCTACTGATTGGAGTTGCTATCAGCTTATTTTTATGACCTTTTTTGATATAAAATGTAAGTTACTTGAGATATTAAAATGAGGCTTTACAAAGACGTTTCCAAGAGCCTTTGATTGCAGTACCAAGGCAGCTTTCCTATTGTGAAGACACAGCTGGGGGCTCACTGACAGCAAACAGGGTGTGAGACCACAAATGCTGCCCGCAATACCAAGGCGACAAAAATTTGGGGACAAATCTACCATTTGCAACATAGTAGATTGCAGTGGAGGGTAATATTGGATATTAGAAAAGATTTCTTCACTCAAAGGTAGTCGACACTGGAATTAGCTGCCCAGAGAAATGGTGGAATCATCATCCGTGGAAGTGTTCATAAAAAACATGTAGACACAGTACTAGAGGACATGGTTTAGTGGTGAAAGCAGTGGTGCTGGTTTAATGGTAGGACACAATAATCATAAATGTATTTCCAAACCTTAAATTCTATGATTATTTTTGGCCCTTCCAATTAACACTTCTGCCATTCATTCTATTCTTATTGTGAAGGAAGTTTGAGTTAAATTCTTCTGTCTCTTAAAATTTTGGAGCTTTAAAAAATAAATTTATTATGATCAAAAATTATAAAACTATTTTCTGATCAGCATGCTCACATGTTCAACTAATTAAGGAATTATTTGCTCTAATATCAACTTAGCAGCAACTACCACTTGTTAAATATTATATATTTTTAAATCATCTAATCATACGAGATTGGGGAGTGCGAACTTTGTGGTGGTAAAATTTTTGTTTGTGTTTTGGTTTTGGGAGTGGGGGTTGTTTGTTAGCTTGTTTTTTTTGGTTTTGTTTTCTAAGGAAAAAGTTTTCCCTTTGCACATCCTCCATACAAAAAAAGCAAACTTCAGCACACTGGTATATATCCAATAAAAAGAAAATATCATGAATTACCCTGCTGTGTTTCTCTTAGTGGATACTGATTATAAATTTTTTAAGAATGGAAACAAACTGAAAATAATCCATAGGCTTTAAGATGAATGAGAATTTTGCCTTGTAGTACTTAAATACAGAATTTTGAAACTTTTATTGCCAAAATTAATCTTCTCTGGTTTTTAAAGTTGAGATTTTTATGTAGAAAATAACTTCATCCAAGTTTGAATGAAGGTAAATCTTTTCCTTCAACTAGTGTTTGAGTGTGCCCTCAGAAAGTTTGCTGATGGCACCAAGCTGTGTGGTGCAGCTGACACACTGGAGAAAAGAGCTGCCTTCCAGAAGGACCTGGACATGATCCACAGATGAGAACTCCATGAAGTTCAGCAAGGCCAAGGGCAAGGTTCTGCACCTGGGTCTGGACAATCCCAACAGCAAATACAGGCTGGGTGAAGAATGGACTAAGAGCAGCCCTGGGGAGAAGGACTTAGATGTGTTGGTTGATGAGAAATTCAACATGACCCAGCAATGAGTGTGCTGGCAGCCCAGAAAGCCAACCATGTCTTGGGCAGCATCAAAAGCAACGTGGCCAGAACTTTGAGAAAGGTGATTCTCCACTTCTGTGTCAAGTATTGGGGCCCAAAAGTAGAAGTAGAGGGAAATGGACTTGTTGAAGAGAGCCCAGGGGAGAGCCACAAAGATGATCAGAGGGCTGGACCACCACTGCGATGACGATAGGCTGAGTTGGGATGAGAAGGCTATGGGGGAACCTTAGACAAGCCTTCCAGTATTAAATGGTGTGCCTATAAGAATGCGGGAGAGGGACTTTTTACGAGGTCATGGAGTGAGAGGGTAAGCAGTCATTGTTTTTAATTGAAAGATGGTAGGTTTAGACTATATATTAAGAAGTTCCTTACTGTGAGGGTGGTGAGACACTGGAACAGGGTGCACAGAGAAGTTGTGAATATACCATTCCTTTTAAGTGTTCGAGGCTAGATTGGATGGGGCTTTGAGCAACCTTGTTTAGTGGGAATTGCCCCTGCCTGTGGTTGGAGGGGGGTGGAACAACATGATCTTTAAGGGCTTTACCAAGACAAAGTGTTCTGTGATTCTATGATTTGTACAGATTTGTGCTTCTTGAGTGCTTTCATGAAAAAAAAAACAAAAAAAAAAAACAAACACTTATTTATAGTTCCAGAGTTTCTGATGGATATTGCCAACCAGTCTGTATGAAGAACTCTCTGGAACTTGGTGTATATCTCAATAAGGTAAGAAATATATCAAAATAATAAAAAAATTGGTAGGTTTGCCAGTGTAAGAACATTAAGGCTCTGGAAGTACATAGAAGCATTGATTAATGTTGCTTACAGGGGGACAGATGAACGCTTGCACTTCGAGATAGGCCTCTTGTCTCGACTGCACCTAAGATGTAGCATATTACAATGCGATGCATTCTGGTCCACCAAATCATTCATAATTGAGAGTCATTCTGAAAAACATGTGTTACCTCACAGGTAAATCTGCTGGAAATCTCGTGTACCCTAATGGCAAAATGTGTATTTTTTATATTATGTCCCTTGAAGTGCAGCATGTTTAAATATCTTACTATATCTTACTTCTGGTAGACCTCAGGACACCTTTTCCTCTAAATTTCTCATATTTTAAATTTCCTTATTTCTCAGATTTAGGGAGGCATCATTGTGGTTTTAGGATAGTAATTTTTGTGTAGCTAACCAGACAATAGAAATATGTTTTTGAGATGACTTTGCAGTCATCAAGACCTATTGCAGGATCAGGAAGGAATTGTTAATGTGTTAAAAGCACCAACCAGAAGGTCTGCCTAAAAATGCAGCAGAAGGATATGCTTATTTGTCCATTTAGAATAATTTGTCCTTTTAGAATAACTTTGGAGTGCAATTGAAACTGTTGTGCCATTTTATCTTTGTCTTTTATAATCATCTCTGTCATCTCAATTGTTTTCTAAAAAGACTCTATTTTAAATCTTCAAAATGGATTATTTCTGCTTCAGTGTTTTAATTTAATATTCTTCTCACAAGTGAGTCTTGTTACTGCTCATAGGCATTCAAAATATTGCAATTTTTTGATAAGTTATTTCTGTTTCCACATGGCTTTATTTCTACCTTTTTTTGTAACATTTTCCCTAGCAATCAGATACTGAAAATTTCTTCAAAACAGCAGTTTGTGAAGTGTTCATTGGAGAAGCTCATTAAGTCCTCAGTTTGAAGTTCAACATAGTGAAGTTGTCTTTATATTTCATTGAATATTCATATTTTAGTATCCAGAGGTTTTGGTTTTGTCTAGCTGGATTCAGGATTACAAGGTTACCTCTTCTTTGCTATTCTGACCTTAATTTCATTGCCAATTGCATCTATTTCATTATTTTTCTTTCCAAGTCAGCAGAAGTACTGAATTTCTTTGTATTTTTTCCCTCATTGCTCAGATTTTTTGTTCATCAGTGAACACCAATGTTCAGTGTTTAAGGGATAGATTTTGGATGGGGATAGGGAGGGTTGATTTTCAGTGTTTTGGTTTGGGGTTTTTTTTTGTTGATTATTTTTCCCAGTCCAGCATACCTGATATAAAGCGTCTCTGCTAATACTTGAAATTGGTTTAAATAGATATGAATTTAGCTTCGTAATATAATCACAGTTTAAATAGATATAAATTTAACTTCCTATTATAATCATACTTGTGTTAACATCTTTTGTCATCTTCCCTAATAGTCCAGGAATTTATCTAAATTTATTTCATAATCGTGAAAGTCTATGAAGTCTATGCATAAATAAATGACATTCATTCACTTTTGTTGAAATAATGAGGTAGGTAGTTGATCTTTATATTTCCCATCTGAATCTTGTCTGTTGCAAGTTTGTATCTGGTAATTTCTTTAACTGAAGATGGAGTCTAATATAATATATTTTAATACTATAGTTGATTTGTGACCCATGGTACTTCTCTCTAGACGTTGTGTTGGCTAAGATCTCTTCTCTCTGACAGCTTTATTGTCTGGTTATATTTATCTACCTAGGCATGAATTAATAGCTACCTGCTTAAAGTCATAAGCAAATAACATCTTACATCATACATGAAAGCTTTGGGTAGCCATTAGCAAATCAAATGCCGGCGACTACTGTGAATATATGGCAACTCCCTGCTTCTGTAATAATTTGCATTTAATTCCAAAGTAGCAAATTCCAAAGGCCCTAGAACACAGGGCACACAAAGTTTTGCCTTCATTGTGCCCAAAATGCTAAGGATTTCAGTGGAATGTGGGAAATTATGGTTAGAGGACGAACATGAAATTCAGATTCTAATCTTTGTTTGGGAAAGAATACTTTACCTTATGCAGGATAACCAGAGACTGCTGTACAGTCCAAAGTACTTGGGGCCTGACTTGATAGTTACTCTGCTGTCCTTCTTAAGGATTGGTCCTCGGTCTTCTGGGTATTTTCAGTGTCTAAAGGATAATCAACGATTTCAGTGAAGATATGACCATTCAGAAGAGTTTATATTATCCGAGTAGAGACATCAGGTGGTTGACAGACATATTAGAATGATGTGACAGAAAGTTCTTCTCTCAGAAGTTAATGCATTTCTAGGTGGCAAACCACAGTCTGCAAAAGACAAAATTTGTTCTGTCAAATTAAAATGTTATAATAGAAAGGAACCTTTCCAGCATGTTTTTTTTTGCACTCCATCACATGCACTCCACCAAATGTGCTTTGCTGCAAAGTTGAATGAATTTAAAAGGAGAATTGATTAAGCCTCTCAAGTAAATTACTTTCAGCTGAGTTGCTTATGCGAAAGAATTCTTGCCCTGACCTCCAAGCACACTCATCTAAAAATGTGATTTCTGTGCAGAACATTAAAAAATCCTGTAGGACAAACAAATCCTGTATTATTTCAAATGTATTCTTCAGCTAAGCTTTTAGGAAGCACTTAGAGCACAGTGTCTGCATTATCATTTATTTTTCATTAGCACCTAAAGGCCTCAAGTGAAGCCAGGCCGGCAAGCATTTGGAAAGTAGAAATACAGTATAATATCTATTCTAGTCCTAAACATCTGTCACTGTTAAGATGAAAGAAGTAGAAGGGGAACAGTGTCAAGCTGACGTGTGAAAGATGGCTTGCAGCAGATCCCTGCCAGCAGAGTACAAATTCCCTAAATTGCAGTACTGTACCTTGTTTGCTGGCATGTTAATGTTAGTGCATCCCAGGCATAAAAGAAATAGAGTTTGTGTAAAGTTGAAGAGAGTTGCCACAAACTACTCCTATTCCCCCCACTGATCTTCACAATTTTGTGCTACTGGGAAACGTTGCATAATGATCACAAGTGGATTAACTAAATAATTGTAATCCGTAACTAGTTCAGTATTCTGTCATTCAAGATACAGCATTGCGGAGATTTTTTGCAGCTCCTTCCTTGAGTAAAGCTGAACATTTTTTGCTTGTATGATGTACTACATGTACTAGTAAGTACAGCAAGATCATTTAGATATTTTAATTATAAACAGATCTTTTTTCACTAACTTGATACCCACAAAATCTGAAGTTTGCTTCATCAGAAATGATTAAAATCTGGAATGATAACTGGTGCAGAATGGTAACTTCATCAGGTGTCTGTCTGTGTCACTTCTGTAATTAGAAAAAATATTACTTATATTTGTCTCATTTTGATTCTCTTGGAGCCTTTGTAAAAAAGGAACAAAATCTCTCCTTGTGCTCCAGTATCTCACTTTTGTTTTGTGGGTGCTTTGCTTCATGCCATGCATCATGCTTCTAATAAAGTGTTTCTCTGAGCAAATCATAGGAAGCATCTTCATCCTGTGTATGAGGAGAAAAAAGAGGGTGAAATTGGATGCTGTGAAATTCGAGTTCTTCTTGGAGCTGTCAGGAGTGCAAGTAGTCCTACTCATATCAATTAGATAAGTGGGGGAAACCATAAGGAAAATGCTATTGAGATTAGCTATTTGTTTCCTGACAATATTTTTGGACTTGTTGACCTTGTAGCAGAAGTTAGGGACAAATTATTCCTAAAATGTGACAAAGTTAGAAAATGTCCAACTAAACAACGTTAATTATGTTAAATAATGATAATTGGTTTAATATCCTTGCCCCTCCCAAAGCGTTAATCTCTTCTTTAGGGATTTTATTGCTTTCCTGTCAGTCTTTTCTAATCTTCCTTTAAAGAAATGATAGCATTGAACTATTTCAGAATATAAAACACTATTTCTTAGACACAATCAAAACTATTTGCTGAAAGACATTTTGAAGAAACAATAAAAAATTGAAACATGCCTAACCTGCACAGCTCATCAGAATTTGTGTTTTTCAAAGTTTTCTCTGTGTGGTCTGAAATGAGTTCAAACCACACTGTTGTTTTACACCGTGCTGCAGATGATGGAGCTGTTTAACTTGCATATCAATTTTAAATACAGAACACATTTTGTTTTCACTTAGAAAATTTAAAGAAATGAATTAAGAAAAGCTTACCTTTGTTTCTCATCTAAATGTATAGAAATTGAGTAGTATTACTTATTAAAAACATGCTATGAATATTTGATGGAATTTGCTAAGTCAGGTGTTGTGCAACATTATTTTAGCCTGCCAAAGTGGTTTTCCTTTAAAAAGTGTAATCGGGGACTTAGTTTTATTCTAATTTCTGCATCATCTCTTAGTTGTCTTTTCACATGTGAATTTACATTGGATAGCTGATATTGAGAAACTAGAAAACAACTATTTTTAAATGTCAAATGCAATGCTTCTTCATATAACTTCCTCTATCTGAAATAAAATGTGCTGAGAGAATGAGGAGAATGTGTGTGATAAATTTATTTTGTCTTGGTTTCTTTTTAAATTAAATTCTAGAGGTCTCAAATAGTTTGGCTTGGAAGGGACCTTGAAGAGCATTTAGTTCCAATCCCCTTGCCATGGGCAAGGACACCTTCCAGTAGACAAGCTTGCCCTGGTTGACCACCCAATCTGGCCTTCCGGAAATGCAGCATCGCCAACTTCTCTGGGAAATGTTCCAGTGTTTCACCACCTTCATAGTAAAGAATTTCTTCCCAATACCTAATCCAAGCCTTCCTTCTTTCATTTAATGCCATTACTCCTTGTCCTATTGCTTCAAAACATTGTGAAACTATTACTAGGGTTGTGCGACTGTGCTGCTTTTTATGAGTAACTTGGTTGGTAATTCATTGTTTTAAAGTCTTGGAGTACCCTGGAGTTCACTGCAGATGCATGAGTAGATTGCTCACCTTTATGTCTAGATCTCCAAGTATTCTGGAGGATATGTAAAATAACTCTTGGGCAGACCAAAGCCAATTCATTAGTGACATGATGAGCACCATTTGCTGAGTTATATGATGAGTCAGAAATACATCACTTCTTGTCTCTCCATATGATAGGACAGGTAGCAGTAGCCATATCCCTGACTGGAGCAGAGGTTAGGAATGTGAAGTTTCTCCTATGCTGCCTAGCAAGGTATGTGTGCACGCACAGTGAATGATGTGCATGAGGGGTGGAGGAGAGGAAGGAGCTCCCCGTGTAGTCAGTCTAGTATATCCACAGTCTCCGTGTGCATTGAAGATCTGGATGAAATGGCACCATTTTGAAGGTGGGAAATTAGATGTTGTGGCATTTAATGTAACAACTGTTGCAGTCTTTGGGGAAAAAAACACAAACATTTTAATGCGAACCTTGCCCCACTGTAAATGTGATAAGAGTCAAGTGTAAATATTACGGACTGCATAATGATCAAAAAGTAATCAAAAGAAATTACCAAGGCCCTTTTTTGATGAGCTTTAAACTAGTTGAAAAAGATTTCTTATCACCATGTGTCACGGGAAATAAATTTGAATGTGTGATCTGAATCACAAAATGAGTCATGAGAGCTATGTATTTCCCACAGAGGCTTTTATTTCCTGATGGTGAAAGGCTTAAAATTGTTATATTGTTTTCTTGTTTTCTTCAAAATCATACTTGTTTTCCAACATACCCTGCTTGAACTCCTGCACAGGAATGGGCAGCCTGTTAGTCATGGTGAACTCATATCTCACAAGCAGTCTGAAGGTGCTACATCATGCAAATTGCAGCAGGGCTGCCCAGCCTCCATTACAGATCCATTACAGACCTCATCACTGTACAGCTATACAGGAAACCTACCTATATCTCAGTGTGAGGTTGAAATCAATATCATTTGTAGCTGTGAAACCATCCACCTCTCCTTGCCAGTAAGCTCTTTGGAATATGTTGACAAGTCTTGTAGCTCTTGGATTGTAGAAAGCGGGGCCTGGAACAATGGCTGTAGCTGGTTTAGGTCTGAAATATTCCCCACTGTTTATTTCAATTTTCTTCTGAATCAGCTTGTGCTGGAATGTCCATGTGTGAGCTAAGAGGAATCACAACATATATATCCCAGTTGAGATGAAACTTCATGAGACACAATTGGAAGGTACTAATAAAAATACTTTTCTATGACTTTGGAACTACATGATCCCAAAATCTTTGATCAAGCTTTTTAAGAAGTGTACATCTGTATATTCTTTTTCTATTGCTGTTTTCATATTTTTCAGAATATTTTCATTTAAAACTTTTAAATAAATCCTTGGAGCATAGCACAAACTATTTTTATTGTACTGTATAGCTTCATAGGCTATTTAACACAGTGGGCTATGTTTCACAGCTGGCTGGATATCAGGAAGTTAACCAAATTCTGCTTTCATTTAGATGAACAACAACATTTACAAAGATTAAAGTGGGACTTGGAGATTTTAGTTGGTAAACTTGATTGTCTCACCACTTACAAAAAACTGTGTATTCTGACTAAGTCTACTCTATGCCTGTAACAAAGGGAGCTAGTCACTGGCAATCATCAATAATTAAATTTGGAACTTATCTTCAGCTTGTGCTTATTTGCACAAAGATGTATTTTTATGTGATGTTTGAAGGAAATATACTTTGAAGGATGAACTTAGTAAAATACAGATGTGTTGACACACTCTTTTAAAAGTGCTGAACATTTCTGTACATCCTTCTCTCTATTTTTTCTGGGGAGAAGCTGTTTTTAAACTCCCCAGGCCAAGCAGAGGGATCTTCCCATTTTTGATTTATGCCTTGTATGCTGCATTATCTTCCAAAAAACAACATGATTTTTGGGTCAGGAAACACTGTAGTCCTTCTTCTTGTCTCCTCTCCCGTATTTTGGATCCCGATACATTTCAGAAGGTAATCGTGAATGTATTATTGGAATGGGGTATTGTTTGAACTCCGTGTAACTTAACATGTATTGAACCATGTTTTACGTCACTTTAATAATACTCAGTAAAGCTATACATATAGAACTACTGGATACACAAAAGTGTGGAAGATTGGAACAAAAGCCCTATGAGGAACGACTGAGGGAGCTGGGGTTGTTCAGCCTGGATAAAAGGAGACTCGGGGGAGCTTCTCACTCTTTACAACTTCCTGAAAGGTGGTTGTAGTCAGGTGGGGTTGGTCTCTTTCACCGGGCAGCAACTGACAGAACGAGGGGACACAGTCTTAAGGTGCAACAGGGGAAATTTAGGTTGGATATTAGCAAAAAGTTTTTTTACAGAAAGAAAAATAAAGTACTGGAATGGTTCACCCGGGGGGTTCGTGGTGTCACCACCCCTGGATGAGTTTAAAAAAAGACTGGATGTGGCACTCAACGCCATGGTTTAGTTGAAGAGTAAGTCATGGGTTGGACTCAATGATCTTGAAGGTCTCTTCCAACCTAGAGATTCTGTGATTATGTAATGTTTTGGAATTGTCTTACATAATGCATAATTGGGTCAACATTAGATATTCAAGTAGCTATATAAATATTTTTATAACGGCAAGAGAGAAACCTTGTTTTATTTCATTGATCAAAACAGACTCCTGCACACTCTGAATGGCAAATCCAGGATTTTGTTTTTCCACTGTATTTCAAGGTAATCAACTGTTTTAGAATTGTTGGTTGCACATGGATTATTGATGTAAATTTTATATGTTTGCTTCACTAATTTGTAAACCGAATCAAGAATTAAGCCTTTTGATTTATTTATTTAACATTTAACAAATGTTTCATAAGACCGTATTTAATCCAGGTGAATACATGTGACCTAGGAAGAAAGAGGATTGCATACATTAGTTAGAAAATAAATTCTATTTATAGAATTTTCTACCATGATGACTTCCCTGTGATTGCTGTGTATAACTGACTTCTTTTTTTTCCTTTTTAGAGGGACATACCCTTATAGTTTGATCTTCTCACAGTTTCATAGATAATGTTACTTATTTGGTGGATATAATTGATTTTTGCTTCTTGAGTACAAACTGGTATTGATTCTTAAGTGTGGAAAACAGTAAATATCCTGAGGCAGCTTTTCATTAATCCCATACTTCATTTTACTGAGTGGTAGAAGGCAACATTATTATGGAACAAGTTACTTTAAGGACAAATATGTACTAAATGATTTCATGTTCAGTAAGTTTAAAAGAAGAAAGAAAAGAAAAGAAAAGAAAAAAAAAGAAAAGAAAAGAAAAGAAAAGAAAAGAAAAAAGAAAAGAAAAGAAAAGAAAAGAAAAGAA